>OY755249.1:15641429-16341429 GCA_963576725.1 Azorinus chamasolen
TATGTAAAAATGATGTTATAACTATACATTAGACGAATCTTAATGATTGTATATGAATACACTATACATTGTTTTGTTCATGGCAGAACCGTAGAATCAGACATATATATTTCTATAAGCGGATGGAAGAGCTCCTGATCAGAAGACATTTATAGGGACTGTCTGATCTGGGTCGTCTCTGTTGGCAAAACAGTTGAAAGGTGTATTTATTGAGTAAGAATATCTATAGAACTTGCATTTCAGCTCGCTGTGCACATTAGACCAGCATTTTAGCTTTGCAAACAGGGTAGGCATGTCCAACCATACTGGATGCTGATACAATGCCGAGTTACTCGGCGTCTCATCTGGATCCTAACCGTTTGCTGCTGTGAAAGTAAACATTGAAGCAGACGACAAATTCTGCAGACGGCAATACATCGCAGTAGAGGAAGCCTGTTGTCTTTGTTTTCAGATTAATCAATTGGATTATGAGAAAAGGGTCTTCTCAGACAAATGACGTAATATCTAATCAGTCGACTGTGCTATCTGGGACAGAGACTGGGATACTGTGTTATCTGGGACATAGACTAGTATAACATTTTACCGATTCATCTACCTGTTCAAGAAATAACGACATCTTAACCCTTTCTCTGTTCTATATTTAGGCCAAATTTTAATACCTACTGAATATTCATTAACATATAGTTATAAAGAAATATGAAAGGTGGAACATTGTAGACATTTTAGAAAGTAAAAAAACAGATGTATCAAATTCTAATAGCAAACAGAGTAGACCCTGATCAGACGGCTCCTCTAGGAGCCGTCTGATCTGGGTCTACTCTGTTTGCAAATGCGTGAAAACACGTTTGTATGAGGGAAAGGGTTAAATGTCTGTTAGCTGCATGTGTATAATGGTATCTGAACACAGGATGTCGTATCGTTGATTGTAAAATCATAAGTGATAAGCAACCAGAGCTTAGTCTTATTCTATAAGCAACCATGATCGGGTTCTACTCTGTTTGCAAAGGCGCGAATATGAGTGAAGCGGGTAACTGACTTACCTAGTGATTGAGATTCGTCTCTGTCTGGGATTACTGAGATAAGTCTCTGTCTGGGATTACATCTTTTTATCTACTTTATCAGTAGCACATATTATGTATCTTTAACCCGTTACTCCATGAATATTCATGAAATAGATAATGTCATCATGAATATTAATTAGCTGACTTGCTATAATAGCATAAGTAAACAGGATGTTTTGGTATTGGTAGAAACTGTAGAATCTGATCTGTATCATCCCATAGCAAACAGAGCAGAGCCAGATCAGACGGCTCCTGGGTCCATGCTTATAAAACTTTTAGCTGAGTCTGAGTTCGTTCTCAAGTTTTTGATTTGTCAGATTTGAGCCTTTGGCTCAAATCTGACCAATCAAAAGCTTGAGAACTCAAATCTGACCAATCAAAAGCTTGAGAACAAAATTCAGACTCAACCAAAAGCTTTATAAGCATGGACCCTGGTCAAAGACGTGAACATGAGTTTATACGAAGGAAAGGGTTAATCCTTTACCTTACAAATAACTATATCGTTTATACGAAGGAAAGGGTTAATCCTTTACCTTACAGAACTGAACTTTATTACACCTCAGGCACCGAAGTGCAACAAGAGGAAATGCAATACACACAATAATCATACACTATGACAAAATACAATCATGATAATTAATAATGTTATTAATAAGGTTAAGGATGGTTGGAGACATAAACTACTAGATATACATGTACATAGATGTACATGTATGGTTAAACACTGGACGAAAGAACGAAAGAAAAGAAGAAAGAAAGATAGAAAAGAAAGAAAGCATCTAAGTAAGGGGGGAAATAGAGAAATCGAAATAGGGGGAAAGCCAAGATATTCATTGAAAGGTGACTCCACATTTCGCTGCCAAATAAGGTAAGTATTCTGGCAGTCTGGATCCTGATGAGACGACGAGGCAGCCGACATTCTGTCTGGACGCAAACTGTTTGCAACTGTTACCATGGGTTCGTATATGGCAGCGAGAGAGTTAGCATCTGTGATTCTCCATGCGAACAGTTTCGATCCAGAGGAGACGCGTGCAACTCGGCATTCACCAGGATCCAGACTGGTTGTTAGTATGTGAACAAATGAAAATTGTAGCAGACGACTGATTTATATATAACAAAATTGGGCAGCGAAAGAATAAAGTGTGTTATACAGTTAAAAACAGCTAAAATGTAAATGTTTAACCCTTTCCCTGTTCAATAGGAATGAAGGTAAAAAAGGCACAATGGATATTTACTGATTGATGTCACATGAAGGCGTGTGCGCACGAGTATCCGGTATTGATAGAGACTGTACAATCAGTATAATTATTATTTCGTAAGCAATTAGGACAGACCCAGAACAGACTATGTCTGCTCCGGGTCTATCCTGATTGTAATTGCGCGAAAAAGCACTTTATGAGGGAAAGGGTTAAAGACAACAATTTCGGGAAGAATAACTGACTACAATTAGACAATATATACATAGTTCGGATATCGGATAACCATTCGGTTTGACGAGAGTTTACATACAGTGAGTAAGTAATCTAAACACGGAATAAAATTCCAATGCTTGCGGTAATAAACTTATTATAGTTGCATTCGTATAGGTAAGACTATTATTAAAAACAGTGAAACTGATTTGTGTATATACAGCTAGGTGGCATAGGTGTGTACATTCAGAGACTACTAGGTAAAGTATATAATACTAACGATTGAGTTAGAAATGGCGCATTATGATATTGACGAATTGACTCACTTTTCTCAATTTAACATCCGATGTAAGAGTTAAGAAGCGTCTGAGAAGAAAATTGTTATTTTGGAATTCTTGTTTGTTTAGAAGTCTTTTTCTCGATTCACTGAAATACAAATAACTATATCATAAATATTTATTAGTTAACGTTATATAATGATGTATGGACACATGTCGGTTTGTGTGAAGGTGTCACTCCGTGTCAGTCCTATTGGCGAGAAGTCCTAACATTAGCAAACTGTGAAAACAGCACATATTCATACGGAACTGAGTTGTATCAATATGGACCGGTGTTGGGGCACATGTCCATACAAAACTGAGCAGTATCAAAATGGAACGATGTTAGGACTTAAATACACTGACAAACTGTTGGGAAAACGTTTGTTGCTACAAAGAAAAGTATTTAACGTCATACCCATAGAGACGTCTTCTAACGCAGTTGTCAACAGAGTAGGCACAGGTCAGCTCCTGTAGGAGCCGTCTGATATGGCTCTACTTTGTTTGCTTATGGAATTACATGTACATGTATATAGATATGATTGGAATTTGGACCAAAGCGGAAACTGTTGACTTACATTATTTACATTCTGGAGTAAGGGTTAGAACTGCATGTATGTTTATCAAGCGAAATACTCAATAGATTACTACCAATCATTTGGCGACATTGACAAATAAGTTGTTTGGTGTCAGATCCATAACTAAATATGTTGGGGTTTTTTTACAATCAGAAGAGTGCGTTTTGTTTAGGTCAGTGAAATTTGTTTGCTTGACGTGATAGCATTTGTAAACAATTTAGAGATGTACTAGAATCTGATTAATGTTAGAGTTGTACTAGAATCTGATTAATTTTAGAGATGTACTAGAATCTGATTAATTTTAGAGATGTACTAGAATCTGATTAATTTTAGAGATGTACTAGAATCTGATTAATGTTAGAGATGTACTAGAATCTGATTAATTTTAGAGATGTACTAGAATCTGATTAATTGAGAAGCCTAAGCTGTATTGCAAATGTCGTTCAGGTCAAGTTCTTCGCAAGATAATGGTTCAGTGCTAAGAATTAAGTATTCCTAGGATACGTTCCCTGTTCTATGTTTGTTCCAAATTTCAGTACCCACTGAATATTCATAGAAAAAAATAATGAAATAGGGAAGGTTGAATATTGTAGCCATTTTAGAAACTAAAGAAACAGATCTATCAAATTCCATTAGCAACCAGAGTAGACCCTGATCCATAGGTGCCGTCTGATCTGGGTCTACACTGTTAACAAATGTGTGAAAACACGTTTGTATAAAGGAAAGGGTTAAGCACAGAAAGTACTTCTAGGATACGTGTTTAACCCATTCCCACATATTGACGACTTTTGATGACTCTGTAAAAGTCACTTTGTGAAACCATTGTGATAAACAATGGTTACAAACTACAAATTTCTAAAATTTTCCTTTTTTCTAGTTAATGCTCCTTTTCGGTAGATTTATTCAAAGAGGCTGTATCTAAAAATACCTATGAGGTAATGGGTTTAAACATCAGTAAAGTGTCGGGTAGTACCCCTATTTTTGTACCCAATAGAACGATCCATTGTGTCACTGAATATTATGTAATAAACAATACACACTTCATTGTCACGCTAAACGTTTGTTTTCTTTACTTCTTGCTCAAGTACCAACTTGCCACAGACTGGATGACTGGGAAATAATAAAGGAAGCGTTTACCAAACAATGCCTGGTCAGTAGTAGCATATACCAGAGCCTGGTCAGTAGTAGCATATACCAGAGCCTGGTCAGTAGTAGCATATACCAGATAGATGATTGATGCGAAAAACTTCTAAAGGAAATGTATGCATTACGCCCGTGTCGGTCCAGACTTAACCCGTTACTCCATAAATACGAATGCTCACGTCTTTGCAAACAGAGCAGACCCAGATCTGGATCTGCTCTGTTTGTATTTTATATAATACATGTATAGATATAATTGTACAGTTTCCGCCATTACAACATTTTCTTGTGTTGATGGACCATTATAAAAATAATCTAATCAATATTCATGATATCATTATTTATTACATGAATACTGATGGAGTAAAGAGCTTCGTTTATTTCACCTGTATCTGTCCTGGATTAGTAGTGATATATTTTTGTGCTACAGGCCTGGGTCTATTCTGTTTACACATGTGCTACAAATCTGGGTCTGCTCTGTTTATACATAGGCTACAGATCTGGGTCTGCTCTGTTTGCACATATGCTACAGATCTGGGTCTGCTCTGTTTACACATATGCTACAGATCTGGGTCTACTCTGTTTACACATATGTTACAGATCTGGGTCTGCTCTGTTTACACATATGCTACAGATCTGGGTCTACTCTGTTTACACATATGCTACAGATCTGGGTCTACTCTGTTTACACATATGCTACAGATCTGGGTCTGCTCTGTTTACACATATGCTACAGATCTGGGTCTACTCTGTTTACACATATGCTACAGATCTGGGTCTGCTCTGTTTACACATATGCTACAGATCCAAATCTCTACTGTTTGCCATGGTAATACATTTCCTCACTTTTCATTTTAATACAAGAACGAAAATAATAGTTTCTGATAATGAACATGGCTGTTCTGACCCTAAGTCCGGTCCCGCTGTGACAGACTTACAAGTAACACGTGCCATGCATGTATACTCAGGTAAATATGCCAACTCCTGCAGCGTGCCAAGTCTGTCGGCAACACTATGAGGCATCAGACAGTCTCGGATGCCTTGGATTCAAACCTTGGGCATAATCGTTTACCCCATGATCAATGTTTTAACCCCTTCCCCTCATATAAAGGCCCTTTTCACGCCTTTACAAACAGAGGAGAACAAGATCTGATCTTGGTCTACTCTGTTTGCTTATGAAATCATACAGATCTGATTTACAGATCTTCCAAAACAAAACCAAAAAACAAACAACAACAACAAAAAACAACCCCAAAACAACATAACATTTGTTCATATACAATCAAACTAATTCAGCTAATGAATGTTCATGATGTCATTATATCTTACATAAATACTGAACAGGTAAAGGGTTACGAAATCTATCACTTTACGATTATTCATTGACTGTATGTTTTATAATGGTGTATAACCAAGTGAGCTTTTGACTAGAATCAATTTTTCATACACGTTATTTCATAAGAGATCAGAATAGGACCCGCCCGAACAGAGCCCGCTCTGTTTGCACTGACACCAGGTGTACATACTATGAGGTACTGGTAAAGTGAACCTATTTGGATACACGTGTACATGTATATGGCAGCGTGAGTGTTCTGGAATCTCTCTATCTGAATAACGAACTACGGACTATATTCAAATCATTTTATCATTTGCTCCATATATACACCTTCCTACGCCTTTGACGATAGACTAGACCAAGCCCAGACGGCTTCTACAAAAGCCCTCTGAGCAATGTCTGCTCTGTTTGCTTATGATATAATATAGAGATGATTGTACAGTTTCTGCCATTGACAAAACTACACGTGTTCATGCGCTGTTATGATTAATGTAATCTATGTTCATGATGTCTTTATTTCTAACATGAATACATTGGAACCTCTCCATAACGGCCATTAAATTGTGTTAATTACATGTAGCTGGTATTTAGAGCAGGTGGTTGCTTAAAGCAAGGTGAAAGTAAAACAGAACGCTCCTATAGGAACGTTCTGTTTTACTTTCACCTTGCTTTAAGCAGCCACCTGCTTTTAACACGAACTACTTGTTTCAATTTAGTGGTCGTTATAGAGAGGTTTTACTGTATACTGGAGTAAGGAGTTAACTGTTTCCCCGTTAAAAATAAGTTCGTCATGGGTATTAATTGGCTGGGCGTTTGTAATGGCATATGTACACAGGACTGTTTTGGTATTGGTAGATGCTGCCAGGTCTATTATAATTTCATAAGCAAACAGAGCAGACCCTGATCAGACGGCTCCTAAAGGAGCCGTCTGATTTGCGTCTACTCTGTTTGCAAAGGCATAGAAAGACGTTTTTATGAAGCAGATTGTAAGACCGTGCAAATCCCGATCATACACCCCGTCTCTGATGTGATGACTGATCTGGATCCACACTGTAGCATGGATGAAAAATAAGTTATCGAGTTATATGCATTCCATTGATTGTTATCCGGTCGTTATCGCTATGGAAACGTATTCTCCTTCTAACATTCCACCGATTGTCATTTGAAACACTTAAAAGATAACATCTCATATCAATAACATATCAATATCAACATCAATGTCGCATGCTTTCTTTATGTCGCATTTTTTTATTGAATGGAATGATTGAAACAGCTTGTGATAAATTGCCGAAAAATCTGAGGGTAAATAATCAAGATATTTTGATAAGATTAACCCTTTACTCCATAAATAAGCTTTTATACGCATTTGTAAACAATGAGCCGTCTGGTCAGGGTCTGCTCTGTTTGCTTACGGCATAATATAGATCCAGTTGTACAGTATCTGTCTCGTTTAACCCATTCCCTCAATATTGACGACTTTTGTCGACTCTGTAAAAGTCACTTAATGAAACCATTGTGACAAATAGACCATTTGCTCCTATAGGAGCAAATGCTCTATTTATCACAATGGTTTAAAACTACAAAATTCTAAAATTTTCTTTTTCTCTAGTTAGTGCTCCTTTTCGGTAGATTTATTCAAAGAGGTTGTATCTAAAAATAGCTTATGAGGTAATGGTTTAAGTATTCATGTGTTCTTGTGTTAATCCACTACATGTATTTCCCTGTTCTATGTTTATTCCATTTCATAACCTACTGAATATTCATAGACAAAATAGTTATAATGAAATATGGAAGGTGGCACATTGTAGCCATTTCAGAAACTAAGGAAACAGATTTATCAAATTACATTAATTAGCAAACAGAACAGACCCGTTGCACTGCACTGTTTGTCAAGTTTAAAATCCACTAGTATGTTTCAGCCTGCCATACTGAGTGGACTATAAATAGTTAACCCGTTACTCCATAAATACTTTTTCTTCGGCTTTGCAGAGTAGACCCAAGTAAGAGGGCTGCTGTAGGAGCCCTCTGATCAGGATCTGCTCTGTTTGCCTATGGAATAATATAGATTTGATTATACAGTTTCTGTGAAATTTCCTGTGTTCATTTGTCATTGTGAAAAATAATCTGATGAATATTCACGATGTCATAATTTCTGACATGAATTTGCATAGAGTAAAGGGTCAAACACTATGGGCTATTCCATTCTGAGATTTCATGGTTGAAAAGTTAAATTCACAGATGAGTCTAGAGGGGATGTGTTTCAAACGCTAAACTCGTCATGTCTTCACCATTCTTCATTTCGTCATTTCACCACTCCTTAGACTCATCTCTTGGGAGCAATGAAAAAAGCTAATTGTGAAGAATATTATCTTCGCATCGTATCTATTCATGTACATGATTCATGTATATGTACAGCAACATTTCGATTATTCGAACACTAAAATATGTATCATTATCGCTCTTTAAGACAGGTGACAGCTTAATGCAGGGTGAAAGTCAAGCAGAAAGCTCCACTGGGAGCTTTCTACATGCCTTCCATCCTGAATTAAGTAGCCACCTGCCTAAAAGGGTATAAATCGTCTGCATTAAACTTTCGAATTATCGAGATTTCACTGTATACATGTACATGTATTTGTTTTTCTGTGTCAAAACATGGTAAATCATACCTTGATCTAATAATCGGATTACACGAAGCCCTACTAAATTTGTTTTTCGTTATGTTTTAAGCGCATTATATGGTTTCATGCTATATGTAGATACTGTGATACCTGACTGTATCCTTTACATCATATAAACGCCTTTTCACGCGTTTGCAAACAGAGTAGACCCGGATTAAACGGCTCCTATGGGAGCTGTCGGATCAGAATCTGCTCTGTTTGCCATTGACTGTCCGTAAATCTGATTCTACATTTTTTTTTCTAAAGCAAAAATTGCCATTGAAACATTTACATTCTAAAACGTGTAATACATGTTCATGATGTCATTATTTGTTTCATTAATATTGATCAGGGACGGGTTATAACGCTTAATTATGTGTACATGAGGCGACTGATAGCTTTATCCACACCACAGTTATATTGAGAAATACTGTCTGTGTTGCTGTAGTTCTGAATTAAACAGTCGCCTGGTACCTGCTGTCGTTCTACATTTAACAGCCACTTTGAACCGGCCTTCGTTCTTGGAATCTATTGCCATTCTGCATTAAACTACAAACGGAACCGGCTTTCGCCCCGCATTAAACAGTGACTAGGAATCTACTGTCGTTCTGCTTAAACAGCCACTTGGAACCTGCTGTCAATGGTCCATTGAACAGTCACTAGGAACCTGCTGTCAATCTGTATTAACCCTTCTCTTGCTGAATTTTAAAATACATTTCTCCTTCTTTACCCATGCCCTGTTGTATAATTACATATATCTTCACTGTGTACAAGTATTTCGCTGTGCAATCACTGCTGTGGAGTGCACTGGTTACACAATCAACTTGTAAATAGTGCAGACCCTGATGAGACATCTCTTGGAGGAGCTGTCTTATCAGGGTCTGCACTATTTACAGTTAGGTATATTTACATGAATAGCAAGCGAAGGGTTAAACAGCTGATAAAGCAACAACTGGTGTCATTGAAACCATTCGGTTGCTTCCATTTTACCTGATTTATATCAATGTAAGAAATAATGACATCTTGCATATACTAATTAGATTGTTTAACCCTTCAATATTCATGTAAAAATAATTACATCATGCATAGTAATTAGATCAATTGTTATAACATCACATGTACACATAACTTTTTGACAATGGCAGAAATTGTACGTGTAGAATAATTTGCTCCACAGGGGAAAAACTTTATTTCACAATGGTTTCAAAACTACACAATTCTAAAATCTACCTTTTCTCTACTAGTAAATGCGGTTGATTTATTGAAAGAGATTGAGTAAAAAATAGTATAGGAGAGAATTGGTTAAAACAGAGACCAGTACGAGTACATACACATGTCTGGTTGGGGTACGGACAACTTCCCCATAGGGTGATTACCCCATAGGACTATTCCCCCCTGGATCATTGCCCCCCTGGATGACTGCCCCGCAATAAAACTGCCAAACTGGGCAATTCCCCCATGGTTATTAAAAATCCCTAAAAAGTGTTTTTAGTTTTCTTTTTTTATATTATAAAATTATCTGATGTTTTTGAAGGCTAAATGCCATATACTTTTCTTTGTGCTGAATAAAATATTGTATTTGTATATCCAATTCTTTCTAATGCTCCTAACTACCCCCATGGTAATACAAATCACTAAAAAGGTGTTTTTGAATGCTAAAAGGTCAAATAATTTGCTTTATTTTTTTGCTTTTTCCTTACTATAGGAGCCGTCTGATCTGGGTCTTATCTGTTAGCAGATGCCTCAAAATGCGCTTACATAAGGGAAAGGGTTATTCCAATTAAAGGTTGATAAAGACATTTATCATTACACCATTGCACAAAAGCATTTACATCCCGAAATGAAACAGAATCTTAATTTATTACTCTTTTAATTTGGACATACAAACCACAGTGTAGCACAGTTAATAACCCTTATAGCAGTGACCTGTCACCATTTTCTCTTACTTTCGTTTTGTGTATGCTTTTGAGAGACTAATGAGTGATCATACAGCTTACATTGTGATGAGACGCTATCTTAATCAGCGCCAAATCAGGATCCAAACTGTTAGCAAATACCAGTTAGGTTGCACTTAGCAGGCAAAGGGATTAAAGGATTATTAATTCTTCATTTAAGTTGTTCAAACATTTTCTTAGTGTGTACTTTCTAATGGGGATTATGCCCTTTCTTTAGGTTTACATGTCCAAATATTTGGAGTCAATACAATACATACAAGAGTTCCAATTGGTCTACACAGCTTTCTACTAATTTATTTTCATCATATAATTTATTAAATTTTACTTATATATTATTTTTTTTACAAAATAATAATATATTTTTTATATTGAGGGGCAGTCACCCTATGGGGCAATAATCCTAAAGGGTTATTATCCTAAGGGGCAATTGCCCATAGGGCAATCATCCTATGGGGGAATCACCCTATGGGGGAATCACCCTACACTCGTCTGGTTAACACAATGATCGATGGTGATAGATATGTTACAGTAGAAATTGCGATTCAGGACGATCGTCGATTCTCATAGGACAAATCGCGATCGGAATCTGTACTAGGACAGACTCTGGTCAAATTAAGTAGTTTGGATCCAGCCGGTTTAAACTCATTTGCTGGAATGTTTTCAATGAAGAAAATATTCCAAAACAGGGAATTAATATAATACATAAATACTTGAATTGCTCTGATCTGATATTTCGATAATCTTTGAAAAAGGCCCTTAGTGGTCGAAATATTAGATCAGAGCAATTCAAGTACTAATTATAGAGAATAATAGGTTAGTGCCGTAGATGGGACGCTTTATCCGACGAGGGGAGAAAACGTTGAGGCGAGGCTTGCCGAGCCTCAACTGTTTTCTCTCCGAGTCGGATAAAGGCGTCCCATCTACGGCACTAACCTATTATTCGATTTATCCAGTCAATATATTTAAATGTCTTTTTTATAGACTCATAACACTCTTGAAATAATTTACATTGAAAATGCAGTTTTTCGATCAACGGATCCCTCCCTTTTCACTTCCATTTAGACGTAAATAGATCTAATGAGATACCGCAGAGGAATATAGTTTCGATGCTTGTATTACTAGAAGGGAAACGTGGTTGAAATTGAAAAATAAGATGATTTGAATCGAGGGTCGATAAGTTATTTCAAACAGACATGATCTATATTCTTTGGTCAAATTCGAGTTACGTAGTCTCGGTTTCTATTTTTAGATTCTACCTAACGTCACTCAGAAATCGATGGAACTGAACAGGCTATATTTAGGTTTATGACTATCACCGCCCCTGTAAGAGTTTATCAATCAAATAATCATGAGAGTGAAAAGAAAACATTTACTATTTATCTGTCAATCTTTGCTTCCAGGTTTGATTTTATCAAAAACGGGTTTTGCCAGCGGTGGATAAAATTAATAAAAGTGATAAATCAACGTCATTTTGTATGTGGCCTCAGTGGCGTAATCGGTAAGGGCGACGTCTCTTGAGAGATTAGAATTAGTTTTTGTAGGGATCAGGCGCGGGTTCGAATCCAGCTGTAGCCAATTATTTTTATTTTTTCTCATTTGAATAATTCTTCTGGTGACCAAATAGATCTGTTAGATCTATTCCATCAACATGTTTATGAATATTTATAGAAAACTAAAATAGTTCCATGGTTATAGAATCATTACGCCTATCTACTAACCTAATAAACCTTCCACTACCGGAAGTAACCTAATAAACCTAAGTTTATTTGCACCCCCTTTATTATGTCACTAGAGAAGCCTGGTGACTGGATAAAATGTTTTCTATGTATCCCGTGCCTTGCTGCATTTGTCTTCCGTCAGTGAATATTCACAATGTTATAAGTTCTTTCATGATTATCAGGGAATTGGTTAATATGTGAATTTATACATAATGAACTTAATTAATTTGGATCTCTGATTTTTTATTTGTATTTTGTATTTGTGAAATTCTGAGTAAAAAGGTGGTTTGTAAGAATATTGATATTGTTCCCTTAATCTTGAAGCATGTTAGTAACTGGTAGAATTGCCAATTATCTAGCAGAATAGAGTAGGATTAGAGTCTAGATAAGATTGCGATCGGCGAATGTCCTGAATCGCAATCTCTACTGTAACAGATACATTTATTACCCGTCAGATAAAATTCTCCGATTCTGATTGGTCACCTTGTCGGGGAGTACAGGACCGTACCACCCGGTAAGAAACGGGATGTGCGAAATCGATTTAATTTCTCAATGGCGCCCCCTCTCGATTCGATTATTCCTGGCGCTCTTATTATCCGATTTTGTTAAAATAATCGACAACAGATGCGATTTATAGTAATACCCCACAAAAGTGGATAGGAATATCGAAAGAAGAAGCTTCCGTTCGCTACAAGTTTTGGCCTTTCGGCTCTCGATCTAGACCTGCCTAAAACCGGAAATTATTTTAAGGCACCGGCATATAAATAAATGCTAAGTAGCAGACATATAAAGATCTGACGAGTAATAAACTCGTTACAAGGCAATTTGACAGGGTAAATGGCGTGGTATGACCGGTGTGCCTGCGGCGAAGCCGGAGGAAATACAGTACACCATACCACACCATTTACCCTGTCAAATGCCTTGTAACTATCAGTACTCAGTTTATCCCTCACCACAGTCATATTTTTAATGAAATTCTAAGCTAGTAAATGCAACAAAAAGGGTATTGTAAGTTGACATCATCGCTCGACTATTTAACAATTATTATAAAATATAACTTAATAGATTTTAATAGAGACATAGATACATACATGCATGTAAATGTCTCTAATTTTAACGCTTTTGCAATCAAAGTAGACCAATATCAGACAGCTTCTGTAGGGGGTTGACATGTTAGATTTCGTCTCAGATTTCTTATTTGTCTGACAGAATTAATATAATTAATGTGACACGGTCTGGTTGTACATTTATATGCAAACTTCTCCGGGACAAACCAGCCCATACATGTTTTTAGATAGTGTTTAACCATAATTCGCGTTTTTGTTGAAAATATTAACGAATACAGATCCCCCTATATACGTCTATGCATCCTGGCGGGAGTCACATCGTTTCGCTCTAGCGTTTTTTCAAATTCGCGGTCTTGCAGCGACAAGACGGAGCAATATTTAAAGAAAGCATTAATTGTGCCGCTTAGCATATGTAATTTGGAACGGATCAAGACCAAACTGATTGAAATCGGTGTTGAATTGGCTTTGCTGTAAGACTTTGAAAAACATGACTGTTGTATTTTCCGCCGCTGATCTGTCGTAGTTAGGTACCTTTCAATACATATATAGACCCGATAGGAAATTTTTTCCGGGTCGTGTTTTTCTCGTTTTTCGGTGTGGTTTAAGGTTCAAATAGATAGTTTTAGACCAGTTGAACATACTTCGATCACATTTTTTTTTTTGGGGGGGGGGGGGGGGGGGTTTCCATGGATGAGTCCAAGCATGCGTCGGGCACCTTTGATTACGATTGAATATATTATCTGATGTTTAACCCATTCCCTCCTACTGACGCCTTTTTTGTGACTCTGTAAAACTCATTGATAGAAACCATTGTGATAAATAGAGCATTTGCTCCATAGGAGCAAATGCTCTATTTACCACAATGGTTTCAAAACTACACAATTCTAAAATTCACCGTTTGTATAGTTTATGCCCCTTTTCGGTAGATTAACCCAAAGAGGCTGGGTCTAAAAATAGTCTAGGAGTGAATGAGGTAATAATACTGTAAGTTGTTTGACTACTGAAAACGAATGTGTGAAAAATATCAGAAAATCGGAATTAAGTTGAGCAGAATATTTTTATTCGTCATGGGAAGATTAAATATTACATAATCACTATACAGCATCCTCCTGATGAGTGAACAAGACACTTTAATTGATGAATATTCATGTAAGATATAATGCCTCATTAATATTTCTATTAATACTAATAAAGTGGAAGTTTTGTATAAGCATGTGAACAAGGGAAGTTTTGTATAAGCATGTGAACAAGGGAAGTTTTGTATAAGCATGTGAACAAGGGAAGTTTTGTATAAGCATGTGAACAAGGGAAGTTTTGTATAAGCATACAGTAAAACCGGTCTTAAGCGGCCATTCATTTATTGAATACTGCTTAATGCAGGGCAAAGGTAACGCAGAAAGCTCCTATAGGAGTTTTTTTCATTACTTTTAACATGAATTAAGCTACCACTTTTCATGTTAACTCTTAGCCTGTCTGTTCACTTTCTTTCTATTCGTTTAATCATTTCCATGTTCTATGTTTATTCCAAATTTCAATACCTGAATAGTCATGGACAAACAGCTCGGATGATGATGAGATGCCGAATTACTCGGTGTCTCATCTGGATACAAGCTGTTTGCGTATGTCAGTCAGACCAGATCGCGCTCAGCAGCCGAAGGACTATAGCCCCTTGTTCCATAAAAACGCCTTTCTACGCCTGTGTAAACAGAGTAGACCCAGGTTTGGCGGCTCCTATTGTAGCTGTCTGGTCAGGGTCTGCTCTGTTTGCTTATGAAATATGAGTTGATTCCACAGCTTCTTCCACGGCCACACCTTCATGTGTCAACGTGCCCATATAAAAAAAGATCTAAATAAACATTCATTATGTCATAATATCTTAAATGAATATCCATGGAGTAAGTAGTTTGATAAAATCATAATATACATAGTTTTATTTTGAATAAATTACATTACAACAAACCAGGCCAGACTAGTGTATATTGCTCTAACTGAATGTAGGAATGAAGACTTTGATCACATGTCTCAGACAAGCCACACAACTACAGCACATGTCTCAGACAAGTCACAAACATACACCCAAACCTGTATTAAACGAATACTTAGAAAAAATCTGATTCTAACGTGTTTACCCTTTCTCTGTTGAATATTCATTTAGCAAATAATGACTATTTATTAGTTGGATTTTTATAGTATCACATGTACACAGGACCCCTTGTCATTGTTAGAAACTGCAGAAGCAGATAAACTGTAAGTCCATAAGCAAACAGAGCAGACCCTGATCAGAGGACTCTGTTTGATTCTACTCTGTCTGGATCTACTCTGTTTGCAAATGCGTCACAAATGTGTTTATATGACGGAGAATGGTTAAGACGGGTGGTGGCTTATGTAAACCAAACACTGCCACAGGTGCTTGCTGCAGTACAGTTGCCACAGGAGCTCGCTGCAGTAGTGACCACAGGAGCTCGCTGCAGTACAGTTGCCACAGGAGCTCGCTGCAATACAGTTGCCACAGGGTTTCGCTGCAGTACAGTTACTATTTGCACGCTAGCGGCGAACTTGTAATTACATATGCAAACAGTTTGTATCCAGATGAAACGCCGCATAATGCGGCGTATTAACGGGCTCCAAACTGTTTGATGCTTTGACCGCATATTTGCAAAGAAATGACATACATTTTATTTTAAGAATTGAAGCAGACCTGACGACAACTGTTGCAGACGTAAATTACTATAGCGTGCACAGGGTTAAGCAGCCATTTGCTGGTAAAGGCCTCCGTGTTAATTAAACCACATGTGACTATTCTCGTTAACCATTTACCCCCATGAATATTTATGCAAGAAACATTGTATGAATGCATATTAATTAACTTAATATCAGCAATGGTATAGGAGCAAGAAAAGTGTTTGCCCTGTTAAAATGTGTAGAATCAGGTCTATGGAAGCTCATTGGCAAACAGAGCAGACCCTGATCATACGACTTCTACAGGAACCTCTGGTCTGAGTCTAATCTGTTTGCAAAGGCGTATATATGGAGTAAATGGTTAAAGAATTTATACTGCAGTACTACTCATGGTAAAAATGATGCGCCTTAGGCTAGTGGTGGACCAAACATTTACCCAACTATGAAAAACCAGGTCTGCTCAAATTTGGATCTCGTGCAATTTTGACTACATCTAATTCGATCAACCGTTCGAGAAACGACTGACAGAGTATCGGACCCTGCTGACAGGGCGAGTTACTCGGTGTCTCATCTGGATCTACGCTGGCTGCAAAGACGAGTGAGAGGTCGCGTATAGCGGGGTGATGGGTTTAACTCCGCACATTTACGTCTAGGAAACAGTCAAACACACAAAACACACTCTTCGTTTTCTTCAACAACCAAAGGCAGAGGGTTACCCTAATAATTCGTGGACTGTTTTTGATAACTAAGTTACCACAAACATGTGATGTCACAGGCGGACACAGTTACTATCCTTGTAATATCTTCATTTAAATATTTCGTCTGCATAAGCTGTGTCCGATTCCGTTTCTGTCTTCTCTGTGTCTGACTCCGTCAACAACTGAAGATAGAAAGCAGAAGACACGTGTCACCGGAAGTCACACAGCAACAGAATCGAATAAGCTGAAGCAGACGAGAAATTGCAAACAAAAGCAAGAGCATTTCCGGCTTTAATCCTTTTCCTAATTGAAACGCCTTCTCACGCCGTAACAAACATAGTAGACCCAATTGAGACGGCTCCTATAGGTCTACTCTGTTTGCTTAAATAATTATTTATATCTGATTCTTCAGTTTCTTTCATGTTCCAATTCCCTTCTTCATAATGTAATTTTAAACAATTCAGTCAATTAATATTCATGATATTGTTATTTCTTACAAGGATATTCATCAGGTTAAATTGTTAATCACTTTGTGTCATGTATATTCATTCAATCTAGTTATGTACCTGTATTGTATTGTCATGCAAGGAAAGCACGTGATACAATGTAGTCTGTTACCAAAATAAACTTAACACAGCAGCCTGAAATGGTGATGGCTGGAGTGTCGTCTTATATACTTTCCACCATCAAATTACCTACCTACTTCCATATAATTTACAGTAAACTTGTTCCACCTAAAATTTGGAACCAATCTTGTGCCGTGTACAACAAACACAATATATCCTTGTACATATCACTGACATTGGTTGATGAGCAAAAAATCAGTCCCTGATCAGAGGGCTCCTCCAAAAACCCTTTGATCTGGGTCTACTGTTTATCTATTTTCCATTTATAGGACGGCGGTAGTATATGGATCATGGTATCTCGTTTTATTTAGTATTTATTCTAATTCATGCAAGAAATAATGACATCAGGAACAATATTAGCTGATGTTTTCTAACGGCAGACGAACATAGGCATGTTTGGCTTTGGCAGGCACTGTAGAATCTGATCTATATAATTCCACAAGCAAACTGGGTAGACACTAACCATGAGCCGTATGATCTGGGTCTACTCTATTTGCAACGACACGAGAATGTGTCTTTAACATGTTCGAAGTGTCATACAGTATTAAAGTGCCTGTGATGCTGCCCTCAGTTGACCAGTATCATATCTCACCCAGAACTGGCCGCATAGGTTTATACAACGCTACCTTTGTATGCTCACTGTGATTACTTTTGTCTTTTTTTTTAACTGAAAAAAGCAAATAAAACAAATAAACCCATCATCGCCGCCGCCAATACTACTTTAAAGCAAATACATGTACAAATGTATAGCTTAAACCATTATCTCCATAAATACGCCTTTCTATACCGTTGCAAACATAGTAGACCCAGACCAGACGGCTCCTATAAGAGCCGTCTGATCAGGATATTTGCTTATAATATAATATAGATCTGATTTAAAAGTTTCTGGAATGACCAACTATCCCAGTACATTTATAACAATTAATCTAATCAAAATTCACGATCTCATTATTTCTTACATGAATATTCATGGAATAAACAGTTCAGACTCATGCATCCTGCTCGAAGGACACCTGTCATGTATGGATTATTCAAGAAGTGTTGAAGATATTATAGTAAATTCTACATAAAGATGTTCTCGACGTATTGGACGCAATACCATGCTTCACACGAAGGGGATAATTGCAGCATAATATAATTGGGCGGAACAGGAGGGCACCTGGGTAGAAAAATAGAACTATTTCATATGAATACTGTTTACCACATTACAATAGCTAAAGGATGGTTGTACGCCAATAAAGGCATCTCTAGTTGAACAATTTACTACACTACAAGCCATATTTCATCGGGGCAGACATCGCATTGTAGCATATTAAGGTGAACACATTACTCGAAAAGCAATGCAAGTGTGTTTGTAAGTCTTGTATGGAAGGACGGAGTGCCCAGTGAATACAATGAGAACACATCCAACTCGTTTTGTTATTTTATTGGCATGGGAATGTTGGTGGAAGACAAAATGGTTGCCATATAAGTATTGCGAGTTTGATTACCAGTCTTACTTCAGGTACTCTAATCACAGTTTCCAATATGGAGGAATGGAAAGAAACAGAATCAGAATTGCAAATAAGACGAGTAAGAAATCTAAACAAATTAATTTTGATATTTCTTCACCAAAACCATTCTTGCTGTTGCTCATTAGCATATCATCGGAGAGGCGATTAAAATACTGAAGTAGCACTGAGGCAAATAATAGATTTCGCCACATCAGTGAACATTTTTCGAGCCCTATATAAACCCCCTCTAATGCGACCACCAAAAATTGGCATAATTCTGGGTGGCAGAGGCAGGTGGTAGGACGAAAATTATGCAGAAAGCTATAGGAGCTTTCTGTATAACTTTCGTCCTGCATTAAGCAACCACCTGCTTTAAACGAAGCCAGTGGCTGTTTATTAAGTGGTCGCATTAGCGGGGTTTTCCTGTAACTATGAATGTTTAAATATTGCTTATACTAGTGTGTTGCTACAAAACTGCTTTAATGGCTTTAATGGTACTCAAATATTTTGCATGCATGCCCAAACCTTAATGGAATAAATAGTACTTCCACAGTGTCATCCCTCGTAACTGAACAGTGTGACAAAAAGGTACTCAAATATAAGTCCGAGCACAGTCCGGTTAAAAGTCAAGCTCGCACATATATACAACATCATACGGTTAGGAATTAGGTGCAAATAGAAGACATTTAACACTCCTAGATATTGTCATAAATTAGTTACCATGGTTATAGTAAGAGGATACACGTATAATGAAATTGCACAAATAGGATAATGAATACAATGTAAACTACGATGAATTCATGGCAAACATGTAAATGATGTAAATGTATTTATAAAATGAAAGTAAATTCGACAAGTGCTTGTACAAATGGAAGGAACAACTGGTGATGAAAACATGCAAGTTTTCACCGTACAAAACTGTTATTTTGTTTTTGGATTATATTTGACGGGGAAGGAGTGTAGGGAACCTCAGAGTGTAGGGAACCTCACCAGAATCCAGACTGTTTGACACATTAATCTTGATTCTGAAAAGAAATGGACATTTCTAAATTGTAAAAATATTCGTTTTGGAGGATGGCGATATTAACCATTTACTCCATGAATATTCATATAAGAAATAATGATAATGTATCATGAATATTAATTAGATTTACTGTAATAATAGCACATGGGCACATGACCTTATGACCATGACAGAACCTGTAGAATGATGTCTATTTTATATAATAAACAAACAGAGCAGACCCTGATCATATGGCCCCTACATGAGCCGTCTGATCTAGGTCTACACTATTTGCAAAGACGTAATTATGGAATAAAGGATTAAAGGCAGATCATTGCCTTTTCACGAATCTGTTCATGAATTGTTCTTGTGACGCCCTTATAAAATCAGCCATTTAATAATAAAACAGTCATTATTTCTGATAGGAATATTAATGGAGTTACGGGTGAAAGCATCGGAGACATTATTATAATTTTCTAATAATCGACGAAATAATCTAATTTTGCTTTATACCTGGTATATGTTTATACAGGTATGCCAAAAGGCTTGTATCTTGAATATGTGTTGTTTGATATCTATTGTGATTGACACATCATGCTATTTCTTCTCGTATCCTCGTGAACAAAGAAGCCAAACGCTGACATATTGAAAATATCAATATGAACAGTGGTTACATAACACGGCAAAATTGTCTTGTTTTTACAACTGAACTATGTGTTTTTGACGAAAAAGATGTTATTATGTTCTACTGTACAACAACATGAAAACACGACAGGATATTGGTAGATATTTTCTGCCATTGATTGGAATGGAACGCGGACAAGGAGAAGGGAATGCTCGAAGCTACAGAGACATTTTAATGGTATGCCAATCATTATATACAGTAAACACATAGAGTAGAAAACACATAATGGTATATTAGTAACACATAACGGTAAAGCAGTAAACACATAATGGTAAATCAGGACACATAAAAGCAAAGCAGTAAACACATAACGGCAAAACAGTAACATGTACGATGAAGCAATAAACACGCGGTGGTACAGCAGTAAACACATAATAGTAAAGCATTAAACACGACGAAGAAGTAAACACATAACGGTAAAACAGTTAACATAAAACGATTTAGCAGTAAACACATAATAATAAAGCAGTAAACACATAACGGTTCAGAAGTAAACAAAAAAAACGGCACGAAAATAAACACATAACGAAACAGTAAACAAATAATGGTAAAGCAGTATACACACAATGGTAAAGCAGTAAACATATTCCGACAAGGAAGTAAACACTTAACGGTAAAGTGGTATACATATAACGGTAAAGCAGTAGACACGAAAGGGTAAATCAGTGAACACTGAACGGTTCAGCAGTAAACACATACTCGTAAAATTGTTCAGCAGTAAACATAAAACGGTAAAGCAGTAAAGTTGTTCAGCAGTAAACATAAAACGGTAAAGCAGTAGACACATAATTGTAAAGCAGTATACACATAACGGTAAATCAGTAGAAACACAAAGGTAAAGCAGTAGAAACATAACGGTAAAGCAGTAGACACATAACGGTAAAAACGCAGTAGACATATAACGGTAACGCAGTAGACACATAACGGTAACGCAGAAGATACATAATGGTAAAGCAATAGAAACACAACGGTAAAGCAGTAGACACATAACGGTAAAGCAGTAGACACATAACGGTAATGCAGTAGACACTTATTGATAAAGCAGATGTGTTAGCGTGTGAAATAACATACGGACCTTGCTTAGTTTTTACATAAAGCAGGCGTTAAATTGGGGCAAAACCTTATTTCATTGTCTCATTTTAATTCAACCGGATGTGACAGTAAACCCGATACTTTTAGCTAAATGCTTTACAGATAAAAAAGAAAATTTGAAAGTTTAAAAAAAGCCCAGCACGAAAATGTAACAAAACATTAATCGAACAATATCTAAATTTACAAATAGGTATACCATTAGCCTTAATGTTAACATAAAAAATGAATGGTGAAATAATCATTGTGAAAAAAGAAGAAACATGCCATATCAAGGTTTATGTGCAAAGCTATTATCGTGATTGAAAACATTAAGCTTGACAATATCCAACGTGGATTTACCTCCTGTGTCGAGGGTTCTCTACGAACAAGTGGCTGTAAGAATGAATACTAAGTCATTCACGTGGTGAGTAGCTCAGCGAGAAAAAAAAACGTTTGACGATTTGCAAACAATGAAATGAAACACACAATCGGAAATCTTCCTCCGATTCCGACAAGGCCGGACTTTTGAATGTATCTGTTGGCTAGGTATGCATCATGTACCGTCATATTGTTTTATTAAATGGCTGACACCTACAACTGAGGCAAGTGTGGCTGAACCATTTCCTAATTAAGTATTCATGTAATGACATCATGGATATTTATTAGCTAAAGTTTTATAAGGCCAAATGCACACATGATTTGTTTGCTCAGACAGAAACTGTAGAATTAGATGTATGTTATACCAACAGCAAACAGAGCAGACCCTGATCAGGCGGCTCCTCTAGGAGCCGTCTGAACTGAGTTAACTCTGTTTGTTAATGCGTGAAAAACGCATTTATACGAAGGGAAGGGTTATCCGTCGTGGCCGAGAGATTCCGAGCGTGTAACCCGATCAGTTTTCTTTATCAGTATTATCAATCATTGATGAAGTACATTCAACAAAACAGTGAACGATAGGAAATAAAAGATGCAGCATGAACGCCGGTATGCATTGGCACACGGAAAAGCGTTATAAACTCCGACACATAAAGAATATGTACACAAAATGTGAAATGGTACAAATATGATGAACTGAGGTAAGTTGTAGACCTGTTAGTGGGACCCAAAACACACAGACATAATAACAAAGTTCACATCAGCCAATGTCTAATGTGCATCAGCCAAGTTCTACTGTATATCAGCTTAGTTCTACTGTACATCAGCCTAGTTCTACTGTTTATCAGCCAAGTTCTAGTGTACATCAGCGAAGTTCTTCTGTACACTAGTCAAGTACTGCTGCACATCAGCCTAGTTCTACTGTACATCAGCCAAGTTCTACTGTACATCAGCCAAGTTCTACTGTATATCAGCCAAATGCTACTGTATATCAGCCGAGTTCTACTGTAAATCAGTCAAATTCTACTGTACATCAGTCAAGTTCTATTGCACATCAGTCTAGTTCTAGTGTACAACAGTCAAGTTCTACTGTATATCAGCCAAGTTCTACTGTATATCAGCAAAGTACTACTGTATACTTGCCAAGTCCTACTGTATATCAGCCAAGTTCTACTGTATATCAGCCTAGTTCTACTGTATATCAGCCAAGTTCTACTGTATATCAGCAAAGTACTACTGTATACTTGCCAAGTCCTACTGTATATCAGCCAAGTTCTACTGTATATCAGCCAAGTCCTACTGTATATCAGCCAAGTTCTACTGTATATCAGCCGAGTTCTACTGTATATCAGCCTAGTTATACTGTATATCAGCCAAGTTCTACTGTATATCAGCAAAGTACTACTGTATACTTGCCAAGTCCTACAGTATATCAGCCAAGTTCTACTGTATATCAGCCTAGTTCTACTGCATATCAGCCAAGCTCTACTGTACATTAGCCAAGTTCTGCTGTTTATCAGCCTAGTTCTACTATACATCAGCCAAGTTCTATTGTATATCAGCCAAATGCTCCTATATATCAGCCGAGTTCTATTGTAAATCAGCCAAATTCTACTGTATATCAGCCTAGTTCTACTGCATATCAGTCAAGCTCTACTGTACATTAGCCAAGTTCTACTGTTATCAGCCAAGTACTACTGTACACTTGCTAAGTTATACTGTATATCAGCCAAGTTCTACCGTATATCAGCCAAAGTCTATTGTATATCAGCCGAATTATATTGTGCATCAGTCAAGTTCTATTTTATATCAGCCAAGTTATACTGTATATCAGCCATGCTCTACAATATATCAGTCAATGTCTAATGTACATCAGTCAAGTTCTATTGTACATCAGCAACGTTCTACATTGTAAGTTGTATATCAGTCAATGTCTATTGTACAACAGCCAAGTTCTAGTGTATATAAACAAAGTACTACTGTATATCAGCGAAGTTCTACTGAACGTCAGGCAAGTACTACTATACATCAGCAAAGTACTACTGTACACTAGCCAAGTACTACTACACACTAGCCAAGTACTACTGTACACTAGCCAAGTACTACTATACACTAGCCAAGTACTACTGTACACTAGCCAAGTACTACTACACACTAGCCAAGTACTACTACACACTAGCCAAGTACTACTGTACACTAGCCAAGTACTACTATACACTAGCCAAGTACTACTATACACTAGCCAAGTACTACTACACACTAGCCAAGTTCTACTGTACACTAGCCAAGTACTACTATACACTAGCCAAGTACTACTACACACTAGTCAAGTACTACTATACACTAGCCAAGTACTACTATACACTAGCCAAGTACTACTATACACTAGCCAAGTACTACTATACACTAGCCAAGTTCTACTATACACTAGCCAAGTACTACTACACACTAGCCAAGTACTACTATACACTAGCCAAGTACTACTATACACTAGCCAAGTTCTACTATACACTAGAAAAGTTCTACTGTACATTAGCCAAGTACTACTATACACTAGCCAAGTACTACTGTACACTAGCCAAGTTCTACTGTACACTAGCCAAGTACTACTGTACACTAGCCAAATACTACTACACACTAGCCAAGTACTACTACACACTAGCCAAGTTCTACTGTACACTAGCCAAGTACTACTACACACTAGCCAAGTACTACTGTACACTAGCCAAGTTCTACTGTACACTAGCCAAGTACTACTGTACACTAGCCAAGTACTACTACACACTAGCCAAGTACTACTATACACTAGCCAAGTTCTACTGTACACTAGCCAAGTACTACTACACACTAGTCAAGTTCTACTATACACTAGCCAAGTACTACTGTACACTAGCCAAGTACTACTACACACTAGCCAAGTACTACTACACACTAGTCAAGTACTACTATACACTAGTCAAGTACTACTATACACTAGCCAAGTACTACTATACACTAGCCAAATACTACTACACACTAGCCAAGTACTACTACACACTAGCCAAATACTACTGTACACTAGCCAAGTACTACTATACACTAGCCAAGTACTACTATACACTAGCCAAGTACTACTACACACTAGCCAAGTTCTACTGTACACTAGCCAAGTACTACTATACACTAGCCAAGTACTACTACACACTAGCCAAGTACTACTATACACTAGCCAAGTACTACTACACACTAGCCAAGTACTACTATACACTAGCCAAATACTACTATACACTAGCCAAGTTCTACTATACACTAGCCAAGTACTACTACACACTAGCCAAGTACTACTATACACTAGTCAAGTACTACTATACACTAGCCAAGTTCTACTATACACTAGCCAAGTTCTACTGTACATTAGCCAAGTACTACTATACACTAGCCAAGTACTACTGTACACTAGCCAAGTTCTACTGTACACTAGCCAAGTACTACTGTACACTAGCTAAATACTACTACACACTAGCCAAGTACTACTGTACACTAGCCAAGTTCTACTGTACACTAGCCAAGTACTACTGTACACTAGCCAAGTACTACTACACACTAGCCAAGTACTACTATACACTAGCCAAGTTCTACTGTACACTAGCCAAGTACTACTACACACTAGCCAAGTACTACTATACACTAGTCAAGTTCTACTATACACTAGCCAAGTTCTACTGTACACTAGCCAATCCATGTTAAATGTACTAACTGATATTTTCAGATAACTATGAGCTGAAATGAGCTGTGCCATTTTAACTAACATTGCTGATATTGAAAATAGTTATTACACTATCTAAATGATAATCAACGATTATACTTCAACAATTTGTTCATCGTTCAAAAACTAGAGCCAATAAAATGTTTTAATATAATTTCTGCAGTCTTTTTAAAATCGGACAAAGCCTGTATGCTGAAACGTTAAAAAATCTAAACCGCATCACTACAAAGGCACTTTTGCGTTGCAATCTGTGTTGGTACAGACTCACCTCCGTTTACCGACGTGGCAACCGATCAAAATCAATACCCATGACAATTATATCATATACAATACAGAGGTTGATTTGGATCAACACAGTCTGCAATTGTTTTTATGTTCATATTTTTGTTCTGTGGCGCGGTGAAATGTTTCATTTATAACATAGCCTTGTACAAATTATGACTCTAAACACTAGATTTATTGAAAATATTTCAAAACTACCGATACATGTCATAGATATGCATAATAGATACAATTCAGTATGTTGCAGAGCTTTTCTATTACATGTACTATTACATGTACAGAGGTCAAAATAAGGTGCGCAAATTTCAATACATTCAAGAATAACTCCTTTATTTCTCCACCAAACCCTGTACTGTGACCACTCTTTGAAATCGTTTCTAAAGAGTGGTCACAGTATAGGAATTGGTGGAGAAATAACGATTTAGTATCTGAGTACGCACACGTATCTGTTGCTCTGGATCTATTTTTCAAATGGAATTTCAACTCTGGAAAGTACACGAGGCTAATACCTCGAGCGGTGAGTGCTATAACTTATAAGGCATCCTGCGTTATACAAGCATACTTGGTGCTGAGGTTGCCATCCTTTTTAATGTTGTTAGTTTTGTTAAACCGTTGCGTGATTTTGACACTTCGTAAAATAGTAAACTCGTGTCCGAGTAAGCATGTTATTCACTTTGACGAATCATAGAAACCTTCTAGTGTGATTCTGATACAAATGTAATTAAGGTCCTTCAAATATGATAGGTCGAGAATGAAATGAGACATAGTTTGTTGAAATCAATAGAGAAGTGTGCACGCTACGTGGCAGAAAATAAGCCCACATTTAGCGTTAGAACATTAGAACTCATTGGCAATTCCGTACATTTAAAATTATATATAGAGTAAAATAATCGCAACATACCGGGCTGGATTTATTAGGCACATTTTATACGTTTGATAATATTTCCAATAAATGTGGTGTTTAGGGTCATAATTTACGCACGGCATCTGTGCTTATATCACTAATGGAACCTCTTTAAAGCGGACTCTTACTTAATATACCGGGATCTGAAAAGCAGGTCGCTGCTATTTGTAGAACTGAAGTAATGTAGATCACTCCATTGGGAGCTCTCTGCAATATTTTAGTCATGTATCAACCCTTTACTCCATAAATACGACTTTCTACGCATTTGCAAACATAGTAGACCCAGATCAGTCGGCTCCTATAGGAGCCGCATGAACAGGGTCTGCTCTGCTTGCCCATGTGCCATTATAAAAATAAATCTTATTAATATAAATGATGTTATTATTACTTACACAAAATTCGTGTAGTAAAGGGTTAAATTGTCAAGCGCCTGACTGACCTTTGACCTTTTGAATGACCGTTTTAAAGAGGTTTAACTGTATCAAGTGTTAATCTATATGATGACCTCCTCTTCGATCCCATTCTCTGATGATGACCTCTCACGGAAAATGACCTCGTCGGCGTCTTTGTCCAGGCACAGGAGTAAGGCACTCGTGATGAGCAAGACAGTGGCGCCCCATCCCACCCCGTACGCCCAGCCAAAAGACCACGTGGAACCCTGCTTCTTCCCCACCTCCTCAGAATACTTAATTGGGTAAATGATTAAAGCTGTGACGTTGAACAGAACTGTAAGAAAACGAAACAAACTGTTATCGGTGAAGTATAATACGCACTCCGTACTTTGATACTGTTCGTCATAGTTCGTACTGTATCTCATGCACAATGTGGCTGTCCTATAATTGTCGATGCGTACTATTGCCGAATTGTAACCATTGGAAAAACATATTATATTGTATATTACGGAGTATGCCGACATATATGTCAGGTTTCGTTTAATATATCGGATAACTGCAGCAGCGAATTAAACAAAGCTACTGCGCGAGAAAAGGTACCTCATCATGGTATTTCGTAATATAGCCGTTTGACCAGTGTTTGTCCAAGGTCTACATTGTTGATACATGTATATCAGATTTTAGAATAAGTTGCAGATGCTGGTGAGTGTCAGATAGTACTGACCAGACACATTGTCTCTATCGTTATTAACCCATTACCTCATAGGCTATTTTTAGATACAACATCTTTGAATAAATCTACCGAAAAAGAACATTAACTAGAGAAAAGGATTTTTTTTAGACCTTTATACTTTGAAACCATTGTGATAAATAGAGCATTTGCTCCTATAGGAGCAAATGCTCTATTTATAACAATGGTTTCACAAAGTGACTTTTACAGAGTCGTCAAAAGTCGTCAATATGATTGAAAGGGTTAAGGATCTAGATCTACACTGTCTTCAAAGTCGTAAGGCAGAGGTCCTGATAAGATGCGTAAATTGAAACAATTTCAAGAATAGCACCATTATCTCTCCACCAAACCCTTTATTGTGACCACTCTTAATAATCGTTTCTCGTCTCGAAGAGACCAATCTTAAGAATGCTCACAGTGTAGGGTTTGTTGGAGGAATGAGGATTTTAGTATTTAGGTAGGCACCTTTATCTGTAGCTCTCGTCATCAGGCATTATCGCCTCACGGATCAGAATAACATGTCATTTTGGTGTTGCAAACTTTGAAAAACCAGATCAGTTATTCATTGCACAGGATAGTAGCGCATTGTATGCAGGAGCCTTCTGATCTGGGTCTACTCTGCTTACACAGGCGTGAAAAAAGCGTATTTCTGAGTTCATTCTCAAATATATGATTGTTCAGATTTTGAGATTGGGCAGATGCTTGAGATTGATCTCACACTCAAGATGTTTTATAACCTCGGGGCCAGGTGAAAAAGAAAGTATATAGGAGATTGCACAATACCCTTTGTCCTGCACTAAGCTGTCATCTACAGTAACCCCCTCTAAACCGGAATTGTAGTAGAGAAGAATTGATTAAGATACTTTTAGGCAGATGGCTACTTAATGCAGGATGAAAGTCATGTAGAAAGCTCTTAGAGAAGCTTTCTGCATGACTTTCACCCTGCATTAAACTGTCACCTGTATCAAAGACCGAATTTATTTTAACGTCTCTTTTAGAGAGGTTTTACTGTATTTATTAAATTTAAAATAGAGAGGTCATTTGAGGGGTTGTGTTAGAGATAGGTAACTGTATCACAGCAGTGTTTTAGTTAAACCGTAAAATGTTCTAAATTTAAAGCTATTCATAGCTTCTGAATCCATACAGTAAAACCTCGATTATCCGAATTTTCGGTACAGAAGAATTTATACCCTTTTAGGCAGGTGGCTGCTTAATGCATGGTGAATGTCATGCAGAAAGCTTCTAGAGGAGCTTTTTGCATGACGTTCACCATGCATTAAGCTGCCACCTGTCTTACAGGTCGATAATAATACTTATTTTAGTGTTCGAATAATCGAAGTTTTACTGTATTTGTTTATCTAGTTTGTTTCTTCGGAGACTGACATTTGAGTGTTTTCAAACTAGAGTAGAACCCTGCTTAAGCGACCGCTTACTGTATAAACATGGACACCTTTGACCATTTCCCTCATACAAACGTGTTTTCACGCATTTGCAAACAGAGTAGACCCAGGTCAGACGGCTCCTAGAGGAGCCGCCTGATCAGGGTCTGCTCTGTTCACTAATATACTTTGATAGATCTGTTTCTTTGCTTTCTAAAATGTCTACAATGTTTCACCTTCGATATTTCTTTATTACTACTTTTTAATGAATATTCAGTAGGTATTGCTAAAACAGGTGGTAGCTTAATGCAGGGCGAAACTAATGCAGAAATATCACATTGGAGCTATCTGCTTAACTTTCGTCACATTAAGAGAGCGTCTATACTGTAGAGTAGATGTGTTTCCATTGATGAACATATTCCAAGTCGGGTCATTGTGTCAAGTTCTGGCAATGGGAAAACACCCCGTGCAAAACTAAGTAATGCAGAGAACCTAGTGTTTCTGAACTCTGTATATTTTGGAGACTGGAAAAACACCGATAAGCCTATAGGTTTTACAGAAAAAACTTTCTAAACCAGGAACTCACGTGATGTCAATATCAGTGGTGTTATAGATAGGTGGTAGCTTAATACAGGGCAAAATGGATTTATTAAGAGCTTTCTGTGTTACATTCGCTTTATTTTAAGCAGTCAGTCTTTTTTAAAACGTCTATAATTAATCACGGAGAGGTTGTCTTGTAGAGACTGTACTGTACTGATTGTACATACGTAGTACATACACCACAGGGGAGTGTAACTCGGTCGCGTGCCTCACTGTAGCCTAGCCCTATGTTAAGAAGTAATATTTTATTTCCACGAGATATTAGTTTGTGTTTGTGCCTAGTTCACAACCCGGGATCAACCTTTGTGACGATTCCAACATCCTGTGAAAGAAAATCAAATATCACCGATCACATGGGCTGTTGTAAAGCAAACCATTCACCCAGTTAGCCCCATATTCTTGAAAGTAAACTCGTCCATATCTTATTTTGGGACGCGTCCATTTTTCATATTGAGGGAACAAGGCAAACAACATATTTGCTAATACAGTAAAACCTCTCTAAATCGGAATTCTAGTTGAGAAGAATTTAGATACTTTTAAGCAGGTTGCTACTTAATCCAGGGTGAAAGTCATACAGAAAGCATGCGTCTCCAATACAAAATTAAATGTCGGTGTAGAGAGGTTGAACTGTATTTATACGCCATTGATATTGATGGATGCAGCAATCAGTGCAGACCAAGATCAGAAGCCCTCTGATCTGGGTCTACACTGTTTACTAGTAAAAGTAAATAATAATTACTAGACTAGTGGATAGTCTAGCCTCTCTGTGTCTGTAACTGAGATTATTTGCACCCGCCAGTGCAACATCTAAGGTACATTTTATAATGCACTAACGTCGTCTGAAGCACGAAAGTATGTTAAAACGAATTCAAAAACGAAAGCACAGTTCCAAGGCAAAGCTAAATTAGATAAAAGGTATATAGATCTATACATACTAGAGCCACTAGCTCTCCACCAAACTCCATCTTGTGACCTCTCTTTGTTGTTACAATGTAGGGTTTGTTAGAAAAATAAAGGAGATGTTCTTGGCAAACACTTTAACCGTTTTACTGTATAGATACGCCTCTCAATGCCTTTGTACATAGAGTAGACCCAGATCAGACGACTCCTATACGGACCGTCAGATCAGGGTCTACTCTGTTTGTTAATGGAATATGGATCTGATTCTACACGTTCATGTGTTCATGAGCAATAATAAAACGTAAGCTAAAGAGCGCATTCATGCTAATTAATATTCATTACATGTACTTCTTACATGAATATTTATGAAGTAAAGATTAAGTATCTGGTCTCTGCATCTGGTCCGCGGGGAGAACAATCATACAATACAAATATATGAACTCATGGACAACATGGACTTCAATATATGGACCACATTGAACACCAACACACTGGATAAATTGATTGTATAAACGTTCAACTTGTACATTTCTTCTATCCCATTACCCCATAGGCTATTTTTAGATACAACCTCTTTGAATAAATCTACCGAAAAGGAGCATTAACTAGAGAAAAGGAAAAGTGTAGAATGTTTTAGCTTGAAACCATTGTGATAAATAGAGCATTTGCTCCTATAGGAGCAAATGCTCTATTTATCACAATGGTTTCACAAAGTGACTTTTACAGAGTCGTCAAAGGTCGTCAATATGAGGGAATGGGCTATCCACTCTCACAATATATCTATATTGTAGCCAGGTAGAGATTGTGGTGAAACAGGTGATATACTTTACACTGTGGTCTTGATAGCTCAGTCGATAAGGTGTTGGCATGGTAAACAAAGGTCTTGGGTTCAAGCCCCAGTCGAGTCATAACTTTTTCACCATGTTACATTTGGTTGCCCAGCGTAAATAACCCACAGGGTGATTTATATGAAGTACTATTGTAATGATAAACTCGTGGTATTTTCTTTGAGTAAGAATTCGGGACGAGCGAATTCTTGTGTAGAGGGTGTGTGTGTGTAGCCGTGTAGAGATTGTGGTGAAACAGTCGATTAGACTTAGTTTAGACTGTCGGTAGAGTGTTGACATGGTAAGCAAACTACCCTTGGTTCAAGTGCCAGTCGAGTCACAACCTTTTCACCATGCTACAATATTCGACAGCAACTAAGATGAGCCACATGAAGTTTGTTTTTTAAGTTTCTTCGAGATTCGAACTGCATGCACAGGAAAAGACAAATGCACATTTAGTGAGATAAAGACTAATTATTTCCCCGCAAAGCCCGACCTGACTCGCAGCTGCTACATGTAACAACTTGGATCCTATTGAGACGCCGAGTAACTCGGCGACTCATCAGGATCGATGCTGTTTGACGCTCGGTCAACATTTCTTCATAAGCTTGATCAAATCGTAAGTAGTTGAAACTACATCAGATCAATATTTGAGCAGACAGTATGGTTTAGTATAGCGGGGGAAGAGTTTAGATGGAAAACTGATGTTAAGTTACAAGGCGTGGCAGATATGGCTCATCACTCTAGAAGACATAGGAGGCAATAACAAATGGAAATGAATTCATTGGACGATAAAATGACAACCAATGAACAGTAAATGAATACTCTTGTCAGTGTAAACCCTGTTTAAGGCAGTGATAGTTGCTCCTATCAAGGCATATCAAGTTTACCACAATGATAATCGTTCTAATCAGGGCATATCTCGTTTACCTTATGTCAGGGCATATACTGTTTACATCATAGAGCTAATAGACTGTGCCGAATGTGTGAAACTGGTTAAGTTGAAGATGCATTTCATTTTATTATGTTATGTCCTAAATACAAGACGCTTAGAAAACGTTTTATTTCAGAGTATTATATACGACGACCTAGTATGTTTAAACTCGTACAACTGTTTCAATCAAATAACTTTGTCACTTTGTCAAAGTAAGTAACCTTTATAAAATGCGCACTTAAATTAAGAGAAAACGTGTTGAGACCTAATGAGCATGTTCGACTATAAACTGTAGTAATGTTTGATGTTCTTACTGAATAAGTTAACCTAATACACAATCTTTACTAGGTAACATGCGCCATCAAGGAGGTTAAACCACATGCATATACGAGTATGCTACCACAATGTACATTGCTTAATATTTTGACATGTATTTATTTTGTATGTATATTATTATGGATGATAAACTATTGTTTAAATCCAAAATTTAATAAAGAATATGTTCTGTTCTGTTCTCATCGATAATTGCTATTATCAGAGCATATCCTGTTTACCTAATCGATAATTGCTTTTATCAGGGCATATCATGTTTAACTCATCGATAATTGCTATTATCAGGGCATATCATGTTTAACTCAGCGAAGATTGCTATTATCAGGGCATATCCTGTTCAACGCAGTGATAATCGCTCTGATCAGACCATATCCTGTTTACGTCAGCGATAACCGTTCTTCATACCTAACAACCCAAAAGAACTACAGAAAAAGGTGTGTATCTACATACTAAAATCGTCATTTCTCCAGAGGGGCGATTATAAAGAATGGTCACAGTATGAGGTTTGGTGGAGAAATAAAGGAGATATTTTTAAAAATGTTTAAATTTACACATCTTATCTGGACCTTCGTACTCAAAGTACAGTAAAACCTCGCTTATTCGAACTTTTATCAAAGAAATATTAGGAGCATATTAGACAGGTGGCTGTTACATGCAGATGAGGGGGGGGGGGGTCATGCAGAAAGTGCCAAGAGGAGCTCTCTTCATAACGTTCAACCTGCATTAAGCTGCCATCTGTCATAAAGACCGATAATGACACTGATTTAAATGTTCAAATGTTGCTCTCCTTGGTTTAGGAGAGCAGAATAGTCATTTCTGCATCACTGTGATAACTGTTTACAGACATACACCAGGACGAGTTCAACGGGAAACACTGGGGTTAGAGGATTAACAAGATCGGGATTCCAGGAATTGCCCACGTATTATGCTTAAACAAATACAGATGTTTGAGAGTCAGTTTATTCTACAAGCAAACAGATCATTATCCTTTAGTGTACCAAGATAGTATGATGATTTAGCAACCCTGTTCGTTTTACAGATGAGAAACCACATCGTTTTAACACTTTACTCCATGAATACGCTTGTGTCTACTCCTTTGCAAACAGAGTAGATCCAGATCAGACGGCTCCCGTAGGAGCCGTCTGATCAGGGTCTTCTCTGTTTGTTTATGATATAGATATGATTCTACAGTTTCTTTAATGGCCAAAAAATCCGGTGCCCATGTGCTATGATAACAAATATTCTAATTAATATTAATGACGTCATTATTTCTTATATGAATATTCATGGTGTATAGATTAAAAACCTTCTAAAAGCGAACAGTTGAACTGTCTTATTGTTTATTTTTATCCCTTTACCCCATGAATATTTTCAATCAAAAATCATAACCACAGAAGCAAATTAATGGAATCCTGATGAGAACCCGAGTAAATCGACGTCTCCACGTGGAATCAAGATATGTGTATTGGTAGTAAGATATTCGTCTTTAGCATAGAAAGCCCCCCCCCCCTTTCCCTCATATTGACGACTCTATAAAAGCCACTTTGTGGAACCATTGTGATAAATAGAGCATTTGCTCCTAGAGGAGCAAATGCTCTATTTATCACAATGGGTTCAAACTACAAAATTCTAAATGTTTCCTTTTCTCTAATTAATGCTCCTTTTCGTTAGATTAATTGTATCCAAAGATAGCCTATGGGGTAATTGATCTTGATAACCTCACATTTATACGCATTTACAAACATGGTAGGAGCTGCTGATCACAACGTCTTACCTTTTTCATTAATCTTTCAGATCTGACTCTCTGATGTTTGCAATGGCAATGCAATTTTATGTACGTATAGTACAATGATTAAACCAATTAATATTCCTATTTCCTAGTTTTACTCAGATGGCCTTGGGTAAGCCATGGATATTTTGTTTCTGGGCATACATGCAGATTGTCACTAAATGAATTCAGATGAGCCATCGAATGACGTACCATTTCGCCAATTTTAGAAACAAATCATCAAGCACGAACTATCGCCTTTTGATTTTGAAATAAATACTTATACTTAATTGTTGTCTCTAGATAGTGGCACATATCCTAACGAGACGCAAAGCTAATTGACATTTCATATGGATTCAAACTGTTCGTAAATACGGGACGTCCAATTAGCCCATAGTGAGCAGAAATGGACGTTAACCAACACACATAATCAAACAAACAAAACTGTTCGCAAATACGGGACGTCCAATTAGCCCATAGTGAGCAGAAACGGGCGTTAACCAACACAAATAACCAAACAAACAAAACTGTTCGTAAACACGGGACGTATGGCCATTGCCAGGGAAAAGGTTAGGGTGACCGCACGTTCAGCATTGTGTTAACACTACGCGGACTATGACAAAACTAGCACTGTAAAACAGCTTAGATTTAGATGAATAACTCAGCCTCTCACCAGGATCCAAACTGTTTGACACTCGATCACCTTTTCACAAACAGCCTGATAGAATGGGATGTAGTAAATATTGTACAATATCAAATAAGCAGACATCATTGTGTTAGCAGCAGGATACTGGCTAGCCCTTATCATTTTGTTAGCACTAGGACACGGCTAACCCTTATCATTGTGTTAGCAGCAGGACACAGACTAACCCTTATCATTGTGTTAGTAGCAGGACACCATTGTGATAGCAGCTAGACACAGGCTAACCCTTATCATTGTGTTAGTAGCAGGACACCATTGTGATAGCAGCTAGACACAGGCTAGCCCTTATCATTTTGTTAGCACTAGGACACGGCTAACCCTTATCGTTGTGTTAGCAGCAGTACACAGGCTAACCGTTATCGTTGTGTTCGCAGCAGGACACCATTGTGATAGCAGCTAGACACAGGCTAACCCTTATCATTGTGTTCGCAGCAGGACACCATTGTGATAGCAGCTAGACACAGGCTAACCCTTATCATTGTGTTAGCAGCAGGCCACAGGCTAACCCTTATCATTGTGTTAGCAGCAGGACACATGCTAATCCTTATCATTGTGTTAGCAGCAGGACACCATTGTGATAGCAGCTAGACACAGGCTAACCCTTATCATTGTGTTAGCAGCAGGCCACAGGCTAACCCTTATCATTGTATTAGCAGCAGGCCACAGGCTAACCCTTATCATTATGTTAGCAGCAGGCCACAGGCTAACCCTTATCATTATGTTAGCAGCAGGCCACAGGCTAACCCTTATCATTGTGTAAGCAGCAGGACACAGGCTAACCCTTAACATTGTGTTAGCAGCAGGCCACAGGCTAACCCTTATCATTATGTTAGCAGCAGGCCACAGGCTAACCCTTATCGTTATGTTAGCAGTAGAACACAGGCTAACCCTTATCATAATGTTAACTGCAGGACACATGCTAATCCTTATCATGCTATCCACTACCGGACTCAATTTGCAAACAGCATGGATCCAGATAATACGCCGAGTAACTCAGCATCTCATCAGGATCCAACCTGTTTGACAATCGATCAACAGTTTCTCAAACGCTTGTACGAATCAGAAGTAAGTACAAAATGTAACAGACCAGAATGTTTGCAGACATTTTGTCAGCATGATAAGTTAAGAGAGGTTCCATAAGAACGCAGTAGTACTCTTCAGCTGGCTCTTGTTCAAAGACCTGCTTACACCTTGTTAACTCTTAATCCGTCAAACAATTTTCATCTGCTTAGATTATTGTCCATAAATGCTTCCAAAGCTGAGTTTTGATCAATCTATTTTCAATAAAACAATGTCAAACAGTTTTGTTCCGGATGAGACGCCGAGTTACTCGGCCTTTCATCTGGATCCATTCTGTTTGCAAATACCATTACAATTTCATCCTTACTTGTCATGCTAAAGATTTGGTATACCAGTAAGTATTATATATGTATACTGAGCTGTCAGTGATAGATACATTTGTTTTATTTATGATATACAGTTGAACTTCAATATCTCGAACGTCAAGGGACCATGCAAAATACTTCGAGTTAACAGAGGTTCGGGACATTCGATTTCTAATCAGAACATTTTCTGAAGTTCATCGCTTAATGCAGGTCTAAAGTAATGCTGAAACCTCCTGTAGGAGCTTTCAGCATTACTTTCGACGTGCATTAAGCTGTCACACATGTTTCTAGATATGCGTAGTGATACATTTTAGAATTATGTATCGTATATTTTGGAAGCACAGAACTTTTGCATCGAGTTATCTCGAAGTTCGAGTTATCCGAGTTCTAAAAATCCAAGTTCATCTGTATATACTATATAGAGTAAAACCTCGCTTTGTCGAACTGTCTGATAAGTTACAGCGTCGGTCTTTTGGATAGATAGCAGCTTAATGCAGGGTGAAAGTCGTACAAAAAGCTCTCCCATGGGAGCTTTCTGTTATGACTTTCAGTCACAATTAACACTTTCCCTCATAAATACAACTTTTGGTATATTTCCAAAACAAAGTAAATCCAGATCAGACAGATCCTGTAGGATATGTCTGACCAGAGTCTGCGCTGCTGCTTGCTTATAGAATGATACAGATATACAGTTCTTGTAACAGCCAACAATTGCCTTGTTAAAAAGTGTAGTTCATGAATATGCATACAGTACTTAATAAATTCTTGAATTAATATTCATGAGTAAAAAGGTTAAGCAGGGATATATCTAAAATGTTTTCAATTATTCGTTACTTAAATATTGGATTAGTGATGTACAAAACAGTCTGATTATAGAGATTGTACTAAACGTTCAAATATCGAGGTTTTACTTAACCCTTTCCCTGGTCTATATTTAGTCCCAAGTTCAATACCTACTGAATATTCATAGACAAAATGGTTATAGTGAAATATGGTAACTAGTACATTGTAGCCATTGTGGAAAGTAAAGAAACAGATCTAACAAATAACATTAGCAAACAGAGCAGACCCCGATCAGACGGCTCCTACATGTACAGGAGCAGCATGTTCTGTGATTGCTATGTTTACACATATTTGAAAACGCGTTTTTATGAAGGAAAGGGTTAACCCTTTCCTCAATAGATACGCATTTCTACGCCTTTGCAAACGGTAGGAGCCGTCTGATCAGGGTCTACTCAGTTTGATTATGATATGATATAGATATGACAATAGTTTCTGCCATGACCAAAACATCCAGTGTCCACGTCCCTGCTATAACAATAAATGTAATTAACAGTCATGATGTCATTTGTTTGTTCATGAATATTCATGAAGTAAAGGGTTAAAGTTCAGAATATCGAGATTTAACTAAAAGTTCGGAGTAGCGGGGATTAACTGAACGTTTCGGTTGTCCAAGTTTTACTAAGAAAGTTCGAATTATCGAGGTTTTACTGTAGTCTAAGAGTGTTCGAATTATCGCGGTCTTACTGTAGTCTAAGAGTGTTCGAATTATCGCGGTCTAATTATCACTGTCTTACTGTAGTCTAAGAGTGTTCGAATTATCGCTGACTTATTGTAGTCTAAGAGTGTTCGAATTATCGCTGTCTTACTGTAGTCTAAGAGTGATCGAATTATCGTGGTCTTATTGTAGTCTAAGAGTGTTCGAATTATCGCGGTCTTACTGTAGTCTAAGAGTGTTCGAATTATCGCGGTCTTACTGTAGTCTAAGAATGTTCGAATTATCGCGGTTTTACTGTAGTCTAAGAGTGTTGGAATTATCGTGGTCTTATTGTAGTCTAAGAGTGTTCGAATTATCGCTGTCTTACTGTAGTCTAAGAGTGTTCGAATTATCGCGGTCTTACTGTAGTCTAAGAACGTTCGAATTATCGCTGTCTTACTGTAGTCTAAGAGTGTTCGAATTATCGCTGTCTTACTGTAGTCTAAGAGTGTTCGAATTAACGCGGTCTTACTGTAGTCTAAGAGGTCTAGAACTATTCATCACTTTAGTTCGGCTTAATCTCCATCCTTTTGCACAAATGACGTTTGCCTTCATTCCCATATATTGCATATTTAATTATTCCCGAATTGTATAAGCTCTTCAGACACTACTGGCCGAGTATCAAACAGCTTCACCTCTGATGAGACGTCGAGCTACTCGGCGACTGATCTGGATCTAAGCTGTTGCAAATGCAAAGTCAGACCGCGAACAACATAATGAGAATATAAGCTTTTATCCTTGGGAACATTTATGTCACACTTCTGTTACCATCAGTTTGCATTTAGGAAAAATGCTTGCACTTTTCTAAATAATAGATGCACGTTATTTGCCTTTAACTAAACCTGATATGAAGCTTAACCCTTATGGTGTATAGCACTAACTGGCCTGGTGCCTATAAAACGTTTTAACTCTGGGTAAGAAATCATATTCAATCTCCAGAATGGTCAGACTTTAACGTAGTCAAACTCTGACCGATCTTGAGTATGATTTCAGGCTAGATATACTCCAAACTGTATAAGTTTTAGTCCAAACATGACTGAGTAAATGTTTGAAAACGAAACCGTACTCGGCCTGAAAAGTTCAAAACAGATCAGGGATTTAGCAAACATTATGTTTTTAGCATGAGCAGAGTTAAATATCTTTATCATATTTTGCATACAGTAGAATCTATCTTAAGCAGCCATCAACAGAGGTCTAATTATAGGCTTGTAAGGCAGTTCATAAGTATGGCAGAAATAAGCTCCTATAGGAGCTTTCTGTATTAATGTTGCCCTGCAGTAAGCAATCATATATGTTTTACACTCTTTTGTTCAATAAATGTATGGCTTCTTAAGACAGGTTTTATTGTATTTCATATTCAAGCTATCTGTCATCCAACCATATTCACTTATTTATTAATGTCATATACTGAAAGTCATCTCAAAGATGAAAAGAGTAAAATATTGATTTTTAAATCCTAAGTGTGTACTTTCTCAGGAAAATGTTCAAGTTTGGTGTTTGAACCCTTTTCGATAAGCTGTGGGGGTATTGTCCTCCCTGCCAAATTTAGCAGTGGGATATTGTCCAGTGGGGTATTGCCCTAGTGGGCTGTTGTCCCAATGGGCTATTGTCCGTTCCCCATCCCAAGTACCGTACATATTCGAACAACCAAACTGTCCTTTTTAAAACGGTTTAAAATCAGAATAGGTCAATCTGGAACCATTCTCATATCTGGAAATAAGACTGACATTGTTGTAAACAGAACACATCTGTGAGGTATGTTAGCTGTACGTTACACCTCTTTGAGGTGTGTTAGTTGTATGTCACACCTATATGAGATATGTTAGGTGTATGTCACATATCTTTGATGTGTGTCAGCTGTATGTCACATATCTTTGATGTGTGTTAGCTGTATGTCACACCTCTATGAGGTGTGTTAGCTGTATGTCACACCTATAAGAGGTATGTTAGCTGTATGCCACAGCTTTACGAGGTGTGTTAAGTGTATGTCTTACACATAATGTGGTCCAGCTTTCAACGTCAAGACATTGAAGTTTATACTATTGGAATACACTCCTTATATTCTATTGGATCTATGTATTGACATATTCTTATGTTAAAAGTTCTCGTATGTCATTCCAGCAGATACTTCCGAGATATGATCGGTTTGCCGGGATTACACGATTGGGTAATGCCCTGGAATGTTAACAGCTTGAGAACATCTGTAGATATAGAAGATAACAAACAGAATCATGGCAGGCTGATTTTAGCACTTCATTGAAGGCTTGTCTGCTAAAGACCTGCCGCGTGCGTTTTAGTTTAACACCTGAACTTTCGACATTTTCAGACAGAAATATATTTAACCCTTTACCTCATAAATACACCTGTCTACGCCTTTGAAAACAGAGGTGACCCAGATCAGACGGGTCCTATAGGAGCCGTGTGATCAGATCTGCTCTGTTTGCTGATGCCATACTATGGATTTGATTCTACAGATTCTGCCATGATCCAAATCTAGAAGCTGGTTGAACCTTTTGTTAGCATGCTCAATGTCTAGAGAACAGAACTGTGGCCGTACCTGCTAAAAAGTAGAGGAGCATTCCTATATAGTAGCACCGGTATCGCGCTTGGAACTTCTGGCCGTTCAGTCCCCGACACACCACCAGGTTTGCAGACAAGCACATTATCGCAGCTAGTAGACACAGGCCTCGACAGGCATAAAGCCAAGCTGAAATAAAATCAAGAAATATATCAGTCTCATTGTTCAGTTTTTAATAATTGTATCTGAGATGTATAACATAAAAACAAGTTTGTTTAGATATTGGCAAACTACAGGTTCGCTCACTGTGTCCAATCGGAACACCTCGACAACGCCGGGTAACGCTACACCTTCCTTAGTTGTATTTAGGATCCCGCCACTTTACCATTATCTCATATTGTTTGGTTTTGACACTTCTGTAAAGGTCATATTTTTAAACCATTGTGATAAATAAAGCATTAAATTTTGCTTCATAGGGGCAATTGCTTTTATTATCACAATGGTTTTGAAACTACACAATTCTAAAACACCATTTTGTATAGTAAATGCTCCTTTTCGGTAGATTTATTCAAAGATGCTGTCTAAAAGTAGACATGGGAATGGGTTAACGTATACACGTTTGTGAGCCCCTCGATGACGGCTTTGTTGCAGGCATTTGTATCATTGTTTGTGCCACACCGTTGAGAGATGCGTTAGCTGTTTCCAGGGGAAAGTTGTCTCCTATTTGAAATGTCGACACATTTATCTAAGATTATGTTTCTCCTTGTTTTCTCTTGGTTCTACTTCTTGGCATATTCGTATTCTGGCGTAAAAGCGTTAAAAATTCCACCAGATACATTTGAGATCCGATCTGCCTTGCCGGAATTAGACGAGGTAATTTCGACATATCAGGGTATGTACTGTTTGCGGCATGTCGATTTTGGACTGGTACACTACAAGACGGACAAGCTGAGTGAATTGGTCAGTAGCATACATCCTCTTTCGTCATAGGCTATATTTAAACTCAACCTCTTTGAATAAATCAACTGAAAAGGCACATTTACTAGAAAAAAGAGACTTTTAGAATCGTGTAGTTTTGAAACCATTGTGATAAATAGAGCATTTGTTCCTATGGAGCATTTTTTTAATGCTCTATTTATCACAATGGTTTCAAAATAGTGATTCCGACAGAGGCGTCAATAGGCGTCAATACGAGAGAACAGGGTTAAGCATTCCCAAATGGCCTGCTGTGTTGAAACGTTATAGAAACTACAATTGAACTTCGATGAACAGAAGTTCAAGTCATCCGATTTTTAATCTGAACAATTTCTCAAGTTCACAGCTTAATACAGGTGTACAGTAATGCTGAAAGCTCTTGTAGGACTTTTAAGCATTACTTTCGACATACATTAATCTTCCCATGTGTTTCTAGATATGCGTAGTTGTATATTTTTTAACAATTCTGTATTGTAAATTTTGGAAGGACCGACTTTTTACTTCAAGTTATCCCGAAGTTCGAGTTGAGTGTCAAAACGACTTGATCCTTATGAGATACCTCGACATCTTATCTCGACCCAATATGTCTACTCTGTTTGTAAACGTGGAACTATGTTTATATGAGGGAATGTGCTAAGCATGCTAAAGAGGTAATGTGCAGTTCAAATAGCGGTCAAGAAAATAAGTGCTTCTGCAGAGATGCTTACTTTTTGCCTCATCCATCTGACAGCTGACCGTGTCGGTACCCGTGACGACACACATTTCCCAGAGTCCAAACCTAACATCCTCTAGACTGACCCACGTAGAGGCTCCGACAAACAGAATCATCAGCAGTAGCGTAACAAAACCCAAAACTACAGCGAGTACCTGAAATATGGTAAAATGAACACTTTCAAGTATAGACTGCTTAACATACTGGGTTAATACTGCATTTAACACTTTCCCTGTTCTATATTTATTTCAAATTCCAATATCTACTGAATATTCATGCACAAATAGGTATAATGAAACATGGAAGGCTGAAGCTTTCAGGTATTTTAGAATGAGTGTTCATTACACATTGTTTTTATGAAACGAGTTTATTACAATAATATGACACGAGCTTTAGCGAGTGTCATATTCATTATAGTAAACGAGTTAAATGAAAACAATTTGTAATGAACACGAATGTAAGATTCTTTTTATCACATAAGCCTTAAAATTTAATTCCATAGAAATGAAACATGCTATAGCTGACGGCTGTTTCGGCCATTGCTTACAGACAGTCTAGTGATACAACAGACGACGCTCATGGAGCGCTATGATTGGCTAACTCTTAAATGAGCGCTACGATTGGCTAACGCTTGCTAATTTGCACTAGTGCATTTCCGCTTTTACGGCACTCTGGTACGGCACTCCCACAAGGCAGATTATGTGATACATATACATATCAACCATTTGCCCATCATCTATCCTCTCTCTCATTTGCAAACAGTTTGGATCCAGATGAGACGCAGAGTAACTCGGCGTCTCAACAGGATCCAAGCTGTTTGACACTCGGTCAATAGTTTCGTAAAAGCTTGAATTAGTCGGATGTTAGTAAAAACTTGTAATAGTTCAGGATTTTAGCCGACTAGATTTTATCCACCTTGAGAGCATGGCGTCTCAAACGTTTTTTTTGTATCAATTACATAATTATAGAAAGACGTTACAAAAATATAGAACAGTCCGTCTATTTCCATCGTATGTTTCTGGTGTATGTGATTAACAAAATCTCGCGTTCGTTGTTTTTAGTTAAACTCGTTGAATAAGAATAGTATGGTCGATACTTATTTTAGTCAATTCGTTTACAATTTGATTGTTAAACGTGTATAAAAATCACTACATTTTAGATGGTCGCAGATGCATCGCCAATGTGACTGCGAATCATTTTTTTAATTTAGTCGCCGACAGTCGCACACGATCGCAGGCTTCAGAGGTCTCAGAGGTCGCAAGTGGTCTTTAACGATCGCAAGCGCTAGTGGGACTGTAGCATTACTGTAACCTATTAACCGATTCTTTATCATCTTTGTTTGGAACCAAATGAGACGCTGCAGAAACACACTTGTGTGTCACTAGAACTCAGAGTGCAAAGTACATGTATATTAAAGCCCTCTAAGTCGGAATTATCTAGGAGAAGAATTCAAATACTTTTAGGCAGATGGCTGCCTAATGCATGGTGATCCTAGTGGATCTTACTGTATGACTTTCACTATGAAATAACATAATGTCTGCTCAAATTTAGTACTTGAGCAATTTTGACTACTTCCGGTTTGACCAAGTATTTGAAAACTTTGTACCTAGTGACAAACAGCTTGGGTCCTGGTGAGATGCCGAGCTATTCGGCGTCTCATTAGAGTTTGGTTGTTTGCACGTGCGAGTAAAGTCACGGAGAGCAGGATAAAGATTAAAACTTTTTGAACTGCTGGTGATAAAAATGAAATCGAGTAAAATGTTCCCCCGCCACAGGCGATTCCTTGATTACCGTTGCAAAGAATTTCACGATCCAAGCTCACTCAAACTCTGACTGCATGGAGTTTGTTTTTGAACAAAATTAGTGTCAACCGTTAACCTGCTTATAAACAAAATACACCCCGATCTGTTACAATTTCCACTTCAGTTTATAGTCGAGTGTTAAACAGCTGTGATCCAGATGAGATGACGAATTATTCGGCTTCTCACCTGAATCACAGATGTTTGCAAATGTGAGCCAGGTCGCGCCTAGCAGAGACATGGTTCAATGTTTATGGAATAAATTGAATGTTTATAAACCATCTGAATCTAAACTATCCAGAGGAATTACTGTAAATTTGTGAACCATGTAGACATGGTTTTACAGAGTTTTTTCTGTACACGTTTTATATATGTACACAGTAGATCCTATCCTAAGCGGCCATTCATTTATTGAGCATAGGAATCAGGTGGTTACTTAATGCAGGGTAAAAGTAATGCAGTTCTAAAGCTCATATAGGAGCTTTCTGCATTACTTTTGAACTGTATTATGCTACCACCTGCATTAGAGACCTATAATTATGCCTCTTTTTGATGGTCGCTCAAGACAGATTCTACTGTGCACAGAACATCATACCAGAGACACGGTCTCCAACTATGCCAGAACACATAGATACCAACTGGTTTCGTTCTTCCCCACAGGTAGGCAGCGTATACACAACTTGTTTTTTCTTACACATCCATGCCAACACGCCAACGTGCATTTGTGCTTCGCGTTTTGCATGTCTGTATGATTTACATGTAGGTTTCTTGGTCTGGTGTTCATTATCCGTTAGCAAGCTACTGGATAATGGTGATCATATTTGTAGACAGTTTGGATCCAGATGAGACGCAAAGATACTCCGAGTCTTACCAGGATCCACACTGTGTAGCACTGTACTCATATATAAAAGAAATAAAAAACATCGCAAGCAAATAAATTTTGATTTTATATTGACGACAAGGTGTTGGCAAGCTAAAGGTTTACTTGGATATGGTAGAAAAATACATACTGGGATTGTAGAGCATCATATTGGTTCTAAGATAAGGATAGTTTTATTATGCACATACGTGCAACGGTGTTATGATCTCGGAAACTAAAAGAAGACATGTATAAATTCAGCGGGATCCGAAAGTATTAATCTGATTTTTCAGTTTGGCGAACTGAACGATTTATATTGAATATGAAAGTAAGTGTATGTAGCTTAGAGGAAGGTGGGCTGATGAAAAGATAGAGAGTGTTAAATATAAATACAGTAGAACCTGTCTTAAGCGGTCATCAACAAGAGGAATACTTATGGGTCTGTAAGGCAGGTGGTAACTTAATGTAGGTCAAAGGTAATGCAGAAAGCTCCTACATGAGCTTTCCGCATTACTTTCGCCCTGCATTAAGCAACCACGTGCTTTTTAAAATGTTATGTTCAATTAACGACTGACCACTTCAGACAGGTTCTACTGTAGACCCTATACAGACAAGCAGATAACTGGCAATGTGATAGACAAAATAGAGAAACAGAAAGAGCAAGACAGAGGGAGCATGAGAAACAAAAGAGAAACAGAAAAGACAAATGAGAACAAAAGAAAAAAGACAGGCGCGAACGAGAAAGAAAGGGAGTGAGTGTGAGAATTAGAGATATGGAGCTAAACAGATTTGACAGATAGGGAACAAGATTGAGAAATTGATTATGACATATTAAGGATCAATTTAAGTTTGTGACTGTATTCTAATTGTACTGAACTCGATTAAAATGTAAAAAAAACCCACAAAACAACAACAACAACAACATAAAAACAAATTAAAACAATAACAACAAAATAAAAAAAAACACACAAATACACGAACAAACACACAGATTTGTCCGTAGCGCGCAAACACAAACAAAAATAAATCAACTAACAACTAAAAGATAAAACAAAAAAATAATATATATAATAACACCCCCCCCCCCCCCAAAAAAAAAAAAAAAAGAAAAGAAAAAAAAGATAAACATGCCACTAGTGCAGTATTACACTTAGTATATTTACCTTTAATGGTCTCACTATCATCACAGTTTCTATGGAAGCTGTTGGCGCTAACTTTTGTTCCTCCATTTTCCCCCTATTATCTATTCCTATCTATATCTTAATCCTTCTGACACTAAACCTCCTTCACGTGTTTAAAACAATAAATATTCTACTGAAACTCCAGAAAACTATTATCGTTTTCCAAACCACTGAGTTTTAACTATATTTCACCTATATAACGGCATTATTCCTTCCGTATCAATTCATAGCTGTATCAATTCGTAGCTGTCTTTAATTTCTGCAAACTCAGCTTCAGAGGTGTACAGAATACGAACAAGCTGATATAATAGCACCGAAGACAGCAGCCCACTGTTAACTCTATAAATAACATATGATATACGAGCTTAGCACGCTACTGACATATTTCTGATTACTTTTGCAAACATTTTCGATTCTGATGAAAAGCCGAGAAACTCGGCGTTTCATCAGGATCCAAACTGTTTGACAATCCGGTTGCATACATGAAGTGAAATGCAAAAACATGTCAGGTGATATACTTGTAGCAGACGACTATTTTCACAGACGTAAATTACTGGAGCGCACAGATGTTAAGCTTATCCGTAACAGGTATAGTGCACGCGCGATGCGCGCTGCCTCCCCATCTATACTGTTGAAAAGAATAAAGCATCGCCCGAGCCGAGATAATTTCGCAAGCTTGTAAGTAAGCAATCGACAGTTCGAAATATTGGTATAGAATAATCCAGACTGTTTTAGGAAGGTGGCTGCTTAATGTAGGGTGAAAGTCATGCGGAAAGCTCCCATATGAGCTCTCTGTATGACTTCCACCCTGCATTAAGCTGCCACATGTCTTAGTGTTAGAACAATAGAGGTTTTTACTGTATGTATTCATGAACAGACTCAATAAAACCGAGTCTGCAATTTTCTCTTTTTGCATTTCTACTTTTGCTTTCGAAGGATCACCCATTTTCAGAATTGGTACCCTTGTCGCTCAAAGTCCTTCATTTCGAGGAAAACATCCAACCAACGCATGTCTTAATACCAGAGGACCATCAATCCGAACTTGAATTAATATATTACTTCTTGAGCTTACAAGTGTGTTAATAGACTTTCAAAATGTTTGCTTTAGAATTATTCGTTTCAGACAAGAAGAAACACTAATTTAATTATGCCAGACTGTTATAGAGAAATATTGACTTTGTTTGACCCCGCCCCCCAAATAATAAGATAGAATAAAGATACAATAAAAAATAAATAAAATAAACACAAACAAACAAAAACAACGAAAACAAAACTGAACAATATTCAAGGCAATATTCAACCAGAACAAAAACAAAATAACACGAAAACAACTTCCGCTACAAAATGACTACTCGCAACGTATCCTATGTACTATCTAGTATACATTAGTGTCACTATACATCAGTGGCACTATACATCAGTGTCACTATACATCAGTGGCACTATACATCAGTGGCACTATACATCAGTGTCACTATACATCAGTGTCACTATACATCAGTGGCACTATACATCAGTGGCACTATACATCAGTGGCAGTATATCAGTGGCAGTACATCAGTGGCACTATACATCAGTGGCACTATACATCAGTGGCACTATACATCAGTGGCACTATACATCAGTGGCACTATACATCAGTGGCACTATACATCAGTGGCACTATACATCAGTGGCAGTGGCACTATATATCAGTGGCACTATACATCAGTGACACTATACATCAGTGACACTATACATCAGTGGCAGTGGCACTATATATCAGTGGCAGTGGTACTATACATCAGTGGCACTATACATCAGTGGCAGTGGTACTATACATCAGTGGCACTATACATCAGTGGCACTATACATCAGTGGCACTATACATCAGTGGCAGTGGCACTATACATCAGTGGCAGTGGTACTATACATCAGTGACACTATACATCAGTGGCAGTGGCACTATACATCAGTGGCAGTGGTACTATACATCAGTGGCACTATACATCAGTGGCACTATACATCAGTGGCACTATACATCAGTGACACTATACATCAGTGGCAGTGGCACTATACATCAGTGGCAGTGGTACTATACATCAGTGACACTATACATCAGTGGCACTATACATCAGTGGCAGTGGCACTATATATCAGTGGCACTATACATCAGTGACACTATACATCAGTGACACTATACATCAGTGGCAGTGGCACTATATATCAGTGGCACTATACATCAATGGTACTATACATCAGTGGCACTATACATCAGTGGCACTATACATCAGTGGCACTATACATCAGTGGCAGTGGCACTATATATCAGTGGCACTATACATCAGTGACACTATACATCAGTGGCAGTGGCACTATATATCAGTGGCACTATACATCAGTGACACTATACATCAGTGACACTATACACTATACATCAGTGACACTATACATCAGTGGCAGTACATCAGTGGCAGTGGTACTATACATCAGTGGCACTATACATCAGTGGCAGCAGTACATCGGTGGCAGTACATCAGTGGCACTACACCAGTGTCACTATACATCAGTGGCACTACATCAGTGGCACTATATATCAGTGGCAGTGGCACTATACATCAGTGGCACTATACATCAGTGGCACTACATGAGTGGCACTACATCAGTGGCAGTGGTACTATACATCAGTGGCACTATACATCAGTGGCACTATACATCAGTGGCAGTGGTACTATACATCAGTGGCACTATACATCAGTGGCAGTGGTACTATACATCAGTGGCACTATACATCAGTGGCAGTACATTAGTGGCAGTACATCAGTGGTACTGCATCAGTGGCACTATACATCAGTGGCACTATACATCAGTGGCACTATACATCAGTGGCACTATAAATTAGCGGAACTCCATCAGTGGCAGTGGTACTATACATCAGTGGCACTATATCGTACACTCACCTTCTATCGAACCTCACCTGTTTATCGAACCTATCATTTTTTTGTGTTTTTACGCATGTACAAGTGCATACTACGTCATAAAGTCATGAGTACCAAAGCTTTGTCTGTAAACAACGCCTCGTAGCTTTAAAAACGAAATATGCGTCATAAACAGGTCAATACAGTTTATTTTTCCTTCAAATATGCTAAACATGAGAAAACTCTTACTACGTTATAGAACATCAACATAAATTGAAATGTGTACCACATTAAAAATGTTTTACAGCTCTGACCCCTTCAGGTTATGCAAAGGTCGCGTGCCCATGGTGAAATCACGTGATTATGAGTATTATATTACAGTAAACTGTTTCTAAAATAAAGGTTCGATATGCAGGTGATATTTTTCTGGCAGCCATTTTTGTTTTTGTTATGCGGGTGGTGGGGAGCACTGGATTGTTTGGGGATTAATAGATGAGAATAAAATTACTTAATTGTTTCAAGGTATGTATAAAAGATTATTTTGAACTGCTGATTTATTTTTTTCTTCAATATTCACAGTAAACGTTTTCTGTTCCTGGTCAAAGGTTAAGAGGTTCGATAGACGGTGAGACCATGCTACATTAGTAACACTATACATCAGTGGCACTATAATTACTTTGAGTAGTATGTATTTCCCACCGCGATATTATCAAAAGAATCAAACACAGATGAGATCAGCTTTCAATTAGTTTATTATAACGTATGTATTCTACTACTACTAAACTTAACCATTTACACCATAATTACGCCTTTCTACGCCTTTGTAAACAGAGTAGACCCAGATCAGACCGCTCCTGTAGGAGCCAGTAGGAGCCGTATGATCAGGGTCTACCATATTTGCTTATTATATAATACAGATTCTGACATGGCCAAACATTCTTGTGGCCTCTGGTTTAACGTTACCACTAAGGTTACAGCGTGAAGCCATGAGAGGTGCTCTAACCTTCAACAATCTACCACTGTTACAGCGTGAAGCCATGAGAGGTGCTCTAACCTTCAACAATCTACCACTGTTACAGCGTGAAGCCTTAAGAGGTACTCTAACTTTCAACAGTCTACCACTGTTACAGCGGGAAGTATTGAGATGTACTCTAACCTTCAACAATTTACCATTGTTACAGCATGAAACCTTGAAAGGTACTCTAACCTTCAACAGTCTACCACTGTTACAGCGTGAAGCCTTGAGAGGTACTCTAACTTTCAACAATCTACCACTGTTACAGCGTGAAGCCTTGAGAGGTACTCTAACTTTCAAAAGTCTACCACTGTTACAGCGGGAAGTATTGAGATGTACTCTAACCTTCAACAATTTACCATTGTTACAGCGTGAAACCTTGAGAGGTACTCTAACCTTCAACAGTCTACCACTGTTACAGCGTGAAGCCTTGAGAGGTACTCTAACTTTCAACAGTCTACCACTGTTAAAGCGGGAAGTAGTGAGATGTACTCTAACCTTCAACAATTTACCATTGTAACAGCGTGAAACCTTCAAAGGTACTCTAACCTTCAACAGTCTACCACTGTTACAGCGTGAAGCCTTGAGATGTACTCTAACCTTCAACAATTTACCATTGTTACAGCGTGAAACCTTGAGATGTACTCTAACCTTCAACAATATACCACTGTTACACCATGAAGCCTTGAGAGGTACTCTAACCTTCAACAATCTACATACGAACGTGTAATAATGTTAACAACTAGTGAAAAAAGGTCAGGCTTTTGAAATGCGTCCATTCAATCAAGTTCTTGTGAAACTCTTTGCAAAATTGTCAAACAGCTTGGATAATGTTGGTCAGAGTGTCAAACAGCTTGGATACTGTTGGTCAGAGTGTCGAACAGCTTTTATAATGTTGGTCATAGGCGTCTTCCTCTGATGATACCCTTATTATTAAACCAATATGTGAAGTACTGTTTGTGTTATTGCTTCACATCAAAATTGTTGACAGAAGTTGATAGCATTTTTGAAGAATCAAGGGCAGATAACTCTAGACATAGCGAACCGATTAAACCCAAAAACTATATGCGTCTTCCTCTGATGATACTAAGCATATGCCCTATAATGAAACCAATATGTCAATTACTGTTTGAGTTATCGCGTCACGTCAAAATTGTTGACAGCATTTTTGAAGAATCAAGGGCAGATAACTCTAGACATAGTGATCCGATTCAACCCAAAAACTATAGGCGTCTTCCGTTGATGATACTAAGCATATGCCCTTAATATGAAACCAATATGAGAATTACTGTTTGAGTAATCCACATCAAAATAGTTGACAGCATCTTTGAAGAATCAAGGACAGATAACTCTAGACATAGTAATCCGATTCAACCCCAAAACTTTAGGCGTCTTCCTCTGATGATACTTAGCATATGCCCTTAATATGAAACCAATTTGTGAATCATTGTTTGAGTTATCGCGTCACATCAAAATTGTTGACGGACGGACAGACGGACAGACATACATACAGACAGAGAAAAATGTGATTCCTATAGGTCTCCTGCATTTTCATTGCAGGGCCCTAATAATAATAGTACTACGAATAATAATGCTATTACTACTACTACTACATGTACTACTACTACTACTACTACTACTAATTATATCTAAAGTGATAGATAAATCATTTGTTTATATGCTGAAAAGAAGTATGTTGCAAGAAAACCAAGACAAAACTCTCTTGTGTTTCATATTGAAGATCCGGTGCTATTCGTCACTGTATTTATTAGGATTGCGTTTTAGTTTTAACTGTTTGACATAATATTTTGCTGTACAACAAAAAGACAAGCATTGACGAAACCGGTTTATTTCGTATCAAAGGGTGGAGTTTTCGATATAATCTTCATAATAATTACTGAGCATAACAGATACCACGTTTTATGACACTATTGACAGGTTGTGAATATTGAATGGACTGTCACTGTCATTTTAAGTTAAATTTTAAACAATGTTGAATTGATAGAATTCTTCGGTATCTTTCAACAGTAGAACCTGTCTTAAGCGGCCATACACTTCCTACATGTATGTCTAATTATGGGTCTTTAAGGCAGATGGTAGCTTAATGAAAGTCAAAAGTAAGACAAAACGCTCCTATAGGAGCTTTCTGCATTACTTTTGCCCTGCATTAAACAACCACCTGCTTTTGAACACTCATATGTTCTATAAATGAATGGCTGATTCGGACAGGTTCTACTGTAGAATGTAGAGCCAAACGGTTTACATTGATAATACCGTATTGCCGTATCATACTGAAGATTAATTAGTCAAACGTTGTCTAGGTTTATTCTAATGTCCATTCAGAACTTCTCGGCGATGTCGGTCAAGGCCGTACATGATCGGCATTGCTGGAATTAGACGAACACTTCCAATTACTCCACAGTCCACTTCTTGAAGAAATCATTGCCTTTGTTATCGATAACGAGGAAGGCGGGGAAATTCTCAACATACACCTTGTATATGGCTTCCATACCTGCGATTGTAAATATACGATTAAGATTATTTTGTAATGAACAAATTTGAAATATTTCATGAAAAGGATCTGGATATCAATTCAACGTACATGTCCAGTTTATAACCCTTCATTCCATGAGTATTCATATAAAACTAATGACATCATGAATATTAATTATATCAATTGCACATGCATATGGAAAGTTTTAGTTATGGCAGAAACTGTAGAATCATATCTTCATTATATCATAATCAACCATAGCAGACCCTGTTCAGGGGCATTTCGGGGATCTAGATGGTCTAAAAAGTCAAAAACAATTGATTGGGTCGATTTAGTGTTATATTATATACAAGGACTCCAACTCCTGATTCGCAGATTTCCCGACCCATTCGAAATAACGCCCGGTTTCAGACAGCCAAGATGGAAAACCCACTAATGTTTGGTACGAACGTGAAGCTGGGACATTGTGCTTTTCAAATAATATAACTTTTGATAAATTCCGATAAAGCCGTAGCCAGTGCCGACGTGAAATTCCTACTGAAAACGCTGATTTTGCTTACTCGAACGAGAAGTCGCAACAACGATTGCCGCTTGGCCTCCTTGTAAAACGGCCATAAAAGCGATGCCTCGGGACAAAACGATTGTGCAATCAATACATCTGACAAAAAGTTATCGTTTACCTCTCAAGCTGTCTGTAGATACTGATGTGGATCCGAAATGCAGATGAGTTTTCGTGCAGTTAGCAGATTTAATGCTCTTTCAGACCACTACGAGTCACGTGACCCGCTTCCTTTACAATAACAACATCCGGGTGCCTGTTATCTTGCTTACCCTATCAGCGTTAACGAGAACGCAGGGCACCATCACTCGGTCAATCAGGTAAGTTACTAAGTAAGTAGGAAGTGGGTCACGTTGTTGCGACTTCTCGTTCGAGTAAGAAAAATCAGCGTATTTTGTAGGAATTTCACGTCAGCACTGGCTACGGCTTATTATTATCATATTATTTGAAAAGTACAATGTCCCAGCTTCACATTCGTACAAAGGATTAGTGGTTATTCCATCTTGGCTGTCTGAAACCGGGCGTTTTTTCGAATGGGTCGGGATATCGGCGAATCAGGTATTGAAGCCCTTGTATATAATAAACACTAAATCGACCCGATCAATTTTTGTTTCATTTTTAGATCATCTAGACCCACGAAATGGTCCCTTTGATTTGGTCTAGTGGCTATACACATGTATGTGGAAAAACATGTTCTGCTTCACTGTGCCCAAAATACAAGTAGACCTAACACATTGCTATGTTTTGGCCTAGTGGCTATGTAAGGTATAACATGTTTAGCTTTGCCTTATTCTAAATAACAAACAACCACTAGACCTTATTATCAGTAATCTTGGCCTAGTGGATATGTATGGGATAACCTGTTCAGCTTTGTCTGTTTTAATAACAAACAAACTTAAGACATTAGTATCACTGTCTAGTGACCTAGTAGCAATATAAGTGATCAAGTTTTCAGCTATACCGTGTCCTAAATACGAAACAGCCCTGATGCATTACCATCTCTCGGCCTATAGCAGCTATACAAGGAGCGAGTCCCTGAGTGGGTTGGATTTACAGCACTGCGACACTAAATAGGTCATATAGCGCCAACGTCAACATTATGATGGAACGATGAAATTAAATAAAAACAAATCTAGATCAACGAGTGTGTGAATCATAGAAAATAAGTATCTGAAATTTTAAAACGAAAAGAAGAACGTGTAAAATGCTGTATATTTTAGAATAAAGACCAGTCTCTTTCAAAAACGAGATTATGTTCTCCTACGGAACTTAACCCTTCCGCTGCCAACTTTTGTCGTCTGCAAACTTTGTCGTCTGCTACAATTTTCAACTTTTCTTCTTTTTTCATAAAATAGTAACAGTAACAAACAGTTTGGATCCTGATGAGACGCCGAGTTACTCGGCGTCTCATCTGGATCCAAACTGTTTGCATATGTATTGACAGATGCGACATTGGCAGCGAAAGAGTTAATAAAACTGGTGCATAGAATCAACAGTAAAACATTACATCTTATTATGGCAATACAAGGAATATAACCTGTTCAACTTTGCCTTGTTCTAAATAACAGATAGATCTGACACATACTTATCCACTGGCCTAGTGGCTATGTAAGGAATAACCTTTTCAGCTCTTTACCTTGTTCTAAACAACAGACAGACTTGGCACGTTATCGGAAGAGATTTAATGTTTCTCTAAAGTTTGACCCGTGCAGAAACGGTTTTAAATTCCCAATGAGCTGAAACATCACGTTTTTAATGATTATAACCTTTGATTACACATGATAAGCTCATTTCTGCTTAACTAACAGCCCCACCAACTCTACGCACGTTAGCAGTATATTCATGATCAGGGTCTGCTCTTTTTGCAATTAACATAGAACTGATGAAAAAAATACCTAGTTCATAGTGCCATAATAAAAAATAAGATTAATTAATATTCATTACCCCATTTTCATTGCATACATATTCATAGAGTAATGGGTTAACCTGACTCCTGATGAGCAACCGTTTGATCTGGATCCAAACTAGATGAGATTAGCTGCTCTGACGAAGTACAATGTTTCATTTCTCCAACTTGAAGAGTTATGTATACAAATTGCTTCGAGGTAACAGAGGCTTGAGTCACCCGAATTCTAATCTGAATAATTTCTCAAGTCCATAGCTTAATGCAAGTCTAAATCTCATGTGTGAGGTTTCTGCATTACTTTCAACCTGCATTAAGCTGTAACATGTGTTTTCTAGGTATGCGTAGTGATACATTTTAGAACAATTCTGTATTGTTAATTTTGGAAGGGCCGAAGTTTTACTTCGAATTATCCGGAAGTTTGAGTTATCCGAGTTCGAGATAACGTGGTTCAGGTGTATTTTCTTTTTCTATCATTTACATACACAATCACCTGTGATTCTTACCTCGTTCAAACCCCACCCGCTAACCACGACTAGAGTTGCAACAGCTTGCATCCACATGAGACGTGGATTAAATTTTACCATAGGTTTATGAATATACAGTAGAACATGTCTTAAGTGGCTACCAAAAAGAGATGTAATTGTGGGTCTGTAAGGCGAGTAAAAGCTTAACCCTTCTCTTGCTGAATTTTAAAATACATTTCTCCTTATTTACCCATGCCCTGTTGTATAATTACATATATCTTCACTGTGTACAAGTATTTCGCTGTGCAATCACTGCTGCGGAGTGCACTGGTTGCACAATCGACTTGTAAATAGTGCAGACCCTGATGAGGAGCTGTCTCATCTGGGTCTTCACTATTTATAGGTAGGTATATTGACGTGAAAAGCAAACAACCCTTTGTTTGATATAACCGCCTTTTCACGCATTTGCAAACAGAGTAGACCCAGATCAGACCCATATCAGACCGAGCTCAGACTCAGATCAGACGGCTCCGAATTTCGATTTGCTTTTGACATGATATAGATAAAATTCTGATTCTACAGCTTTTGTCAAAGCAAAAACGAAAAAGAAAAAAAATCAATGAAATGTTTATAATATAAAAGTTAAGCTAATAAATATTCATGATGTCATTATGTCCGACATGACTACTGAACATGACAAGGATTAAGCAACCACCTGCATTTTAAGACTTCCGGGTTCAATGAATGAATGACCGCTTAGCTCATTCCCTCCTACTGACACCTTTAACACCGTCGTTTTTTTTAAACCATTGTGATAAATAGAACATTTGCTGCATAGGAGCAAATGCTATATTTATCACAATGGTTAAAAAACTACACAATTGTAAAAGGTTCCCTTTCTCTAGTAAATGCTCCTTTTCAGAATATTTAATCAAAGAAGCTATGTGTAAAATTAGTCCAGGAAGGAATGAGTTAAGAAGGCTCTACTGTAGCTTCAGTGAAGTCGCACAAGTAGAAAATAAGACTTGTAAGAAACATCAAGGAGACTACACAAGTGTATAATGTGTGACAATCAGGCGACCCACGTGCGTGTTACACTGCATCTAACCAATACGACGTGTCACGTGCCACGGCAAAACAACTTTGATAAGGCAATAACATAGCTGGTTCAATGAGAAAAGGTGAAACTGTTTTCTACAAATATTATGGTTACATGCACATGTAGTCACACAGGATGCGGTATCGAAAAGACGTTTTATGTCACAAAAGGGAGGCATATGGTTATCAGACTTTCCGTCCGTAAGTCCGTTCGTGTCCGCTCTGTAACTTTTCATTCATGAGTGGATTTCAAAATTACAATTATACAAATGTTCATCAACTTAAGACGATGTGTCGCGAAGAAAAACCATGCTCCTAGGTCAAAGTCATTCGGGGGTCAAAGGTAAAAAACGGGCACGTTTTGTCGTGTCCGCTCTGTTACTCCTTCATACAAGTTGGATTTAACAAGAGTTGTCCGCAGACAGCGCGCTCCACTTTCTTTAGTGCTGGATAGTGTAGTGGAAGTCTAAGTCAGAAAGGGCAGATAACTATAGCAAAATTAATTTTAGGGTTCCTGCCCTTGTGGAATGAGTCCCCCTTGTAATAGTTAACATGTATACCAAATTTGAAACAACTATCTTGGACAGTTTCTGAGACATGGACCTTAACATAAAACTTAACGAACAATGAAAATTCTAAGTCGAATAAGCGGCATAACTATGGCAAAATTAATTTTAGGGTTACCTATCCTTGTGCAATGGGTTGCCCTTGTGATGGTTAACATACATACCAAATATGAACCAAATATCTTTGATGGTTTCTGAGAAATGGACCTTAACAAAAATGTTAACCAACGCCGACGCCAACGCTGACGCTGACGCTGACGCTGACGCCGACGAGAGGGTCATGACAATAGCTCTACTTTTTGAAAAAGTGGAGCTAACAATAACCCGGTACAAATGTTTACCACGTTGAGACGATGTGTCGCGAAAAAGAACGAGGCTCCTGTCTGAAAGGTCAAGGTCACAATCGGGGTCAAATTTAAAAAAAAAAATGTGGACATTTTGTCGTGTCCGTTCTGTAACTCCAACATACATGAGGAATTCAAAGTAACCTGGTACAGATCTGCCAGTGATATCCGTTTGGGGCATTTGTCACGTGGTCGTGACAGGTCTTGTTGATGTTCACGTCAGACATGATACTGGACCCTGCTGAACTGAATAAATTAATTCAAAGCGATTTCGAGAGGTGATTTGACCGGTCATTTGTTAAGGATAGTTTTTAATCTGTTAGACATATTAATTTCATTTCGACTGGGTACGTGTCTTATTACATTTCGACTGGGTACGTGTCCTATTACATTTCGACTGGGCACGTGTCCTATTACATTTAGAATAAACGTCGTTATTTGGAATAAAATTGCTTTCCACATTCATCAGATTATATACAATATACATAGTCACGATGTCAACCCTAACCGACTCCCCCATAGACTATTTTTTATCCATAACATCATAGGCTATTTTCAGATCAAACTACTGAAATGGAGTATTTAATAGAAAAATATGTTTTAGAATTGTGTAGTTTTGAAACTGATAATGTGATAAAAAGAGTATTTGCTCCTATGAAGCAAATGCTCTATTTATCACAATGGTTAAAAAGAGGGATCAAAAGGTGCCCATACGAGGGAATATGGTAATCTGGATACATGTACTGTCTGAATCAATATTGTGCAACCAAGTACTGACCTAGTTCTGGATACTCCAGCAGTTCTATGGACTTGAAGCAATCCTGTGCAAATGTCCCAGCTATTCCACCAACAGAGGCGAGGTAAAACCCACCATTCCGCTTACAGGCTTCCACTGTCTGAAAGAAGATAATCGTAATGGAGACGTTCTCTGAATCTTAGTTTACATATTCTGATACAGGGTTCCCACAAAACAGAAAAAATAAAATTCCCTGACTTTTCACTGACTTTTCCCTGTCCGAATTTCAATATTCCCTGACCCCATGTTAACAGATTAAGTTTAAATGGTCATCTATGAGCATGATCAATAAATGTTGGCCTCCGTCCTCCCCACCAGTCAATCCTTACCACCTCTCTCTTTATGACAACTATATATACAGCAGTAGTGTTTTGATCATTTTAGAAAAAAATGTTTTTGACTTTTTCATATTTAATTGCTCAATATTGAATGTAACATGCAGGATGCCAAATATGTCCTAATATGCACCCAAAGTATAAAGCATCTTGAATATTTTCTACCTCTCTTAACCCTTTCCTCCATGATTTTTTATTAGAGACTCCATCTACTATGAATATATAATTAAGTAAAATTTTATTTTTTTAAAGCAAAGTTAAGAAATATTTTGGCAGTAGACTACAGTAAAAACTCAGATTTATGATATTTTTCTATGCAAACAGAGTAGACCCTGATCAGGCAGCTCCTACAGGAGCTGCCTGATATGGGTCTATTCTGTTTGCAAAGGTGATAAAATGTGTATCTATGGTAGAAATGGTTAATCTTTCAGTTTTTCTGTGTAAGCTTAATTTTAAAATAGTATGTCATACAGTCTGTAAGACACTGATACAGCATGCTATTAAAATGGGGTCAAAATTGGCCCCGCCCCAGGGCTGGCTAGTTTTCTATAGAAACACATGGTGAAAACTTTGAAAATATTCTCCTCTGATTCTCTGGTGAGCGATATCAGGGCCTTTCAGGCCCTCTTGTTTTGCAATATAATCAAAATTTTGCATCACTTGGGATGTTTTTCCCAAATTTGGAAAATAGGTCCTTTTAATGGGTCTATGTAGATGCCAGAAAAGGGTCTACATTTTCACTGTTTTCATAATAGCAGACCAAATATTGCTGTCCTTACAAGTGAAGACAGTACAGTAGTATGTCGAATATCTAGCACCGCTGCCCAGCCTGTCCTAACAAGTGAAGACACTACAGCAGAATGTCCAATATCTAGCATTGCTGCCCTATTCTAGCACTGCTGTGAAAATGGATGCTGGAGCCTTGCAGAGGTGCCAGAATTCTCCAATGATTTTGTTTTAACAGACTTCATGACAGATAAACTATAAAATTTAGATGCAAAATATACAAAGCTAAACAAAGATGTATAAAGATGTTCTCTTTGATTTTATGGCTGAATGCATGTAACAAAAATGTGACGTGTATTTTGACATGATAATCTTTGAAAAAGGCCCTTAATGGTCAAAATATTAGATCAGAGCAATTAAAGTACATGTATTTATGTATAAAGATGTTTGGTTTAGTCAAAATTGAAGAAACTGCCTTAGCCTTTTATTTTCATTCTTTCTCCTTTTTTGACATATTTCCTCAGCCCTCATCCTTTGGTTCCAAAATTCCCTGACTTTTCCCTGACTTTTGCCAAATTTCAAATTTCCCTGACCAATTAAAAAATTCCCTGACTTTTCCCTGACCTTGAAAAAAAATCTTTTTTCCCTGACTTTTCCCTGTCCGTGGGAACCCTGTGATAGGTCAGAGACGTGGCGGCAGGTCTTTGTTTACATATTCTGTTTGGACAGAGACGTGGCGGCATATCTTAGTTTACATATTCTTACTGGTCAGATACGTGGCGGGAGGTCTTAGTTTACATATTCTGATTGGTCAGAGACGTACCGGCAGGTCTCCGTTTACATATCCTGATTGATCAGAGACGTGGTGGCAGGTCTTAGTTTACATATTCTGTTTGGACAGAGACGTGGCGGCATATCTTAGTTTACATATTCTTATTGGTCAGATACGTGGCGGGAGGTCTTAGTTTACATATTCTGATTGGTCAGAGACGTGCCGGCAGGTCTCCGTTTACATATTCTGATTGGTCAGAGAAGCGGCGACGGGTCTTAGTGTACATATTCTGATTGGGCCGAGACGTGAAGGCAGGTCTCATGGTAGGTTACAGATTCTGATTGGTCAGAGACGTGGCGGCAGGTCTTAGTTTACATATTCTGTTTTGGCCGAGACGTGGCGGCAGGTCTAAGTTTACATATTCTAATTAGTCAGAGACGTGGCGGATGGTATAGATTTAAAGATAATGATTCTTATGGGTCGGAGACACAGCGGCAGGTCTGTTTACATATTCTGATTTGTCAGAGATACGACTGTTCGTCTCAGTTTACATATTCTGATGGATGGGAGACATGGCGGTTCATCTCAATTTACATATTCTAATGGATGGGAGACACGGCGGTTCGTCTCAGTTTACATATTCTGATGGGTCGGAGTCGCGGTGTCTGGTCTCGGCTAACATATTCTGATGGGCCAGAGATGGCACGGTCCCAGTTTACGCTGTTTGCTGGCCATACCTGTGTTCGCAATAGATTTAAGCTTCTTTAACCCTTTACTCCATAGATATTAATGGAAGAAATAATGACACCATGAACATTTATTAGATTATTCATTATAATTGCACATGGACACAGGAACGTTTGGCTAAGGCATAAACTGTAGAATCATATCTATATTATATCATAAGCAAACAGAGCAGATCCTGATAAGACGGCTTCTATAGGGGCCGTCTGATCTGGATCTACTATGTTTGCAAAAGCGTAGAAAGGCGTATTTATGGAGTAAATGGTTAATATGTGTATGTAGAGTTTCAACCCTTTAACTGTCATATATATTATATTAATTACATTCGTCCAAATTAGAATTAAAACCCAATCCACGGAGGGGTCCTGATGGTGTAAAAGACAAAAGTCTGTGTGACAAGCTTTGATATTGATTTGTATAGCCCTCTGTTCTAGGTCTACACTGTTTGCATATCTCCCATATATGGGCCATTAATACACCTTGCTATTCCTTTACAAACAAAGTAGACCCAGATCGGACGGCTCCTGTAGGAGCAGTAATTAAAGGTGGAACACTACTCATGCCTCTTAGCACCGGCTTAAGCGGTTTTCAATTTTAATAACTAAAAGCATTGAAGCTGGTGATCCCAAAAGACCAGAAAATATAACAACACTGAGAATAAAGTACAAGACGACTTTTTACGTCCGCCACACGAGGAGCCATTTGACCAGGGCCTGCTCTGTTTGCTTATGGAAAACATGTGTTAATAAGCTATATTGGAATCGCGCATGTCCGTGTGTCCGTCCGTCAATCCTTCCACCCGATTTTTATCCGGAGCATTACACTTAAAGTATTGAAGACACAACTATGAACCTCAACTTTTGCATATGCATTTATAATGAAATGTAGATGTGTGACATAATTTCCATGCAAGTCATTGCCTGATTGGACTTTGAAAATCTTCTTTTCAAACGTGTGGATGAAAGGATTATTGAGCTATTGCCTCTTGTACTGAAGTCATTGGATCCTGTGACGAGGTGGTGGGTAGTGATAGCTCTAGTTGATGTAAACGGTTAAACGACTATTCTACTCATTTTAACCTTTAGCCTATTGAGCAAATTATTTTTACAGAACTTTTCAACTAAAACAGTTTAAAAATTCAACCTATAATCAGTCTGTCTACCAAAATGCAATCAGGGTGTCAAACAGTTTGGATCCTGCTGAGACGCCGAGTTACTCGGCGTCTCATCTGGATCCAAACAGTTTGCACAGGTATTCACTTATCCCTCCATAGCAGGTTAAAGGTTAAGTAAACCTGTCCAGAATTTATTTTGGGATCCATTCATTTTTCATGTTGAGGAGACAGCACAGCAAACCAAACAGTTTTACTGGTAGAAGTCATTGACATCGACAGTTAACCGTGTAGACCCTGATCTACATAATCTGTCTATCTAGTTTAAATGGACCCTGGGCATTAATGGGTTAACATTCAACGGTTTGGGTTATTCACCTGTTTGCCCCTATTTCCTTTGGCTATCATCACCATACTTCCACCAGCCCTTTGGAACTCATCAGTATAAGGGTCCATCCTGGCCCCTGTTGTTGGACCAATGGACCCGGTTGGTTTACCCTGAAAATGTCCGAAAATTTGAATGTTGTCATGTCTGTCGTCAAGAAAGGTGTAATGATATTTCGAATTGTTTTTGCAGAAATACCCCTTTAACCCTTTCCCTCATATAAACGCATTTTCACATATTTGCAGACAGAGTAGATCCAGATCAGACGACTCCTATATAGGCCGTATGATCTGGGTCTGCTCTGTTTGCTTTTGACATGATATAGATACGAGTGTACAGTTTTTATCCAAGCAAAAATCACTTTAAAAACATTACATTTAAACATCAGCTTATATATGTGATTTTGATAGCGCGTGCATTCATCCACCTGAATCGGGGTCAGATGTCATTTATGCAATTCATTTTTGTGTGCAACACTTTATATATTATAGCTTTATATTATGAACAATTTGGATGATAGTGGCAAATCAAATTTATGATAACAGATTGGATCCAGATTAGACGCCAAGTTACTCGGAGTTTTAGCAGGATCCAACTGCGTGTCCTTAAACAATAAATCTACAAATTGAAGCAGACAACAATCATTAATTATCCAGACGCAAAAATAGGGGGCCTACTGAATTTCTGAACATTGCTTTCGAGTGCATATAGATCTATGTTTTACTGTTTTGTATATTGTATGAAATGCTTTTGTTCTAGGGCCTCAATGTAGGTTAGTCATTATGACTAATTGAGCTATCCTCGTTAAACAAAGTATTTAATTCATTCATTTCATTCGCTTAGTTTTATTGTTACTCATTTTTTTAGTTTGCTCTTGAATGTTTTTATCGTTTGTAGGCTATGCTAGACATTATTTATCTCCATTAATACAGAAAATCAGAGTGAATCAACCAGCTTTAATCTGGATGAGACGCCAATTGCTTTGGTGCTTCATCTTAAAAGCAACTGTTTGTACGGTATATCCGCTAAATAACACCTAGCGTTTTAAATAGCGTTTCATTTCTAGTCCATGCATATGTACAATAGCTGGTGAATATACGTTACCACACAGCGTCTGATCGTGGTTGGACCCAATGTCATTGCGATATCGGGCCAACTTTGCGCTGACGTCTTGTGGGATCTGGGTAAAACCTTGAAATATTATAGACCCTATGCTAACCATTAAGTAAAACTTTCATTCTACCAGTAACCATATGTATCTTTAAAGATGTATGTAGCTTTTACTAGATTGTTTTTAATGTGCTTGTATATATGTTACTGTTGAGGGCCTCGTGGAAGATTGATTTTATCAAATGAGTTCTCTCGTTAAATAAAGTCTTTATTATTATTATTATTATTATAAACATTCATTATGTCATAATTTCTTATATGAATATTGTACAGGGAAAGGGTTAAATATGAAAACTACAAAAATATCAATAACGTTCATGTGGAATAATGTAACTCTTACGTTAAAACATTCTATTGGCACTCTGTTGGTACACCAGTGAGCTCGTTTTAATCTATCATTGAGAAATTTTGTCAATATTTGTATTTTATGCTAAGTGTTATAGATGTAGAAGAACCGCATTCTTAAGTTGACGAGATTAAGGAATATTCAAGATACTTAAGAATATTCGCATTTTTCTCTCCGATTTCTTTTCTTTATATGAAATAGAAGCATATACTATATATCATCATATATTATATTGCTTGAAATACTTACAACATATTCAATTAGAACTCTTAATTAGCCTAACTTGAAAAAAACTTTACAACCTAATAAATTGAAAGTCTAAATTAAGCTAATAGGGATTAAACTGTTTATATCTTTATTTCCTCCAAATGTTGAAGAGTTAAACATACAAACAAGAAATTTAAATACATACAATTATTACAAACTATATATACAATACAAGGCAAAGTAATATGATATGAATTTAAACAAGGATCCTAATATTTATAATAATTATCATCCATATCATCATTGATATATGGTACACACATGTGTATATATTCATAATGAGCACATTTAAGATAGCACCGATACAATAGTTTTCTAAGCGTTACGATAATCTTCAAACACAGACAGGCCCACAATGCAGCACGATATTACAGCTGCGACCTTCATCACGAGTCTTCAGCAATACCACCATGCTGCATTAAGTTGTACAAAGTGCCATATTTATACAAGTAGTCGAACAAGTCGCATTAGCAGTGCTTTATAGTATCACAGTCCACTGATAGTGGTGTAAACAATGATCAGTACGATCTACATCTTACATTTATAATGACAAGTTTATATTCTTTTAGCTACATTAAATGAAGAATATATAAGTTTGTGTTGCATTCACCCAACTAGTGAAATAAAGAACACCACATTTTACTAACATGTATAACCCCTGCTTTAAGAAATTGAATATACTTGTCATTCAACAGAATGTAGAGTGCATCGTCCTGAGAACCAAGAAGAACTCCAATGTAAACATCATTATGAAGATTGTTCAAGTACTCTAATACAGACAAACCAAATGCATGCCCTAGATAACTCTTAAAACGCGTACGCACGCATTCTAGATACTCACATCTAAATAGACAGTGTTCTACATCATTAGTAAATATTGAACCACATTTATGACACAGTTTGTCATATTCATAAGAGTTGATACGAGATACTAGCCCTATGACGTTTTGACAATGTTGAGTACATGATGGGTCATATTTACAAAGTGACCAAATAATGCTCTCTCGATATACAGGGTGTATACACTTGAATAGTGTGAATATTTCTTCAGATAACTGTAAATACCACATATATTCCTCCCGGTGCTTAACCGACGTTTTACAGATGCGTTTCCATGTGTGTTTACCGGGGAAAACGTCATCACATGCATACTTATACAGATAACTTTCCAGACTGTAATCTGACAGAATATCAAATATATCACTAAAATAACCCATTTGATTACCACTTGTATTTAAGAATGACGACATACGCATGAGAAACACATCTTTAACACGTGATTCAGAACCAAGGTTGCATAGCTGACCAAAGAGAGTCAACTTCTTTAAGTCAATTTCTGCTTTAATCGAGAATAACCCTAGCAGACCTAAAGCTATAACAGTCCTCGTTCTTGTACCTATACATTGCATAAGCTTACAACAAAACGATGGCTCCGTTCAAGTAGCAATATATCAGAGTCACTCAACTGGTATATCATCTCACACCCATACAACGCTTTCGGCAATACTTTAGCTTTATATACTTTTTTAAGTGTAAAAGGGTGCAGCCCCTGATTACCAAATCCTCCTACTCCCAAAAAGGTGCGTCTTAACTTAGAGTTTACATCTTTAACAATGGCATGATTAACTAAAAACTTGCTAAATGGTATACCAAGATGAGTATATATATCACGTTCATCGATACTGTCATTGCCTATGTACCATCGTCTACAGGTCTTCGAATACTGACTCTTAGACTCATTGCAAACAATAACCGCACATTTCTTGGCATTGTATTCGTAACGCCATTTGCATGAATATTTGTAACACAAAGTAGTCATTCTATCCAAGCCAGATTTTGTAAGCGCCAATAAAGTCATGTCATCAGCTGAAACTACGGCAGGTACAGCTAGACCGTTTAATTTAAAACCAATGTTCAAATCAACAAATTTTCGAATAAGCCCATCGATGAAGCAGAGGTACAGGAACGGCGAGCTTACCCCGCCTTGCCTGGTCCCTACTTCTATAGGGAAGAAATCGGATTTGAATCCCTTAAACATCAGGCAGCTCTCCAGATCTTCATGCAAATTCACGATTGCCTTCCATGAAAATGACGTTATCCCCATTTCGTGTAGCTTGAAAAACAAACCATTGTGCCACACCTTATCAAAGGCAGTCTTAACATCTAAAAAGCAGACGTACAATTTACTACTATTCTCTCTGCAAAAGTAGACACATTCTCTCAACAGAAAAGACGACATAGTACAACTCATATTTTTCTGAAAGCCACATTGCAACGGGCTAAAACAGCAATCATTTTCCGCTTTCATACGGGAAAGCAAAAGCCTCTCATATAGCTTCAATATGGCCGAAGACAGTGTTATTGCCCTATAACTAGCCGGATCGTCCTTTCTCTTATTGCCGCCTTTGTACAGGGTTATTATTACACCACGTTTCATACGCTTTGGAATATATGAAAACTTGTACATATAATTATACAACTTTAAAAGAACAGTATAGAGTAACTCATTAGCATATATAATATGTTCATTTGAGATACGATCTAATGAACAGGCCTTCTTTGTTTTCAAGGTTTTCGACTCCTTTACAAATTCGTCAATAGAAAACGGTTCAAACCTCGACTCGTCAGGAGACCTATTCTTAATATCTGTTACAGCTTTATCAAGTCTATCTTTAAAACAAGAGTCATAGGAAGGTCTGGAGATATCAGTGTACAAATTACGAAAATACTGACCCCATTGACATGCAATCGATTCAGCATCTCGATATACTGTATCATTAAATCTCATCTCAGTACAGTAAGTGTCAGCAGAGCGACCAGTGCGTCTTTTGATCAGTTTCCAAAAGTAGCAAGAGTCGACCTCTGCTGCCTCATCAACCTCTTCATTTAGCTGCTTTAAGTATCTATTCGAACAATTTCTATGATATTTTCTGAAAACTCTTTTCGCCTCTTTATACTGAATGTACAGTTCATTATCAGGATTATTTGGCCTACCATTATTGATCCAAACTCTACGTTTCTGACGCATATGGTAATGTAAATTTTTCATGGCATCATCCCAGTAAGGCTTTAAATAAGGTTTAAAATCAGATATTGCAAACGAGCGATCTGACGCTATACAAATAGCATTACAAATATCATCATATAGCGTATCAATATTCATCTTATAGTCGTCAGAAGAATTCAAATCTGTAGAGCACAAGGGGCCCAACAACTCATGTAGCATTGAGTTGTAGTTGACTACTTGCTCAGCAGACACTTTATTCCATTTTATTCCTCTAAAACTAGAGCCACAATTATTGGCTGTATATATACCAGCAACTAACAACGAGCAGACAATCGGTCTGTGACAAGACACATTAAGTGCATTATCATCAAGTATCTCACATGACACACACATATCACTTGCTTCCACTGGACATAAAAAATGATCAATCAGCGATTCTGCATTACCATTATATGAGACAAAACTCGAATGTGCTCCTTTACACATGGGCAAAGTGTTAACCGCTATAAAATTATTATCATTTAAGAAATCACATAGTAGTTTGCTCCGTAAGTCAACTTCCTTAATGTAGTTCCCTCCATGCAGATGGGCATTGAAATCACCAAACAGTAACACTTTACCCACATGTGAGTAAGTAGAAATAATGTCCGCTAATTTAACAAGATACTCTTTAAATACCCGCGTACCGTTATTACTGCTAGGTAGGTATACTTGTATACAGAATAAAAAAGTACTTTTGTCGAGTTCTACCTGTAAACCTACTAATCTATCATCGTCAAACGAAATGGGGCTAACTATGTACGGAAGCTGTTTATCCCATAGAAAGGCCACACCCCCTTTCCCATAACTCCTAGATTCAAGCGACAGTGAAGAGTCAGATACACAGAAGCTCGTATAGTCTCTATGTATACAGTCTAAAAAGTGACTATCACTATCTAACAGCCAGTGTTCGGACAAGCCACAGATACCTATATTGTGCGTCTGTAGAACGTTACTTAAATATGCAGCGCTTGACATTATGCCAGTCGCATTCCAAGTTAAAATGTTAATTGTAGACACTATAACAAATAAAATATGTACATGTTTCAGCTTGGAAGCACCAGCATAAAACATCTGGATAAATAAATCTTCGTAAATCAGTACGAATCATCACCAGTGTCTCTGAAAGATCGACCTTTTCTGTTCTTCCTGTAAGAGTTCCAAGAAACCCAAGGCCTGCAAGTGACGTTGCGAGGCCAAAACCCTTCTTCTAGAACAGAAGCACAATAATCGTCGTCCTCCACGTTTAACCTTATCGTGATACTGTTAGTGTTTTTGATAGGGAATATCGTTACCCAAGTAACAGTCACACCTCTTCTTTTCACATAGTTTCTCAGCTTATGTTCTGTCATTGAAGACTTAAAACCACCAATATGAAAACGTTTCACTTTCCTTCTCACATAAAGTGAAAAATCCTCCTCATCTTCCGATTCATGCCGAGCGCTGTCAAATCGCGAAGAGTCTGTGTCAGCTACTCTACTTGAACCTGGTCTACCCTGTTGGACTAAGCCGTTGCAAATCACTGGTATACTGTTGGCAGGCAAAGTGTGGTGCCTACTACCTCGATCGGTGCTCCCATTTGATTGGGTAGCGGATCCAGTCGAACCACCCGGAACATTAGTTGCGGTCTGAATAGCACGCTGCCACGCACTAACAGCTGTATCTCCAGACACTGTGTGCAACGTAGTACGCGTAGAAGTGTCACTGTCGGGAACACTTCGTCGGTCCCTGGCGGTAGTGTCAGTTACCTGCCCACGATCTGAAGTGTCCCTGGAGGGATCCCACGTAAAACTACTCACAAAAAATTCTTTTGAAGCACCTTGTCGGTTCACATTCACACTCACATCACTAATATCTGTTAGTTCAGAGCTTGGACTGCCAGACGAGGAATGCTGCGTTTCCTTGGCCAAGCTCACTGTGCCGTTATCTTCACTCCTAGCTATACTCTCAAGTTTAGACACTCGTTTCGTCACAGTTGCAAGCTTCCTAGACTCGGACACAACTCTGTTCAGGTCCGCCTTCTCCCCCATTGCATCAGACAAACACATTAAATCATTTCTAATTAACTTCATATCGTTCTTCAGACACACATTGCCGTTGCTCTTATCTGAGCAGACCCTGTCGATTGATTGAGCGTTGATCTGAGTAAGCTCCCTTAGCTCCTTTACATCGTTTTCAACCTCCGAAACTGCATGAGCTATATTAACCTTAGTCTTTTTCGTAAGATCAGAGAGCTCTTGTCGCAGTCTTGAGTTTTCCTGTTTCAACACGATCATGTCAGCACATAATTTCTCTACTGTCTGTTTCAGCATTCCTATGTCGGACGTGCTCGGTGACGGTAAACACATGCTTGAATCAGCCACAGAACCCTTGCGCTGCGTTACATTCATAACTTCCTTTAGATCTTCAAAGTCAGCACCATCAATGACAAGACATATGATATGAATGTCCCTCGCTAATTTACAGGCCAGAGAGTCACCGGTCTTAAATTTACGCCTTTTCTTTAGTTCAAGTTTCTGGTCAAAAGGATACCCATCTGTCGCCTTGACAGCCTCATACAAAGACACTCGTATGTCCTCCAGTGATGGAATATCGCCCTTACTGTCTGTAAGAACCTGGTTGATAAACAAGTCTTGCGTGAGATTGTTCGCAAGACTTACCATAGACGATACAAGTTCGATATCCTCAGTCTGTTTCACATCCTGCCCATTCTGAATAGGGCTATGGTCCATCGTCGAACAAATTTGCTCGAACACGCGTTCCACATTCCGCGAGGTGATTTCTACCCGCTCAGCTCGGCTAATGGTAACTTCCTCCGTACTGCCGTCGTCATTATGAATGGTCGCTAGACTATCAATTACTAACGGTTCTTCCATAGTAAGCTATCTTGCATAAAGCTTTACAATTGCATGTGCACTCATGCGTGACGAAATTCCGGACATAAGTTCTCCTTGCGCGGGTAATATATATTCATATTCCCCACCCACAGCCCGCAACATGCACACGGAAATTTCAGAAATGTCTCAACTGCACTACATTTCAACTTACAGTTAGAGTTCAATGTTGTAAAGTCCAATTCAATGAAACTGTTGCATCAAAATTTCACTTTAAATCCGCTCCGATTTAGCAGAAAACGCGTATTATTTCTCCCCAGCAAAATAATGTAAACAAATCCTACGCATGCGCAAAAAAAAAAAAAAAAAAAAAAAAAAAAAAAAAAAAATCAATATTCAATTAGAACTCTTAATTAGCCTAACTTGAAAAAAACTTTACAACCTAATAAATTGAAAGTCTAAATTAAGCTAATAGGGATTAAACTGTACACATGTACTATCATATATCATAACCAATTAGAACTCTAAGCTAATATTGCTTATATTTTCTATTACCATAATTACATAATTATATACCATAAAACTTGTCTATAACGACCACTAAATTGTATTAATTAGTTGGTATTTATGGCAGGTGACTTCTTAAAGCATGGTGGAAGTAAATCAGAACGCTCCTATAGGAGCGTTCTGGTCTACTTTCACCTTGCTGTAAGCAGCCACCTGCCTTTAACACAAAATACTTGATGTAATTTAGTGGCCGTTACAGAGATGTTTTACTGTAGCTATGAAACTAAATAAGCTGATTGGAATTCACATTAGACTTAATGTGTTTACCTATATCATCATAAATCATACAATATACCCTCTTACATGTTAGCTAATTTGAACTCTTACCGCCGGCGTCTTCGATGGGCCGGCATAGATGACAGGGTGCTGTTTGAAATATTCTGGAAGTCCTTCACCCCTGTCGAGCCTTTCTTTAAGTTTGGCATGAGCAATGTCCCTGGCAACGATGAGAGTTCCGGTCAAACTTACACGTGACTTGACACCCAACGTGTCCAGTTGTTTCAAAACATTCGCCATTGGCTGGTTTAAATCTACCTGCATTGTGACACAAATGCGACATAAATTAACATAAAACGCAATTATATTGGCCCAGAACTCACCGCAACTAGAATATATGTTCGTTATTCCGCTGGGCACATCCTTCAATCAGATCCCATGTTTAACCATTTTCTTCATATAAACGCCTTTTCACGCATATGCAAACAAAGTCGACCCAGAACAGACGGCTCCTATAGGCAGTGGAATGCTTCATCAATGATTAACGATAATATCAAGTCAGTAGTGCAGGATACAGTTAGCAACAGGACCCTGAATGACAAACAGTGCACTGATCTGGGTCTATACTTTGGAGTTCTCTGATCTGGGTCTACACTTTATTCAAATGTCTTAGAGCTATTTGATCTGGGTCTACACTGTTTGTTAACGAGTTCTCTGATCTAGGTCTACACTGTTTGCTAAGTCTTGGAGTTCTCTTTCCTGAGTCTACACTGTTTGCTAAGTCTTGGAGTTCTCTTTACTGAGTCTACACTGTTTGCTAATGAGTTCTCTGATCTGGGTCTACACTGTTTGCTAATGAGTTCTCTGATCTGGGTCTACACTGTTTGTTTATGTCAATACACACTTTTTCCACATTCAATTTCTTCATCAACAAAAACTGTAATGACTGAAATAGACACATGCGATTGAGTTGGTCTGTTTAACGACTGCTTCTAATTACACGTAAGGACAAAAATGAGGTGCTAAATATATAGAAGAAATACAGAGTCCTTACTGGAGTTTCTTGGATGTTGCCCGTATGATTGTGGGTATTTATTCGTTTGGCAAAATACCATGCGCATGTTTCACTTATTACACTTCATATATACACACATTTACGCGGTTTGCAAACACGGTAGACCCAGCTCAGACAGATACAGTAGGGGTTGTCTGATCAGGATCTATTCTGTTTGCTGATATAATAATTAAAGATTTAACTCCTCGGGGTTTGTTGTGTCATGTACCAAGGTATTTTATATTCTGCCACAAAACATGTCACATGAGCATTCCTCAAATAAAGGGTTGGTCAAATGTTTATACCTGTATTACATTTTCACTGAGTGAAGTTTCATCAACATCTGGCAAAAATTGAGAAGGATTTGTTTCTAGTTGTTCAAGGAATACGCCTTCCTCACTTATCTTGCCTAGAATCTGAAATAAGAAAAGTCCGTCTTAACCCTTTCCCTGTTTAATATTATGTAAGAAATAATAACACAATGAAAATGTATTACCTGAATTTATACAACAGCATAATTATGTACAAAGAATGTTTCGATTTTTTAGAAAGAGTAACATCTATTCATCAGCAAACAGAGCAGACACTGATCAGACGGTTCCTATAGAAACCGTCAGATCGGGATTTACCCTGTTTGTAAAGGTTTTAAAAAACGTTTACACGTGAGAAAGGATTAGCTAAAATTGCAACAGACTTAAATCGTCACAATTTTCCCAACTCATATGCTCTGGCCATAACACAGGGCTAGGTAGGGAAATAATGGAGTATTTCTTGAAACAAAGGTCAAACTTATTCATATCTGTTACCCTTATACTGCTTATTGTGACCTTACTCTCATTGTCAAACTGATTGGATCCCGATAAGACACCGAGTAAATCGACCTCTCTTCGTATATCAACATGTTTGACATTCGGTCAAAAGTGTTTTAAATGTGTAAAGGCATAGGAAGTATGTTTGCACCAAATGTCTTAAACGTGTAAAGGCATAGGAGGTACGTTTACACCAGATGCTTTAAATGTGTAAATGTATAGGAGGTACGTTTGCACCAGATGTTTTAAATGTGTAAATGTATAGGAGGTACGTTTACACCAGATGTTTTAAATGTGTAAATGTATAGGAGGTACGTGTACACCAGATGTTTTAAATGTGTAAATGTATAGGAGGTACGTTTGCACCAGATGTTTTAAATGTGTAAATGTATAGGAGGTACGTTTACACCAGATGTTTTAAATGTGTAAATGTATAGGAGGTACGTTTGCACCAGATCAGATTTTGTGTAGATATAAATTGAATATTTACAGCAGGATAAAAGAGAATTAGGCAATTTAATGCATGATGCCCTTTGAAAATTGTTTGTGATTCACTTCAAGAGTGAACCTGCTCAATGGTTAGACTATGTACAGAGTAAACTGTTATTCTCGTAGATACGTTACCTTTCTATGACGAGGCGGAAGACGTAGAAACGAGGCTTGCCAATCTTGGACCGTTTTGTCTCATTTTGAAATTTTAACATTTTGAAACTAAATTTGAGACATTAAAACTAGTGTCAAATAATGCAAATTCGCAACTGAAAATATTTGTCTAACATGTTCGGGACTATGGATATTGTCTCCATCTAACATGTTCGGGACTATGGATATTGTCTCCATCTAATATGTTCGGGGCTATGGATATTGTCTCAATCTAACATGTTCGGGACTATGGATATTGTCTCAATCTAATATGTTCGGGACTATGGATATTGTCTCCATCTAACATGTTCGAGACTATGGATATTGTCTCCATCTAACATGTTCGGGACTATGGATATTGTCTCCATCTAACATGTTCGGGACTATGGATAATGTCTTCATCTAACATGTTCAGTACTATGGATATTGTCTCCATCTAACATGTTCAGTACTATGGATATTGTCTCAATGTAACATGTTCGGGACTATGGATAATGTCTCCATGTAACATGTTCGGGACTATGGATATTGTCTCCATGGTAAATACATTTTGCTCGAGTATGAGTTCATTTTCAAAAACAAAATAGGTGTGTGAGGTGTTTAGAGTTAGCTCAAACTCTGATTAACTAGGTAGGTAAGAACGAACTTAGACCCACTGTCAGCTATATTCACCGATATTTTCAGTCTTAAAATAAGTTTAAGAAAACATTTTCAGCGGTTTGCAAATTTAACAACTCGTTCACAATTATGCATGTGGAGCAAAATACAAATATTTTTAACAACTGGTAAATTTATACTCAAAACCACAGAGGGCCTATTTTTCTAACATTTTGAGTCTAAAAGTGAGACTCAGGTTCAAAACCTGCAAATATAAACCTTGTTGTAACTTCACTACTATTGTGAACAGACATTTAATGCAACATTTAGACAAGTATTTTCCAAATTTACACTCTAAATACTGAATACAGTTGGACATATCTTAAGCGACCAATAAAAGAAACATATATATTTGGCTTACTTAAACAGGTGGTAGCTTAATGCAGGATAAAAGTGATACAGAAAGCTCCTATATTTACCCTGCATTAAGCAACCACCTGTTTTACAGACATCCATGTTCAATAAATAAATGACCACTTAAGACAGGTTCTAAGTACTGCACACGCCCTGATCGGTGAGAGCGATGAAAGGTGTGTTTGTGTAGTGGGGTGGACAGGGAAAAGGGATCAACCATTGAAAGAAAATCCATGTAGCTGTGTTACCTGTCGGTCAGCAGAGCAAGAGACACCTATACTGACGGGGCATGACGCGCCGTGACGTGGCAGACGTATGACTCTGACGTCATGACAGAAATACTTCCCGCCAAACTGTGCACCGATACCTGTGTTCTGTGATAGTCTGAGTATTTGTTGTTCTAAGTCGATGTCCCTAAATGCCCGTCCGTGTTCGTTTCCTAAATGGAAAACACATAAAAAATGAACTACTGGGTTTAACCTTTTTTCCTGTTTAATATTCATGGAAGAAATAATGCCGTCATGAATATTAATTATCTGATTTTTATAATGCCATATGTATTGGACTATTGGTAGAAGAGTCACATCTGTCATAAGTTCATAAGTAAACAGAGTAGACACAGATAAGACAGATCCTACATGAGACGTCTGATCTGGGTCTACTCTGTTTGCAAAGGAGTGAAAAGGCTTTTATATGAGGTAAAGGGCTATACGAGAACGCATTACGGGCGACATTGTGATTACCCGGAAACAGTGTTTTGAGATCTCCGGGTGTTAGAGACGGACGGTTTCATTTCTAATACCACACGGAATTCTGTTATAACCTTTCCTTCATATTAACGTGTGTTCACGCATTTGCAAACAGAGTAAACACAGATCAGACGGCTCCTATAAGAGCCGTCTGATCGGAGTCTGCTCTGTTTGCTAATGGAATTTGAAATTTCTGTTTCTGTACTTTCTAAAATGGCTATTTTGTCCATGACTATTGGTAGGTATTGAAATTTGTAATAAACATAGAACAGGGAAAGGGATACACATATAACAGGGAAGGGGTTAAACATAGAACAGGGAAAGGGTTAAATATACTTTGCTCTGACTTCAGCAAAGTCACTGAGTACAAATGTGACGGACTTTCACAGTTGTTATGCTATGTTTTACATTTTGTACTGTGCTTAACGTCTTCTATGTTGTAGGGAAGACCGGCGGGGATACCTAGTTGCTTAGCTAGGGTGGCTTTGAGATAAGTGTGAGTTAAGGACGTCTTTGTCACCCTTGCTTTTGTTTGTTTGGTGTCTTTGTGTCTTTGTACATGTGTGTTTGTAGTTTTTGTCTCGTGTGTATGTGCGTGTTTGTGTGTGTTCACCCTTAAATTTGTGTTGCGTGTCTTTTGCTGTATTTCTATATACAAGAGCTGATAAACGACATATTTTGATCTAGTTAAAATACTAGTACATCATGGTAGTCAATTGTTATCCCATTAAACTAAGCGCTTTATTATGATAAACATAGACCCATAATCAATGTGCTGACGGGTCTTCGTTATAGATACATGTATACACAAACGCGATATCTATGTGAAAGTAGTGGTGCTGGCAGCGAACGGAGATAAGTACAGTACGTGCGAAACAGTAGTAGTTTCAAGAGTATCGTCCCTTTTAGTCTCCTTGCGGAAAAAAACGCTTACATGTATTAACCCTTGACTGCATGAATGCGCCTTTGCAAACATGTACCCAGATCAGACGGCTTCCGAAGGAGTCGTTTGATCAGGGTCTGCTCTGTTTGCTTATGGAATTATTTAAATTTTGATTCTACCGTTTCTACTATGGACAAATGTTTCTTGTTCACATGCCTTATTAAATATTTGACATGCATACATGCATTATTTCTTACATGGATATGCATGGAGTAAATAGACACTTACTGGCGATTGGTAACTCTGTAATTCCTCTTTGTGGCAACTTTCAAAACTGTGTTGTTCGTCTGAAAGATGGTTCGTAGCTTAACTTTGGATAAAAAGGGACCTTCTGTAATATCATCGATTTGAAACTAGCAGTCAACCTAATTTAAAGGCCCAATGATAATTCATTTTAAAGGGATTTTCCGTCTTTGTCGGTTATAATTGAACCACTTTCTTCAGAGGCCACACATAACGAGAAACGCGCCGACAACCATTATATAGAAACCAGAGTTACAGATAAAAGGTGTGTACCCAAAATACTAAAATCACCATGTCTCCACCAAACCCTATACAGTGACCACTCTTTAGAATCGTCACATTATAGGGTTTGGTGATGAAATAAAAGAGTTATTCTTGAAAGAGTTTAAATTTACGCACATTATCTGGACCTCTGAGAACAAAATATTGTCTAGATGAACAAACAAAACCATGCACTTATGTCAGCATAACACAGATCATTTCATTGATGAGTGTAAGCTAGTTGATACCTGAAGTCGGCAGTGTATCGAGGTATCTGCAGGTTGCCAGCTTGAGGGTCTTCATATTAAACTCTGCGGATGTACCCCCGACCACGACAGCCAGATGATACGGAGGACAGGCAGCGGTACCGAGTGTCTGCAAGAAACAGATGGACATACTAGTGACAGAAACGCTTATAGGAGCCGTCTAACCAGGGTCTGCGTCGTTTGCTTATAATATAATATACGTACGAGTTTCTGCTATGGCCAAATCTTTTTGTTTCAATGTACTATTACAAAAATAATTTAATCAATATTGATGACTTTACTTTTTGTCATGGAGTAAAGGGTTAACTATCAAACCTTTACCCCGCTGTGAAATAAAATAATGTATTCCCAAACTTCACAATTTCTGCTTTAATGCTGATTCGATAAAATTTAATGTTTTGACAAAATACTGACCGATTGTCAAACTGTTTGGATCCTGATGTAATGATGAGACGCCGAGTTAATTATACATGTATCTTACAACATTGGCTTTCGGAATAGTCGAATATTTCATGAAGAAATGTATACCGAACCTTGATTTTCTCATCAATGAACCTCAGTAGTTTCTCTGGATTCAGCAAGGCTTTGGTTTGCTGGTATAGAAATGCCTTATTGGCAGACCCTCCGCCTTTGGCTACAAACAGGAAGTCATAATTGGAACCAGCTGTAGAATATATTTCAATTTGCGCCGGAAGGTTGGTTCTCGTGTTGACTTCCGTATACATGTCCAGCGGAGAAATCTGAAATATGTTGTCCCGATTAAGAGAATTATGTATAACCTTGTTTATCAATTATATATTAACATTGAAATATACGGCGAGTCAAACGTTGCAAAAATCCAATACCTTAAAAGTTACTTACCATGTTTTCGTTATATATATGATTATATTATAAAGGTAAATACATATTATTAAAGTTGATACACGTGGTAAAGTTGTATATATGTTCTTACATTGTACATTTTTACAGTAAACCCCTAAAAATGTACGTTAAATTTAGTATAAATATAGTTCTTGGAGACAGGTGGCAGCTTAATGCAGGGTGAAAGTCATGTAGAAAGCTCCACGGGAGCTTTAGAGGATCTTTATGCATGACTTTTATCCTGTATTAAGCAGCCACTTGCTTGAAAGTATCTAAATTCTTCTCTACTAGAATAACGGTTAAGAGAGGTTTTGCTGTTCAGTATATTCATAATTATTTGCGAGAGTATATTATCCAACAATATATATTAATATCATAATAACATTTATTTGGTAAAATGATACTGTGCTATATAGATTATAGCTATATTCAATATCCCTATATGTATGGGGTATACGGGTGTTTATGCCCCCACCTTTAGGCGACGGGGCATTAAGTTATACCCTGTCCGTACGTACATACGTCCGTCCGTACGTCAGTTCTGTTAAAATTTCGTCAAAGATTTCTTCGCTTGTGTATGCTGGAATTATTTGATATTTGGCCTGAAGCATAATCATACTGAGTTGTACTGTGTCTCCAATTATCAGGCATGTCGTTCATCTACTTCATGTTTGCCGTTACTTTGATTGAATTTTGGTGATTGTTTAATGACAAAAAAATCGTCAAAGATTTCTTCGCTTGTGTAAGCTGGAATCATTTGATATTTTGTATCAGGCATAATCATAGTTATGCCGTGTCTCCCCTTTTCAGATGTCATTCATCTACTTCCTGTTTATGGTTATATCATTAGTAATTTGTAATTGTAGTATTTACATACATTCAGAAATATCTAAATTTTAGCATGTCCGTGAAGTTGGCTACTTGTTCCTTGTTCCCAGTTCGACATTCAATGGATTGTGAATGTTCAATAGCAAACAAGTAACTAACTTCACAGCCCGTTACTTATTCGACTGTTTTCGTTTTTGTGAATAACGAACCGGGAATAAGTAGCTAACTTCACACCCAGTTACTTATTCGATTATATTCGTTATTCTGAATAACGAACCGGGAATAAGTAGCTAACTTCACATCCCGTTACTTATTCGATTATTTTCGTTATTTTGAATAACGAACCGGGAATAAGTAGCTAACTTCACATCCAGTTACTTATTCGATTATTTTCGTTCTTGTGAATAACGAACCGGGAATAAGTAGCTAACTTCACATCCCGTTACTTATTCGATTATTTTCGTTTTTGTGAATAACGAACCGGGAATAAGTAGCTAACTTCACATCCCGTTACTTATTCGATATTTTCGTTTTTGTGAATAACGAACCGGGAATAAGTAGCTAACTTCACATCCCGTTACTTATTCGATTATTTTCGTTTTTGTGAATAACGAACCGGGAATAAGTAGCTAACTTCACATCCCGTTACTTATTCGATTATTTTCGTTATTCTAAATAACGAACCGGGAATAAGTAGCTAACTTCACATCCCGTTACTTATTCAATTATTTTCATTATTTTGAATAAGGAATCGGTAATAAGCAGCTAACTTCACATCCAGTTACTTATTCTATTATTTTCGTTTTTGTGAATAACGAACCGGGAATAAGTAGCTAACTTCACATCCCGTTACTTATTCGATATTTTCGTTTTTGTGAATAAGGAACCGGGAATAAGTAGCTAACTTCACATCCCGTTACTTATTCGATTATATTCGTTTTTGTGAATAACGAACCGGGAATAAGTAGCCAACTTCACATCCCGTTACTTATTCAATTATTTTCATTATTTTGAATAACGAACCGGGAATAAGTAGCCAACTTCACGTCCAGTTACTTATTCGATTATTTTCGTTTTGTGAATAACGAACCGGGAATAAGTAGTTAACTTCACATCCCGTTACTTATTCGATTATTTTCGTTATTCTGAATAACGAACCGGGAATAAGTAGCTAACTTCATATCCCGTTACTTATTCAATTATTTTCGTTAATTTGAATAGCGAACCGGGAATAAGTAGCTAACTTCACATCCCGTTACTTATTCGATTATTTTCGTTTTTGTGAATAACGAACCGGGAATAAGTAGCTAACTTCACATCTCGTTACTTATTCGACTATTTTCGTAATTCTGAATAACGAACCGGGAATAAGTAGCTAACTTCACATCCCGTTACTTATTCAATTATTTTCATTATTTTGAATAAGGAATCGGTAATAAGCAGCTAACTTCACATCCCGTTACTTATTCGATTATTTTCGTTTTTGTGAATAACGAACCGGGAATAGGTAGCTAATTTCATATCCCGTTACTTATTCGACTATTTTCGTTATTCTGAATAACGAACCGGGAATAAGTAGCTAACTTCACATCCCGTTACTTATTCGATTATTTTCGTTGTTCTGAATAACGAACCGGGAATAAGTAGCTACCTTCACATCCCGTTACTTATTCAAATATTTTCGTTATTTTGAATAACGAACCGGGAATAAGTAGCCAACTTCACGTCTAGTTACTTATTCGATTATTTTCGTTTTTGTGAATAACGAACCGGGAATAAGTAGCTAACTTCACATCCCGTTACTTATTCGATTATTTTCGTTGTTCCGAATAACGAACCGGGAATAAGTAGCTAACTTCACATCCCGTTACTTATTCCATTATTTTCGTTAATTTGAATAACGAACCGGGAATAAGTAGCTAACTTCACATCCAGTTACTTATTCGACTATTTTCGTTATTCTGAATAAGGAACCGGGAATAAGTAGCTAACTTCACATCCCGTTACATATTCGATTATATATGCGTTTTTGTGAATATGAACCGGGAATAAGTAGCTAACTTCACATCCAGTTACTTATTCGATTATTTTCATTATTCTGAATAACGAACAGGGAATAAGTAGCTAACTTCACATCCCGTTACTTATTCAATTATTTTCATTATTTTGAATAACGAACCGGGAATAAGTAGCCAACTTCACGTCCAGTTACTTATTCGATTATTTTCGTTTTGTGAATAACGAACCGGGAATAAGTAGCTAACTTCACATTCCGTTACTTATTCGATTATTTTCGTTATTCTGAATAACGAACCGGGAATAAGTAGCTAACTTCACATCCCGTTACTTATTCAATTATTTTCGTTTATTTGAATAGCGAACCGGGAATAAGTAGCTAACTTCACATCCCGTTACTTATTCGATTATTTTCGTTTTTGTGAATAACGAACCGGGAATAAGTAGCTAACTTCACATCCCGTTACTTATTCGATTATTTTCGTTTTTGTGAATAACGAACCGGGAATAGGTAGCTAATTTCATATCCCGTTACTTATTCGACTATTTTCGTTATTCTGAATAACGAACCGGGAATAAGTAGCTAACTTCACATCCCGTTACTTATTCGATTATTTTCGTTGTTCTGAATAACGAACCGGGAATAAGTAGCTAACTTCACATCCCGTTACTTATTCAAATATTTTCGTTATTTTGAATAACGAACCGGGAATAAGTAGCCAACTTCACGTCCAGTTACTTATTCGATTATTTTCGTTATTCTGAATAACGAACCGGGAATAAGTAGCTAACTTCACATCCCGTTACTTATTCCATTATTTTCGTTGTTCTGAATAAGGAACCGGGAATAAGTAGCTAACTTCACATCCCGTTACTTATTCAAATATTTTCGTTATTCTGAATAACGAACCGGGAATAAGTAGCCAACTTCACGTCCAGTTACTTATTCGATTATTTTCGTTTTGTGAATATCGAACCGGGAATAAGTAGCTAACTTCACATCCCGTTACTTATTCGATTATTTTCGTTATTCTGAATAACGAACCGGGAATAAGTAGCTAACTTCACATCCCGTTACTTATTCAATTATTTTCGTTATTCTGAATAACGAACCGGGAATAAGTAGATAACTTCACACCCCGTTACTTATTCGATTATTTTCGTTTTTGTGAATATTGAACCGGGAATAAGTAGCTAACTTCACACCCCGTTACTTATTCAATTATTTTCGTTATTCTGAATAACGAACCGGGAATAAGTAGCTAACTTCACATCCCGTTACTTATTCAATTATTTTCGTTATTTTGAATAACGAACCGGGAATAAGTAGCCAACTTAACGTCCAGTTACTTATTCGATTATTTTCGTTTTTGTGAATAACGAACCGGGAATAAGTAGCTAACTTCACATCCCGTTACTTATTCGATTATTTTCGTTATTCTGAATAACGAACCGGGAATAAGTAGCTAACTTCACATCCCGTTACTTATTCAATTATTTTCGTTAATTTGAATAGCGAACCGGGAATAAGTAGTAACCTCACATCCCGTTACTTATTCGATTATTTTCGTTTTTGTGAATAACGAACCGGGAATAAGTAGCTAACTTCACATCCCGTTACTTATTCGATTATTTTCGTTATTTTGAATGAGGAACTGGGAATAAGTAGCTAACTTCACATCCAGTTACTTATTCGATTATTTTCGTTATTCTGAATAACGAACCGGGAATAAGTAGCTAACTTCACGTCCAGTTACTTATTCAATTATTTTCGTTATTCTGAATAACGAACCGGGAATAAGTAGCTAACTTCACATCCCGTTACTTATTCAATTATTTTCGTTAATTTGAATAGCGAACCGGGAATAAGTAGCTAACTTCACATCCCGTTACTTATTCGATTATTTTCGTTATTCTGAATAACGAACCGGGAATAAGTAGCTAACTTCACATCCCGTTACTTATTCAATTATTTTCGTTATTTTGAATAAGGAACCGGGAATAAGTAGCTAACTTCACATCCCGTTACTTATTCGATTATTTTCATTGTTCTGAATAAGGAACCGGGAATAAGTAGCTAACTTCACATCCCGTTACTTATTCAATTATTTTCGTTTTTGTGAATAACGAACCGGGAATAGGTAGCTAATTTCATATCCAGTTACTTATTCGACTATTTTCGTTCTTCTGAATAACGAACCGGGAATAAGTAGCTAACTTCACATCCCGTTACTTATTCGATTATCTTCGTTGTTCCGAATAACGAACCGGGAATAAGTAGCTAACTTCACATCCCGTTACTTATTCGATTATCTTCGTTATTCTGAATAACGAACCGGGAATAAGTAGCTAACTTCACGTCCAGTTACTTATTCAATTATTTTCGTTATTCTGAATAACGAACCGGGAATAAGTAGCTAACTTCACACCCCGTTACTTATTCGATTATTTTCGTTTTTGTGAAAAACGAACCGGGAATAAGTAGCTAACTTCACACCCCGTTACTTATTCAATTATTTTCGTTATTCTGAATAACGAACCGGGAATAAGTAGCTAACTTCACATCCCGTTACTTATTCAATTATTTTCGTTATTTTGAATAAGGAACCGGGAATAAGTAGCTAACTTCAAATCCCGTTACTTATTCGATTATTTTCGTTGTTCTGAATGACGAACCGGGAATAAGTAGCTAACTTCACATCCCGTTACTATTCCATTATTTTCGTTTTTGTGAATAACGAACCGGGAATAAGTAGCTAACTTCACATCCCGTTACTTATTCATTTATTTTCGTTATTTTGAATAAGGAACCGGGAATAAGTAGCTAACTTCACTTCCAGTTACTTATTCGATTATTTTCGTTATTCTGAATAACGAACCGGGAATAAGTAGCTAACTTCACATCCAGTTACTTATTCAATTATTTTCGTTATTCTGAATAACGAACCGGGAATAAGTAGCTAACTTCACATCCCGTTACTTATTCGATTAATTACGTTTTGTGAATAACGAACCGGGAATAAGTAGCTAACTTCACATGCAGTTACTTATTCGATTATTTTCGTTTTTGCGAATAACGAACCGGGAATAAGTAGCTAACTTCACATCCCGTTACTTATTCAAATGTTTTCGTTATCATGAATAACGAATCGGGAATAAGTAGCTAACTTCACATCCCGTTACTTATTCAATTATTTTCGTTATTTTGAATAACGAACCGGGAATAAGTAGCTAAGTAGCTAAGTTTGACTGAAACTCGTTTCATCTAACTAATTCGTATGTTTCAGTGAAGTTCAAATTATCGAAATCAAAGTATTTGACAAAATTGTTATATTTTTTATATGTGAAGCATTTGACATTAGCAGAAATAACACGCTATATTCATGAAATCAACCGTAAGATGAAGACTGTGTAATATTTCATCCATATCCCTTGAAAAATAGCAAATACACCACAAAGTAGCAGAGCGGAAGAAAAACAACATTAGAAACCATCAGCAGTCAGAAATGGTGAGACACATACGTTTGAAATTGCCTCATGCATAACAAATTGACATGTGCCAAGCAATACAACGCATTTTCTTTCAGAAAGTCACGTTCGGGATGGAATCCAAAAATCTAAAGAAATCAAACAGAACGTAATTGTTAAGGGCAAAATGGTTAAAATAGCTGAGATAATATATATAAATATAAAAGGTTTAAAAGCGTCATGCAAACATGTTGGATAGAATCGTTTTCCTCTGTATTAGCATTGCGTATACTTATATAATATAGTTTCAAGAAGGAAGTGGGTAGCCGTCTCGATTAATCTTGTGGTTTACTGCATAATGTTAATGCAGAATTTATGCAGGAAACTTTCTAAAGAGTATTCTACAACATGTCTCTGCATTCATAATGGCAATCTCAAAAAGCAAGATACCATAATTGCTGCATAACAGGTTTAACCTATATACGCGTGTCATAGCAAATGAGATTTTAATTTCTATTTTAACGGGATATTTAATTCAATCATATACCCCTTTATCGATCTTACATTGGTTTCGATGATAACAAAAAATCCAATTTTGTAACCAATGTTGCTATCTTTCATTCACAGCCTGATCAATTTATGAAGCCGACCATTTGATAAAACAGTGTACCATGATCTGTTTTGCTGCATTTTTGACTATTGTTATCAACATTTGTCGCGTTATTCTATTACATGTATAATCTGCCTAGCTGAACGTTTTAAATTGAATGAATGATACAAACTATATCATTATCGTTTGAACATCGTGTTAGAATAGTGATTTTTGAATAACGTGCAGTATCTTTTAATAACACATGTGAGTGTATATGCTCAAAAACTCTAGCATTGTGTGACATTATTAACAACTTTTCTATTCTTTATTTATTACAGGTTTTATTGACCTCATGAATTTTTATTGTCAGAATATTGATTTTGGTATGCTGTAAACTTTTGGTCCGAAACATAAACTGCATGAATCTATGAAAATATAAGCGACAAGAACAGACCTAGATCAGACAGCTCCTATAGGTATGTGCCTTCTCTGATTGCAATTGCGGGAAAATACGGTAATACGAGGGAAAGTGTTTAACGAACCTGTAACAAGGACGGTTTAACCTACTCATATTTTATAAGGAATTGTAATAGCCCTCCGCTATTGAGACGAAAACAGCTCACAGACCCTTTAATGAGCTTGTCATTCGGTTGTCTTTTTATTTGTAGTAGATATAGATCTGTATTTGCGGCGCGTCCTAGGTGAGTTTTCTCCCCTGTTTTTGTCAAACCATCTGCAATGCTTCGCGCCATGAATCAACACAATTAAGATGGCGGAAAGACGTACCTTTTGCCACAAACATCATTACAGCTGCATTACCGTCGGTAGGGTAAGTACCCACATTGATTTATTTTGTTAAATAAAAAACTGAACTGGAATTCAGTTTTTGTTAGTTGTCTAGTACATTTTATGTAGCGATTTTTGTAACGCCAAGAAAGGATTCCGTAACATTGTTTTGTTGTAAGAACCATAGGGATGAAGGTTATACGTAAGTAAATACCTTTCCTTTGCTTTTATTACATCAAATCAATGTATTTACACAGACCCAGCCCTGATAAACCTAATACATGTACAAGGATTAAAATAAAGGCCACTATATGCAATAATAATAATAATTCCTGTGCCGCAAAGTTCCATATTTCTAGTTCGCCATATATATAGAAGTAGTCTTTGTGCCGATCAGACGTGTTTTGTCAAATTTATTCGCACCACAGTGTGGTAATTGTCAAATTGGGATTATTAAAAATAAGTACATATATTAAGATTATTAATAAATGTGTCTCGAATGAGTAAAGGAATATAGAAAAGCAATGCGGACAAGTCATTTGTAGTAATTTGTTCCCGAATCCAATGTGTGATACCATGGGCTAAAAATAATCAGAATTAAACATCCGAGGACAGGTTTGGCAGGCCTAAACACACTGCATAAAACAGTAGTAGCTGACTTAAAAATCAGAAACGTGACGTCACACAGCACGAGATGTTTATATGTACCTTTGCCTAGTAATTTTCTACAAAGCTTGTTAAAGTTATGGCACTGGGGTAAAAATAGCCCGGTCCTGGGGATCACAAGTTTTCTATCGAAATATATAGGAACACCTTTACAAATCTGGTATATGCATAGGCCAGAAATAAATATCTTCTTATTAATATTCACGATGTTAAACATTATTTCATGAATATCCATTAGATGAAGCCTTTGTTTTGGTAGTAAGACTACTGACGTTAATTTGAAACTCGTATTTTTCTACAAAATCGAGAAACACCGAAAAATTGTATCTAGTGCGACCGCTCATTTGATGACGGCAAAGTTAACCGTCATGTCCTTCATTGTGTAGAAAACACGAACGCTGCGGAGTTTACCCTTTCTGTGAAAGGGTGACTCATAGGGCTTGCTGTATTGTGAAAATATGTGGTCACCTTGGCAAAAAGATTAGATCCAGATGAGATGTCGAATAGCTTGATATGTATCTAGATTCAAACTGTTTGACCTCAATTATGACTTGAGAAACATCGACGACAACTAGTTGGCTCCTAAAGGGTAGATGTCTTTTTTACACACCCCGTCAGACATATGTATACGTAAAACACTTCTGACGTATATAACTATTTCACCGTCATAGGCGAATCCATGATGACCTTTGAAACAGTTCGGATCAACATCGCCCAGTAACTCGCCGTCTACTCAGGATTCAAACTGTTTGACACGAGTAAAATTTTGAAAGAAAATTTAAAAAAAAACCGAACACCCCACATTATAACCTGTAGCAGACAATTATCTACGCAGATAAAACATGGTCCATGTTTGCATTTTCCATCTATGTCGCGATACATGTATTAGACACAGGGGTCTGAAGTGTGCCTGGACCCCAAAAATGGCTCACCTGTGTAAAAAAATCCATTCTTAGTCGAAGTCATTGATTTCATATATATACATAAGAAAAGGGGTGGAACTCCGCTCGCCATATCCACGGTCTCATTTTGACACGCCTCAAACAAACCCCGATTTTATCGTCAATAATTGACCTAGCAAGCAAAGCTATGTACCAATCAATAGCATATACATTTTTCTTTCCAAAAATGTATTGGTTTCCATGGCACAAAGCTCCGATTTAGATGCAGAGCTTATCAAAGTCGAAAATTTGACCGAAAAACGCTACTAGGACACGATGTTGCAACCGGCTATTTACATTGGATACAAGTGCAAAATACGACTGACACGCGATATGCATGCGAAAAAAACATGTGAAACAATTCTATGATGTGTTTGGGAACACCTACCGTCAAGATTTTAAAAGATTACCGAAATCTATCCAAGTTGTCGACTATTTGTTTTTCTCCCAACATGTATCCTCCGGCGGCAGCCATGTTTTGAAAAGGGTGGTAGTGAATAGATTCTAAATACAGACCTCTGATTTCGGAAGCCAGCGCCAATCGTCAAATCAGAGGCTGTATATTCAAAACTGTTCACTACCACTCTTTTCAAAACATGGCTGCCGCCGGAGGATACATGTTGGGAGAAAAACAAATAGTCGACAACTTGGATAGATTTCGGTAATCTTTTAAAATCTTGACGGTAGGTGTTCCCAAACACAACATAGAATTGTTTCACATGTTTTTTTCGCATGCATATCGCGTGTCAGTCGTATTTTGCACTTGTATCCAATGTAAATAGCCGGTTGCAACATCGTGTCCTAGTAGCGTTTTTCGGTCAAATTTTCGACTTTGATAAGCTCTGCATCTAAATCGGAGCTTTGTGCCATGGAAACCAATACATTTTTGGAAAGAAAAATGTATATGCTATTGATTGGTACATAGCTTTGCTTGCTAGGTCAATTATTGACGATAAAATCGGGGTTTGTTTGAGGCGTGTCAAAATGAGACCGTGGATATGGCGAGCGGAGTTCCACCCCTTTTCTTATGTATATATATGAAATCAATGACTTCGACTAAGAATGGATTTTTTTTACACAGGTGAGCCAATTTGGGGTCCAGGCACACTTCAGACCCCTGTGGTATTAGACCAACAATCACCACCGGATGCAACGTTTAAAGGAACTTACTATGGTAGACCATTGCCACCTGCCATTATGAAGGCAATGACAATAATTCGATTTTGTTTCTTCGATGTTTTACGGAAAATAAGCAAAGCCTTTTATCTAGTGCATGAAATTTACCAGACAATACTTATAGGTATTGAATTTTTAAATTCTCTCAGATTTTTTTTCCAACAAAAACTTTACAATTGAATAATTTAGGGATCGTTCAGAATAGACAAGTGAGCCTTCTTTAGACTTAAGGGAAGCTATTTGTCGTATGTATAAAAGAAAGTGGTCTAAATTATGCCTTTCTGCTCCCCTAAGGGCCCAGTCCCATTAGCCCTTACGACCCCCTAAGACCTGTTTACGATTGCTACCGACCTATGGCCGCCGATATTCGTACGAAGGTCGCACGACAAGTCATTGATAATCGCCCGTGGTCTTCATTACTCGTTGGTAATCGTTTACAATCGTGCGATTCATTTCAGTCGCATCCATTCGTAGAGAGGTGGTTGACCATGTACAAAAAAAACAAGGCCCAGTCCCACTAGGCCTACGACCACTTATGACCTATTTACGATTTCTAGCGACAAGTCGTTGACAATCGCAGGTGGTCATCGTTTTTTGTCGTGCGACCACTTTCAGTCGAAGAGAGGTTGTTGATCATGCACATTAACCTCCAGTATTCTTTAAGATGTAATCTTAAAGGGTTTAGGTAATCGTGCGATCGTCGTAGGAAGGAATGTCTCCAATAAACTTAAACTGGTCATTGTTGATCTTCCCCACAGTCGTACGACTATCGGATACCTTTCTACAATAACCTACGACTGTCGTGCAATTACCAGCGACTGCAATTACCAGCAACTGTCTAAGGATTATCCGCGACTAGGCACAGATCACGTGACCACACAACAGGTCGGAAGTGATTGTGGAACCTTCGTACGATGCATCGCCAGTGTGACTGCGAATTCATTTTTGAATTTAGTCGCCGACAATCGCAGCGGCGGTTTCAGAGGTCGCCAGTGGTTTTTAACGATCACAATGGCTGGTGGGACTGCAGTCTAAGTTACTCACCGATGATGATTCTCTATTAATGAAAAATATATTATTAAACGAATAATTGTTTAAACCCTGGTCACAACCCGCGGTACTTGAAAGTGCGCGTTGTCTACTTGCAAAAACGTGGCCATATTTTGGGGATTCGTACGTGGTGAGTACCGCCTCCGTGTGGATTTGGGAGCACACAGACACGTCGTAGAGCTTTTAGTGCATGTATGAGGAACGTTCCCTGCGTTCGGGCTGCATTCGGGCTTCGGATCAACCCAAGTACGGGTGACGCGTGTACCTTCTACAGTCAATCAGCACACAGCGCACTGGTTTTAGTACACAGAACGCACGTGGACCGTACCGAATAAGCACGAGCTCCGCAGTTACAGTGTACGTTGTGCGTACTGATTTTTACAGTACAGTACAAACTCTCTATTACAACCACATAAAAGAATGCTGATTGATTGTATCAAAGACAGGTGAAATGCAAGTAAAACGGGAAACCCCTGAATGAGTGTTCTGCTTTACTTTCACATTGCTTTAAGCAACCACCTGACTTAAACACAAACTTTAGTATATACTACCTGATTCTAATATGACTTGAGGTTAGTGTGTCTAAAATATTTCGAATGAAAACTGCAAAGTGTCCTAACTTTTTTTTATGTTGCAACGAAAATTCGGTTCTACTGTATCTAGAATATAATTACGGTAAACCCCTCTAATGCGAACACCAAAAACCAAAAAGAGACATAAGTCTGACAGACAGATGGTAGCTTAATGCAGAATGAAAATTATGCAGAAAATTCCTAAAGGAGCTTTCTGCATTACTTTCATTCTGCTTTAAGCTACCAGCTGCTTATAAAGATACCTATGTTTATTCTTTTAGAGGGGTTCTACTGTACAGTTAATTTTTAGCTTAAATGACTATTTCGTTATTCGTAAATTGAATTGCAAACTATTTCGTTATTCACAATTGAATAACGAACTGCGAACTGGCAGCCAACTTAACGCTGCCGATGATCAGGTGCGATATATCTACTACAGCGTAGCATGGTCTCACCGTCTATTGAACCTCTTAACCATTGACCATGTTCAGAAAAGGTTTACTTTGAATATTGATAAATCAGCAATTCAAAATAATATTTTATATATACCTTGAAACAATTAAGTAATTATATTCTCATCTATTAATCCCCAAACAATCCAGTGTTCCCCACCACCCGCATAACAATAACAGAAATGGCTGCCAGAAAAATATCACCTGCTTATCGAACCTTTATTTTAGAAACTGTTTACTGTAACATAATTGTCATAGTCACGTGATTTCATCATGGGCACGCGACCTTTGCAGAAGCTGAAGGAGTCAGAGCTGTCAAACATTTTTAATGTGGTGCACTTTTCAATTTATGTTGATATTCTATAAGTATTAAGAGTTTTCTCATGTTTAGCATAGTTGAAGGCAAATAAAATGTATTGACCTGTCTATGACGTATATTTCGTTTTTAAAGCTACGAGGCGGTGTTTGCAGACAAAGCAACGGTACTCATGATTTTATGACGTAGTATGCACTTGCGCATGCGTAAAAACACAAAAATGAAAGGTTCGATAAACAAGTGAGGTTCGATAGAAGGTGAGTCAACGATATGTAGGGGCTAGGTCGGAAATAGGACTCATTCAGATCGTGTTCAAATTCACATATGTTGTAGAGCATTCAATTCTGAGTATCTTTTAAGCAGCAAGCACCATCTTCTCTCGCTTTTGTTTGGCTCCAGATCCGTTCGCGCGACGTATGGGTAGGGCCTTTTTGGTCTAATAAATAAGTCACTGAAATGTACCCCGAGCTCAAAAAAGTTTACATGGCTGAGTTGGGCTCGTCAAGACCTTTCCATCGATGTATAACATGATAGGATTCTAATGAGCCAATGCATGTCAAAGCTCTTTTATGCCTGGGCTATAATCACGGCTAAGTTCTAAGGCCAATTTGTGAATAGTTACGCCTTCGGATGGCCATTACTCCGTCAAGCATGGACCGATCTTCAAATTTCAAACGGCTCTGAAGAACTGTGGCGGAGGGCTTTCGCAACATAATGCGATTGTGATATACTATGAGTCTATTCATGGCAAAACAATGTTTTTATTTCTTGGGGATATTATGTCGACAGAGTCCCTTGCTCTACTTATATTCCGAGGGCGCTAACTCCGTCAAACATGGACCGATCTTCAAAATTCAAACGGCCCTGTAGAGCTGTGGTCGAGGGATTTCGCAAATTGTAACATGATATGATTCTGATGAATTATCAGTCTATGCATGTTAAAACTATCTTTTTAATTCCTGGGACTATTATGTCGACAGAGTCCCTTGCCCTATTTATGTTCCGAGGTCCCTAACTCCGTCAAACATGAACGGATTTTCAAAAAACTCAATGTCGTTCGACCGGGCTCAAGCTGCACCAGCATGTAGTTCGATCCAATCCAAGACACTTTTAAATTGCAATGAATGTCATTGTTCCATCAGGGATGGATCCAGATCACTTTGTGCGACCTAGGGTTAGGGCATTTTAGCCAAATAAATATTCATAACTCGGTCAAATGAGCCCCGATCTCAAAAGTCTCAACGGTTTTGAGCTTGACGGTATTACACCGGCTCCATGTTTTAGCGATGGTAGGCCTTGATCAAAATTCAAATATCGTGCGTTTCTGTAATTTCAACTTATATTATATTGTCGGCTCTTGTATCATGTTTTTGCTTGTCGTTTCAAGCCTTATTTAAATATATTGCCCCCTTATCTATCAGTGAAAAAGATTCTACTTTGACATGCTGAATAAATTTGTCAGTAATACAAAATCCTAATACAAAATCCAAATTACATTTTACATTTCAGTATTATATTCCTTGATTTTTTAATTATGTCTCCCACCACGTAGTGGTGTAAAAATCAAGTATGTGTCCTACCACGTAGTGGTGTGAGAGACATACTGATTTACCCCTTTCCGTCCGTCTGTCCGTCTGTCACAAAATTTATGCCCCCTCTGGAATTCTAAAGGTTCTCAGCCAAATTTTACAAAACATTATGAAAATGTTTGTGGCTATAACATCTCGATCAAGTGAGGTTTCCACCAAGATTGTTTTAGGAACTTCAGAGTCCTGGTCCTTGATTTATCCAAACTTTGCCTTTTTAGCATTGTCCGCTCTCTAAATCAAAAACATCTCATCCAATATTCACCAAACCTTAAAAAAATGTTTGTGGCTATAATATCTCGGCCAAGGTCTATATCCAGCAATATTGTTGCAGGGACTTCAGAGTTATGGCCCTTGAACAATACAAAATTTGCCTTTTTGCCTAGTTCACATTCTTAGTTATAAAGTTCTCATGTAATTATCACCAAACCTTATGAAAATGTTTATGGTTATAATATCTAGGCCAAGTTGATATACAGAGTTGCATTGAATTATTGAAAATTGGACTTTTGTTTAGCTTTGTTTGTCTTGCTTCGTGTTTAGGCCATATCTCATACAAGGGTAGGACAAAATCATTATGACTTCAGACATGCAACAATCATACTAAAAGCAAGTGTCATACATAAGGGGTTATAACTCTAGCATCAATATTTTGGGAGTTATTCCCCTCTTTCACATATTCTTGTCCAGACAATAACACTTTATCTACTACTTTAATTGATTGAAACTTCACATATGGAACAAACCTGTCGAGAGAAAGTGTTATGCACAAGGGTCATAACTATAGCATCAGCATTTTTGGAGTTATTCTCCTTTTTATAATTCTTGTTCGGACAATAAGTCTTTATCTACTGGTTCAATTGATTTGAATATTCGCATATGGAACAAACATGATGAGAGAAAGTTTTATGCGCAATGGCCGTGAATCTAGCATCAAAATATTTTTGGAGTTATTCCACTTTTTCCTATTTTCTTGTCTAGACAATAACTCTTTATTTACTGATTCAATGAGTTGATGCTTCAAATATGGAACCACAATGATGGGAGGTTGTGTCATGCACAAGGGCCATAACTCCAGCATCAATAATTTGGGAGCTATTCCCGTTTTTTATGATTTTTATGAATACCACTCAGGCGGGTCTTTTTAGATATATATGTATATCCAAAAAAGTAAAGAATGAACTCTACAATACGGATAAAAGTATAGGAAAAAAAGATTAGAAAGACGCCTAGTCTAGTTACATATTGTGTAATATTTCCAAAATATTCTACAGTAAAATTCAAACTGGTTTCACCTATTCAGGGATCTTCAGGGATGCGTTGACGTTGTCCTTGGTGATACGTTGTTAAGCAGAAGATGACGTCATAACGTCATGACGTTGGTGACGTTGATGGCGTTGAACACGCTGATGTCCGGTACAATTTAACAATGCGTATATATTAAATTCCATAAAATTAATATTTGCGAAACATCCAATCAATTATGAGACAGGAGCAGGCGGGACACATTACATATGTTTTTCTTAAAAAAAAAACAAGCTCTAGTTTCATGGCATTTAGCATTTACAATCGGAACCGAATGAACATTTTAAAACGCGCGCCTTTGATCTGTTTCAAAAACTCGAATTCCTAGTCAAAATTAATTGTGTTTGACCCTCGGGAAATTGAACGGAATTATTCCGTTTTGCGTTATTACTCATCAACCTGATTTGCGGTTATCGCCAGAATTTATTTGCTGTAGCCGACATCAGTTGATTCTCGGGTTTTATCTGTATTAAACGTGAAAAGTTTTAGTGCAGTAAACAAATGAGTGAAGCTGGGACAATTTTGATTGATATCATGGAATGCGGGTCGGGACATGCCAATTGCCATTTGCTAAAATGCCATTTGCCAAATTAAAAATTTACGAACGTGTTCTTCTCGCTTACCGATGTACAGATATTGCGTTATTATTTTTTTTGATCAGGATACAAAACATTGTAGAATGAAGCCCACTGATCTGTCTAATCATTGGATCAGCCAAGCACTTTTCAGAGAAAAGAAACTAGAATCAATGACAATATGGCAATTAGCAATTGGCATCTGGCATATTAGCAATTGACATTTGACAAATTAGCTATTGGCATTTGGCAAATTAGCTATTGACATTTGGCAAATTGGCATTAAGCAACTGGCAAATTAGCCATTGGCAATTGGCAATGCCATATGATATACTCAGCAGTAAAAAGTTGCCTTTCTCCTTCTCCACAGGAAACCGAAAGACGAATTTGCAATGGCTACCAGCTTTGAAGCAGCTGAGTTGGCGAACATTATACACGTGGTGAGATATATAAGGTCCACACGGAAAAGAGCCGAACTAAGAAGTACATCGAGGCAATGCCAGAGTCTAGATGTTACCGACGTTGTTCCGCAGGACAAAATAAAAGACTGTCGAGAGTTGAATTATAATGAAGAGGAAAATACTTCTCTAATTATACCTGATACCAGTAATCAGAGGGAAGAAGTAGACAACCATCAACATCAACAGAAACACTTCAATGAAGAAATTACCTCCGTAATTTCACCCCAAATTGGTTATCAGAAAGACAAAGTTGATGACTGTCAAAACAATGACTATAATGAAGAGGAATCTACCTCTAGAAATCATCTAGGTTTTGAAGACAATGCTCAACTGAAGGAAGAAACCAACGACCATCGACAAATGGACTGTAATGAAAAGGAAAATAGCGTTGCAACTCCTTCTGATACCAGTATTTTGAAAGAGACCGACGAGCGAAAACAGATGGATTACACTGAAGTTGGAGTGGAAAATACCTCTGCATCTCTACCTGAAACAAACAATATTGAGGTAGAAGTCGACTATAGTCACCAAATGGACTGTAATGAACAGGAATATACCTGTTATAAGAAAGAAGTCGATGAATGTCAACAGAAGGATGATGCAGAGAAAACTACATCCACAATTCCACCTGGAACAAGTTATCAGAAAGGCGACGACTGTCAACAGATGCAATATAATGACAAGGAAGGTACTCCTGCAATTCCACCTGAAAAAATTAATCAAAAAGAAAATGGCAAGGACCAGCAACCTAGGGGCTATTTTGAAGAGGAACATGCCTCCCCATTCACAGATTATACATTTCACCTTCCAACCAACCCCTTAATGCTTTTATTTGAACCAGAAGAATGGGATTCGATTAAACCCCAAGAAAGATTACCAGGGAAACCAAGACATCTTAGTGGTGATTGGACGGACCGAATATCTGACAAATTGAGAGAGCATTACCCATGTTGTGTTCTCAATTTTAAGTATAATAGAGTTAAAGCAGCTAATAGCAGGAAGGTAAATGCCCCATATTTCAAAGGGAAAGCCATTTGCAAAGGACCATCTTGTTCAGCCAAGTTTAATATGCAGATAAACCAAGAACCATTTCCTGGAGATCCGGTTTATGTGCAATGTTTCGTCGATGGCAACGTTATCCATTTCAATGATGACATTATAAAAAGGCAAGTCAAAGGCACGCGGCGCCAACAGATTGCAGCAGCTGCATCAAAACTTGGAGCTGTCAATTATTACTACAATGCCCTTGGGTCTACACCTACGGAGGAACTAGAAGGTGGTAACATCACAAATTGTCAAACCACAAGTGTCCTTAGAAAAATGATATCGGAGACAGTAACCAAGGAACATTTACATTCAAATGTTATAACGGAACTAGAATTGCTTAAAGAGGCGTTCCAGTCAGAGGACATAGGTAACACAACTGATACGACTGGATACATAAAAGACATCAGCACGGATCCGTTTTGTGTTACCCTGATGTGTCCTGAGCAGGTGCAACTGGCAAGATCGTTGTCACAAAAAAGACAGTTGAATATGTACATAGATGCCACTGGCTCCGTGATATCCAGTATTCCCAAACAACGCAGGCCGTATCTGTACTCAGTGGTTGTAAAACCACACGAAGATGTCCCCCCTGTTTCAATTGCAGACATGCTGAGTACGCAGCATACAATGCCACGCATTGAGTATTTTTTGTCAAGCATGAAAAGGGAAATTGAACTAGGAGGGCGACAGCTACATGTCCAAAAGGTAGAAACCGACTTCAGCTGGGCGCTAATACAGAGTTCTCTGAAGACATTTAATTTAATGAATATAAAACAGTATCTGTTGACAGCATTCAATGTGGTCTATGGAAAGAAAGAAAAGGCCTTTATTGACGACTTCACTGTTATTCATCTGTGCGCAGGACACATGATGCACGATATTTGCAGAAAATTGAAATCCATTGGCGGACTGACAGCCAAAAAAAGATTAAGAAAATTTGTTCTTCAGTGCTTTGCTCGGCTGCAGAACTGCATCGTCATGTCAGAGGCCATATTGCTTTTCAAATTGATGTGTACAGTACTTGGTAGGCCCTATTCTTCTGATGATGTATCAGAGGCACTGACAACCTTGAGGAAAAGCATGTTAGGCTGCGAAGAAGAAGTGGAGAATGAATCAGTCCAAGAAGAAAAGCAAGAAATGATCGAACAGGATGAAGAAATACTCACCTTTGAGGGAAAGACAATCAAAGAAATGTCTCCATTTACTTCCGTTTTCCTCGAGGTCTTCCAAGATTCCAACACATCTTGTGACAAAGACGATCCGTCAAATACTTTGTACTGCCCGGAATTTCTTCGACTTATGTGTGAGAAGTTATTTCCAATCTTCCCACTTTGGAGTGGTATTCTTTTAGAACCTTCCAGATACGCAGATAAAACCAAACAAGTTACAAAATCCAGAGATTCAAATGCACCAGTGGAAAGTTGGTTCAAGGTACTGAAAAGGGATTCGGGCATTAAAAAACACGAACGACCAGCCCGTTTCGTCATCGCCCTCAGAAGAACCTTGAAAGGTAGACTCAGGGAAAGCAAGTTTCCGACCATTCGGAAGAAAAAGCAAAAGAAAGATTCGGGGATATCACTCAACCAGAAAATTGAGAAATGGGGAAAGAAGGACAACAGAAAACCGGCATATCATACTATGCCAAAACAAAAAGTCAGTCCACAATGTCTGCCGGCCGTTCCAGCATGGGGTGGACAGGTCGAAGGAGCAAATATGGTCAATACATGCACCATCGATAATGGTCTGACTACAATTTTCATGGCATATAAAGAAGATAGTCAGTTCAAGAAATATCTTAAAGATGGAATCTTTGCAGTTGTCGCTGGCTGTTGCAGGTTGATGATGAAAGAAAAATTTGCTGAAGCAAAGGCTATGTGGCTTGAAAGTACAGGCGTGCCGCTTGAAAGGACAACGAATATTCATGGTGACGAGTATGATTTATTCGTAAGCTTCATCAACGATAGCTTAAACACAAAACTAGTCAGCAGATGCAGCGACAGATCCTGTCCTGAGCCATATCACGAGCACAAGGATGTCCGCGGAATCAATGTGAGGTAAGCTGTAATTGAGAGTACGTGTATTGAACAGACCTGGTGTAATCGTAATTGTATGAGTCACCAATTCCAAAAAATCCTTCTTACTTCTGCTATTTACGATAATGCATACGGTTACTGCTCAAATATTGGTTGTATGCAATCATAATCCTTACCAATACATGCAATAACAAGATGTGTTTGCGAAACACTATGCCCCCTCATATATTTGACCTTTGACCTTGAAGGATGACCTTGACCTTGACATGTCACCCCTCAAAATGTGCAGCCTCATGAGATACACAAGCATGCCAAATATCAAGTCTCTATCTCTACTGGTCCAAAAGTTATGGCCAATGTTAACGTCGGCAATTTGACCCATATATTTGACCTCTGACCTTGAAGGATGACCTTGACCTTGACACGTCACCCCTCAAAATGTGCGGCTTTATGAGATACATATGTATGCCAAATATCAAGTCTCTATCTATACTGGCTCAAAAGTTATGACCAATGTTAAAGTTGCTGACAAATAAACAGACAAACAGACAAACGGACAAACAGACAAACAAACAGACAGGGCAAAAACAATATGCCCCCGACTATCGTCAATGGGGGCATAAAAATAGTGTAGTCCTTAATCAGTTTCGATTACCTAGGAAATAGACAAACCTCAATTTAGTTTTGTAATGTCAGCTTTTTCCACTCGAACCTACGTTAAAAAATAAAACTACAACTTTTTAGAGTTCATGTAGAAAACGGCATACAAACAGCGTACTGCACCATTTTTGGTTATTTCTGTAATTAACTCGTTCTCTTATGTACATTCACAGAGAGGAGAATTTGTCACTTTAAATTTTAGTCAAATTATTTCCCTTTTTTGAGCACATAACGAGGAAGCGTATTGGCAAATACAGCAGTGCAATTGATACAGTTTCATATTAAAAATCAGCAATGATATATTCTGATCAGACAACAACAGGAACAGCATTTGTCGGCAAGGGCCTTAAAACGTGTTTCTGTGTGTGAATGGTATAAGTAAACCCAATCACTGTATCGAGGTGACTCTAGTTCTAGTGGTTTCAGAGATAAACACGACACAAAGTAAAGTTTCTCTCATTGTAAGTCATAAGGGGCAGTAACGTCAAAGTTATCAGGGGGAGACAATTAAAAAACCCAGAACAACTCATGCTGGTGAACATTCCTGTGAAGTTTGGTGACTCTAGCCCAACTGGTTTCAGAGATACGTGCAGCACAAAGTTTTTCCAATTTTAAGTTATCATATCAGGGGCAATAACTCAAGAATTATCAGGGGGAGACAATTCAAAAAACCACGTGCACAACAACTCATGCTGGTCAACATCATGTGAAGTTTGGTGACTGGCCTAGTGGTTTTACAGATATGCATGACACAAAGTTTTCTAATTTTAAGTAAGGGCAATAACTCCAAAGTCATCAAGGGGAGACTATTCAAAAATCCCAGGTGCACAACCAATAATGCTGGTCAACATTCCTATGAAGTTTGGTGACTCTAGCCCTAGTGGTTTTACAGATATGCACGACACTAAGTAAAATTTGTCTAAGTTTAAGTCATCAGGGGCAGTAATTCCAAAGTTAACAGGGAGACAATTAACAAACCAAAGAGCAAAAAAACTTATGCTAGTGAACAATCCTGTGAAGTTTGGTGACTCTAGCCCTACAGGTTTCAGAGATACGCACGACACAGAGTTTGTATAAATTTAAGTATTTATATCAAGGGAAATTAATCAATAATTATCAGGGGGAGACAATTCATAGTTCAATTCAAAACATTGGTGCACCACAACTCATGCTAGTGAACATTCCTGTGAAGTTTGGTGACTCTAGTACTAGCGGTTTCAGAGATACGCACGACACAAAGTATTTCTAATTTTAAGTGAACAGGGGCAATAACTCCAAAGTTATCGGGGAGACAATTCAAAACCCCTAGGTGCACAACAACTCATGCTGGTGAAAAATCCTGTGAAGTTTGGTGACTCTATCCCAACTGGTTTAACCCTTTCCCTGTTCTATGTTTATTACAAATTTCCTCTAGGAGCCGTCTGATCTGGGTCTACTCTGTTTGCAAATGCGCCAAAACACGTTTATGTAAGGGAAAGGGTTAAGAGATACGCCCGACACAAATTTGTGACGGACAGACAGACAGACGGACTGACAGACGGACGGACGGACAGACGACGGCAAAAACAATATGTCCTCCATAAATGGGGGAGACATAAACATAATATGAACTTCCAATTACGTCATAAGCCAATATTAAAACTCTGTAGTGGACGTTGGCAACGAAAGGTATAAGTTATGCTGTGTATTTATAACCATGCAAAGTTGGAGGAATACATATTAGCTCTTGTCCGTGTGTCCTTATTCCCACATGCCTGTTCGTCTGTCTGTTGTCTGCCTGTTGACCTGTCACTGTTTAACCGGTGTTTTTCATCCGACCCATTTTGGACGGTGTCATGTGAAATGGATGTTTACACTTTATAAGCTCTTGTTGGGGCATCTGTTTCCTATTGGCAAAATATCTATGTTTCAAAAATGTATTTTATAACCATTAATATGTCGTTGCCATGACTGAGTATTTGTCGTAAGTACGACACACGAATGGCGTGGAAACGATTTATATCTCGTTGACACAACTTAGTACTTATTCATTACATAAACTGTACAATAAGAAGTGATCTTTATATTTAACCTCGATGGTATTAGTGATTTGTTAAATCTTTTTCATAGTTTTACATTCCATGCATGTTTGTTGCAGCTCCAGTTTAAAGAAGCCCGATTCAGTGATAGTCGACAGTCTTTTGGAAAATTGGGACCATTTCACGACAGGTAATAACAGTTCCAAATGCATGTAGGGTACCTTCGATTGAAAATACAAAAAAAAAACATAATTTAAAACGTGCATAAGCTACTTGCATGGTTTCATACCAATGTATACAGTTCATGTTTTTCTAAAAAGGAAGGAATTTACACTTAGAGTTTTTAGCTCGCCTGAGCTATGCTCAGGTTGAGCTTTTTGGATACTTGAATATCCATCGTCTGTCGTGCGTACGTGCATGTGTGCGTGCAACCGTCCGTCCGTCGTCAAAAGTTTTAGCGATTACACTCTAATTGGCACAGTTATGACCCAATCTTTCTCAAACTTGCTCGGAAGGTGTGTTTTGATAAGGATTTGAACGAGTTCGATCATGGGCAGGGTGCGGTCCAAAAGTAGACCACTATGTCAAATAAAGGTCAAATATTGGTTACACTCTAGAGGCTGCAATTGTGACCCAACATTTGTCAAACTTGCTAAAAAAAATGTTTGTATAGATAATGATTGGACCGAGTTTTACCATGGGTGAATTGGGATAACAAGAGTGCCAGTGGGCAGTATTATTTTATGTCATATTGTATAATTGTAATGGCCATCTATGCACATGGTCGTCTATGTTAGGGAAGGGTGCCTTTGTTTGAGTTCGAGTTCTATATTAGCTATATTTTCAATAATAAATCGATGCTAAAATATGAATATCAATATAAGTTTTAGCAAATGTCTTGTACAAGTGGCTTCATAATGCACAGCAAAACTAATGTTCTTAAGAGGTCTTTCCTTAATATTTTTAGCAAAAAAAAATATTTTAGGTTGATGCGAGACTCGAACCTGCGCCTAATAAAATGTTCGCCGATCATATACTTCTTTATGGTCCTACGACTTATCAACTACGCTATATTTCCGATAACTAATGCGCTTATTCTTTATACCTATAACTAATATTTTCTTTTATAAATGGAACGTGGATATCCGAAATGCTGATCGCCATTAAAAATGGACTCGGCGAACCGTGACCCGTCAAACCCAGTTGTTTGACTATAGTATCTTGTATTGTTAGTCGATTATTTGAAATTGAATGCCGCATAAAACCGTGCTAGAGAGCGTTGACACTTATTACTGTCTATGCACATGCTTAATGAAAGGGATACAGCTTTTTTAGTCTTCTTTTGAATTCATTGCTTCCGGAAATTATATTGCCATAATTGGTATATAAATGAAGAATAAAGCTCATAACTGTCAAACAAAATAATAACGTACATATTAATGATATTCTATTGTTTCATTATTTTACAAACGAGACCTGATCCGGCAAAAAACTTTGCAATGTATGGCCAAATCTAAAGCTGAATCGATACGGTGCACTATCAATTTATGTCATTAATTACAGCAGCGTTCTTTAAAACGTTGATTTTGATTTGTCTATTCGAGTTGTCTATTGAGACAATGATTCAATGTGAAGTACAATTTTGCCGTAAAACATTGTTTTTGTAGTGAATTATGACAAGGTATCACTACATCAAATTGTGTAATAATGTTTATTTTTTCCAGAATGTAAAGCGGACCTTTTCGACCTGCCCGGAGATGGTGATCCGAAGGCCACGAAGTCGTGAGTTTGTTTTGTTGTGGTGTTTAACGTTGCTTCGAAACTTTTTCAATAATTTCAAGACGCCCTGTTAATTACTTATGATTAAATATCCCACACAGATGAGATATGGAATTATGAAGGACAGAGGGCAAACCCTCCAACCCTCCGATTGCGCTCAGCCGTAACACGTGCCCACGCACGCACGCACGAACGCGTACGCACACACACGCACACCACCACAACCACGGAGTTCATACGTTTAGGCTTTTACCACTGGCCACGGATAGCCCCAAGTTTAACAGGCTGTTATATGAATCCACCCTTCCAGTCAATTAGGACTGTATATCACAAATTATAACTTTACAGGCACGTTACATTACATGCACAACATTACGTTAAAATAGTGCCTAAGGCTTGATGTTCTCTTTGCAGAATTCAATTATCGTACATTTCAGCTATCGTCGCTACGTAATCACCGATCTGTCTGCCTGTCTGTGTCTGTCTCTCTCTGTCTGTCTCTCTGTCTCTCTCTCTGTCTGTCTCTGTCTCTCTCTCTGTCTGTCTCTGTCTCTCTCTGTCTCTGTCTCTCTGTCTCTGTCTCTCTGTCTCTCTCTCTCTATGTCTCTCTCTGTCTCTCTCTCTGTGTCTCTCTATCTCTCTGTCTCTGTCTCTGTCTCTGTCTCTCTGTCTCTATTTCCCTCTCTCTGTCTCTCTCTCTGTCTCTCTCTCTGTCTCTGTCTCTCTCTGTCTCTGTCTCTCTCTGTCTCTCTCTCTCTCTGTCTGTCTGTCTCTCTCTCTGCTCTCTCTCTGTCTCTCTGTCTCTATCTCTCTGTCTCTATCTCTCTGTCTCTGTCTCTCTATCTCTATCTCCCTCTCTCTGTCTCTGTCTCTCTCTGTGTCTATCTCTGTCTCTCTCCCTCTCTCTGTCTCTGTCTCTGTCTCTCTCTCTCTCTGTCTCACTCTCTCTGTCTCGCTCTCTGTCTCTCTGTCTCTCTCTGTCTCTCTCTCTCTCTCTCTCTATCTCTCTCTCTCTTTTTCTCTCAGTTTTTGACAGGGCACACTGAACATTGAGTAGAATTTCGCTTTTTAAACTGTCCTTTTCATTTACTGATCATTGGAGCCATACTAAGTCCGTTTTCACAGAATAGTTTTAAATGTGTGTACTTTGTAGGTAAATAAATTGGGTGTATTTAATGGGCTAATTTTTGTCAAAAACAGGACTTTCAAAGCACAAGCTTATACTTTACATATGAGTTCAATGTTAGTGTGATTGATTAATTTTCAGTTCAATCGGCTCAAGCATTACAGAGGTGCTGCCCATTTATCTTAAACCTTGTGTCGCAACTTTATTCAACGTGTTTTTTTCTTGCTACAATTAGGCTCACTGCCACATGTAGATGTACATGACAAGTTTTACAAGCATGGGTCAAAAGAAAATAAATTTATTGTTTCTTGTAAGGAGGCCCTTGAATCTTGTGACAAGGTGATAGATAGGATTACCATTAGTGATGAGATAGCTTTGAATGTATTGCTTTTGAAATTTTGGTTTTGATTACTATCCTATGTTTAATAGAATATAAACCTTTACATTTCAGTGTTCTCAGCCAATGTCCGGGCCAACGTTCGCACAAGAGGGTGTTAGTTAGCCACATACCACCCACAGTATGTCTGAGGGTGTACGATCTTGTACAATGTGCTAATTTTCCAACAGATGTTAGAAAATATTCTGACAATTTAACACTCATAGAACGACAGTACAAATTAGTCGGAGCAACTCTATATCGGCCAGGTCATTACACCTCCGTTATCAAATCAAAAGAACACGGCTGGCTGTTTTATGACGGGTTGAAAGGGCAACTTCAACACCACGCCCCGTCTTTGACGTCATCTTACAGACCCAGCCACCTCATCTATGTTTTAACATGAAAAAATGATACTATTAGTTACACGGTTATTTGACAGGGTGTACGGGCTGGTATGACCGGGTTAGATCCCGAAGGAAATACGTGGTCTAACCCGGTCATACCAGGCCGTACACCCTGTCAAATTACCGTGTAACGAATTTATTACCAGTCAGAGATCCGATTTACCTAATTAAGGAACGAACAACTCTTATTTTGCTGACATTAGATCTCTAATTGTATGACGACATGACAAAAAAACCATGACGTCATCACAGAGCAAATATGACGTGGTCTCAGAGCAATTTCGAAAGAGGAATGGAAAATTCACTTGTTAACATTAACGGTAACACGTTGTACTGATAAGTTGATCGTGTTAAATTAAGGAACGTATGAGGTACAGTTTTTATGCCCCCAACGGTGGGCATATAGTAGTCGCATTGTCCGTCTTTCCGTCTGTCCGTCCTTCCGTCTGTCCGTCTGTCCGTCTGTCCGTCCGTCTGTCCTTCCTTCCGTCCCAAATTCGTGTCCGGTCTGTAACTTCTTCATCAATAAATCGATTTCAATATAACTTGCCACAAATGTTCACCAGACAGAGACGATGTGTCGCGTTCAACTCCCTGGTCCATGGGTCAAAGGTCAAGGTCACAGGGTACAATTACTTTGTCACAAATTTCGTGTCCGGTCTGTAACTTCTTCATCTATCAATGGATTTCAATATAACTTCACACAAATGTTCACCAGACAGAGACGATGTGTCGCGTTCAACTCCCAGGTCCATGGGTCAAAGGTCAAGGTCACAGGGTACAATTACTTTGTTACAAATTTCGTGTCCGGTCTGTAACTTCTTTATCTATCGATGGATTTCAATATAACTTGACACAAATGTTCAACACACAGAGACAATGTGTCGCGTTCAACTCCCAGGTCCATGGGTCAAAGGTCAAGGTCACAGGGTACAATTACTTTGTCACAAATTTGGTGTCCGGTCTGTTACATCTTTATCTATCAATGGATTTCAATATAACTTGGCACAGAGTTTCACCAGACAAAGACGATGTGTCGCGTTCAGCTCCCCGGTCCATATGTCAAAGGTCAAGGTCTCAGGGTACAATTACTTGTTTATCTGTGAATGGATTTCAAAGGAACCTGGCACAAATGTTCACCACACAAAGACGATGTGTCAACTCCCTGGTCCATGGGTCAAAGGTCAAGGTCACAGGGTACAATTTTTGGGGGCATTTGTCACATGACTGTGACATCTCTTGTTTACGTCTATTATCGATCATTTGGTCGTAATCCATCCAGAATTATTCGAGTAAGGACGATATGAAATTTCGAATCGACGCTAAAAATAAAAACAAAACGAATGACGTCGCGCGTCAAATTTGAATAATTCTGTATTCTCCGTGGAAGCCGCTGAATATGGTACTGTATACCCCGGCAGTTTTTGGCAAACTGGCCAATCAAATTCGAAGGATTTATTCTGACTGGCAATAAATTACGGTGTCCTGTTCGGGCCACACTAAATCTCGCCTGTTAGACAAGCGAGATTTAAGCAACACCCGATAATTAAAAATAATATAGGTTTAAAATTTCGCTTGTTTCCTCGCAAGGAAATAGGCGAAATTTTAAAGCCTCATTTTTCGCTAGTCTATGTGTTGGCAACACACGATAATTATCGCGTGTTGCTTAAAGGGGATGTCCCTACATTTGACGCGTTTCATAAATACTTAAAATATACAAAACTCATTTGTTTATATGCTGAAAAGTAGTATATCACAAAAAGCCCCATGAAATTATCGTTTATAATGAAAAAACATCCATGTGTTTGATATTGCTGATCCCGGTTTTACTCCCCGATGTTTCAGTTTTATTCGGGTTGAGTTTAAGTTTCGTATATGTTCGCCCTATTCGCGATTCTCCGACCACTTCCGAGAAAGCTATTACGTAAACAATGGAGATGTCGGATGATCATCGGCAAAACGCGGAAGAATTTACGGAAAAGGTCGATAATATTGTGTTGTTGAACAAAATTATCAGTTATTGATGAACTCGGTTTATTTGTATCACATGGGCATTTTTCGATATAAGTTCAAATTGGGAACCTTCAAATATAATTAATAGAGCATAACAAATACCAAGTTTTATGATATTATTGAAAATATGCGATCATTGTGGGGACGTCCTCTTTAAATCTCTCATGTCCAACATGCGATATTTAGTGTGGTCCAAACAGGACATCGTACTACATAGATCCAATAAACTGTTATGTTCAGTTGTGGCAGAAGGATTGTTCCCTTCCATGCAAACCATGCAACCAATATTAATTAGCAAGTGCTCCGATGGTTATTTGCGTGAAGTTAGCTGCCAGTTGACAGTTGCCAATTGAATCGCGAACACCCGGCTGACGAGTCAAATATAAGATACTCGCGAATTGTAAACTGGCGACTGGCAGTCAACTTCACTATACGGCTGCCAATTCAATATGAGCCAGTTGCAAATTCAAATATAACATAAGAAACTGTGTTTACATGTGAACCGTCAACTAGCAACTAGCAACCAGCTACCAATTACAATAAAACTTTATGAATTGTGATTAATAGCAAACCGTCAACTGGCAGCCAGCTTCCAATTCGACTTCTATTATCTCTAGATACATATTCATGTGAATTGATGAGATAGTGTGAGATGAGATGAAATGAGATAAGAATAGATCAGATATAAAGCTGATCGGAATCTGATCTGTATCTGGTTTGTATCAGATCAACTCAAGTCAACATCAGTTCAGACCCAGATACGATTATATTAGATCAGAATCTGATCTGGATCTGATCTAGTTCTGATCTAAATCTAATATTGTACTTATTTTGAGCAAAGCAGGTCGGATCAGATCTAGGTCCAGGTCAGATCAGATTCGATTAGATCATATCATCCCAGATTACATGAAGTCAGACTAGATATGACCAGATGAGATCCAGATCTTGATCCAGATCCAGATCAGATCGGATCATATCATATGTTTATCCAGTCTAAGTCAAGATCTATATAGATATGTTGATCCGGCTAATTGGGCGGAGTTTGCAGTTACTGCACAGTATCTAAATTAATTCATATTGAGCTGAAAATTATTCTGCCACAACTCTGATGTGTTTCATTTTTACTTGCTTTGTTACATTGTTAACTTACTTCTGATTCGTTACAACTGTTTGAGAAACTATTGAACAAGTGTCAAACAGCTTGGATCCTCATCTCGTCGCCTCCTCTGGATCCAAGGTGTTTACAAATGCAAGTCATATCGTGCTTAGCATAATAAAGGTCACAAAATACTTAGATAAATAACAGCTTTATTCAGGAGAACGAGTGAAAGGATAATCGGTGATAGAGTTCAATAGATAGAGAACCTCGATCTATGCTGTTTAAAATCACACTTATTAAGTAAGATTTCACATTTTTAGAGCATACATTTATTATTTTGTAGATTTTCATTATTTCAAGACTTTGCTGATCTTTATCTGGTTACATATTTTAACAGTCTGGATTCAAATCAGACGTTAAGATACGTCTTGTTTAATCTAGACTGGTAATGTTTATTTACTAACAATGTGTACAACCTGCTACAACGCATGTATGACTTGATAACATGACATAGAGTTGAGTCGCACATCAGTTAATCATGAATTTACCCATTGCGCACGCCAAAGTTACTCAACTACTCTCATTACATGAACAACCCCAATTTGATCTGGATCTAGATCTCGTTTGATCTGAATCTGATTTGGATCCGGATCTAGTCACTTCTAACCTGATATGGTATTATCTAATCTGATCTTGATCTGAGTTGGATCTGATCTGGATCCGATCTGGATTGAATCACTTCTGATTTGATCTGATTTTATGTGCATCTTGATCTAATCTGATCAGACATAATTTGGATGAGCGAAAAATCTAATTAAGATCAGATCCAGATCGGATCAGAGTCAGACCAGATCCTGATGATGTCCAGATCTATTCTAATCAGATATGGATATTGATCTGAATAGGATCTTGAAATATACATGATTTAAGCTGATTTGATTTAATAGTTGACATGTTAAGAGTGGATTGGCAGCTGGCTGCCAGTTGCCAGTTGACGGTTCGTTAAACACAATACATGACGTAACATTTGAATTGACAGCTGGCTGTCAGTTGACAATAAACGGTTCACCTGTAAATATAGTTTCTTATGTTACGTTTGAATTGGCAGCTGGCTGTCAGTTGCCAGTTGACGGTTCGCCTGTAAACACAGCTTCTCATGCTATATTTGATTTGGCAGCTGGCTGCCAGTTGCCAGTTGACTGTGTGCTAATACAAAACAATGTCAGAAGTTACATTTGAATTGGCAGCTTATTGCCAGTTGCCAGTTCGCCTGTAAACAGAATTTGTTATGTTATATTTGAATTGGCAGCTGGCTGCCAGATGCCAGTTACCTATTCGTAATCACCTATGTTTTGATAGTTTAAGAGCGAATTGTCAGCTGGCTGACAGTTGCCAGTTGACAATTCACATGACTATGTTTCTATGTATAATAAAATTCGAATTGGCAGCTGGCTGTCAGTTGCCAATTCACGGTTCTATAGTAATCACAATTCATGAAGTTTCATTTGAATTGGCTTCTATTGAAACTATGTCAGGAAAATTTCAGGAATTTGTTTCCCCTGGTTTGTGGCAATCCTGAAATTGTGACTTTGGTCCATGTGGTCCTACCACTATCGTCAAGTCTTCTCAACATAGTGTAGCACTGCCTTGGATACCTATCTGGTGACATAGTCACCAATGTTTTCAAGTATTTAATAAGTTTTACCATGTAGCTAACATTAAGGTGATACCTCCCACACTCACTCAATGCCATGAAGTTTGTCACATTTTGGTTCAAGCAGGCTATTCTCTTGCAAAAGTAAGTTTATATTTTTTCGATTATTTTAGACTGCCGATATCTCAATAGTTCAAATGAGTAAAAAATGATAGGTTTAACCATACTATTAAACAGTTTAAACGCGTCATGATGTGAGAAATAACCGAACCTCTTCTGGAACCTTAGGCTTGCGTTTATTGCTTTCATTGCTTGTAAGGCTATAGTCTTTTGTGTTTTTGTCCACGTTAGTTTGGATGTAAAATACGCCCCAAGTATTTATAAAATGGCACTACTTATATCTCATTATCTTTGTAAAACCACTTTTCGTAGTTTCTTAACCTACCACCGTTCCTAAAGACCACCACTGTTGATTTCATACCAGTGGTATCATTGTATACATGTATATAGTTTATAAGAAATTGGAATGTAAATGCTGACACTAGATATGTGTTCCTTATTCAACATATTGAAACCAAAGTGTTATATATGTTGCCATATAAGGATTATCATTTTGTTTATGTAACAGGTTAACTTGACTTAGTTCTTTTTGCATGAGTGAAACGTTCGTAAAATGGACGTGACATTATGTTTTTATTTCCAGTTCTTAGTTAAAAGAGCCTAACATAATTAAATCATTAACTGGATGTGAAGTTAGTTACTTATGCCCGGTTCGTTATTCAAAATCATTAATATAATGGAATCAGTAACTGGATGTGAAGGTAGTTACTAATTCCCTGTTACTTATTCAAAAATAGCGAATATAATTGAATAAGTAAATGGATGTGAAATTAGTTTCTTATTCCCGGTTCCTTATTCAGAAGGCCTGTTTCAACGGAATCAGTAACTGAATGTGACGTTAGTTACGTATTCCCAATTCCTTATTCCAAATAACGAAAATAATTGAATACGTAACTAGATGTGAAGTTAGCTACTTGTTCCCGGTTCGTTATTCACAAAAACGAAAATAATCGAATAAGTAACTGGATGTGAAGTAAGCTACTTATTCCCGGTTCGTTATTCAGAATAACGAATACAATCGAATAAGTAACGGGGTGTGAAGTTGGCTACTTATTCCCGGTTCCTTATTCACAAAAACGAAACTATCGAATAAGTAACTGGATGTGAAGTTAGCTACTTATTCCCGGTTCGTTATTCACAAAAACGAAAATAATCGAATAAGTAACGGGATGTGAAGTTAGCTACTTATTCCCGGTTCGCTATTCAAATTAACGAAAATAATTGAATAAGTAACGGGATGTGAAGTTAGCTACTTATTCCCGGTTCGTTATTCAGAATAACGAAAATAATTGAATAAGTAACTGGACGTGAAGTTAGCTACTTATTCCCGGTTCGTTATTCAGAATAACGAAAATAATCGAATAAGTAACTGGATGTGAAGTTAGCTACTTATTCCCAGTTCCTCATTCAAAATAACGAAAATAATTGAATAAGTAACGGGATGTGAAGTTAGCTACTTATTCCCGGTTCGTTATTCACAAAAACGAAAATAATCGAATAAGTAACGGGATGTGAAGTTAGCTACTTATTCCCGGTTCGCTATTCAAATTAACGAAAATAATTGAATAAGTAACGGGATGTGAAGTTAGCTACTTATTCCCGGTTCGTTATTCAGAATAACGAAAATAATCGAATAAGTAACGGGATGTGAAGTTAGCTACTTATTCCCGGTTCGTTATTCACAAAACGAAAATAATCGAATAAGTAACTGGACGTGAAGTTGGCTACTTATTCCCGGTTCGTTATTCAAAATAACGAAAATATTTGAATAAGTAACGGGATGTGAAGTTAGCTACATATTCCCGGTTCGTTATTCAGAACAACGAAAATAATCGAATAAGTAACGGGATGTGAAGTTAGCTACTTATTCCCGGTTCGTTATTCAGAATAACGAAAATAGTCGAATAAGTAACGGGATATGAAATAAGCTACCTATTCCCGGTTCGTTATTCACAAAAACGAAAATAATTGAATAAGTAACGGGATGTGAAGTTAGCTACTTATTCCCGGTTCGTCATTCAGAACAACGAAAATAATCGAATAAGTAACGGGATTTGAAGTTAGCTACTTATTCCCGGTTCCTTATTCAAAATAACGAAAATAATTGAATAAGTAACGGAATGTGAAGTTAGCTACTTATTCCCGGTTCGTTATTCAGAATAACGAACATAATCGAATAAGTAACTGGACGTGAAGTTAGCTACTTATTCCCGGTTCGTTATTCAAAATAACGAAAATAATTGAATAAGTAACGGGATGTGAAGTTAGCTACTTATTCCCGGTTCGTTGTTCGGAACAACGAAACTAATCGAATAAGTAACGGGATGTGAAGTTAGCTACTTATTCCCGGTTCGTTATTCACAAAAACGAAAATAATCGAATAAGTAACGGGGTGTGAAGTTAGCTACTTATTCCCGGTTCGTTATTCAGAATAACGAAAATAATTGAATAAGTAACTGGACATGAAGTTAGCTACTTATTCCCGGTTCGTTATTCAGAATAACGAAGATAATCGAATAAGTAACGGGATGTGAAGTTAGCTACTTATTCCCGGTTCCTCATTCAGAATAACGAAAATAATCGAATAAGTAACGGGATGTGAAGTTAGTTACTTATTCCCGGTTCGTTATTCACAAAAACGAAAATAATCGAATAAGTAACGGGATGTGAAGTTAGCTACTTATTCCCGGTTCGCTATTCAAATTAACGAAAATAATTGAATAAGTAACGGGATGTGAAGTTAGCTACTTATTCCCGGTTCGTTATTCAGAATAACGAAAATAATCGAATAAGTAACGGGATGTGAAGTTAGCTACTTATTCCCGGTTCGTTATTCACAAAACGAAAATAATCGAATAAGTAACTGGACGTGAAGTTAGCTACTTATTCCCGGTTCGTTATTTAAAAATAACGAAAATATTTGAATAAGTAACGGGCCGTGAAGTTAGCTACTTATTCCCGGTTCGTTATTCACAAAAACGAAAATAATTGAATAAGTAACGGGATGTGAAGTTAGCTACTTATTCCCGGTTCGTCATTCAAAACAACGAAAATAATCGAATAAGTAACGGGATTTGAAGTTAGCTACTTATTCCCGGTTCCTTATTCAAAATAACGAAAGTAATTGAATAAGTAACGGGATGTGAAGTTAGCTACTTATTCCCGGTTCGTTATTCAGAACAACGAAAATAATCGAATAAGTAACGGGATGTGAAGTTAGCTACTTATTCCCGGTTCGTTATTCAGAATAACGAAAATAATCGAATAAGTAACGGGATGTGAAGTTAGCTACTTATTCCCGGTTCGTTATTCACAAAAACGAAAATAATCGAATAAGTAACTGGACGTGAAGTTGGCTACTTATTCCCGGTTCGTTATTCAAAATAACGAAAATATTTGAATAAGTAACGGGATGTGAAGTTAGCTACTTATTCCCGGTTCGTTATTCAGAACAAGGAAAATAATTGAATAAGTAACGGGATGTGAAGTTAGCTACTTATTCCCGGTTCGTTATTCAGAATAACGAAAATAGTCGAATAAGTAACGGGATATGAAATTAGCTACCTATTCCCGGTTCGTTATTCACAAAAACGAAAATAATCGAATAAGTAACGGGATGTGAAGTTAGCTACTTATTCCCGGTTCGTTATTCAGAATAATGAAAATAATCGAATAAGTAACGGGATGTGAAGTTAGTTACTTATTCCCGGTTCGTTATTCACAAGAACGAAAAAAATCGAATAAGTAACGGGATATGAAGTTAGCTACTTATTCCCGGTTCGTTATTCACAAAAACGAAAATATCGAATAAGTAACGGGATGTGAAGTTAGCTACTTATTCCCGGTTCGTTATTCAGAATAACGAAAATAGTCGAATAAGTAACGGGATGTGACGTTAGCTACCTATTCCCGGTTCGTTATTCACAAAAACGAAAATAATCGAATAAGTAACGGGATGTGAAGTTAGCTACTTATTCCCGGTTCCTTATTCACAAAAACGAAAATATCGAATAAGTAACTGGATGTGAAGTTAGCTACTTGTTCCCGGTTCGTTATTCAAAATAACGAAAAATAATTGAATAAGTAACGGGATGTGAAGTTAGCTACTTATTCCCGGTTCGTTATTCAGAATAACGAATATAATTGAATAAGTAACTGAGTGTGAAGTTAGCTACTTATTCCCGGTTCGTTATTCACAAAAACGAAAACAGTCGAATAAGTAACGGAGTGTGAAGTTAGCTACTTGTTTGCTATTGAACATTCACAATCCATTGAATGTCGAACAGGGAACAAGGAACAAGTAGCCAACTTCACGGACATAATTTTAGCCTATAGTAAATTATTTTCGTCTGCGTTTCGCAGAGGCAACATACCGTCTGTCTTGTTATCATCACCAAATAATCATGCAAACTTTAATTTAATCAATTTCAGTGCAACTTAGAAAACATCTGGCGGGATCAGCCGTGTCCCACGGACACATATTGTTTTATTTATGTATGATTCAATAACTGCGTCATTTGATCTGTTTCATATTATGATTGTAACGGTGGAAATAAGTGAACAGCGCAAATGTGTTGTCATAGGAACTCTAAGTCTGCCTTTTCTCTAACATGAAAATGCCAATTTTATTGAAAAACTCATTAAACTGAAGCAAGTTGCTTATCCTATGCGCGACCTTTGTGTTTCGCAGTCCCAATGAGGTCCGTCGTTACAATCATTTCGGTACAAGAACACGGCAACACGAACGAATATACGTGTAAAAATCTTACCTGTGAGTATCTCAAGTTCCTCTTTGTGTATGTGTTATATACTCCTCGTGAAATGGACTCCGGATCCCTGCCGTCAGTCAACACAAACTGACCCTTCTTTCCTGTGATATGTTTTATATATTAAACAACATGTATCATAGTATCATGCTTTTGAAAACAAAATGGTCACTGTTGCCAAATTCATTTAAACATTTTTTATGAAGCAATAGTTATTCCAAAACAAAATAAATCTATCAAATTCTGTTAGCAAACAGAGGAGACCCTATAGGAGCCGTCTGATCCGGGTCTACTCTGTTTGCAAATGCATGCAAACATGTTTATATGAGAGAAAGGGTTACCTAAACATACCCGATCTTTCAGTACCTTGGTCGTTCTCTGCCATGCCCCCCCCCTCCCCCGCTTATTACAGTGACTATACCATGACGAATTTGGTCTCATAACTGCAGGCGTTGTTGCTCTAATTCTATATTATTTCTGTTTTCTTCACTGTTGACAATTTTACTCTTATCTTAAATGATGTCATTTGTCCGAGGTTATAAAATTTCTTAGTCTGAGTTCATTCTCAAGTATCTGATTGGCCAGATTTCGACCAAGCTCAAAATATGACAAATCAGATACTTGAGAATGAACTCAGCTTCAAGCCAAACGTTTTATATAACCTCAGAACCTTATGTCGTACAGAATTGCTGTCACAAATACATTGAACAGACCCTACGTCATTGTGATTTTTCAATTTGTTTTACCATTTTAATTGAGATGGATATACTGATGGGTCAGGATGGATAAATTAACAAGTAATAGCAGATTTACACGGCGTCATGGTCAGTTTACTCCTGTCACTATTGAGATTAAGCTAAAGACCTTATCATTTATCCTTTGAATGCATGACACGAATTAGTTGTCATTTGGAAGCAGTGTAGACCCAGATCATTGGGTCCTAGAGGAAACACCTTAGGTCGCACTGCTTATCACTTAATATCATGTAGCAAATTTAAGCCTTTCATACTATAGTTAACATTGAAAATTATTTCAGAATTCAAAAGGTTAATTATTACCAGAACTATTAACGTTTACTTGCTTAAAACCTGCTCTATTGCAATGTTAACTCCTACCTGTATAAGCTTTTGACAAAATTTGACCGAGGGTCAAACAGCTTCGATCAGAGTGGAAATAAGGAAAACGTTAGAGTTGTCCCCATTTTTGTGTTATCCTTGGTATCAGCGCGTTTCTCATTACATTTTGTTTGTTGCTCTTTGCTAATATTAAAATTTTACCGAAATAAACCTATCTATCGAGTCGATTTACTCGGCGTCGTAATCTAGACCCAATCTGTTTGAAAATGCCGATCTGACTCCGAGGTTATAAAGCTTTTTGCTTGAGTCTGAGATCATTCTCAAGCATCTGATTGGTCAAATTCTGAGCTTGAGCTGAGACTCAGACTCGTAGTTTTATAACCCTGGACCCTGGTCGCTCTAATCAATATATGGGTTAATATTCATGCGGATAAAACAAACCAACGAACTATCAAAGGGATTAATGTCACAATTATTACCAACTTACCAACACATATGGCGGTTCCTGTATCTTGACAAGCCGGAAGTACCATCCCGGCAGACACGCATGCGTTCTTCAGCATTTCCGTTGCCGTAAACCTGTCGTTCAGTGAAGCCTCTGGATCTTTCAAGATGTTTGCTAATTGCTTGAAAGGAACATTTTATATTTTTAGAACATAACTGCAGTAGAACCTGTCTTCAGCAGCCATTCATTTATTAATGAAAGGAGTCTTAAAAAGCAGGAGGCTGCTTCATGCAGGACAAAACTAATACAGAAAGATCTTATATAAACTATCTGCATTACTTTTGACATGCATTAAGCTATCACTTGCCTAACAGACCCATTATAAGACGACGGCCTCTTAAAACGTGTTCTACTGTAAACAAATTCTTATTTTCAAAGACTGTTGTTGAAGGAGGAAAACCCCTTTACCTGCCAATATTGTTCAATTAGGTAAAATAAATGAATTGGACTTCTTTAGAAGCCGTCTAATCTGGGTCTACCTTGTTTGTAAATGCGTTAAAATGCGTATTTCCGGAGGAAGAGGATTGAAAGTACATGTATGAGTCATGCAGGAAACACCGCAAACAAAACACACAACCGCCCAAACAGTACCAAGACTATAAACAGCAAATGTATACGTATATAAAAGACACAAAGAGACGCGCAGACATAACAAACAAACAATAGGGGGAAGATGGACGTACCGCCTTGGAACGGTCAGTGACAAATGTCACTGGGGGTGGGGAGGTTAAACCGGCTTCGGGGCACCCAACCCTCACACTTATTCCACCCCCCTTAAAATACAAACAGTGTAAATAAACGTATCCTCTCTCCGACTAATCTACAACAACCGTGATGGTAAATACAGTGGTAAAGTACATTTAAAACGAAAACATTTAAATTAAACAAACTGTATCCACCTCTGGCTAGTGTACTCAATGATTGAGCTGCAAACAGAGTAACTGTAGAAAAGTAATAAAGGGTACGACAAAAACGAGAAGTTATGTCCATGACTTTAGTGAGTGAGTTAGACATTACAAGATTGACCGTGTTTTCATGCATTTGCAAACAGAGTAGACCCTGATCAGAGGGCTGCTCGGGGAGCCGTCTGATCAGGGTCTACTCTAGTTGCTAATGAAATAATAGATCGATCTGACTATACAGTTTCTACCAATAACAAAACACCTATGTACATATGCCGTTATAAAACTGATCTAATTAATATTCATGAAGTCATTGTTTCTTACATGCATATGCAACAGGGAAAAAGTTAACTAAAACAATATTTGTCTTACCTGCAAATGACTGGTCCTGAAAAGATGAGCCATGTCAATCATTGCATCCTGGCTGAGCAGTGTCAATGCCTCGGGTTCAACGTGCAGGAAAGAGCGCGTCCCGATTCTTTCCGTACTCACATAATCTCCTAAACACACACAAAAAAATGAGCTTTGTCAGGTTCGAGTTTTAGGTGACATTTTATTGGGTTATAATGACACTGTTCTCCATAAAATTCAATATAATAGAAAGCTGACATGATTAGTAAAGGAGTAATAAACGTTTGTTTCTGGTAGGAACATCTGCAGTGTCCCGGGGGATTGTTTCCAAACAGAGTAGATTCCGACCAGACTGTCAGACTAGGATCTACTCTTGTTGCTTATAGAATAAAATGAATATTATTGTACAGTTTTTGCCTGGGCTAGAACACTTTTGTTAAAGTACCGCTCAAACAGTTACGTAATTATGTAATTGATATGTATAGTCATAACTTCCTACATGAATGTTTATTATGTAAAGAGTTAAGCAGCAACTTGCCCATATTCCATACTTATTAACCCTTTCCTCCATAAATACACCTTCCTACGCCTCTGTAAAAGTCACCTGTTGAAACAATTGTGATAAATAGAGCTCTATTTATTACAATGGTTTCAAATTACAAAATTTCCTTTTCTCTAGTTAATGCTCCTTTTCGGTAGATTTATTCAAAGAGGTTGTATCTAAAATAGTCTATGAGAGAAAGGGTTAAACAGGGGTCTCCTTCAAAAAGTTTATGACGTGTTTAAGGAGAGTTGCCTTACCTGGAAGTTTTCTCCATTGCACCTCCGGTGGTCGCTCAATTTCTAGAATATCTTGGTAATAAAATGGCGCATCATCAGATTTGTTGGCGAGTGCGCATGCGCTGATACTAATCTGTCTGAAGAGTTGCCGTGTGGGTGACAAAAGCTTTATTACGTATTGAGGGAAAATCTAGGACAAAGAAACAGCAAAATACAATTTAGACTCTGGCGAAATACCAAGGAACAAACATACTGACAATTGCTATATGAAAATGGACTGTTCAAGTATAAACCCTTCATACCAAGAATATTAATTGCAGACCATTGCGAATATTTATGAACTAATTATGCAAACTAAGTGAATACATGGCCATAAGATATTTTTGAATCAGATCCAATACAAGTAGTTTCTTTTAGCAAATACTGCAGACCCTGATCAGACGGCTCCTAAAGAAGCCGTTCCCGTTTGGATCTGCCCTGTTTGTAAAGGTGTCATCAGGCGTGTCTATGCAGTAATAGTTTAAGTTACAACTGACCTAGTTATCTAAACATATGCAAACTTATCTATTTACTTATACACCCCTTTAACCTGCATGTCTTAGTGAACATGTTCTAATATGCATTTTGAACTTATCGAATTGGCATGTTGAAGGGTGTCTTAGAGAGACGAAATAATTTCTTAGCCGACGTGACCAAAGCGTGAAGCAGAAAGTAGATCATAATAAGTATGCACCTGAAGTCACCTTCTGACTGGGTCTACACTGTTTGCCGATGTTCCTATTAAGAGAGTCCGTGTACACAATACTAACGTTGTAAACAGTGTAAACTCTGGTCAGGTGCCGTATCTGTTGTCAGAGTTTCCTATATTAGCGCAACACCAGAACTATGTTCAGGTGATATAATATTTATAATGTAGGTTGACAGAACACTGTATATGCTGATGGGTGTCAAACAGCTGATGTTTTTCCCGCTAAGTGCGAACTGACTCGTATTTGCAAACAGCTTAGATCCAGATGAGACGTCTGGTCTAGATCCAATCTATTTGACACTAGGTTAATAGTTTCACAAAAGCTTCGTGAATTGGAAGTAGACGATTCGATCAAGTATTTTTGTGAAGCTATTTACCCATTGTTAGTCAGTTTGGATTCCATTCACTCGAGTTACTCGGCGTCTCGCTTGGGTTGAAAGCTCTTTGCAACTGCTAGTAAGGTCGCGAGTAGCAAGTAGCGAGTCTAGGTTTAATGATGAACAGTAAAGTTGCCAAAGTAAGTGTTACTCACCTTTGCAGAGTGCGACATATTTTCTATAACATCGTCAAATTCAATTCACAGCTGATCTAGGTCACTGGTCCGAACTAGGAGAGATTACATCGTTTATCTCTGTCAGCCGGGCTTAGTGATGTCTGCTTTGATTACACGTACCTGTTTGCACGTGTTGTATTCGTCGATACAAATATGGTCCTCAACATCCCTTGTCTGAGACTACTTGTAATCATTTATTTCATAGTTAACCCTTTCAGTCTTATAAACATCTTTTCACGCATTTGCAAACAGAGTAGACCCAGATCAGACGGCTCATGATCATTGTCTGCTCTGTTTGCTTATGATATACCGGTAATATAGATCGTATGATACACCGGTAATATAGATCTTATGATATACCGGTAATATAGATCTTATGATATACCGGTAATATAGATCTTATGATATACCGGTATTATAGATCTTATGATATACTGTACCGGTAATATAGATCTTATGATATACCGGTAATATAGATCTTATGGTATACCGGTAATATAGATCTTATGGTATACCGGTAATATAGATCTTATGATATACCGGTAATATAGATCTTATGATATACCGGTAATATAGTTCTTATGGTATACCGGTAATATAGACCTTATAGATCTTATGATATACCGGTAATATAGATATTATGGTATACCGGTAATATAGATCTTATGATATACCGGTAATATAGATCTTATGATATACCGGTAATATAGATCTTATGATATACCGGTAATATAGATCTTATGCCACAGTTTCTGCATCAGCCTAAACATTCTGCGTACATACGCCATTATTAAAAATCAGTTAATAAATATTCATGATGTCTTTATTTGTTGCATGAATATTAAACAGGTACATGTACGTGGATAGAAGACACTATCGTATGTCTAAACGTTTATCTGGTTAGCCGAAGGAAAAATGAGTTTCCTCTTTTTCAATTGTCTGATAACTGGAACATTTTTTTCAACTTTTTTATTCTGTCAGTTTTATTTGTTTGGTGTTGTCCGGTTTGGTGCTACATAATTGATTCAACACATTTGATATTCCTGGAACTGTCTGATCAACGTTTTTCTGCAAGATGCGTACAGTGTATGCTTATCAAGTAAGTCCCTTTTGCGCTGTCGGTTCCAGATGGGCTATTCCAGATGGGCTGTTTGGTTGACTAATGCTTCATTAGTATTCATATTACCCTGTGTGGACAAATAGTGACTTTAATCCTTACTGATCACAATCATCATGTGCGGCCATATAGTGGCTCTAAGCATTAGTGGCTAAATTATCTTGTCTGGAGAAATAGTGGCACTAAACCTTAGTAACCATATTATACTGTGTGGACAAATAGCAGCTGTAAACCTTAGTGGTCATATTATCCAATGTGAACAAATAGTGCCTATAAAACTCAGTGACCATATGCCCTGTGTGGACAAATAGTTACTCTAAGCATTTGTATCCATGTTATCCTGTTTGGACAAATAGTGCCTCTACGCCTTTGTGATCATACTATACTATATGGACACATACAGTAGAACCCATCTATTGCGACCACTTAATGAATAAACATGGTTGGCTTTATAAGCAGGTGGTTGCTTAATGCAGGACAAAAGTAATGCAGAAAGCTCCTCTAGGAGTTTTCTGCATTACTTTTGTCATCCATGAAGCTACCACCTGCATATAGCACCCATAATTATACCTCTTTTAGGTGGTCGCATTAGCTTGGGGTTACTGTAGTACTTCTAAGCATAAATGGCTTAATTATCCTGTTTCGACAAATAGTGATTTTAAGCCTTGGTGGTCATATTATCAAGTGATGACTAAATGTGTACAGTACTCATTACTCCTCAGTGACAAAAGTATCGTGTTTGGGTTATTATCCTGTGTGTTATAATTTTGAGACTATTTGCCAGTGAGGTCCATGCCTATAAGAGCTATTGTGAATTGTGATTACATGTATATGACATTATTTGGGCTGTGAAAGTTATATTCTATACAGGTACAAGTAGATATTAATACAAGTATTTTATCAAGTCATACATTAACTCTTATAGTACTGAAAAAAATAATGTCTGCTGAAAAAAATAATGTCTGTCAAATTCTGACCTGTATCATTTTCACTTACCTCTAATTCGTAAAAACGTAAAAACATTTGAGAAACAGTTGACCGAGTGCCAATCAGCTTGCATAATGATGAGACGCCTAGAGTGCCAATCAGCTTGCATAATGATGAGACGCCTAGAGTGCCAATCTGCTTGGATCACGATGAGACGCATAGAGTGCCAGACGCCTAGAGTGCCAATCTGCTTGCATACGTCTAGAGTGCCAATCTGCTTGCAGAATGATGAGACGCCTAGAGTGCCAATCAGCTTGGATCATGATGAGACGCCTAGTTACTCGGCGCCTCGGCTGGATCCAAGCTGCAATTGAACTTCCATATCTCGAACTTCAAGGAACCAAATAAATTTCTCAAGTTTACATCTTAATGAAGGTCTAAAGTAATGCTGAAAGCTCCTGTAGGAGCTTTAAGCATTTCTTTAGACCTGCATTAAGCCGTTACATGTGTTTCTAGTTATGCATAGTGACACATTTTAGAGCAATACTATATTGTAAATTTTGGAAGGATGGAACTTTAGTTCGAGTTATCCCAAAGTTGGAGTTATCCGTGTACGAGATATCGAGGTTCCACGGTATTTGCGACTGTATGTCAGGTATATAAATGGTGTAATATATAAGGATTTATATGCAATTAAAGATAAGAAGTTTGTTTTGAGGTTTTATTGTTTATTTCTTTTTAAATAAAACAATTTGGAATCTCCAACTCTACAAGATAAAGTGGATGTGTGTGACAGGGACTGTTCAGTTTTCACCAATGTCTATTATAAAATATTGGTCAGGATGTCAAATTATCTAGATCTTGTGTGACCAGACAGCTCGTCTGAATGCGCCACCCCAATCAAAACTCAGCTGTTCAGTATATACAGATGAATTTCAATATATCGAACTTCAAGGGACCATACAAATCACTTCGAGATAACAGAAGTTCGAGTTATCCTATTTCTACAAAATCAAAACAATTTCTCAAGTTGTATGATTGTCGAATTTCAACTGTATTATCAACGACTAGCTTTATCAGACAGAATTATACATGTAGTTAGTACGTTTTATAACATGTTTACTCTTCAGTAGACATTATATGTATAGCATCACATAACACGAACAGGACAAACAAATGAACCACATTCGGCCTACACATGGATATTTAAGTATAGGCTAGTGTTTATTAGTCAGAGTTAACCCTTTCACAGTCAATGTCGCAAAATTGCATCAAGACAAACAGTACAGTCCCAGGACCAAGAACTCCACTTTTTGTCTCAATCTCTATTTCTATATTTTTGCTTTATTCCTTTATTCCTTATGATCCGGACAAGCCAGATTGTGAGAAATAAACAAACAAAGGGCAATTATTCGATAAAAATACTGAAGACAGAGTTATGAACATTGTGCACTGCACTTTTGATCTATATGATCTATCCGTATATGAAGTTTGAAGTCAATAGCTTTTATAGTTTGAAAGTTATGATCCGGACAAGCCAGATTTTGAGAAAAATAACAAAGGGCAATTACTCCAAAAGTACTGAAGACAGAGTTATGGACCTTGTGCACTGCACGTGTGGTCAATGTGTTCTATATGTATATGAAGTTTGAAGTCAATAGTTTTTATACTTTGAAAGTTCTGATCCGGACAAGCCAGATTATGAGAAGAATAACAAAGGGTAATAACTCCAAAATTACTGAAAACAGAATTACGAATCTTAAGAACTGCAATGCGGTCAATGGGATCTATCCGTATATGAAGTTTGAAGTCAATAGTTTTCATACTTTGGAAGTTATGATCCGGACAAGCCGGACGGATAAACAGACGAACAGACGAACGGACATGGTGACTCCAGTATACCCCCCAAAAAACCCACAACAAAACAAACAAAAAAACAACAACAACAAAAAAAACAAAAACCAAACAAAAACAACAAACAAAACAACAAAACAAACAAACAAAAACTTCGTTTGTTGGGAAATGATAACGGCGTTTTTGCAAGCACAGTAGACCCAGATCAGTCGACCCAGCTCTGTTTGCTTATGGAATTATATAAATCTGATTCTACAGTTTCTGTCAAACCAAAGTAAAATATTCACTTCATATACTATTATAAAATACATGTATCTGATACATATTCATGATGTCATTAATTCTTACATGCATATTCATTAGTTAAAGGATTCAAGTAATACACACTATTACACAGTAATGCACCTTTTTAAACGTTAAGTACGTGTCGTCTACAAACATTGTCGCCAGCCGCAAATTTTGAAATGTACCTATATTCAGCCGTTACAACGCTGAATTTTTAACTGGACTATTCCAAAATTTAAACAGGCCAAGCTTATGGTAAACAATGAGGGATGTTTCTAAATAAAAGTGTAACATAGCAAATAGTGCAGACCCTGATGGGAGGATTTCTCTAGAAGCCCTCTCATCTGGGTCTTCACTGTTTGCAAAGGACATTAATGACTTGTGTCCCGCTCGGTAAAGGTTAACCGGCCTTTAAAAATTAAAAAAACGAGTTTCAAACATATTTTTTAGGTCCACATTGGTTGTACAGGTTATCACAAATTCAAACTGGTCGTCAAAATAATCCATGTCACTTTGTAATTATATGTGCTATTGCAAAAACAACCATGACAAATACAACTAATTTAGAACTAGATTCAACAGCTCCTCCACACGTGCCCATGTCCAGCTGAGGGCCATTGCAATAGTCTGTATCGCATTTTGTCACACAGACCAGGTACTGCCCATCATAGGCGCATCTTGTCTCATTCCGCTCCGGGCCGAAATTGTAAAGACTGTCAAGCTTGATTTGCGTCACGTTGGCACCCGTGAAGTAGAAGGTCTTACCATCATTACAGTCCCGCATTTGTACAATGTTCACACCTACAGAATAATATTAGTTAAACGGCAATTTGACAGAGTATACGAGGTGGTCTGACCGGTGAGTATTGTGTAATAGGACGTGATCTGACCGGCGAGTATTGTGTGTTACATGTACGACGTGGCATGACCGGTGGGTATTATGCATTTCCTTCGCTGTGGCCTCTAGGAATACACCATCCACGCCGGTCATAGCCTTATATAGAAAACCATTATAATCACCGGCCATACACTATCCTCGCCGGTCATAACCTTATATAGAAAAACATTATACTCACCGGCCATACCCTATCTATGCCGGTCATAGCCTTATATAGAAAACCATTATAATCACCGGCCATACACTATCTATGCCGGTCATAGCCTTATATAGAAAACAATTATAATCACCGGCCATACACTATCTATGCCGGTCATAGCCTTATATAGAAAACCATTATATTCACCGGCCATACACTATCTATGCCGGTCATAGCCTTATATAGAAACAATTATAATCACCGGCCACAGACTATCCTCGCCGGTCATGGCCTTATATAGAAAACAATTATAATCACCGGCCATACACTATCTATGCCGGTCATAGCCTTATACAGAAAACCATTATAATCACCGGCAATACACTATCTACGCCAGTCATAGCCTTATACAGAAAACCATTATAATTACCGGCCATACACTATCCTCGCCGGTCATAGCTTTATATAGAAAACATACCACGCCGTATATCCTGTCAAATTGCAATGAAACGAATGTATTACCCATCAAATTGTTTCGCCATTGTTTACATTTAACAGCAGACGATGCCGTTAATTCATTTCAGGGTCTGTGCTGTTTGCTTATAATATTATATGGATTCTAAAGTTTCTGTCGTGGAAAACAAGTCATGTATAATTTTTATGTGTTATTGTTACAATTAATTAAGTCAATGTTCATGACGTCACAAACATTACATGAATATTCATGGAGAAAAGGGTATTATTACCTTTTTTAGAAATTGCTTTTTTCTTTTGCCATAATTTACAATGCTTTATGTCAAGTACGAACCCGTGTTAATAGCCTTCTAAAAGGAAAATGATTAATGTAATTTTGTTTTGTACATGTCTGTTTTTACCTATACGAATGCGCAAGTATGTTTACCAAGTTCCAGTTCGGAAACAGTCTGGTATATAGATACACAGTCATGGCGGTAATACAGTAGAACCACTCTAATGCGACCACTTCATGAAAAAAACATGGTTGTATTTATTAGCAGGTGGTTGTTTAATGTAGGACAAAAGCAATGCAGAACGCTTCTAGAAGAGAGAAGCTTTCTGCATTACTTTCGTCCTGCATTAAGCTACCACCTGCATCTAGCACCCATACTTATACACCTTTTATGTGGTCGCATTAGCGGGGTTTTACTGTATATTGATCCCGTCATTATAGGCACCAGACATAATAATCAAATATAAGACGATGGTGACAAATAAAAGGCGATGGTGACATTTTTAATAATTTCCCTATTGCATATTTCGTGTAAGAAATAATGAGATTATATATACTTATTAGCTGAATTACTGACGGGATTATTTGGTATTGATATGACCTGTAGGTTACGATCTATTATAATTTCATAAACAAACACGACAGACGCTGATCAGACGGTTCCTATAGGAACCGTCTGATCTGGGTCTAATCTGTTTACAAATGCATGAACAGGTGTTTATATGAAGAGAAGGGTTAATCAATTAAAAGAGTTCAAAATCTAATCTATATGTCACATGGGTCATGTATACACAATATTGTCCTACTAAATTGGCAAAGTCTTGGTCCATTGTTAATACATGTATATGACTTTCAGTATTAGCTGATAATGCATGTTCTTACTTGTCAGTCATGTCAGTCGTTTAGAGTTACGTATCGAGTACAACATCTACATCTACTGTTATGTATATTATTGATTAGGATAAAAACTAAACCATTAGCAGCGAGTTCATTTTAAGGCAACAAAAACAACTAAGCGAGTTCATTTTAAGGCAACAAAAACAACTAACTTAGATTTCAGGCGTATTTTTGTCTAACGTTGATTAGACCAGAAACAAACAACACATGGCCGTTTGTATATTTCCGTAGGCACCAAATAGAATAACACCAGTAGTGTTTCAACATTCCCTCAATATTCATGCAAAATAATGACATCATGAATAGTTGTTAGCTGTACGTTTATAATGGCACACCAACATAGGACGTGTTTACCTGGGTAGATTCAATAAAATCGTATCTGCATCAATACATAAACAAACAGAACAGACCTTGGTGAGAAGGCTCCTTACAGGAACTGTCTGGCCCGAGTCTACTCTGTTTGCAAAGATGTGAACAACGTGTATACGAGGGAACTAGTTTCAACTAAAATAAAATGCACATCGCTATCATTAGTAGATAAAGTAAACTTGTTTCATTCTTATTATGCTCACTTGCAAACTGACCTGGAATTCATAAACAATCCAGACGCGAAGTTGAGTAACTCAGCCTGTCATTAGGATTAAATCTGGACGACGCCCTGTTAATAACTTGAAGGAATCAAAGCTGGGAACTCGCCCAATATCACAGTTCAGTTCGAGCAGCCGTTAGTTTTACCACATATAATAAGAGTAACATTTAAAGGTGCGTACTCAAATACTAAAATCGTCATTTCTCCACCAGAACCTATGTTGTGACCACAGGGGACACAACAAAGGGGTTGGTGTAGAAATAAAGGAGTTATGTTTGAAAATGTTTTGAGTTACGCATTTTATCTGCTCTATACTTATATCTGTATAAGTATATGTTTCCTATTTGCCTACGCGAAGGTGACCTACCATTGATACGATGGGATTCTATAGTACACATTGTATTAGAGTCATCGGAACAGTTCTTGCGGAAGCCTTCTATTTTACATTTGGCCGCGTCCTTGTAGTTGTTGTAGTTTTCACAGGGTGAGTTCTCTCCCGTGGCCGCACAGAAATAACACTCGAGTGCCCGCGTGCTCGCTGTAAGAAATATACAGAAAGGAAATGACATTTGCTGTAGTATTATCCCTTTATTCAATATGTGCAATCCTTTTAACACACTTGAAAACAGTGTAGACCCAGAGGGCATGGCTCCTATAGAATGCGACTGACCAAGGTTAATTTGCGCTATTTTCTTATGAAATTACATTATAGAGCTGACCCTACAGTTTCTACCAATACCAAAACAACACATGAGCACTCGAGCCACTATAACAATTATGCTAATAAATATTCATGATGTCATTATTTCTTGAATATTCAACAGGGAAAGGGTATAATTCTGAGGTCATTCATAGCATGCGCCACATACTTATCCAGTTGTCCTATTCTACTTCTGTTGATAATGACGATATATACAAATTGTCTTGTATGAACAGATTTAACTCTTTACTCAATGAATATTCATCCGAGCTACAGATAAAGGTGAGTACCCAATTACTAAAATCGTCATTTCTCCGCCAAACTCTATATTTGGACTCTCTTTAGAATCGTCTCTTGGAGACGATTCTAAAGAGTGGTAACAGTATAGGGTGTGGTGTAGAAATGAAGGAACTATTCATGAAAATAGTTATATTTATGCATTTTACCTAGACCTCCGTTCATATTAGAAATATAACAAAGCTGAATTTTATAAAAGCATATAAACACATTTTAGCCATGACAGACACTGCAGAATTTAATGTATATTATTTTACAATATCTCATTCTGTGATTACATATATCTAACAGAAATCTGTGACGAAAAGCTCTCGTCCCACAGATACGCTGAACATTCTTGCGGTATGTGTTTAAGTTTATACAGTAGAACCTCTCTATAACGACCACTAAATTGTGTTGATTAGTTGGTATTTTGGGCAGGTGGTTGCTTAAAGCAAGGTGAAAGTAAAACAGACCGCTCCTATAGGAGCGCTCTGTTTTAGTTGCACCTTGCTTTAAGTATCCACCTGCTTTTAAAACAAAATACTTGAGGTAAATTAATGGTCGTTATAGAGAGGTTTTACTGTACTTTTACTAATTTACCGAATTAGTACAGACCCTTAGGTAATTTAAATTTTTCCGATTTACTCTACCAAATCTTAAGTTTTGACATCTATTCAGTACTGTCCCAAAGAGACTAATCTAAAGATTGGTCACAATGAAGTGCCTGGTGAAGAAGAACTATTTGAAATACGGTAAAATCTTAATAATTCGAAAACAAGTGTAGAATAATGCAGACATATTTAAACAGGTGACTACTTAATGCAGGATGGACGTCATGCAGAAAGCTCCCAGCGGAGCTTCCTGCATGGTTTTTCACCCCGCATTAAGCCACAGCCTTTAAAATCGCTACTGATACGTATTTGAGGATTCGAATAATCGAGGTTTTCACATATTCCTTATCTCTGTATCTTATAATAGTAGATATTACCTATGGAAAGCAACAACCATAGCACAGCAGTAGTAATAGTCCAATATACAAAGCCACGCATTATAAAGTCAGTAACCACCACACTATGATGTTGTCTTACAGTATATTTACACACCTTGTTCGACAGTCAAAGCAATCATCGCGGTAGTATCTATGGTATGTGTTCATGATTATCAAACATTACAGTCTCAAGTACTGTACATTACAAAAATTATCTCAGCTGAATGACCTAATATTTCAGATTACAAGTATTTTTCTCGATACCAAGACACGATGTGAACTGCACATATTTCATGCTCGATGGCAAGAATACTTTTTTAGAGAAGTAATTGGTCTGTTAGAGCTTGTTTCCCCGTCATCGTGTCGATCACGATTCAGTTGTCATTTGCAAACAGCTTGGATCTAGATGAGACACCAAGTAACTCACCAGGATCAGATCTGTTTCACACTGGGATAAAATTTCAAAAGTAACACAGTTATAGCAGGCATATTCTTTTTCGATATCGAACGTTGCGGTAAAACTATCCTATAATGATAAATCAAAAGACGTCTAATTCTGATAGAGTATTACCGGAAAAATGTTTGCAAATGCACCCACTTTCTTCTTTAATTCACCCTTCACTCCATAAATGCGCAATTCTATGTCTTTGCAAACAGAGAATACCCAGCCCCTCCGCGAGCCGTATGACCAGGGTCTGTGCTGTTTGCTTATAGTATAAACTATCTGGTATTACAGTTTCGGCCATTGCCAAATGTCCTGTGTTCATATGCCATTATAAAAATGCAACGTAACGTGTTTATGGTGTTCAACATTATAGAATATGTACGTAACAGCATTTAGTGTTCAGCACTAGTGCATATACGTAACGCACTTTAGTGATCAACACTGTAGATATAGAGAATAATAGGTTAGTGCCGTAGATGGGACGCTTTATCCGACGAGGGGAGAAAACGTTGAGGCGAGGCTTGCCGAGCCTCAACTGTTTTCTCTCCGAGTCGGATAAAGGCGTCCCATCTACGGCACTAACCTATTATTCGATTTATCCAGTCAATATAGTTTAATGTCTTTTTTATAGACTCATAACACTCTTGAAATAATTTACATTGAAAATGCAGTTTTTCGATCAACGGATCCCTCCCTTTTCACTTCCATTTAGACGTAAATAGATCTAATGAGCTACCGCAGAGGAATATAGTTTCGATATTTGTATTACTAGAAGGGAAACGTGGTTGAATTTGAAAAATAAGATGATTTGAATCGAGGGTCGATAAGTTATTTCAAACAGACATGATCTATATTCTTTGGTCAAATTCGAGTTACGTAGTCTCGGTTTCTATTTTAAGATTCTACCTAACGTCACTCAGAAATCGATGGAACTGAACAGGCTATATTTAGGTTTATGACTATCACCGCCCCTGTAAGAGTTTATCAATCAAATAATCATGAGAGTGAAAAGAAAACATTTACTATTTATCTGTCAATCTTTGCTTCCAGGTTTGATTTTATCAAAAACGGGTTTTGCCAGCGGTGGATTAAATTAATAAAATTGATAAATCAACGTCATTTTGTATGTGGCCTCAGTGGCGTAATCGGTAAGGGCGACGTCTCTAGAGAGATTAGAATTAGTTTTTGTAGGATCAGGCGCGGGTTCGAATCCAGCTGTAGCCAATTATTTTTATTTTTTCTCATTTGAATAATTCTTCTGGTGACCAAATAGATCTGTTAGATCTATTCCATCAACATGTTTATGAATATTTACAGAAAACTAAAATAGTTCCATGGTTATAGAATCATTACGCCTATCTACTAACCTAATAAACCTTCCACTACCGGAAGTAACCTAATAAACCTAAGTTTATTTGCACCCCCCTTATTATGTCACTAGAGAAGCCTGGTGACTGGATAAAATAGAATATGTACATAACGTGCCTTGGTGTTCAACATTATAGAAGATGTATGTAACGTACGTAGTGTTTTCAACGTAATATACTTTTGTGTCCAACACTATTGAACATATATACGTAGCGTACTTAAGTGTTCAACACTATAGAATATATACGTTACAAACCTTGGAGTTCAACACCATTATACATGTACGTAACAAAGGCGTCCGACGCATGCTTGGATTCACCCACGGACCCCCCCCCCCCCCCCCCCCAAAAAAAAAAAAAAAAAAAAAATAATCAAAAAAATCAATAAATTTATGTGATCGAAGTATGTGAAACTAGCCTAAAACTATCTATTTGAACCTTAAACCACTCAGAAAAAACAGAAAAACACGACCCAGAAAAAAATCCAATCGGGTTTTTATATGTATTGAAAGGTACCTAACTACGTCAGATCAGCGGCGGAAAATACAACAGTCATGTTTTTCAAAGTCTTACAGCAAAGCCAATTCCACACCGATTTCAATCATTTTGGTCTTGATCCGTTCCAAATTCCATATGCTAAGCGGCACAATTAGTGCTTTCCTTAAATATTGCCCCGTCTTGTCGCTGCAAGACCGCGAATTTGAAAAAAACGCTAGAGCGAAACGATGTGACTCCCGCCTGGATGCATAGACGTATATAGAGGGATCTGTATTCGTTAATCTTTTCAACAAAAACACGAATTATGGTGAAACACTATCGAAAAACATTAAACTCGCCGCAACTAAAACGGCGCTTACTATTTCCAATCTGCTACGAGACGCCAGTTTTCTTTCTCCAACTTTCCTTTTGAACGGATGCGACCATTTTGCTGTGGCCCGGCTCATAAACTATTCGATATGCAAATTGACTACTACTTCCGGGCAACAGCGAAATGGCCACCTCCGTTCAAAACGAAAGTTGGAGAAAGAAAACTGGCGACTCGTAGCAGACTGGAAATAGCCAGCACCATTTTAACTGCGGTGAGTTGAATGTTTTTCGAATGTGTTTCAGCATAATTCGCGTTTTTGTTGAAAAGTTTTACGAATACAGATCCCCCTATATACTTCTATGCATCCAGGCGGGAGTCACATCGTTTCACTCTAGCGTATTTTCAAGTTCGTGGTCTTGCAGCGACAAGACGGAGCAATATTTAAGGAAAGCACTAATTGTGCCGCTTAGCATATGGAATTTGGAACGGATCAAGACCAAAATGATTGAAATCGGTGTTGAATTGGCTTTGCTGTAAGACTTTGAAAAACATGACTGTTGTATTTTCCACCGCTGATCTGACGTAGTTAGGTACCTTTCAATACATATATAGACCCGAAAGGAAATATTTTTCCGGGTCGTGTTTATCTTGTTTTTCGGAGTGGTTTAAGATTCAAATAGTAAGTTGTAGGCTATTTTTTTTTTTTGGGGGGGGGGGTTCCATGGTTGAGTCCAAGCATGCGTCGGACACCTTTGGTACGTAACAGACTTTGGTTTTCAACACCATGATTTGTTTGACACCATCGTGTGTTTCTAAATACTTACTATTATTGGAAACAAATATTAACGATTGAAGCTAATTAAAGTGTCCCGCTATGAGGAATGTAATAGGAAAACAATTAGCAAAAACGTATATAAACATTTATTCGGGTAAAACACATTCGTCATAGATAGATGTGGATACAATAACTGTATCAGGTAGAAGTAATATACATACAACCAACATAATTATGTAAATCAATATCATGTGTTTACTTATCTTAACCCTTTACTTCATAATCTTATATGCATTTCTACGCATTTTCCAACAGAGTAGATCCAGATCAGATGACTCCTCTAGGAGCCGTCTGATTAGGTTCTGCCCTTTTTGCTTATAGTATAAATATAATATAGATATGATTCTACAGTTTGGCCGAAACGTCCTGTGTCCATGTGCTATTATAAGACACGTCCTGTGTCCATGTGCTATTATAAGACACTTCCTGTGTCCATGTGCTATTATAAGACACGTCCTGTGTCCATGTGCTATTATAAGACACGTCCTGTGTCCATGTGCTATTATAAGACACGTCCTGTGTCCATGTGCTATTATAAGATACTTCCTGTGTCCATGTGCTATTATAAGACACTTCCTGTGTCCATGTGCTATTATAAGACACTTCCTGTGTCCATGTGCTATTATAAGACACTTCCTGTGTCCATGTGCTATTATAAGACACGTCCTGTGTCCATGTGCTATTATAAGACACGTCCCGTGTCCATGTGCTAATATAAGACACGTCCTGTGTCCATGTGCTATTATAAGACACGTCCCGTGTCCATGTGCTATTATAAGACACTTCCTGTGTCCATGTGCTATTATAAGACACTTCATGTGTCCATGTGCTATTATAAGACACTTCCTGTGTCCATGTGCTATTATAAGACACGTCCTGTGTCCATGTGCTAATATAAGACACGTCCTGTGTCCATGTGCTATTATAAGACACTTCCTGTGTCCATGTGCTATTATAAGACACGTCCTGTGTCCATGTGCTATTATAAGACACGTCCTGTGTCCATGTGCTATTATAAGACACGTCCTGTGTCCATGTGCTAATATAAGACACGTCCTGTGTCCATGTGCTATTATAAGACACTTCCTGTGTCCATGTGCTATTATAAGACACTTCCTGTGTCCATGTGCTATTATAAGACACTTCCTGTGTCCATGTGCTATTATAAGACACGTCCTGTGTCCATGTGCTAATATAAGACACGTCCTGTGTCCATGTGCTATTATAAGACACGTCCTGTGTCCATGTGCTATTATAAGACACGTCCTGTGTCCATGTGCTATTATAAGACACTTCCTGTGTCCATGTGCTATTATAAGACACTTCATGTGTCCATGTGTTCTTTTAAACATTTACCTTATTATTATTCATGTTGTCATTATATCTTATCCCTTTCAGTGTCCCTTTAAGGCACTAAGCGACAAGTCCAATCAGGACTGTACCGTAAGACCTCTTTAAACCGGACGTTCAATTTAGTATTAGTATCGGGTTTGGTGACAGGGGCATTCCGGTTTAGAGGGGGTTTACTGTATTAAAGGCCAGTAATTGTACCACCATGACCGTCATCGTCCTAGTGGTTGGTCTGAATTGACCCGATTGGTTAGTTGATGACGTCAGAGTCGCGACCATGAACTGATAATCTAGGGCCTTGTACTGTGTTAATCATGAAATAACAATTTGGGGACTTGTACAGTGTAATATTGGAAGAGTTCTTTGCAGACCGTGTGACTGTCTCTGCGTGTGAGCACACAAATCATTGTGTGACTGTCTGTGTGTGTGTGAGAGAGCGCACAAGTCGTTGTGTGATTGTCTCTTTGTGTGTGAGCGCACACGTCATTGTGTGACTGCCTGTGTGTGTGAGCACACAATTCATTGTGTGATTGTCTGTGTGTGTGAGCGCACAAGTCATTGTGTGACTGTCTGTGTGTGTGTGTGTGTTTGTGTGTGTGAGTACATAGGTCATTGTTTGACTGTCTGTGTGTGTGTGTGTGTGAGCACGCAAGTCATTGTGTGACTGTCTGTGTGTGTGTGGGCACGCAAGTCACTGTGTGACTGTCTGTGTGTGTGTGAGCACGCAAGTCATTGTGTGACTGTCTGTGTGTGTGTGGGCACGCAAGTCATTGTGTGACTGTATGTGTGTGTGTGGGCACACAAATCATTGTGTGACTGTATGTGTGTGTGAGCACACAAATCATTGTGTGACTGTCTGTGTGTGTGTGGGCACGCAAGTCATTGTGTGACTGTATGTGTGTGTGAGCGCACAAATCATTGTGTGACTGTCTGTGTGTGTGTGGGCACGCAAGTCATTGTGTGACTGTCTGTGTGTGTGAGCGCACAAATCATTGTGTGACTGTCTGTGTGTGTGAGCACACAAATCATTGTGTGACTGTCTGTGTGTGTGTGGGCGCACAAATCATTGTGTGACTGTCTGTGTGTGAACACACAAATCATTGTGTGACTGTATGTGTGTGTGGGCACACAAATCATTGTGTGACTGTCTGTGTGTGAACGCACAAATCATTGTGTGACTGTCTGTGTGTGTGAGCACACACATCATTGTGTGACTGTCTGTGTGTGTGTGGGCGCACAAATCATTGTGTGACTGTCTGTGTGTGAACACACAAATCATTGTGTGACTGTATGTGTGTGTGGGCACACAAATCATTGTGTGACTGTCTGTGTGTGAACACACAAATCATTGTGTGACTGTATGTGTGTGTGACTGTCTGTGTGTGAACACACAAATCATTGTGTGACTCTCTATGTGTGTGAACACACAAATCATTGTGTGACTGTCTGTGTGTGAACACACAAATCATTGTGTGACTGTCTGTGTGTGAACACACAAATCATTGTGTGACTGTATGTGTGTGTGGGCACACAAATCATTGTGTGACTGTCTGTGTGTGAACACACAAATCATTGTGTGACTCTCTATGTGTGTGAACACACAAATCATTGTGTGACTGTCTGTGTATGAGCACACAAATCATTGTGTGACTCTCTATGTGTGTGAGCACACAAATCATTGTCTGACTGTATGTGTATGAGCACACACGTCATTGTGTGACTGTCTGTGTGTGTGAGCGCACACGTCATTGCGTGACTGTATGTGTGTGTGAGCGCACAAGTCATTGCGTGACTGTATGTGTGTGCGAACACACAAGTCACTGTGTGACTGTCTCTGTGTATGTGAGCGCACAAGTCATTGTGTGGCTGTCTCTGTGTATGAGCACACACGTCATTGTGTGACTGTCTGTCTGTGTGAGCACTCAAGTCATTGTGTGACTGCCTATGTGTGAGAGTGCACAAGTCATTGTGTGACTGTCTGTCTGTGTGAGCACTCAAGTCATTGTGTGACTGTCTGTGTGTGAGAGTGCACAAGTCATTGTGTGACTGTCTGTGTGTGTGAGCGCACAAGTCATTGTGTGACTGTCTGTGTGTGAGAGTGCACAAGTCATTGTGTGACTGTCTGTGTGTGTGAGCACACAAGTCAGTTTGTGTTTCTGGTATTGATGTGCATTTTCGTGTGTTATTTCCGAATTTCCTGTCTGATTTGTATTCTATTTTTGGTATTCGTAGTACCAAGGTCACGAACACTGAAGTGACAATTTTGTGAATTGTATTACATAAGTCGGTTGGAAAGATCGTAGTAAGAAAGACTGGGCGTGACATATGAAATGACGATTTGGTGACATGTATTGCGGAAGTTCGTAAAAAGAAAGATTGGACGTTAATCGGGAATTGACGAATTAGAACGGACGAGAAGTTAATAAGAAAGCCTGGTCGAGAACAATGTAGGGCGAATTGGCAACTTGCTATGCGTATTCGTAGTTCGTGAACAACAATGAAATAACAACTTTGGGGCATTGTGCTGCGTAAGTCGCTTGGGAAGCTCGTAGTAAGAAAGACTGGGCGTGAACTATGAAATGACGAATTGGGTCAGTTGAGAAGTGTAATAAAAAACACTGGCCGAGAGCCATGAAGGGCGATTTAGGAACTTGTACTGCGTAAGTCCGTTGGGTTGTTCGTAGTTAGAAACACTGATAGTGAACAACAATAAAAGGACAGTTTGGGGATTTTGAACTGCGGTAAGTCGGTAGGAAGCTTGTATTTAGAAAGACTGGTCGAGAACCATGGACGATCTGGGAAAGGGTACTGTGTAAATCGGTTTGGAAGTTCGTATTAACCCTTTACTCCATAAATACGCCTTTGCAAACAGAATATATCCAGATAAGACGGCTCCCATAGGAGCCGTCTCATCAGGATCTGCTCTGTTTGTTTATGATATAATATACATATGATTATACAGTTTCTGTCATGACCAAAATACTTGCGTCCATATGCTATTATAACAATTATTCTATCCCTTCCAGCAGTTATAAGGTCAGCTACGTAACACTAATCAATATTCATGATGTCATTATGTGTTGCATGATTATTCATGGAGTAAAGGGTTAAAAAAGACTGATCGAGAACCACGAGAGACGAGTTGCGGAAGTGTACTCTGCAAATCCATTGAAACGTTTTTGATAAGAAAGACTTATCGTGAACCTCAAAAACGTTTGTACAGAGTACGTCCTTTAGGCAGTTCGTACAGAGTAAGTCCTTTAGGTAGTTCGTACAGAGTAAGTCGTTTAGGTAGTTCGTACAGAGTAAGTCCTTTGGGTACTTCGTGCAGAGTAAGTCCTTTGGGTAGTTCGTAGCTAGAAGGACTAGTTGTGAATAACATTGAAATGACGATATGGGACCTTGGACTGTACAAGTCCGTTGGGAAGTTCATAGTATGAAAGACTGATCTAGAACCATGAAGAACGATAGAGGGACGAGTACTGTGTAAGTCTGTTGGGAAGTTGAATTACCGTGAACATCGATAGGACGAGTACATAAGTTTTGCGTCAGCTAGGAAATTGTAGTAAGAAAACCTGGTCTTGAACCATGAACTTATCGTTTTGGGACTTGTACTGCGGATGTCGTGAAACATGAGAGGACGTGTTTGGGACTTGTACTGCGTAAGTTGGTTGGGAAGTTCGTAATAAAGAAACTGGTCTTTAACCACGAACTGGCGATCTGTTGTAAGAAAGACTAGTCATAAACCATGAAATGACGATCTGTTGTAAGAAAGACTAGTCATAAACCATGGAATGATGATCTGTTGTAAGAAAGACTAGTCATAAACCATGGAATGACGATTCAGGGATGTGTATTGCGTAAGTCATGAACCATGAATGGACTATTGCGGGACTCATACATGTACTAAAGAACAGACGGGACTTGTACTGTATAATTGGGTTAGACAGTTCGTATTAAAAGACTCGATGGTCTACCCATGTAACATTTATTCTGGATAAGTATAAGTTAATGTATAGGCTAGTATAAATACTCTAAAATATCTGCACAGTTTATGTGCAATAAATCGACCGGAAATTCAATTCTATTAATTTAGAATTAATGAAAATCACTAAAAGTACACTCTTAACTGTACTGCCATACAGTGTGAGCACTATACGTGTACTATAATCATATGATATAAAGAGTTTATATGATTCTAAAGACTGGTCACAACGTATGGTTTCGTGAAGAAATTATGAGTTCAGTATTACGCATCTTTATCTATTATTCTGATTGTAGCAAATGCTTATATACATGTACATGTATTTGTAGACAGCTTTACCAAGGTTGGATACGGTAGAATGCAGGTGCAATTCTTGTAGTAGAATTTCAGTTCATATACGGGAAGAAACAAGACACTGGCGACACAGTGTGGGAACGACCTTCAGACGGCGATCTGAGACATTGGAATGAAATAAGGACAATGGATACATCAACTATCAACACAATCCGTAGATGGCAATCTCATATATTTAAATAAAATAAGGATACCGGACACATCAAACTTTCGATCCAATCCATGAACATGTATATCAATCTGGGATATTTATGTGAAATAAGGATATTGAACACATCAGATTCTCGACCCAAACCATGCACATGTATATCAATCTGGGATATTTATGTGAAATAAGGATACTGGCCACACCACACTCTCGACCCAATCCATGAACATGTATATCAATCTGGGATATTTACGTGAAATAAGGATACTGGACACATCAGACCCTCGACCTGAACCTTAGATGGCTAAATAAAAGAAATAATGAAACATTGTACATATCTTATGTTCGATACAATCACGTAGATGGCACAGATCAGATATTTAATGAAATAAAGAACCTTGCCCATATTTCCGTCTTCCGTTAGGATCAACAGATGACTAGATGATGTATCAGGATGAAATGATGAGCATTTAGACATACAGTGGAAACTCGGATAACTCGAACTCGGATAACTCGAACTAAAAGTTCGTTCTTTCCAAACTTTACAACAGAGAATTGCTCTAAAATGTACCACTATGCATATCTAGAAGCACACGTGACAGGTTAATGCAGGTCTGAAGTAATGCTGAAAGCTGTTACAGGAGTTTTCAGTATTACGACCTACATACAGCTTAGAAATTGGATAACTCTGTAATATCTTGAAGTACTTTGTATGGTCCCTTGAATTTCGAGATATCAAAATTCAACTGTATTCCACTTTTGGTATGGTCTTTTGATGACAATTGTAGATATTTTAATGAAATAAGTAGACCTTAGATAGGTCCTATTTGCGGGAGTATCCTTAGATGTATGCCCGAGATGTTAAAATTAAATACGCAGACCTTAGATAGGTCCAATTTGCGGAACTACCCTTAGATGTATATCTGAGATATTTAAATTAAATACGTAGATATTATAGACAAGTCCCATTTGCGATAATATCTGTAGATGAATATCTGAGATATTTAAATGAAATAAGAAGATTTAGACATGTCGCATTTGCGTTACCATCCGTAGCGTGGCACTCTCGACACGAACCGTAGACGCCTATCTGAGATATTTAAATGAAATAAGTAGACTTTAGACAGGTCCCATTAACGGTACTATCCGTAGACGACTATCTGAGATATTTAAATGAAATAAGTAGACTCTAGATAGGTCCCATTTACGGTACTATCCGTAGATGAGTATCTGAGATATTTAAATGAAATAAGAAGACTTTAGGCATGTCGCATCTGCGGTACTTTCCGTTGATGAACATCTGAGATATATAAAGACTGAACTCAACACACTCTCGACTAGAAGCGTAGAGGACTATCGTAGTATGTAATAAGTGGATTTTAAATACATGTATGCCGCATTTGCCTTTGTATCTGCAGATGAATATAGCAGATATTTAAATGAAATAATTGGAGTTTAGACATGCCCATTTGCGGTACTAACCGTAGAGGAATACCTGGGTTATTTAAAGACTTGGCATGTCAAACCCTGGTCCCGAACCCTAGATGACTATCTAATAAGTAGATAAGTTAAGTAGGAGATCATTCGAAACCTAAAGCAGTAACGCAGAGAAAATTGCAGACTCGGTTTTACTGAGTCTGGTCACGAGCAGTTATGAAAAGTGCAACACTACTTACACTCCCCTAGCACCGGCTTAAGCGGTATTCAATTTGTAAAGTTAATAACATCGACACTAATGATCCCGAATGACCAAAATATATAACAACACTGAGAATGAAGTGCATGCGACATTTTGCGCCGCCAAAGTAAGCAATTAACACTTGCTGTTGCGAAGTACATTGATTCTGAAATGTGGAAATCCTATGAAAGCAAAAGCAGCAACACAAATAAATAACAATTGCAGACTTGGTTTTATTGAGTCTGTTCATGAGCAGTTATGAAAAGTGAAACACTACTCACGGTCCCTAGCACCGACTTAAGCGGTATTCAATTTTCAAAACTAATAATATCGAAACTACCGATCTCGAATGACCAGACAATATAACAACACTGAGAATGAAGTACTGGGCGACTTTTTACGACCACCACGCAAGCACTTAAGCCCTGTTGTTGTGAAGTACATACGTTATAAAAGACTTTACACATATCCCACTATCGGTATCATCCGTAGATGACTATCTGAGATATTTAAAAGAAATAGGAGGACTTCGGACATATGCTACTTCAGGTACGTATATAGACGACTGTTTGAAATAAGAGGACTCTGAAGTCAATCTTATACTTATTGAAAACGAGAAAGTTTATACTGATTTTGCATTTCCGGGTTTATCTATTAGTATATAAAATGTTCTCGAATCATTGAAAGGCGAGTCGACCTAGACTTTGACGAAAATAACGAGAGTGTCACGAAGAGTCGCCGTGTGACCAGGACTAGACGTGTTCGGGGATTTACACAGTCATACCTCACTTAAAGCCATGGCTGTAGATGTAATAGATTATATGAAATCTTGACTCATTGAAAGAAGGGCCAGTCGACGACTAACAGTCGCCAGGATCACCGGACTAGACGAGTCCAGAAACTACACGACCAGGCTTCACTCACGGTCATGTCAGTATCATCCGGACTTACTTGTTATCTTCCGCAACATGACATATCTCACTTGCGGACGTTATTTGAACATTCAAAGGTGGTAATCGGAAATTAGAGGACTTTGTAAATGTTCGACTTCCGGTACGACCCGTAGGTGACAATGTGCTATATCTAGTTAAATTTAGAGGACTTTGTAAATATTATTTTTCCGGTACGATCCGTTGGTGACAAGCTGTGATATTTGATTTTAAAACAACATTACTTTGTAAATATTCCAATTCTAAAACGATCCGTAGATGACAATCTGAGATATTTACTGAAATAAGAGGATTTGGAAAATATGCTATTCCGATGTGTGCCGTACATGATAATCTGAGGTACGTTACTGAAATATGAGGACTTTGTAAATATCACATGTGCGGTCTGTAGATGGCAGTCGTAGATGTTTGATAGAAATAAGAGGACTATGTAATTATCTCAATTCCGGTACAATCCGTAGATCATAATCTGAGATGTTTAAATTGAAATAAGATGACCTTTGATATGTCCTACTTGTGGTACTATCCTAGATGAATTGCTCAGATATCTAAATGAAATATTGAACATGTGGGCACATTTGGAGCTTTTCAATGCCTCACCTTGGTCCAAATTGTTTGCATAACTAATCCCTGATGATTCTCCTTAGAAGAGTTTAGATACTTTTATGCAGGCGACTTCTTAATGCTCTGTCATCCTGCATTAAGCTGCCACCTGTCTCCAATACCGGTTTTTATACTAAATCGAACGTCCGGTTTAGATTGTTTTACTGTATGACTCAATAATGTATTGAAATAAAATAAAGGAACTTATTTAAAGAGGGTTACCCGGTTAGTCAAGAGACTAATCTACCCAGGGCTCTCTAACAGAAGAAAATCATACAAAATATTTAACAACCAGAAATATAATAAAACAAATATCTGTAATTTAAAAGACAGAGTAGCTATATAATGTACATTTCAATCGATTAAAACAAACCGAATGCGAATACTAGTTTCAAAAAGTGAAATATGGCATTATAATTGTGTATACCAAAAAAGAATCTTCCACAGAAATTTTCCAATCTGGGATTACTCAATTCTTAGCCTCATCTAATACTCTGTACATAGTCTGCACACATGCAACACATGAAAAAATCATAGTGATAGATATCAGAAAACATATTCACAAAACTGGTTTATCAACACAATACTGTATGTACACAGTGTATGTACACTTTCTATGGAAAGTATAAAAATATTTAAACAGGACAAACCAAACTCAAAAACTCCTGCAGGGTTTTTGACATGGAATTGTTCTGTTTGTTAATATACAAGACTACAATTGTAAATCGTCATTGTTGGAGTAAAGGGTTAAATGAAATAAAGAGACCGGCAAACTCTTTGCATAATTATATAATCCGAGATTATTCCCCTTAGGCATCGAAACAGATAACGTCTTAACCCTTCGCTTGCTATTCGCGTCAATATACCTACCTGTAAATATTGAAGACCCAGATGAGACAGCTCCTGCAGGAGCTGTCTCATCAGGGTCTGCACTATTTACAAGTGGATTGTGCAATCAGTGCACTCCACAGCAGTGATTGCACAGCGAAATACTTGTACATAGTGAATATATATGTAATTATACAACAGGGCATGGGTAAATAAAGAGAAATGTGTTTTTAAAATTCAGCAAGCGAAGGGTTAACACAAGAGTCGCTTTAACCCGTTAGTGCTCAGAGTTCCATAAACAGGGGTATAGGCAAACACTGTAGATCAAGATCAGAAGACTTTTGAAGACACACTTGATGAACCAATCGATAATAATGGCTTATAGCAATGTCGTTTGTTGTGCCCCCCCCCACACACACACACACTTCAACATGAAACATGGGTGGGTGTCAAAGTAAGATCATAGCGGATTTTCCTTAACCATTTACTCCGTAAATATTAATGTAAAAAGTTATGCCATCATGCATATTAACTAGCTCTATTTTTACAATAACATATGAACACACAACTATTTAACCAAGACATAAAGTGTAGAAAGGGATCTATATTATGCCGTAAGCAAACAAAGCAGATCCCGATCATACGGCTCCTACAGGAGCCGTCTGTTCTGGTTCTACTCTGTCTGTAAAGGCGTAGAAAGGCAAATTTATCGAGTAAAGGGTTAACTAATATTGGAAAAAATAGGCCAGCTAATCTGTTCTTGCACTATTCAAGCAAGCAGTATCGATGTCTGCCAAGATTGTTTGATCTCCAATATAATGTAGTACCAATGATGTTTTCTCAAACTCCAATCAGTTTAAATATTGTTTGCTTTCTTCCGATTTGTTCAAGTGTTTGGGAAACTTGTGACAAAGTGCCAAACAGTTTGGATCTTGATCAGACACCGAAATGCTAGGAGTCGCATCTTGTCCAAACAGTTTGGATCCTGATCAGACACCCAAATGTTAGGAGTCGCATCTTGTCCAATCAGCCAGGTCTGATACGGGCTAATTTTATCTTCCGGGTTCGTTTCCACAACTACCAACTGATAAAATAGCTAACATTGATAAACTCCTAACCCTGATCATATATTACCGACATACTGATAGCTTGGGTAGTGCATGAACAGATATAACTGGCCCATGTATTCCAATGATTGTTTAACGTTTTACTCAATATATACACATTTCTACGCCTTTGTAATAACATCTTAATTCTGTATCATTTCTGCTTATTATAATTGTCAAGTGTTGCTGTGCTTTAAATTCTCAACCCGTTACAAACTAGAACCAACTTTCAAGTGTTGCTGTGCGTTAACCCTTTCCCTCATATAAAGACCTTTTCGCGCATTAGCAAACATAGTAGATCCAGATCATAGGAACCGTCTGATCAGAAGCTTCTCTGTTTGTTGTTGACATCATATACATCGGATTCTATACTTTTTGTCAAAGCCTAAAATTCACTTGAACAGTTTATATAATAAACATTGAGCTGATAAATATTCATGTTGTCATTATTTCTTACATGAATACAGAACAGGGGGAGTGTTAAATTCTCAGCCCACCAGCCCTTCCGCACGTAGCCACCAGTGAATTCACAATATTTAAAGTCACCGTGAGACTCGTTTCTTATGGAATATAAAATAGAGATCCTAAATGCTAAATCAACATTAAACTGTTTGCTCTATAAATGTATGTCAGTAGAAGGAAATTCGAAACAGACAGGTTAACAGTAGCTATAAAGACTATCGCATACATGTACCATACGTGTACATGTATATGGTTAATACGTTAACCCTTTCCCTGTTGCGTATCCGTGTAATAATGACATCGTTAAAGTGACATTATATCATAAAAAAGGAACACATAGCCCGTGACAGAATCTATGAGAATGGTATCTAGTACATATCTGCATACCGTATCGAGCATAATAAATATATAAATTATCTTCATTAACTGTTAAATACATTCCGTCTGCTTAGATTAATTATAGTCTTTCTCAGTTTTCAAAATGCTCTTTTCTTCGGTTTCTTCATTAAATCATAATACGGATGATAAGTGATAAACTGTTTTGATCCTGACAAGCCACATAGAGATTTGACGGCGTCTTATCTGGATCTAAACTGTTTGCAAAGGTCATTACAGATTCGACATTGATTACGACAGTTATCGAGTTATTGAGCTACCTAAAATAACATATACATCATATCTATATCTTAACACTACTCCATAAAACGTAAATAATCGTCTTTTCAAACACACAAGACCAAGATCAGATGGCTAATCAGGGTCTGCTCTGTTTGCTTAATATATAATAATAAATTATGTTTCATGTTTTAACCCTTGTTATTTTAAGCACGACTTGAATTACACTTGAAACAGCAGGGTCCAAATGAAACGCCGAGTGACTCGGCATCTTATCCGGAATCAATCTGTTTTAAACTCGGTCACTACATTCCCAAAGGTCATAAACCCTTCTCTCGCTGAATTAAAAAAAAACATTTCTTCTTCTTTACCCATGCCCTCTTGTATAATTACATATATCTTCACTGTTTACAATTATTTCTCTGTGCAATCACTGCTGTGGAGTACACTGGTTGCACAATCAATTAGTAAATAGTGCAGACTCAGATGAGACAGCTCCTGCAGGAGCTGTCTCACCAGGGTCTTCACTATTTACAGGTGGGTATGTTGACGTGAATAGCAAGCGAATGGTTAAAACTGTCAGCAAATCAGAAAACATTAATCTGAACAGTGTTGATCATTCGTTTAATGTCGATCGATTCAATCACAAAATCTAGAGCCACTTCACTGATTTCGAAATTCTTACACCTTCTTGCATCATCGCTATTGGTTGTTGTTGTTGCATCTCAAAAGAAGCCATTGCAAACGTCATTATCTTGAACGAAGCACGACCATGCTGATTACTCAGGTCTCGGCGGAAGACACACATTTAGAATATGCCATCGTTTTCCATTTTAAATATTGTTAGGTTTATCAAAAGAAACAAATGACGAAATACGATGGGTCATTGTATCGATGTTGTCCCGATAACGACTGGCTCCTGCAATAAAGGAGAACCATGGTAAATCATGGAACTTCGGTATCTCGAACTCAGAAAACTCGAACTTTGGGATATCTCGGTCCTTCCAAATTTTACAATACACATTTGTTCACATGTGACAGCTAAATGCAGGTCTACAATAATGCTGAAAGTTCCTACAGGAGCTTTCATCATTACTGTAGACCTGCATTAAGCTGTGAACTTTAGAAAATGGCCAGATGACTGCGGTGTATAGCTCCTGTTATATCGATGTAATTTGTATGGTCCCATGTAGGTCGAGGTATCGGTGTTCAGCTGTAAACTGGGTCTACATGTATATTGTTTTCAATGAATTATTGAAAGAGTGTATCATGGTGGTACGAAAGTTATTATTATAGATATGAGCATGTTAGTAAAATATGAATGAATTCATATCTCAGAGCTGCAGATAAAGGTGTGTACCCAGATACTAAATAGTCAATTCTCCATCAAGCCCCATCAAACCCTATGTTGTGACCATTCTTAAACATCGTTAATACGCAGTCTACCACATTACGGTGGGTTACTTTTAAAGTCCCATTATATTTTCAAATTCCTTATGAAAAAATGAAAAGATCGAGTTTTAGTTAAAGATGGTTTTAAAATTCAAACAATAGTAAACGAGTTGCGACGTCCGGAGAATAACTCCAACAGTATAACAAGGATTGTCTTCAAACTCGGACTATAGGTAACCTGCAGCGAGAAGAGGTGTAGTGCACATGAACTCCCAATAGCCCAAACAATTCTTGAAATAATCCCATTTGTTAAAATTTCATAGATTGAGCTAGTCTGGAAATTGATTTCAATACTATGCAATGCGATCAGTTGGGCTATAACTTGAGTAAGATATACACTCTCGGCTATAACCTCTTTGTGAAAGGCAAGATTTTCAAACAAAAGTCAAACAGAGGTCATAACTCATATACAATTAGAGTGGATTGTAACTGTAACTGGAATATTGTTAAGTAACAAAATATGCATATCTGGAAACAATTAATCAGGATGTCTCTTATCTCCACTGTACACAAACACAGACAATTTATGTTTCACTCAACGTACGTAACTAAATGTAATCTTAACTACATGTACCCCCTAATCAATGTGTTATTTAAAGTGTGTAATCTGATCGGTTTGTTACTGTAGTGAATGAAAGTACATTAAAGTGTGTAATCTGGCCGGTTTGTTTTACTGTAGTGAATGAAAGGACATACACAGAACAAATGACAGAATAGAAATACCATTGTTTCTTAGAGATTTGATTTTTGAATGGTAATGACACATCAAGATAGTTGATACCAGGCCTGGAATTCATCAACACGTACTTGTACTTGAAACCCAAGCATGTACTTCAAATCCCAAGTCTATCTTCAAATTAGGATTAGGATTCAAGTACGTGTTGGTGAATTCCAGGACTGAAGTCCAGATATGATGCGTAAATTAAACATTTTCAAGAATAACTTCTTTAATTCCCACCAAACCCAATGTTGTGACCACTCTTTAGAATCGTCTCTTCGAGACGATTCTAAAGAGTGGTCAAAGCATAGGGTTTGGTGGAGAAATTGCGATTTTAGTATTTGAGCACACACCTTTTTATGTTGCTCGGTGACATGTTCTATTTTTGGGGTGTATTTGAATATTATAAGACATTAGTAGTCCTTAGCCTGCTGACCAAATCATATCTGTTCAATCGATAATCTGCAATGCACTGTATTTACTTTCGAGTATTGTAGCCATTTATTCTCACTTATCATTTAACCCGTTACTCCATGAATATTCATGTGAGAAATAATGACACCATGAGTATTAATTAGATTAATGGTTACAACAGCACATGGACAATAGAAGTTTTGCCATGGTAGAAACTGACTGCAGAACCATAACTATATTTTATCATAAGCAAACAGAACAGACAGTGATTAGACGGTGCCTATAGGAGGCCCCTGATCAGAAGCATTTCTGTTTGCAGAGGCCTTGTAGGCGCCGCCTGATCAGTGTCTGCTCTGTTTGCTTATGACATGTTGTGGATCTGATTCTAAAGTTTTGTCAAATCAAAAGAGTCCCTTGAACGGTTTACATTATAGACATTCAGCTAATAAATATCCACGATGTCCTTCATTAATGTTCTTTTTAGAAACAAGGGCACCCTGACTATTAAAAAGAATTTTAGAAAAATGCTGATTATTTATAAAGCCTGTCAACACAGCACACATTCTGTCCCTTACAACATTGAAGAATCAGATTTCATTAGCATGCACAGCAGGGCATGACCATACAGCTTATAAAGGACCTATCTAACCTAGGTCTATCCAGTTTGCAAACATTGTGTATAGTTTCTATGAAGCAAATGGTTACATTGGAAGTACACAGACAATGTAGATGAATGTTACATAGGTATCAAGGTAGCGTTGTAACAGATCTGTTGCTGTTTACGGTGGAAGTTGTCTTAAGCCGCCATTAAAATACATCTTGATTTGGATTTCTAAAACAGGTTATAGCTTAATGCAGGACAAAAGTAATACAGAAAGCTCATTCACCTGTTTTTAAGACAATACAAATGTACATAAATGTCCGCTTAAGACAGATTCTACTGTAGCTCAGGTTTTTGTTATAAGTGTAAAATATGATACTTAACTACACCTTTGCTGAACAAATCTCAGTTTGATTCAAATTATATTTTCGGACTGTTTCAGATAATCATCATCATCATCATCATCATCATCATCATCATCATCATCATCATCATCATCATATTATTATTATTATCATTATTATTATTATTATTATTATTAGCATTATTATTATCATTATTAGCATGTGGGATATATGTGAGTGATAATGTGTAACCTAATAAAAATGCTTACCTTTCTACATTTTCTCCCCCGGGTGCTACGTAAAAAGGGAGTTGTTCATGCCCCCTGGCCAAGATAAAATGCATACGTATTGTATAGTCACAATGAGTAAACACGGTGATAAGCCAGCATACGTCCCTCCTGTCTAGTCGTTATTAATGTTGAATAATAATTGTTACTGCTTCTTTCGTTTTAAAAAGCAGTTCTGAAATTATCCAAGTATACTATTCCTGCATTCAAACGCACTAAAATTTATCAAACAGGCCTGATCATGGTGTGACGTCTCGTGTGACGTCTCATGTGAATCCGAATGGTGTGTTGAGGTTAACACTGTTATGCCCAATAATTGTCTAAGAACTAAATCTGAATTTTGCTTTTGAAACGAGTCATCAGACATTTTAACTCGAGTTCCTGTCTGGCTGCATCGATCCAGGGTCCGAGATTATAAAACGTTTAGTCTGATTTCATTCTCAAGAATCGGATTAGTGCGAATCAGATTGGCGCTAAAAATCTGACCAATCAGATACTTGCGAATTCACGCAGATTAAGATGTTTTATAACCTCGGAGTCAGGGTAACATGGCGAGCGTCACAAACAAGGAATAAACACATGAAAATAGTATATATTGAGGATATTTCATCGAGAGATCATCAGACGTACATTTATGCGTTCAGAAGCGATGAAGTCACGGGTGAAATAGTATATTCTGATGATCACGAGCTGAAACATTACGTGTACAGGACAAAACATGCGGGTAAAATAACCTTGAAACTACACTAACCCTTCCCTGTTTAACGTTTAGTTAATATTTTATCACGTCATTAATCCTTTCCCTGTTCTATATTCAGTCCAAATTTCAACACCTACTGAATATTCATGGACAAATAGCTATATTGAAATAAGGAAGGTGGAACATTGTAGCCATTTTAGAAATTAAAGAAACAACCCAATCAAATTCCATTACCAAACAGAGCAGGCCCTGATAGGAGCCGTCTGATCTGGTTCGTCTCTGTTTGCAAATGCGTGAAAAGGCGTTTATATGAATTAAAGGGTTAATATCCATGGACAGTATCAATAAACTGGAACACGGATTTTTTCACCAGAATGGAAACAGTAAATTCAGATCTATAAATTCCATAGGTAAACAGAGCAGACCCTGAACAAACGACTCCGTAGTGGCCGTCTGATCTGGGGCTACTCTGCTTGCAAATGCGTGAAAAGGTGTTTAAATGAAGAAAAGGGTTTTGGTGCACGACATACATATACGGACTGGGTCACCAGCCGGTTCGGATATACTGTGCGCATGCGTATCAGTTGATATTTCTGGATTATAGGTAGCTGGAACCTTGACTGTTCCTTTCACTTCTTATGGCGAACTGTAATTACGTATGCATACAGTTTGGATCCAGATGCTGAGTAACTTGGCACCTGATCCGGATATATACCGTCTGATGCCATGATTATGTTTCTTGAAATAAAATGGACAGAAAATGAAAATGAAACTTGTACTTTGTAGACGACATCGTCTCAATAAGCACACTGCAGGCGTGCAAATCCACACGTGTTGTGAGCGCTGCAGGTATATATTTGCACATGGCTTTGTTAGAATTCGACTTTTTGGAATTGTAAAAAAATGACGAGGAAAGTCAATCTTGTCAAGTTCCCATTTCACGAATATTCTTAAGCAGTTGCTTAGTAACGGATTTAACCATTGCCATGCTGCTAAAAGTGTGTTGTTTTTGCGGATTATTTTTCTTTCCGATCTATTCTAATAAATTTTCAAGTTGGCAAACAGTATTAGAAAAGTATTTTGTTAAATACTGTTTCATTTCAAATGGATGTAAATGCATTAAAAAAAGAAAGAAAATCTCCTTTAATCCTTTTCCTGTTCTATATTTATTCCAAATTTCGATACCTACTGAATATTTATGGCCAAATAGTCAAATGAAATATTAAATGTGGAATATTGTAGCCATTTTAGAAACTAAAGAAACATATTTATCAAATTCCATTAGCAAACAGAGCAGACCCTGATCAGATGGCTCCTATAGGATCTGGGGGTTCTTTGTTTGCAAATGCCTGAAAAGGGTTGATCCCGAAGGACCAGAAAATATAACAACGATGAGATTGAAATACGGGGTGAGATTTAAAGGCAGCCACGCGAGCACTTAACACTTGCTGTTGATGATGTTACATGTACATTAATTCTGAATGTAGTAAGTTTGGACGTACTAGTTTGCATAACTTAAAGCAAGGGACAATACAAATCAGTGGCAATAAGAATGCGAAACAAGAGTTTTCTCCCGTGAATTGATGTTTAAAAAAGCATTTTCACGCATCTGTAAAAAGAGTAGACCAAGATTAGACGGCTGTTAGACCACATTCGTAACATGCCACATTCGTAACGCCACATTCGTAACATGTCACATTCGTAACACATGTTACAAATGTGATTCGGAAATCGAGCACATATGTAACGCATTTTGTGATGAATGTGATCGATGCCGATTTTTGATGTGACATACAATCACATTTGTAACACGTCAAATTTTATATAGAAAAGGAAGCTAAACAGTGCATGTGCATCTTCTCTCATCGCAAAATGAAACATTGTTCAAATTTTTACAACAGACTAAATATCAACAAAAGAAATGACTTAAGTTGTCTTTCCTAAAGGTATATATTTAGATTTATAGTTGCCAAACTATTTGGCATAGTGTATTAATTACTCAATTAAACTAAGAAGTAATATTTATTTAATCATAGGCACACATTAACGTAATTGCCTAGGTGCATGTACACGTATATGACAAGTTCTATGAAAAATGGAAACGTTTCAATATATTTTTGGCAGGTATCCTAAAACATATTACAAGCATGTACATTATATCTCTAAAATGTGCTGTTAAGGATGTGAAAAGTTGAGACATGACGTTCAAGGAAATGCAGTAACATATACAATGATAATCCTATTACTATTAACTAATTGAACATTGTCATTCAGGAACTCAACCTGTTACATATGTGATATGATGTTAACCCCAATGTCGGACACTCACATTTGTAACGCATTTTAGCTGTTACGAATGTGATCACATTCGTAAAATACCTGTTTCAAATATGATCCGTTACGAATGTCGTCTAACAGACGGCTGCTATAGGAGGGACGCTCTGTTTGCTAATTGAATTTGATAGATATGTTTCTTTAGTTTCTAAAATTGTTTCACATTCCTCGTGTGATTTTAACAATTTTGCCCATGTATATACAGTAGGTAATAAAATTTGGACTAAATGTAGAACAAGGAAATGGTTAAATGCATGTTATGCAACTTAAATATGATTTTTATGATCACTTGCTATACATGAAATTAATTGAACTAGCAGTAGTTAGTATTATAGACTGTCAAATCGTTCGCTACCAACGTTTGAAGAAAATATTCTACAGTGGGCCGGTATGAATCAAACATACGTTGGAATGACAATCTGACAGATGTCCAGAGTTTATCTCAAGTGAAGTAACAACTTGAAAGTGATGCTGTAAGAACTTTCAAAAAGAAGACATCATCTAGTATTTCCATGCTATTGGTTTCTATAGCAAATTTAAAATTTCCAGTTTAGATGTCTAACAGGTTTGAGCAGTCTTCACAAAGTGACGTCATGCATGGATAAAGACGAAGAAATCCTTTCATGACACTAACACCGTATATGGTAGTACATTGTCATAACTCAACGAGATGTAACTTTTGAATTTATATTATCGTTCTGATTTCAACAGATTAACAAATCAACTAAAATCAATGCAGCCAACGTCACTTTATTGGACAAGGAAAGTGACGTAACTATTAACTATTACGGACAATATACATTTTACCAAAAGTGATAGTACTCTTACTATCACCGACCATATACACATATTTCAATACATAGAGTTTGCATTTTGCAATATTCAACATTCATATATATATATATATATATATATATATATATATATGCAAACATACCACATAAATGTTCAGTAATTTAATTTTGGACAAGTCATAACAACAGCAATAAAAGGTCATGTTTTTGTGTTACCTGCCGAGGGGCAGTGTGTCACATAGGGATCACTTTTCCGTCGTCTGTCTGTATGTCCGTCTTTCTGTCTGTCTGTCCGTCACATTTTCTTTTTTTATATTCTAACACTTCTTTCAGCAGGTGCCGCATGTGTTCCTTTGAACACTCTTGCATGTATTGAAAACGCCATGTTCAATTAATTTCTGAATCGAGATGGTGCTTTTCAAAGAAGTAAAGGCGGATGGAAGAAAAGGTAATGCAGTTTGGTGGGAGGTAATGAAGTATGGGGTTAAAAAGTTGGGAGTTGGATGTAAGGTAATACGAATGTGAATGTATTGAGTTAGGAGTAATGAACCTGGAAGTGGTATTTCATACTCGTGAAAGAAATGAAGTCGGAAGTGGAATATAATGAAGTTGGACGTAGGAAGAAATGGAGTTCAGAGTATTGGGGTTGGGAGCTTAAAGTAAGGAAGATGGGATTTAAAGGTATCTCATGTATGTTGGAATAAGAGCTGTGAAAGCAGACACGGATAAAGATCGTTCAGATTGATTTTAGATATGACGTGTAGTTCAATATTAACCAATTCCCTCATGTGCTGTTTTAGACATTTTCCTTATAGACCATTTTAAGGCACAGTCTTATTAAAATTTTGAAGAACAAGAACAAGAATCTACTAAAACAGGGGAACTACAACATTCTAGAACATTGAAACCATTGTTATAAATAAAACATTTGCCCATGTGGCGCAAATTGAGCAAGTGCTATATTTTAATAATGGTTTTAAAAATGACTTTTACATAGGCATGGGTAAATACAAGCTACATTACCACTTATGACATAATAGTGCTGACTCGAGTTTTGGGTAGGTTTGGGACCCAAACTTTGTCACCATTGGTTAATAGTTTCTAAACAGATTGAACGACTCTGTAGACATCAATTGTCACCGTTGGATAAGGGTTCAGCTGCCTGATAATTGCCATATGAAAATAGATTTCTGTCACCTGGTTAATGCTGTGAATTACCATGTTAAAATTGTGAAAATAGTTGATATTGAGAAAACCCAGAGGCCGGAATAATTCCCTTTTTTCTCTCCACCAGACCTTTGGGTGTTGATGGAGCAAGAACGATTTTATTATTTGAGTACAAACTTTTTTCGGTTTCCCTTATTTATATAGTGTCCAAGCTACCAGCCCTTTCCCGGTCCATATATTGTGGGATATATCAGTGATTAAAGCCGGAAACTACTTATTCATATCCTGTTGAATTTTCATGTAAGAATTAATGGGAACATCACTATTAACTAGAACAGATGTCAGACAGGAAATGCAAACAAAAGTCAACATCAACACAAAAACACAAATGAAATACGCGCATAAACGCACGCACGCACACGCACGCACACGCATGTGCGCGCACGCAATGTCACACATACACACACACACGCACGCATACACATCTACACACGCACATACACATACACACACGCACGAACACATACACATACTCACATACACGCAATCCCATGCACCCATATTAATCGTTTCCCAGAGCTGTAGATAAGGTAACGTACTTCGAGGTTTGAATTATTTTGAGGTTTTTACATTTGTCTGCCAAACCCCACCCCCCTTTGGGAGCTTTTTGCACTTCTTGTGTTCTGCAGTTAGCGATCACCTGTCTTATTGGCATTGTACCTATTTATTCAGTGGTTGTTTAAAAGACTTAACGGTAATTTTGTTTCAATGCATACTGTCGGTATAACGAGGGTGCCATTGTAACGAATGCCGGTATAACGAGGGTGCCATTGTAACGAATGCCGGTATAAGAGGGTGTCATTGTAACGAGTGCCGGTATAAGAGGGTGTCATTGTAACGAGTGCCGGTATAATGAGGTTCACTGTAGATTAGTTGTTACAATTTCACATGGACACAGGATGTTTTGGCCATGGCAGAAACTGCAGAAACATATTTTTATTATACCGTAGGCAAACAGAGCAGACCCTGATCAGACGGCTCCTATAGGGTCCGTCTGATCTGGATCTACTCTGTTTGCAAAGGCGTAGAAAGGAGCATTAATTGTGTAAAGGGTTAAGAGAATATGATAGATCCGTTCGTATCTTATCTACATGTTCTGATGCAAATTAGAGTGTTCTGACAGGAATCCATTGAGTTTGTAAACTTTGTACATTGTATGTGCATGTATTCAATTAAATGTATTTATAACATAACACGTGGCTTCAGCGTGACGTAACACTATCATTTATTTTTTGATAATCATGGGCATATAATCACTAGTGAATAACATTCGAACGACCGAATGACATTCGAACGATTCATACGCGCTGTCAAAACAAACAAACTGGCGGACGGTGGTCGACCTACCTGTCCACGATTGAGTCACGATAGATGGCAAAGGATTGTTGGCACTTGCGCCTTAATTTCGATAAAATAATACAAATTGTAATCGCTGTCAGGAATCATATACAAAATGTATGCCAAAAAAGACCTACCAGCTACTCTGACCCATACAATCAATTCTACATTTAAATTAAAATGCCTCCTCAACTTTGCATTTTCTTCACCGCATGTCCTTTTGTTTATGCAGATTTCTACTCATACAAATATCTCATCAATCAACAACAATAGTCATCTGAATCCAGCACAGCACAAACATATTTCAAATATGCTATACTCACTAACTCAGCTGATCGCGAAAGTCTTCCTCCTGTTCCAACACATTTTATGCAGCAGTTCGTACTGAATCTTTTGTCCATTTCAAACATTTTCACTGAACTTGAATCGAGATTTTTTTCTCGGTGGAAATGTCCATGTCCATGTGTATACATACAACACTAATGAAGGGCTTAATATACCAAAACGAAGGCGCATTTCGAATCCCATTGACAGTGAGTGTCGGACGTGTTGGCGACTGTATGTAGGTCTTCATGTAAATGGCGCGCTTTACATAGACACATGTTGTGTACAATGACGTCATAATGTGACGTGTTTGTAACTATGTATGTCAAAACTGTAACTCAAAAATTATTTTGACGTGTTTCTGTATGTTTTTGTATCATAAACTATCACAGTTAAATTGAATACCAGAGAGGTCTGAATTAGATCCTGGTTGACATGACAGTAAGTAAAAAATAAAGTTGGAAAATTTGGACCTACTTTGTCCCAGTTACCTAGCGAACCTAATAACACCTTTCATTCATCATTTCTATATGTAAGGAGAATTTATAACAATCCACGTTACTGCTGAAATATTGGCTGCAAATAACATTTGTGTGTGTTATGTTATAAATAGGATCTTGCATTCGTGTTCATGATTATTGGATTTATTAAATTCGTCTTTTTAAAACGATAAAAAACTCGCTAAAGCTCGTTTTTTATCGTTTTAAAAATACTCATTTAATAAATCCAATAATCAAGAACACTCATGTAAGATCCTCTATGTAAAACATACTTTTATGTCTTAACCCATTCCCTCATATTTACGCCTTTTGACGTCTCTATAAATGTCACTTTTTGAAACGAGTATGATAGGTGGAGCATTAATTTTTCTCCATTATGTTCAATGCATTTATTATCACAATGGTTTCAAATCTACACAGTTTTAAAATATCCCTTTTCTCTAGACAATGCGCCTTTTCGGTGGATTTATTCAAAGAGGCTCGGTCTAAAATACCCTATGAGGAAATGGGTTAAAGAAAGTCCCGTGCTATATCAGGAAGGTCGAGACTACCAAGAAGACCAAGAAGCCCACAGAAAATTTCATGACGTCATATCCGTTCGTAATTTCCTCGAGTTGCGGGCCGTTACAAAAGTCTTCGGCGCATTTTGATAGACACACGAGATGTTTACCGTCCCATACACATGACGTCTCATTGTTTGTGGTCAGATCGAACAGTCTGTTGTACGCCCCTTTGTCGTTATTTTCAGATCCATTGAATGAAAATGAATTTCCGCCGTTGCAGTCTCGAATGTGGCTGACAGTTTGGCCTGAAAACAGGAAAAATGGAAAAAATCAAATACAGTATATATAATCCCTTTTTTTAGCATTTATTAAAACTCGTAAAAAGGAGGAGAACAATTCATGCAGAACGAAAATAAGTTCCAAAAGTCTTATTTTCTACATTTGTTAGCTAAACCAATGATATAGCTAGTTCGCTGTTCCAATTTGCATGCATGAATTTGTAATCTATACCAACTTGGACACAAAAATCAGTTTTTTGAGCAATTTACAAAAGAAATGTCTATAATTTTTGATAAAGGTGTATATCAATTTCTTATGGTTTGAAAATGTTTTTCGATTGATAAACTTGAATTCTGTTTATGTAACTTATATCAAAGGCTGAAAATCACAAAGCCAGGTTGCTAAAATATCGAAGAATGGGGAAAGCATACCCGATACTAACATTAGCATATATTTATTTGTTTAAACAGATATCAATTCAGAGATAACATGGTCTGAGCGTTTGCCCGACACTTGTTTTGTTGCGAAGTTTCGACATATTTACAACGCCGCTCGCTATAAATACCACGTTCCTGTTACGGTTTATGAAACCAGCCGGTATTTATATTACGTTTGATAATAAAGAAGACCAGCTGCGGCCAAAGGGTGCAATATGAATATTACATTCCACATTACACTTGTTTAAAACATATTGCAGTTAATATAGTTATGGCTAAATCTATTTTAAAAAACGATTGCGAAAATGTACAAAATATATTGTAATCATTATGGCTTTGCAAAATAAACAAAGTATATTAATTTCATAGAGTAGATTATTCGGCAAGGACTATTTGACAAAAGCGCATTAATAATTCTAGATATAGGTGCCACACAACCATTATCAAATTAGTTTACGTGCGTTTAACGTCTTTAGAAGTAAACTATTGTAATTTAGATTATATATTGATCACATCTAACAATTACATAATGGCTGATGGTGCCAATTGTTTATAGAAATATTAGCGTAACCTAGCATACACTGACCGAGAAAAGCGTAGACCTCTACGAAGCAGATACTGTCATGCGGAGAGGTGCAGTTCTTTTTTAGTTCTTCATTCTTTCCATCCATTGCGGTTTTATATGTTTCGTATTTCTCACATTCATTGTCACCACCTGTTCCGAAGCAGGAGTAACAACGTAGACTCTCGCAATATCCTGGAACACAAAGGGAAATATGCAACATGGTTAGGGGTTTGAGTACAGTAGACCCCCGCACCAGCCTGGAACACAAAGGGCAATATACAACATGGTTAGGGGTTTAAGTACAATAGTCACCCACACCAGCATGGAATACAAAGGGCAATATACAACATGGTTAGGGGTTTAAGTACAATAGTCACCCACACCAGCATGGAATACAAATGGCAATATGCAACATGGTTAGGGATTTGAGTACAGTAGACCCCGCAATATCCTGGAACACAAGGGCAATATACAACATGGTTAGGGGTTTGAGTACGGTAGACCGCCACACCAGCCTGGGCCCCAAAGGGCAATATGCAGCATGGTTAGGGATTTGAGTACAATAGACCCCCACACCAGCCTGGAACACAAAGGGCAATATACAACATGGTTAGGGGTTTAAGTACAATAGACACCCCCTACCAGCCTAGAACACAAAGGGCAATATACAACATGGTTAGGGGTTTGAGGATGGTAGACCCTCACACTAGCTTGGAACACAAAGGGTAATATACAACATGGTTAGGGGTTCGAGTACAGTAGACCCCACTCCAGCCTGGAACACAAAGGGCAATATGCAACATGGTTAGGGGTTTAAGTACAGTAGAACAATTCTGAAAGTAAAAGATCCTTCGAAAGCAAAAGTAGCAATGCAAAAAATGGCAAAGAGAACATTGCAGACTCGGTTTTATTGAGTCTGTTCATGAGCATCTATTAAAAGTGCAACACTACACATGCTCCCTAGCACCTGTTTAAGCGGTATTCAACTTCCATAACCAATAACTTGTCTTAAGTGGCCATCAAAAAGAGGTCTAAGTATGGGTCTGTAAGACAGGTGATTGCTTAATGTAGACCTAAAGTATATGAGGCTTTCTGCATTACTTTGTCCTGAATTAAGCAACCACCCGTTTTAACACCACCTGCCTTTTTACACTTCTGGTTAAATAACTATATTCACTTTCGGATTGGACGGTCGCGTGTTCTATCCTCAACTGGGTCATAACGCAGTCTTTCACCAGCTAAAGATGTGCCAATTATCACAACTTTGTCCACTACTTTTTTGAAGCTACATTATTGAATATAGGATCGGACATAAGAAATAATGACATCATGAATATTAATTAGATTAACTGTTATAACAGCACATGGACACGATAATATTTAGCTATGCCAGAAGCTGTAGAATCATATCTATATCATATCATAGGTAAACAAAGCAGACCGTGAACAGACGGTTCCTATAGGGCCTATACTGGTCTACTCTGTTTGCAAATGCGTAGAAAGGCGTATTTATGAGGTAAAGTGTGAATGGACATGTGCATATTCAGTTTGGATCCTGATCATACATCATCTGTACGTTTATAAAATACCTTCTGTTGCTTAGTGAAACCAGCAACAACGGCACTCTCAGCTACCTGCGATCTTGCTGGTATTTGCGTGCATCTTGGTTCAAGATAAAGCACTTAGTCACTCGGTGACTGATCAGGACCCAAACGGCTTCAACTGTAGTGTATTGAAGGTTTGTGGGTAATGGACGCCAGTTAACCCTTTTCTTCATATAAACGCATTTTCGCGTATTTGCAAACAGAGTAGAACCAGATAAGAGGCTCCTGTAGGAGTCGTCTCATCAGGGTCTACTATGTTTGTTTATGGTATGATATAGATATGATTCTGCAGTTTCTGCTTGATCCAAAACATCTTGTGTATATATTCTATATAACATGTCAGCTAATCAATATTCATGTTGTCATTATTCCTTGCATGGATATTAACCCTTGTCTTCATATTAACACCTTTTCACACATCTGCCAGCAGACTAGACCCAGCTCATACGGGTCATATAGGAGCCGTCTGACCAGGATCTGCTCAGATTGCTTATTGAATTTGATATATATGTCTCTTTAGGTTCTAAAGAGGATACAATGTTCCACCTTCCATATTTTGTCCATGAATATCCAGTAAGTATTAGAATTTGAAATAAATATAGACCTGGGTAAGGGTTAAACAGGGAATGGGTTAAAGGTTAAGCAGAGGTTATTTTCTCATCATCAGACGGGTATTTAGATCTAACCGGCGAGGTCGATATTATTATTTAATTTAGTAGATTCTTCCACCCACCTATATTTTTTACACTGTACTTCAAATCTAGTTTCTTCGTTAGTTTTGAAGATAACAGTTGATTTATTGCAGCAGAAAGTGAAACATCTGTCGATCCTACAAAACGAATGTGTTCTTGTGAAAGATCCTAGGACAATATTTGTAGACACTCAGTCTGGCTGCTCAGAGTGCAGAAAACTAAATTGTCATGCAGCGTAGACTCTAACTAACACCCATTTTTTCATTAGCCAATGAGTGTAATGCAATGACAAAGACGAATGGTTGTAGATTCTGGTTATCAAATAAAACAAGAAATACGACGGAATTAGATCGACTCTTTGATGTTTTGTAATATAACTTTTATGTAGATGTTAAGCATGAAAAACGCGATAAAATGTCATGTTATTACGTCAACATGTACGTCACGAGACCATTTATTATACCCCATTATGATAGGCGGTTTAAGAACAAACAGACACCAAAGTCATTTATTCATTCTAACACTATAGTCTCAAGTCAAATATTTGATTTAAATTAACAGCTCCTAGAGAAGCTTTCTGGATAGCAATCCTCGCACATTAACCATTTACTCCATAAATACGCCTTTCTAAGCATCTGCAAACAGAATAGAACCTGACCAGACAGTTCCTATAGGGGTCAGCTCTGTTTGCTTATGGGATAATATAGATGTGATTCAATAGTTTCTGCTTTGGCAAAAATTTCATGTGTTAATATGCCATTAAAAAAAATAATGTTCATGACGTCATTATTTCTTACATAAATATTCATGGAGTAAAGGGTTAAGCTATCACCTGTCATAAATAAGATTTAGACAGCTTTTAATTGGTCGCAGTCCACTGCACTTCACATGCCTCTCTATTTCAAAATTTATTTAACCCCTTCCTTCATATAAACACATTTAAAATAACACATTTGCAGAGTAGATCGGAAGCCTCTGACCAGGGTCTGCTCTGTTTGATATTGACATGGTATATATCTGATTCTATAGTGTTTTTGTCAAAGCAAAACAGATTTCCTTGAGACGTTTACATTAGAAACCATCAGCTAATACATATTAATGATGTTATTATCTCTTACATATATATTGAACAGGGAAAGACTAAACCTTAATTTAGTTAAAACAAAATAGGTCAGCTCAAACTCAGATGTTTCAGGGTTTGTTTTACTTACGTCCAATTCATTTCGTTCAAACGTTTCAGAAGCTATTGAACGGTTGCCACTAAGCTTGGAAGCCCAGTTACACGGCGTAGCATATAGATCCGAACTGTTTGCTTGTGACAGCTTCTCGCGTTTAGTATGATAAAGGTTATATAAATTCATTATGCCCTCCCCAGTATACTTGGGAGACATATTGTTTTTGTGCGTGGCGTCTGTCTGTCCGTCTGTCAGCATGCACGCCTTTTTGGTCGACCAGCATGGTCATGCGGGGTCGTCTAATCAGTGTCATCTCTGTCTGCTTTTGAAGTTGTATAGATCTTATTCTGCATTTTGTATTATTGAAAGAAAAACTGATTTCATTATAAAACAAGCAAGGTTTTACGCAAGCGTAAAATGGCTGCGTAACATGTCTTTAAGCATGATAGAAGAAAAAGAGGGAGCAATATTGTTTAATTTAGTTTTAATCAACAGATGCATTGGGAAACACGACTGTAATGTATAAATTAACAGCAGAAACGGGGGAATGCTTTAATGAGCCATGATGCATAATACCTGTGTATGACACCAATAATACACATTACGTCACAGATCAATGGTATTCATGCACAATGGTGAAATATTCAAAACGGTCAACAAAACCACGAGTAAAAGGTCTCAGCTAAATAACTTTACCAAAGACAAAATTCAAACAAAGGACTTATATTTTTACAATGTTTTTGTACAAAATTGTTTTTAAACCAAAAGCAGGTAAACTAAGGGTGCTAAATGAGAGAAAAAAAGCTTCCACCGAGTATCGAACCCACGACCTCACATTTCCTAGGCCACTTTTATAAACCGTCGACCACGCTGACTGCTATAATTGGGGACGTGCTTTTAAATAATTTATACCTAATACACTAGCATTTTCACTGGCAGAAAAGAAACAAACAACCTCGACAAAAATATTTGTCCCCGCTGAGAAAAATGTATGAATCAAAATAAATGAATGTATATAAACAAAAGCTTGTTTCACGGTAACCCATAGTTATTAAAAAAGAGACGGAAACACTGTTTGGAAGATGGAAACTAGCATGGGCTATTGAGCAGTTTAAACGTTGTGGGAAAAAACTCCGACAAAAATATGTGCAACCGCTGAAAAATATATTACAATGCATTAAATAGCAGCCAAACAAATATAAACTCTATTTGGAATTTTCTATCAAACATTTAAAAAAACTAATCCCGCAGAAACGCATAAGGACTTTTTAAACCTCTAAAAGATTGGCTGCGTTTTGTACCATTGAAAGAAAAACTGATTTCATTATAAAAACAATCAGCACACGGGTTTTATTTTTTACATGGATGTTTATTAGCGTAAGGGTAGATAAACTCATGTAGGAAAAAACTAGCTATCCCTTTCCCTGTTCAATAATCGTGTAATAATAATAATGACATCGTGAATATTTATTAGCTGAACATTTATAATGACATATGTAAACAGGGTAATTTGGAATTGGTAGAAACTGCAGAATCAGATCTATTACAACTTCATTAACAGAGCAGAGCAGACCCCAAACAGACGGCTCATGTAGGAGTTTTCGTATATGTGTCTACTCTGTTTGCAAAGGTGTCAAAAGGCGTTTATATGAAGGAAAGGGTTATAGAACATAATAAAATATGAATATTTTCCACAGTAGATGTCAGAAGGTTTATGAATACGATCACCATACAATATTCACCGTCAGTCAATTCTAACGACTTTAACCGTTCCCTTGTTCAATATTCACGTAAGAAATAATAACAACATGACTGTTTATTCGCTCAATTTTTATATTGTTAATTTTTCAAATGATTGTTTGCTTTTGACAGAAACTGTAGAACCAAATCTATAGCATGTCAAAAGAAAGCAGAGCAGACCCCGATCAAACGGTTCCAATATGAGCCGTCTGATTCGGGTCTACCATGTTTGTACATAAGTGGAAAGGTGTTCATATAATGGAAAGGTTGAAGAACAAAATCAAACAAAAAGATTCCCCACAATAAACGTCAGAGATTTTATGATAATATATATTCAGTGTCCGTTAATTCTAACGACTCACAATACTCTCAACATTCTAGACACATTCGATCAGCTTCAGTCGGAAAAGGATTATTGAAATGCACTGCACTGCTACAGCAATATAAAGGTTGGGCTTAAAATGTTTGCAGAATATACACCATAACAAAGCCTGTAAATATCACCAAGGTAAAGAGAAAGACTGTAACGTCTAATCATAATCTACACGTTTTCCAAAGTTGATACCAGAAATAATCACAATAACATACCCAGTGTTAGTGAATTATAATGACTTTAGACGCTGTTTGGTCAGTGTCAGTCTTTTTTAAGCTGATATTTACAGTGTTGTCAACGTTTACTGAAGGTCTGTACGTTTTGTCATACATGTAGCTGATATTTACAGTGCTGTCAACGTCTACTGAAGGTCTGCACGTTTTGTCATAGTTCAGTAGTAACAATACTTTAATTCATCGCAATTGTAAACAGTGTAGACCATAATGTGATACGGCTTTCAAACGATACGCCTACTAGCATAATAACACCAGATATCCAAATAAGATGCCAATATTAAAACATTTTCAAGAATAACTTCTTTATTTCTCCACCAAACCCTATGTTGTGATCGTTCTTTAAAGTCGTCTCTTCCAGCCGATTCTAAAGAGCGGTCACAGTATAGGGTTTGGTGGAGAAACGACGTTTTTAATATTTAGGTACGCACCTTTATCTGTAGCTCTGTTATTATTTATACTCATCTTATCAGTGTCGATGGGCCGTAAATCATCATTTATTTATCTTTTATAGTCATCATCGTTATCTTCATCAAATCATCAACGGCAGTCTAGAAGGGGTTGAGAGAAAGTCCTGAACACTATAAAAGTTACAATTGTATTTTTGCTATTATATGTATTTGTTACATAACTTCCATTGTATTCGAGTTCATATATTTCTCTAAATTATACACGTTTAATACAAGCTGTAAAGTCATGCAGCAACACCACGACGTCATGCAAAAATATACATGCAGGACCTGTCAAACACGGCATTTTTACGTCGGATTAAGTTTTGTGAAAAAAAAATGATGATGCAAGTAGTCATTTTGTACAAACCGATATTTAATGAGTATAAGATGCCAGTTTTGTCAGATGCTCGCTGAATAACATTTTACAAGACTCGTTTAATATCACTTTATATAAAATGACTACCTGCATACTACTACAACTCCTACATATTCATATAAGTCTAGTTCGTTATATTTGGTCGTTGATACATGAACGTATCATGAACTGTCAAAATTATAAAATGAAATATTCACCTATCAGCACCAAAAGCATCAACACTTCCTTTGTCAACATGGTGTTGTACTCTTTTGAATTTATTCCAATTTGTTGATTAGATACCAATGGGCGAGATTGCAGGGCGAGAGTTGCACTACCACACTCTTATATCTCGTTCAAATTTCCGATCCTCTTATATCTTAAACTTTATCATGTTAATCGGGACACGCATTTATAAACAGCTTGGATCCAGATGAGACGCCGAGTCACGCGGCGTCTCATCATGATCCAAGCTGTTTATCATTCGGTCTACAGTTTCTCAAAAGCTTGATCGAATAGTCAGTAGACAAAACTTAACCAGATACGAAATTAAGGTAACCTTATTTTTTCAATGGTTAAATCAATGAACGCTTATCAGGAAAACGTGAAAGCCTTTGCAAACAGCTTAGATCCAGATGAAACGTCGAGTGCAATTTGGCATCTCACCAGATTGATAACTGTTTGACACTCAACTCGAGTTTTTCAAAGGAATTTTAAGAACAGTTTGTTTTCTTTGAGAAGTACTGCAGACGACACCGTTTTGCAGACTATCCTTGCTTAAAGGTTTAACCCTTTCCCTGTTCTGTGTTTCTTCCAAATTTCAATACCTACTGAATATTCATGGACAAAATAGTTATAATGAAATATGGAAAGTTGGGCATTATAGCCATTTTAGAAACTTAAGATACAGATCTTTCGAATTCAATTAGCAAACAGAGTACAGCCTGATCAGACGACTCCTCTAGGAGCCGTCTGATCTGGGTCTACTCTGTTTGCAAATACGCGAAAACACGTTTATATGAGGGAAAGGGTTAAGGCGACTGATAAGAACTGACTAATGTAAACAGCGGTTTTATTGTGAATAGGACTGCATGTTCGTTTCTCTTTTAAAAACTTACTTCCTAGAGTCCGAAGGATTTCGATCGAATATTTCAAGATAAAACACCGATCACAGCTGAGATAAATGCAATGGTTTATCCTGACCAGAATTATAGATAAAAAAGGCTTTGTAAGTTAAAGCCTATATGTGTCTGTGACTACTCTTAAGAATGATTTTGTCAATGTGATTCTATAAATGGTGACAAGAAGACGATTTTTGTTCTTGAAATACACATAATTATTATCTACAGTTCTACACAGTGTAGACCCAAACCTGTCAAAGGACTGGAGCATGGCGTCTGACCAGTGAATATCAGATCATTTTACAAGTTATATTTAACCCTTTACTTGATGAATATATAGATTTTAGAAAAAATGACTTAACCGATTTTAACATTTAAATTATGAACATGTATGTAAGAAACAATGACGTCATAAATAGTAATGACGTCATAAATAATAATTCTGCTACAAATATAACAAACCCATCAGAAATATAATTTTCAACTATAATAAAATTGTGGCCGACCTTAATATTAATGAAAATATTCCTGATAAATGAGATTGCGCAACCTCAAAATTTTGCTATTCTCCGGCTGGTCATGTGATTACTGGTAATTTTGAGATAATTAAAGATAAACGTTTACGATCTCTTTTGAATAAAGGTCCCAAATATAGAATACCATCCATGATAGATTTTAACTCTTGTGGAGTTCAGATTGCGGAGGCTTTACAAAAATTTAGCATTAAATGGTGTCGAAGAGAACATGTTGAGTCTAATGCTCTTTCTAGTTAGAAAAAACTAATTTTTGATATTATTGATAAACGCATTTCCTTTTATAGCTCTAATAAACACCTTCTTCCACCTAAACCTAGAATTTCTTTTAAACATCTTAAAAAGGGTTTACAGGATTTCCATTCAAAATACGTTTTTGTTCCTGCTGATAAGGCATCGAATAATGTGATTATTATTTGACGATTACATTATATCGATGTCTTGAAGCAGGAAATTATTAATACCGAGTCATACATTTCAGTTACTACTGACGAAAAGACCATCGTTTCAGACCATGTCAAAAAGTATGAACAACGTGGAACCGATATTAAAATTACACAACATAAACGTCCTACAATGTATTGGTTACCAAAATTACATACACACCATATAAAGCGCGTTTCATTGCAAATTCTAGTTCATGTACAACTACTAAATTGTCCACTTTTGACTTCTTGTTTTGACGAAGGTAAAGGAACATGTAAGGTTCTACTGTGATAAGGCTTATGAAAATTCTGGAATAAATCTCTTCTGGTCTATTAAGAACTCGTCAGAAGCCTTAAACAAACTTAAGAACAAAAGGTATCTTGCATCCACTGTAAGCACTTACGATATTTCTACTCTGTACACAACTCTTCCTCATATTTTAATTAAGGATAAGCTTACTAACTTAATCCAGAAAATATTTGCCCGGGAAAAAACATCATTCTTGGCAAGTAATGCTGAAAAAGCTTTCTTTACTGACGAGCAAATGAAATATTACACCAATTGGACTTGCTCAGAAGTTTGCGAATCACTAACCTTTCTTTTGGATAACATATGTGTACGTTATGGGAATGCTATATACCGTCAGGTAATTGGTATTCCCATAGGTACGAATTGTGCACCACTTGTCGCAGATTTGTTTTTGTACTGCTATGAGAGAGATTTCATGTTGCGTTTGAATCCTCAATCACAAGAAGATGCTATAAAAGCCTTCCATGAAACTTGTCGATATTTGGATGATATTTTTAACTTAGATAACCCTTTCTTTGATGCTCTGATTCCTACAATTTATCCTAAAGAACTCAAATTGAATAAAGCTAACCCGTCCGACAATTATGCAGCATTTCTTGATCTCGACCTTAAAATTGATAATGAAATATTTCTTCTAAAATATATGACAAAAGAGATGATTTTGATTTTAATATTGTTAATTTTCCTCATCTTGACGGGGATGTTTCCCGTGCTCCATCTTACGGGGTTTATATATCTCAACTTATTCGTTTTGCTAGAGCTTTTTCATCTATTGACGATTTTAACAGTCGAAATCTCATTTTAACTGAAAAACTGCTTAAGCAAGGATATAGATACCATAAACTAAGACAAACATTTTCTAAATTTTACTATCGAAATCTCTCGCTTATTGGCAAGTACCAATCTAATCTCAAGGAGCTTCTGCGACACGGTGTTTCACATCCTGAATTTTATGGTGATGTGATTTACAAACTTCGTAAAATTATTGGACATACCCATTTTCTCACTTTGTTCATCAAATATGTTAAAAAATTCATTAAAAAGGGATATGATCCTGTAGTACTGCAACATACTGCATGTTTGGTTGTCAACCTTTTTACAGTTGGCAATCACGCTGGCCTCTTTGCATGTACGCCGACAAGAAAGGTTTAGTACTCTATGAAGGCGACCTCTTAAATCCAGAAATGGAAGGAGAACGTCGGATATCTGTACTATTTCGTTTTTGTCGTACCCGTTATTACTTTTCTACAGTTACTGTTTGCAGCTCAATCATTGAGTACACTAGCGATAGGTGGATACAGTTTGTTCACTTAAATGTTTTCGTTATACATGCACTTTACCACTGTATTTGCCGTCGCGGTTGTTGTAGATTAGTCTGAGAGGGGATACGTTTATTTACACTGTTTGTCTTTTAGGGTGGGGATGGAATAAGTGTGAGGTTGGGCGCCCATAAACCGTGACAAACAGTGTCCGGTTAGTGGCGAGTGTCAGGGAGAAATGCTCTGGTAGGAAACTGCGTTTACATGTGTGGAAATTGAGAATTGGATTAATATTTTTGGATGTGGACTCTTAGTAAGGTACCGTTTTGATATCTGCAGATTTGGAAAACGGAAATTGTGTCTGTATAAAGAGATACTTGGTGGACTATACGTAAACCATTGTCTTTTCTGTAAGTATATGTAAGTGTGAGGTGTTTTTGCTAAGCGCAATTGTCGGAGTTGACACTAGCTGAACTGTTAACGGTATCCAAGGGTCATACCCGATCTTTCCGGTAACCGCCTCAGGGCACAGACGGCGCTCAATTATCTTGGCGGTCGTGCTTGTATCCGCGAACATACCGGGATATGCCGGAGAATCTGCACGAAAGGATCCGAAATCCGTAGTGAACGACAAACTGCTACGGATGAAATCGGAGGTGGGCGACTCTCTCTTTAACTGCGATGATGCTGACTCGTCCTTCCTGTCGGAAACTCAGGATTCGCAAATTCTTCATGGGCAGCGGTTTTTTCAAGACCTGGACACGAACTTGAAGGGCTTGCCTAGGAACCTGTTCGTCAGAGAACTTCAGCAGTTGTGCAACTCTGACTGCAAATGGTTGACATTGTACAGAGAGCATCTGCATTCAATCGCTTGCGGGATGCCCGATTATCCCAACCGGAAACTGTTGGGTAGGAAGAACTCGCAGAAAAGTAAAAAAGGCAGAGAAATACGCACATGACTGTTATATAATACGCCAGTTTATTCAAGGCGAGCGGTCGGGCGAAATTTACGATATTTACTGCTCTGGTGGGGCTAACGACTCGGTAATTGTGATCCCGGATGATCTCCAATTGACACAAGATAGTGGCAAGGATCAGAGGCTTGTCTCTCCCGATGGTTACGCATTGCTCACGCAGCTGAGTAAGGATGTTGCAGACATGAAAATGCAGCATTCTAAGGAGATACTGATGCTTCAAAGTGTGACATCGAAAATAGAGTCAATTGAGAGAACTCAGTCGCGCATCATGTCATCAGTGAATGGTCTGAGGGCTAACCAGCCAACGTGTGACGTTGAGGCAAAGCTGAACTCCATCGAGATGAGTGTAAAGTCAGTTATTCCGGAATTAGACAACGTGCGCCGTACTACATCTGATATTTTGGAAGGATGTGGTACAAGAGGCAGACGGTCAGGAGAATCCTTTCGTCATGACGGTGATATGCCCGAAAATCGGTGCTTAGGTTCACTAGACAATCGGTCAGAAGAGCCATTTCGTCATGAAAATGATATACCGAATAACCAGTGCTTGGTTACGGTATTGTTAGGGAAATCTGCTGGTGATCAGTCAAGTATATCGCAGGCGGTAGCTGGCGCCGCTATGGAGCACTGTATCCCTTCAACAGGAAGTGGTGACGGGAAACCGGCTTCAGGCGGCACGCACGCAAATGGGAGTGCAGATTCCGGACATACTGGCAGCCGGTTTGAGAATGACGGCACAAGCCGTACCGGAAGCAGACCAGGCAATTTCGAAAGCTACGCTGAAGCTGCCATGTCACAGCAAGGCGGTCCGTCTGTGTGGAATGGCGGTCTTCAACGCAGCAAGTCACCCTCTCCGGCGTCTCAGGGAATGTCACGTGATGTGAGCACCGACCCCGACGGGGACAGGGACGGGGACTTTGTTTCAGTCACCCACAGGAAGCAGGCGGTTTATCATGTGAGCAATATAGACCCAGACGTATCATATGACGACATTTATGGCTACCTAAACGACAGACATGTCAAATATAGGCAGATAAGGATATTATATCATGGTGTTAAATCAGCCTCTGCGAAAGTCGTGGTTCTAGCTAATCAGGCTGATGCGGTTGAACGGGAGGGGTTTTGGCCGCGTAAAATGGTAGTTCGGAAATGGAAGAGTAAGACAGAGTGGGTAAAAGAGATTAACGACAGGCGATCGGGGAATCACGTAGATCATGTAGACCATGTGAGCAATTTTAGGTCGTACGATGAGTCCGGTTATACCGGCGATATCCGAAACGGTTTTAATAGACCGCACCGTCAGAACCGTCGAGGTTACGAGTACCGGCGCGAACGTTACAGGCCCCGCTATGGTGATAGAAATTCTCAGTACTCTCGGCACTTTGATTCGTGGCGCAAGGACCATGATGCTGACTATGAGTCGGACATTGGTCGCGAAAGTGGCAGGAACCTATCTGATCAGTCAAATGTTTGGGCGGACAGTAATAGGGACGATTGGGACAATACTGATATAGGGTTTTAGTTAGTTATAATGAAAGTACGCGATCATTTTAAAATACCGCTGATTCCTCTTGAAATAGATACCTTGATAAAGCTAACGCTTTTATGTTGGAATGTGAGAGGCATAATGTCGTCTGCTTACTCGCTGTCGAATTTATTAGACGACAAACGTGTTGATATTGCGCTGATAATGGAGCACAAGCTTTTTCCATGCTCGAGACAGTTTCTCAGCAGTATTCACCCGGAATTTGGTTATGTTTCAGTCGAAAATTACCCTGCAAATATATACCAAAGGTCAACCGGTGGTAAAGGCGGGGTGGCGATAATGTACCGTAAAGAGACAGCCCCTTTTATCACTCCGGTTGACACTTTTGGGAACAAGAGGGTTGTAGGGGTCGAACTGCGCAATGTCACAAGCGTCCCTTTTTTCATATGTGCTGCCTACATGCCGTCTGAAAATGATCTAGACTTGTATCGGGAAACCCTTAGCGAATTACAAGCTTTAAATTAACTTCTATGGCAAGAATGGTCATGTAATTGTAGGGGGTGACTTTAACGGAAAGCTTCTCGAACGTGGAATCGCGGGCAACCGGAAATCGGAATCACTGAAAGAGTTTGTTGAAGTGCTATCTCTTGTACCTACACATCTTATAGATGGGCTAAAGGACCCGATTATATATTTATCCCATGCAAATCTAGACTTGACTATGTTTTTGCGAACATTGACTTAATGCCGTACGTCACCGACTTTGAAACGGTCTCCGATTCGGATATACACACGTCGGATCATTTGCCACAGATAATATCGTTTGATCTCCCTGACGCCGGTGTATCTCCGAGCGTAGGAAATGGCGCGAATGTTCGAACAGTTGCTTGGAATAAAGCTACTGACGGACATAAAAGTAGGTACCAAACTGAACTGACACAGCGTCTTCCGGTCTTTGACGTCACGCAAGATGATCCGAATTGTATATCCGATATAATTAGTTAATTACGTCCAGTCTGCTCGAAGCGGCAGCGCGTTGTATTCCATATAGTAACTTTAACACGCACACAAAGCCGTATTGGAACGCCGAGGTTAAGATTAAGCATACACTCTCTAGACGTATGCGTCGCTTATGGATAAGCGAAGGACGTCCAAGAGGTCGAGAGTATGAATCTTACGTCAACTACAAGGCGGCAAAATCGGAATTTCGTAAGATCCAAAGAATCGAATCTGATAGATATATTGACAAAATTAATCACGACTTAGATGAAGCCGCTGGACTTGATTACCGGCTTTTCTGGAAATTGCTTAGAAATCGCAAATCGAAAGCTTCGAGTAATATCTCTAGCTTAGTATTTGATGATGAGGAATTTAAAGACAGTAAGTTGCCAAAGGGTTTGCAGAATATTTTAAAGGCGTGTTTAATTGTAAAGGTAATTTGATAGTGAGGTGAGACATTTCCTTCGAAAATTCAAGACGGCTACGCCGAGTTCGAATGCCTTAGTGATATACAGGAGATAGAAGTAGAGCAGTGCATAAAACGTCTGAAATGCCGGAAAGCACCCGGACACGACTCCGTGTTGGGTGAGCATATTATCTATGGTGGTCCCGCAATCGTTACTGCCATTACGACACTTTTCAATAGTATACTGCACCACGAGGTCATCCCTCATGTTTGGAAGACAAGCCTCGTTGTCCCTATTTATAAAAATCATGGCAAACCTAGAGCTTGTCCTAGTTTCGTTCATCCCCTGTCTTTCTAAAATGTTTGATCGCATTCTTGTCGATAGACTTAATAAGCATCTTTTTGCTCACATCCCAAGTGTTTCCCAGCAGGCAGCAACAGGGTTTCCAGGAAAATTTGATTTGCTTTAACACGGCCTTCAGCCTACAGGAAACCATACTTCATAACATCGAGCAAAATAGCAATGTTTACGTGGCTCAGTTAGATATTAAAGGGGCATTTGATACGGTATGGCATGACGCATTATTCTATAAATTAGGATTGCTAGATGTTCGAGGTAAGCCATTAAGGATAATGCAAGAGTCGTACAGAAATCTGAAATGCAGGGTGACTTTTTAATGCGGTTGACGTCAACCGCGGCGTCCGTCAGGGCGGCGTGGCGTCGACTTTCCTGTATCTGGTCTTCATAAATGACCTTTTATGTCAGTTAACAGAAAGTAAAGAGGGTGCGTGCGTTGACAGTCTGAATTGCAGCTGTCCGACCCTGGCCGATGATGTCACGCTTGTCGCTATCAGTCCAGAACATTTACAGTCATTACTGAACACTGTTTACGAATATTCCTCAAAGTTTAGGTTTGAAATAAACACATCAAAGTCTTGTGTGATGACATTTTCAAATAAAAGGAAAGACACCCCGCTTACGGCACGGTTTGGTGAACAGTGTTTAGAGCATGTAAATACGGCAACACATCTTGGAATGAAACTTTCAAGCAACCTTAAATGTGAATCGAAAATCGCCGCCCGATGTCAAAAGGGGAAAAACTCATTCCATGCTATGATTGGGCTTGGTATGCATCCTAAGGGTTTAAATCCACTCACATCTGTAAGCTTGTATAAAAAGGTAGTATTGCCGTGCATTTTGTATGGTTCAGAGCTCTGGAATGATATGACACTAAAAGATCAGGACACACTTAGTCAAACCCAGCACTATATTACAAAGTGTATTCAAGGTTTTTCTGGTTTTCTAGACTCACGAGATCGGATATTGCCAAATCAATGCTAGGTGTTTATAGAATCATATCTGGAGTCGAGAAACGGAAACTCATGTTTTTGCATAAAATTATTTCTCTTCCCAACGGTCACCTCGTGAAAGATATCTTCATGAGACGGTACTGCAACTTTTTACAAGCCCCCGGTGTAGTTAAAAGGGGATTTGTTCCGGATATCATAAAGATTTTATCTAAATATAAGTTATCGGCAATTTTAAATGACTACGTCTTATATTCGGAGCTTCCTTCTAAGGGAGTATGGAAACACAGGTTAAATAAAGTAATTCGCGAGTCTGAACATCTGCTGTGGGTAGATCGACTGAACAGAGACAGGGACTTTGACAGATTTAAGCATGTACATAAAAGTATACAGCCTGCTCATATATGGTCAATCCCGGCTAATCGAAGTGAATTGAGACTTGCACATCTTATTTCTGACATTTGGGTGACACGCCCAAATAATATCTGGACAGTATGTAGACATTGTGAGCAGATCTATACAGACACATACCGACATATAACATCGGAATGCTTGCTCACGTATGGCAAAAGAGAAGAGTTCACAGGGTTTGCAGAAGTCTGTTTCGGGATCGAACTCGATAAGCTTAACTCTGAATCATTTCTGGAAACCATTGTTGGCGCGTCCTTAAACGAGATCCCAGCAGATGAAAATTGGTACAGCTTTGTAATCTGCGCATTTCATTTTGTCCAAGACTGTATGGACATGCACTACAGAATGCTACTACTTTAGAAGTCCTATGTCGCCTTAATTCATTCCACAATGACATTATTAGTTATACAGTTCTTTCCCAGGGTACATGACGATTTATTCCCGGCTGAGGAAAATCATGTTGCCCGAGCCGTTAGGCGAGGGTTACATGATTTTACCAGCCGGGAATAAATCGTCATGTACCCTGGGAAAGAACTGTATAACGAATTTATTATACTGCAAAGTTTTACGGTTCGGATAATTTATATAAATCCATGTTGGCATGTTGAATCACTAAACGCGCTAATTCCCCTAAAAACGCCCCAATACATTTATTTCTACCCGAAGGTATCCGAGGTGGTGTGTATTGTATTTCATCGGCGTTCGTGTTATTATAGATGGCTGGACGATATAATAACTCCTCTAAAAACTTTTTTATTGGTCATTTCAAACAATGATGTTTTTTAATTCATTCCTGCATTGTTTTCTTTACGTACCAATAGTTGTCTATTATGAATTTTGCCATTGTTTAGCCGAGTCGAGAAGTCGGTCTTTTGGTTTCTGACCATAATATGTGGGGCCTGCCATGGGGAATGTCTATGTACCCTGTCAGCTCACAGGGTACATGGACTCATGTACACGGCTAGTTAACCAATCAGAAGTGAGGATTTTACTTTGCAGTATAATAAAAGTGTATGTGAAGTCCATATACTCTTAAGTCATTGTAGAATGTACAGCATACATTTTTAATACGATATGGTTATAAACAGTTGGTGCATGTTACTATAGTTCATGACTAGGTGAATGGAACACTACATGCTTAATGTGTGAGTAACTGATTATTATTTTTTCACCGGAAATGTTATTAAGCTGCATAATTATGTTAACAGTGTGTCTAATTGGTACAGCACCCATGGAACTGACGTCGGCTTACGCAAAATATGACACTTCTGCGGACGGCATATAGGATCGGAATGCACATTTTTATGTTTAAGCTTTCTCATACAGCTACCTGAACCGTTAAAACGAATGTTAAGACGAAGTGTAAAAGCCGTCGTTGATTCTTTGTTAAAATGCTTATGCGATAGTGCCAATTACGGCCTGGTATAGTGCCCAACGTAAAATACCCAGTACTCGTACTTACAATCTGGATAAGGTCCACGGATATATTGTTCTCCCGCTGTTTCGTTTCGAGAGTGGGTTATATAAATGTGGGTCTATATATGAGGGTACAAGGTTTAGTGACTGTAGCTGACGATTTACATGTTTGCATTTACAGAATGACTTATCATTCTATGTTTTTACACATTTCCAAACTCTCTTTCCTAAACATACCGATGGCTGTAGGCGAGACTGTGCGAGGTGCATATGAATATACATATATGCATTTCGTACAGTTTTGCATGCAGAGTTTGACGTCTGGAAAGACAAAGTGGAAGTGTAGGTTATATGTGTACGTTGTGACAACAGACGATAGAAAGAAAACTGTGCCGACCAATGCTAATAGCAAATATCGGTCTATGTGGCATGAATATTTAGTTATAGCTTGGTCTACACAAACTCTTAATTGTATATATGTATATGTATGTTTGTATTGTTGTTCGTTACCTGAACGCTTTACTTCTATATTCCTTCATACTGTTCTGTTTGTATGTAATCTCCACAGGGAGGAAATAAAGATACTGAACTGAACTGAACTGTCCGACAATTATGCAGCATTTCTTGATCTCGACCTTAAAATTGATAATAAAATATTTCTTCTAAAATATATAACAAAAGAGATGATTTTGATTTTAATATTGTTAATTTTCCTCATCTTGACGGGGATGTTTCCCGTGCTCCATCTTACGGGGTTTATATATCTCAACTTATTCGTTTTGCTAGAGCTTTTTCATCTATTGATGATTTTAACAGTCGAAATCTTATTTTAACCGAAAAACTGCTTAAGCAAGGATATAGATACCATAAACTAAGACAAACTTTTTCTAAATTTTACTATCGAAATCTCTCGCTTATTGGCAAGTACCAATCTAATCTCAAGGAGCTTCTGCGACACGGTGTTTCACATCCTGAATTTTATGGTGATGTGATTTACAAACTTCGTAAAATTATTGGACATACCCATTTTCTCACTTTGTTCATCAACTATGTTAAAAAAATCATTAAAAAGGGATATGATCCTGTAGTACTGCAACATACTGCATGTTTGGTTGTCAACCCTTTTACAGTTGGCAATCACGCTGGCCTCTTTGCATGTACGCCGACAAGAAAGGTTTAGTACTCTATGAAGGCGACCTCTTAAATCCAGAAATGGAAGGAGAACGTCGGATATCTGTACCATTTCGTTTTTGTCGTACCCGTTATTACTTTTCTACAGTTACTGTTTGCAGCTCAATCATTGAGTACACTAGCGATAGGTGGATACAGTTTGTTCACTTAAATGTTTTCGTTATACTGTATTTGCCGTCGCGGTTGTTGTAGATTAGTCTGAGAGGGGATACGTTTATTTACACTGTTTGTCTTTTAGGGTGGGGATGGAATAAGTGTGAGGTTGGGCGCCCATAAACCGGTTTAACCCCCAGTGACTTTTGTCACTGACCGTTCCAAGGCGCTGCTTCCATCTTCCCCCTATTGTGTGTTTGTTTTGTCTTTGTGCGTCTCTTGTTGTTTTTTATAGTTATTTACATTTGCTGTTTCCTTGTGTAGCTGTTCGGGCGACTATTTGTTCTGTATGTGGTGTTTCCTGCATTACTCATTTTTGTACTTTTGGATTAAGTGTTATAATAGCACATGGGCACAGGGAGTTTTTAGTATGGCAGAAACTGTAGAATAATATCTATATTTAAGAAATAATAAATTCATACCAGTGTTTTATCGTGCAATCGAACACTGGTAGGAGTTGAGATGCGTAGTAATTAAATCACGAGGGCTATAGGCCGAGTGATTTAATTATAAGCATCTCAACGACTACCGGTGTTCGATTGCACGATAAAACACGGGTATAAATTTATTATTTCGATTCTAACACATCAATTTAACTATAATTTGCACCGCCAAAACGGCACTACGTTTATTGACGTACGAATTTTCGAAGCCTTATTACGTCACGTTAAACCGTTACAGCGCGTGTTGTGTTTTATGGAGAATTCAGACATAGATACGCCCCTTCTTTGTTTATGTAGATGTGTGCACGAGGTGTGTTAGAATATATCATAAGCAAATAGTACAGATCCTGATCAGGCTGATCTGGGTCTACGCTGTGTGCAAAGTCGATTAAAGGCGCATAGAAATCTATATGGAGTAAATGGTTAATTCCATTTATGTTAGATATGACATGAACACAGGAGTTTTACACACAGTGTACATGTACAATAAAATCGATACTAATGGAAAAGTAGTAAAGTCAAGCAGGCAAAGCCACATGCAAGACGCAACCACCACCAAAACACCGATAGACAGCATGACACACACACACACAACCACACACCCAAACGCACACGCACACACACGAAATGAACACAGAAAACACCAAAAGACACACAAGAACCAGGGACAAACGTTCCACAACATGAACAAACCACAAGCACAAAGACGCAATGCAAACAAAAGGAAGGGTGACAAAGAGAGTACCGCCTTGGCACGGTCAGCAGCAAAAACACCACTGGGGGTTTAAACCGGTTTACGGACGTCCTAACCTCACACTTCTCTCAAAGTCACCCTAGCTTTACAAATATTGTAAATAAAGGTATCCCCGCTGGACTTACCCACAACATAGACGACGGTGAACACAGGACAACATGTAAAACATAGCATAATAACTGTGACAATCCGTCAAATATGTACTCAATGACTTTGCTGAAGTCAGAGCACCTGCAGGTAAGCCGTTAAGGGCACGACAGGGAAAAAATAATACATGAGTCTGGTAAGCTCCTCCTGTATCCAAGTTTAAGAGTATACCATCATAGAGTACTACCCTCGGCCTGTCATCGCGCAAGCAAAGAGGGAAGCGTAGCTACCGACTGTAAAAGGGTCGATAACCAAACATGCAGTGTGTTGCAATATAATAGGATCATAACCTTTCTTTTTAAAGTTTTTAATGCGTTTTATAAACAAATCATGAAAATGGATATGACCCCGAATTTTCCTAAGTTTGTAGATAACATCCCCATAAAATTCTGGTTGAGAAATGCCTTGTCGCAGTAACGTCCGTAGATTGCAATTATATTTACTAATGAGAGGTAAATTTCGATAATAAAATTTAGAAAAGGTTTTCCGAAGTTTGTGATATCTGTAACCTTGCTTCAGAAGTTTATCAGTTATAACTAAATTACGTCTGTTAAAATCTTCAAGCAAAGAACAGGCTCGGGCAAACCTAATAAGTTGAGAAATATAAACACCATAAGATGTAGAACGTGGCACATCCCCATCTAGAAAAGGATAATTAACAATTTTAAAATTAAAATCTTCTCTTTTATCGTATACTTTGGACGAAACTTTATCATTTGTAATTGAAAGATTCAAATCTAGAAATGAAGCATTAATGTCAGATTGATTAGCTTTGTTTAAAGACAGTTCTTTTGGGTAGATTGAAGAAACCATAGTATCAAAATAAGGATTATCTAAATTCAAAATATCGTCTAAATACCTTGAAGTTTTATTAAAAGCATTAACAATATCGGTCTGTGTATCAGGTTTTAAGCTAAGCATAAAATCCCTCTCGTAGCAATACAAAAACAAATCTGCAACAAGAGGGGCACAATTTGTACCCATGGGTATACCAACAACTTGACGATATATGGTATCTCCATAACGCACAAATATATTATCTAAAAGAAAGGTAAGAGATCTACAAACATCAAGGCAAGTCCACATTGTGTAATGTTCAACTTCTGAATTCGAAAAGAATGAACGTTGAACATTACAAGCAATGAACATTTTGTTTTCTCTGGCAAAGGTTTTTTCTATTAATTTAATAAGTCTATCCTTTATAAGATGGTGAGGTAGAGTAGTATAGAGTGTAGAGAAATCATAAGAGCTCAGTAAAGAAATGTTATACTGTTCATTTTCAAGTTTTGTTAAAACATCATTTGAATTTTTTATGGACCAAAAAACATTAATACCAGAATTTTCATATATTTTATCACAGTAGCGTTTAACATGTTCTTTGATCGTAGTAAGACAGGACGTCAAAAGTATAGATAATTTAGTAGTGGTACAACAGCTAGAGTTGGCAATAAAACGCGACTTATAAGGGTTTTTATGTAGTTTCGGAATCCAGTACAAAGTAGAAAGTTTATGTTGTTTTATGTTAGGACCAGACTTAAAATCATTGCACATTTTTACATGTTCCGAGACTATATCTTTTTCAGGTGTTTGAACTGTTATATAAGTTTTTGAATCAGTTAGCTCCTTCTTTAAAACATCAACATAATACAATCTTCAAATAATGATTACATTGTTTGATGCCTTGTCAGCCGGAACAAGAACATAATCTGAATGAAAATTAGAAATGTTTTTCTTCAAGTAGCGAAATGTAACTCTAGGTCGAGGTGGTAAAAGATGGTTATTTGATTTGTAAAAAGTTATTCGTGTATCAATAATATCGAAAATACATTTCTTCCAATCCGAAAGGGCATTAACATCAGCATGTTCTCGTCGACACCATTTGATGCAGAATTCTTGAATAGCTTCCGCAATATGAGTTCGACAAGCGTCAAAATCAATAAGGGAAGGTAATCTATATTTAGGTCCTTTAGTTAGGAGGGTCCTGAGACGTTTATCCTTAATGATATCAAAATTACCAGTAATGACATGACCAACTGGTTTATAGCAAAAGCTAGAAATGCTACAATCTCAAGAAATAGGGGTATTAACATCAATATTTAAGTCAGAGACAATTTTATTGTAGTTCAAAATAACATTTCTAATAGGTTTATTATATTTATAACAGATGATAGGTGATTCAGAGTTGATGAAATATTTGGGAATAGCATCGATTACATTCTTATCACGAAATATACTTTGAATATCAATAAAATCGATACCTTTATTTAGGAACTGAAGTTTCAGAAAATGTCTTTTATGTTCAGATTCTTTATCAATACGTGGACGAAGAACATGCTGTGTGTAACTTTGTATAAGTGAGGCAGTATTAATTAACGGATCTGTACGCATATAGATTTTATCAGCCTCTTCGTCTATTGACTTAAGACAGGAAAAGGGTAAAGACGATAAACAAGATAACATAGAATGTTTACCAGTTTGTTTTAGAATAGTATGTAAATCATGAATAGACATATTACGACGTAATTTACGCTTAATATTACCATTTCTACGTCTGCCATGTGATCTACTTTTACGTTTTCGAATAGAAAATATAGAGAAAATGTCGATACTTGGATCTTTAGAAATATTGCCGCTTTGGAAAATGTTATCATTAAGGCCTAAAGGAAAAGGTGTTTGTAATTTCTTTATCCAGTCTAGCTCTGTGATGAAACGAGCTTTAGATTTTAAACTACCAGTAGTTTTAGAATCATAATAAATTTGTTCTACTGGTTGAACCGAAACATATTTGAAAGAATGTCCTGTATGACGAAAATGCTGGTAAAGAAAATTGCGTACTTTTTTGATCCGGCAATGGTAACTGTGTTCACGAAACCTAGTTTTTAAAGAACGTCCTGTCTGACCTACATATTGAATGCCACAACGTGGCGCATTTCATGTAAGAACATATATAATATTAGATGAGTTTCAGTCTAAATCAGAATTAATCTTCACACTAAACACTCTACCATTAACAAGAGATTTAATTGTTGATCTAGTAGAAATGAAATTGCAACACATACACCTCTTACTATTGCACTTAGTAATTATTGGATACACCCTATGTCTTTTGTTCAAATAATGTGAATTTAGATGGACTTTACTATAACGAATGATAGATTGCTTTAAAGGAGACAAAACGATTTTAGGTCCATTATGAAAAATGTTACTAATAGCCGAAGAGGGAACATGAAAAGATGAAGCAGAAGACAATTTTAGAGGTTTAATACAAACTGACGGCTGTAGTGATTGGAAATTAGCCAGGTTATGAGGAATCTGAACGGAAGACACAGAGTGTAAGTTTAAGTTATTAATTTTGAGTTTAGGGAGACTATTCATATTTTGTGTAGTAATTGTAGCACCCTTCTGTAAAAAGCGACATACGTATGTAACGAAAAGTGGTGTAAAATAATAGAAAACATACCATAGGTTATGACAAAAATAAAGAAGACTAAGAATATGAATGAAACATTGAATAGTGAAACATTGAATGGGTAAAAAGTAAGAAGAAACACAAATAAGGTAAAGTCGCACTAGAGAAAACGCAAACGGCACAAATCTTAAAAGGGAAATTAAAATAGTCACACAATATGTCGGTGAGTACGGAAGCCACCATGAAGTGCAAAGTACGGTGTAAAGGTATGAGGAAACACATTGAATGTAAAGCAATTCCTGCAAGAGGAAGAAAACAATATTGATTGGATGTACGGGGAGACGTTTCACCGCCGCCACACTGCACAAACAACACTATTGTGCTTATAAATGGAAAAGTAGTAAAGTCAAGCAGGCAAAGCCACATGCAAGACGCAACCACCACCAAAACACCGATAGACAGCATGACACACACACACACAACCACACACCCAAACGCACACGCACACACACGAAATGAACACAGAAAACACCAAAAGACACACAAGAACCAGGGACAAACGTTCCACAACATGAACAAACCACAAGCACAAAGACGCAATGCAAACAAAAGGAAGGCATAAGCAGACCCCAATCCGAGGAGAGTCGTCTGATCTGGATCTTCTGTGTTTCCAAAGGCGTCCTATAAAACGTCTATATCAAATAAGGGATTTTGTAAAACAAATATTGAACTTATGAATACGAATTCTTGATGGGACGTACAGTGGTCAAGATAAGGTGTGTAAATAAAACATTTTTAAAATAACTTTTTAATTTTCCACCAAACCCTATGTTGTGACCACTGTTTAGAATCATCTCAAAGAGAAATGGCGATTTTAGTGCTTGAGTACGTAGGCCTACGTTTATCTGTTGCTTTGGACTTTAGATAATGACATATATAATGTTTTACCAAGATTTATTTTCCATAAGCAAACAGAGCAGACATTGATGATTTCTTAAAATATATATCTGATCATATGTGTTCTCTTTACGAATGTGTAAAATGCATGAATGTACATTGCTTGTTTGCAATTTGTCTTTGTCTTTTCTTCCTGTGTTTTAACTAGTATACAGTCACGCCACTCAAATGACCATCATTTAGACACATGAAACGTGAAGCTCAATGAAAGATAAAAATAACACGTAGAGCTACACACAGAGCTTACAATACTACTCTCGTTCTCCATTGTGGTTCATTCTGTTTTAAAAGTTCAGTTTGATATTCAGAGGATACGTTTAACCTTTCACTCCACAGATACGCCTTTCTACGCTTTGCAAACAGAGTAGACCCAGACCATACAGCTCCTGCAGGAGCCGTCTGATCAGGTCTGCTCTGTTTGCTTACGATATAATATAAATGTCAGTGTACAATTTCTACCATGGCTCAGACCGTTTCTATCCATGTAAATAAACTATTATAATCAGTCATGATGTCATTATTTTTTCATGAATGTTCATAGATTAAAGGGTTATTTAGTAATCGGACAGCAGTGATTTTACTGTATATATGCCATTATAGCCACAATTTAATCAGATGCCAGGCATGACTAGCTTAGCCTATGTGTCGAAATCGGATTTCAACTTGCTTGTACAATGTACAGATTTATTTAAACATAAATTATATAACCCTTACACGGGAGGCAACTCTAGTTCCCACAACAATTGACTAAATTTCACAGTTATTTCTCATCGATCAGTTTTGGTACGTTAAGGGCATATCAGCAGACAATAACGCGTGGTAACCATTTAACTCATATTTATATAACGTGCTTTCACGCATTTGCAAGACAGAGTAGATCCAGATCAAACGGATCCTATAGGAGCCGTCTGATAAGGGTCTTTTCAGTTTGCCAATGGAATTTGACAGAGCTGTTTCTTTACTTACTAAAATGACCACACCGTTACACCTTCCACATGTCATTATAACTATTTTGTACATGAATATAAGGTATTGGAATATGGAATAAACATAGAACAGGGAAAGGGTTAACTAAATTGTAGCTTAATGCAGGGCAAAAGTAATATAATAAGGTTCCAAATTAGCGTTCTGTATTGATGGTGCCATGCGTAAACCCTTTCCTTCATTTATAAACTCCATTTCACGCCATTAGATATTGAAAAATACCATTTCCTTCATATAAACACCTTTTCATACCATTAACCCTTTCACCGCCTACGTCGCATAATTGCACCACGTTAAATAGTGCAGTTCCTGATCAGACGCCGCTTTTTCAAGGCGGCGTCTGACCAAGGACTTCACTTTTTGTCTCAATCTCTATTTCTGTATCTGTGCTTTTTTCCTTTGAAATATGCATTTACTTATCTCATTTCTTTATATTACTGAATGATTGAACAAACTTGGATTACAGGCGAAAAATAGAATGTTGGCACCGAAAGGGTTAAATACAAAAAAGACCCATATCAAACGACACCTACTTGTTGAATTATAATAGATGCGAACCTACAGTTTCTACCAAAACCAATGCAGCGTATGTACATATGGCATCATAAAACGTCAGCTAATGAATATTCAAGATGTCTTTATTTCTTACAATATTGAACAGGGAGCGGGTTAATACGAACGACCGGCGGTAACATTTCACACAATACAATTCATGATTTCACGCTTTCACGGTTTCACGATTTCAAAATTTCACGATTTCACAATGTCACGATTTCACGATTTCACGATTTCACTTCAAAATTTCACAATTTCACGATTTCACAATTTCACAATTTCTAGATTTCACGACTTCAAAAGTCTCGATTTCGCGCGCAATTTCAACTTCATGTAAAATATTTTAGTCTCGTGACACGCTTGGCGTAAATAAGTCAACATAGTGGCTCTCACCCTTGAAATCAGGATAGCGATTGGAGATCCATAAATACACCTTTCTACGCCTTTGCAAACAGAGTAGACCCAGATCAGACGACTCCTATAGGATTTAATTTTAATTAAAATACATGATGTAATTATTTCTAACAGTTTATTTTCAATTAAATTCTCCTCCAATACAGTGTCATACAAACATAAGACAAAGATTTAACATAATAAACACATGAATGGCAATTCTCATATATGAATATTCATGGAGGAAATGTTTAAATAATCTTGATGGTTGACCATGAGCACATACTACATGACTTATATGAAGGTCCTCTGCCCTACAGTTCTGGAAGGGAAGATTGTCATAGTTTTCCGCCGTTTCTTTCATCGTGACATTTACTCCAACACTGTGATTTCCCGCGTTTTGATGACGTCGTAACAATTAAAATGGACAAATTGAAATCAAGAAATAGAGAAATTGTGAAATTGTGAAGTCGTGAAGTCGTGCAATTTTGAAGTGAAATCCTGAAATTGTGAAATCGTGAAATTGTGAAAATATGAAGAGAAATCGTGAAATTGTGAAATTTTGAAATTTTGAAATTTTGAAGTGAAATCGTGAAATTGTGAAATCGTGAAATTTTGAAGTGAAATCGTGGAATTATAATATCATGAAATCGTGAAATCATTAAATTTTGAAGTGAACTCTTGAAATCGTGAAATTGTGAAATCGTGAAATTTTGAAGTGAAACCGTGAAATCCTGAAATTGCGAAATCATGAATTGCTTTGTGTGAAATCATGAAACGGAAATGTCACCGGCGGTCTTTCGTAGGTTAAGCATCAGCTTTTCATGGTTCCTAAGTTCACCCAGTTAGTGATCGCTTGAAAAGATCGTTCCTGCTATAATAAACGTATATTTTCATAAAAAACGGTTATTTGTTATGTTCATTCACTGTTTTGAAAGTTGTTAATATAAACATGTATTGATAAATGGCCTTGTCATACAAGATAAACCATTTTTGTCAATACTCCTGTTTTTGTAGTACAACAGAATATCATCGACGTATTATTATTACATGTTGTATTAGATCTACTATTATTTTGGGAGCCAGTGAAGTTCCTTTAACACTGGTGTTATGTGGTCAAAACGTGATGTCCAGGTAATGATACGAGCTGCAACATTTTGGACAGTCTGCAGTTTGTTCAAAGTTCCACTGGGAGTCAGTGAAGTTCCTTGAACACCGGATTGACTTTAAACTTTTGACTCATACCTATAAAGCACCTAAATCTCCAAGTTATATCACAAACATGTTAAAGATATATAAACCACAGCGCGATTTAAGATCAAAAAATGACTTTATGGCCCTCGTGATACCAAGATCCCGCACAGTTACCTATGGTGATCGTAGCTTTGCAAAGGCGGCTCCTAAGTTGTGGAATGAACTAGCGGCGGGAATACGGAAGTCAGCTTCACTTGAGTCTTTTAAAAGAACTCTTAAAACTGATTTCTTTTTAAAGATATATGGTGGCTGATGTATATTTTAAGCCCAAATAGCTGTTGCATGTTTTAACTCACCACCTTTTTTCTACTTTTTCCTGAGTAAAATAAAAGTAGATCTAAATGGATGTAAATGCATAAAAAAGAAAGAAAATTTCCTTTAATCCTTTTCCTGTTCTATATTAATTCCAAATTTCGATACATGTACCTACTGAATATTTATGGCCAAATAGTCAAATGAAATTTTAGAAACTAAAGAAACATATTTATCAAATTCCATTAGCAAACAGAGCAGACCCTGATCAGACGGCTCCTATAGGATCTGGGGTTTCTTTGTTTGCAAATGCCTGAAAAGGGTTGACCCCGAAGGACCAGAAAATATAACAACGGTGAAAATGAAATACGGGGTGAGATTTAAAGGCAGTCACACGAGCACTTAACACTTGCTGTTGATAATGTTACAGGTACATTAATTCTGAAAGTAGTAAGTTTGGACGTACTAGTTTGCATAACTTAAAGCAAGGGACACTACAAATCAGTGGCAATAAGAATGCGAAACAAGAGTTTTCTCCCGTGACTTGAAGATGTTAAAAGCATTTTCACGCATCTGTAAAAAGACTAGACCAAGATTAGACGGCTGTTAGACCACATTCGTAACATGTCACATTCGTAACATGCCACATTCGTAACGTCACATTCGTAACAGGTCACATTCGTAACACGTGTTACAAATGTGATTCGGAAATCGAGCACATATGTAACGCATTTTGTGACGAATGTGATCGATGCCGATTTTTGATGTGACATACAATGTCAAATTTCATATAGAAAAGGAAGCTAAACAGTGCATGTGCATCTTCTCTCATCGATAAATGAAACATTGTTCAATTTTTTACAACAGACTAAATATCAACAAAAGAAATGACTTAAGTTTTCTTTCCTAAAGGTATATATTTCGATTTATAGTTGCTAAACTATTTGGCATAGTGTATTAATTACTCAATTAAACTAAGAAGTAATATTTATTTAATCATAGGCACACATTAACATAATTGCCTAGGTGCATGTATACGTATATGAAAAATGGAAACGTTTCAATATATTTTGGCAGGTATCCTAAAACATATTACAAGCATGTACATTATATCTCTAAAATGTGCTGTTAAGGTTGTGAAAAGTTGAGACATGACCCTCAAGGAAATACAGTAACATATACAATGATAATCCTATTACTATTAACTAATTGAACATTGTCATTCAGGAACTAAACCTGTTACATATTTGATATGATGTTATCCCCAATGTCGGACACTCACATTTGTAACGCATTTTAGCCGTTACGAATGTGATCGCATACGTAAAATACGTTGGAATGACAATCTGACAGATGTCCAGAGTATCTCAAGTGAAGTAACAACTTGAAAGTGATGCTGTAAGAACTTTCAAAAAGAAGACATCCTCTAGTATTTCCATGCTATTGGTTTCTATAGCAAATTTAAATTTTCCATTTTAGATGTCTAACAGGTTTGAGCAGTCTTCACAAAGTGACGTTATGCATGGATAAAGACGAAGAAATCCTTTCATGACACTAACACCGTATATGGTAGTACATTGTCATAACTCAACGAGATGTAACTTTTGAATTTATATTATCGTTCTGATTTCAACAGATTAACAAATCAACTAAAATCAATGACGCCAACGTCACTTTATTGGACAAGGAAAGTGACGTAACTATTAACTATTACGGACAGTATACATTTTACCAAAAGTGATACAGTATAACCTTGGTTATCCGAAACCTATTGCATCCGACAAACTAATATATCCGACAGCAATGTTTGGTCCCGAACATTTCCTTCTTTGTTCTATGTAATTAAAACCTTGGTTTTACGGATACTCGCGTAACCGTTATCCGACACTGTTTGGAGGTCCCAATGTGATAATTGCGGCATTTTTCACACCTGCGTATCCGACGTTGACGGTTGTATTGAATTGGGCCCACCTATAACTGAGCAATTATCGCTTCCGCAGCATTTTGGGTACAGGTTAAATCCATAATTACTGGTTATTATCGTTGTGATCACACACTTAATCCATGTAATAGAAAACATGTATAGTTGTTTGAATAACGTTAGGTGCAAACTCGATCCGAAATAAAATGTACTTTACTTGTTCAGCCAGATCTAACTGTTGCAAACAATGTGCATACAAATGAGATGCAGAATTGCTCGGCGCCTCATCTGGATCCAAATTGTTAGACACACTGATATTTATCTGGGTACTTACATAAACTTACATAAACCCCATCGTCCTAAAATATAGAAATCTCCGAGCGAAACTGACTTGTTGATAGGATGTCAAATTTTGCGTAAGGGAGAATCCGATTAAAATTTGCTGTGTTAAAACAATAAATATGGCTGTCGCTGTTTTCAAAAAATGAAAGGTCATCGTTTTCAGAAAATGAAAGGTCACGTGTGATGTCGCGTGTGATTTATTGGGGTTTTAAATTTAATTTGATTGGTCAAAGAGTATACACCCTTTTCTGCATTAGCATATAACCTCCAACCTCGCTCTGAGTCAGGGTTTAGATTTCTAATGATGTTTGTTTTTCATAAACACCCGACGCCATGCAATTAAAGTAACGTGCAGACAAACTTCTCAACTCCCCATATTGGCACATTTAACAGGTAAAAGAGTTGAAAGGATTATCAGGCCATCGATTATAATCTTCCCCTTAGGCCAATGTCAACGCTTGGATTATTTCGTTCACTTCCGACATAACGAAATACACCGACGTGGCCATTCTATGCACTTTTCCAACATAACGGAAGTTTCCGAAGCGGTCACGATATTTTGATCGATGATTTCCGTAATGTCGGAAAGTTACGATGCGCAGCCTCCATTTTGACAGTTGAGTCATCTGAAAGTGTGTATTTGGTTTTCACACTTTTCAATCGGGCCGCCAGGCTGTCTGCTGGCCGTCTAATGGGGTTTAAATATAGGGTTTGGGGTGAAATATGGCGTATGTTTCATTGCGATATTCAATCATATTATAGGGTATTTACAAAAAAAAATATTTCGGCGACACAGACCATCGGCGTTATATCGGATACCTCAGTAAAACGGTCCTCGGTATAACAGAGTTCCAGTGCGCATTTATTTTCATAAACTTTCAGAATTGCTGCACTCATTTTTCCTACGACATTTACGTAGCGTGCAGAATGTTAACATTTGATTCTAACGGGTTTCATGCCGAATGTAAATAAATATCAACAGTCAATGTTTATCGTTGTCGTATATTTCTCTTCCAATTTTGAACAACCGACACACCGATGCATCCGACAGTTTCAGGCGGTCCGAAGGTATGTCGGATAACCAAGGTTATACTGTAGTACTCTTAACTATCACCGACCATATACACATATTTCAATACATAGAGTTTGCATTTTGCATTATTCAACATTCATATATGCAAACATACCACATAAATGTTCAGTAATTTAATTTTGGACAAGTCATAACAACAGCAATATAAAAGTCATGTTTTTGTGTTACCTGCCAAATGGCAGTGTGTCACATACGGATTACCTTTCCGTCGTCTGTCTGTCTGTATGTCCGTCTTTCTGTCTGTCTGTCCGTCACATTTTCTTTTTTAGCTTCTCTTCTCTCAGCAGGTGCCGCACTCTTGCATGTATTGAAATCGCCATGTTCAATTAATTTCTGAATCGAGATGGTGCTTTTTAAAGAAGTAAAGGCGGATGGAAGAACAGGTAATGAAGTTTGATGGGAGGTAATGAAGTATGGAGTATGGAGTTAAAAAGTTGGGAGTTGGATGTAAGGTAATACGAATGTGAATGTATTGAGTTAGGAGTAATGAACCTGGAAGTGGTATTTCATACTCGTGAAAGAAATGAAGTCGGAAGTGGAATGTAATGAAGTTGGACGTAGGAAGAAATGGAGTTCAGAGTATTGGGGTTGGGAGCTAAAAGTAAGGAAGATGGGATTTAAAGGTATCTCATGTATGTTGGAATAAGAGCTGTGAAAGCAGACACGGATAAAGATCGTTCAGATTGATTTTAGATATGACATGTAGTTCAATATTGACTAATTCCCTCATGTGCTGTTTTAGACATTTTCCTTATAGACCATTTTAAGGCACAGCCTTATTTGAAGAACAAAAACAAGAATCTACTAAAACAGGGGAACTACAACATTCTAGAACATTGAAACCATTGTCATAAATAAAACATTTGCTCATGTGGCGCAAATTGAGAAAGTGCTATATTTTTAACAATGGTTTTAAAAAATGACTTTTACATAGGCATGGGTAAATACAAGCTACATTACCACTTATGAAATAATAGTGCTGACTCGAGGTTTGGGTAGTTTTGGGACCCAAACTTTGTCACCATTGGTTTATAGTTTCTAAACAGATTGAACGACTCTGTAGACATGAATTGTCACCGCTGGATAAGGGTTCAGCTGCCTGATAATTGCCATATGAAAATAGATTTCTGTCACCTGTTTAATGCTGTGGTAAATTACCATGTGAAAATTGTGAAAATAGTTGATATTGAGAAAACCCAGAGGTCGGGATAAGATGCGTGAATTAAAACATGTTCGAGAATAATTCCTTTTTTCTCTCCACCAGACCATATATTGTGACTGCTCTTAAGAATCGTCTCGAATCGTCATCTTAGGGTGTTGATGGAGCAAGAACGGTTTTATTATTTGAGTACACACCTTTTTCTGTTTCCCTTACTTATATAGTGTCCAAGCTACCAGCCCTATCCCATTCCATATCTGGTGAGATATATCAGTGATTAAAGCCTGACACTACTTATTCATTTCCTGTTAAATTTCATGTAAGAATTAATGGAAACATCAATATTAACAAGAACAGAGGTCAGACAGGAAATACAAAAAAAGTCAACATCAACACAAAAAAGCAGTTCTAAATGAAATGCACGCATAAACACGCGTACGCAATCACACACACGCACGCACGTACGCACGCACGCACGCACTCTTACACATACACACGCCCATGCGCGCACACATACACGCACGCACGCACGCACGCGCGCGCGAGCGCACGCGCGCACGCACGCACACACGCCATCCCACGCACGCATTTTAATCGTTAGAGCTGTAGATAAGTTAGCGTACTTAGAGAATTGAATTATTTTGAGGGTTTTACTTTCGCCTGCCAAACCCTACCCGCTACCTGTCGATGTAGGGCGAGTCTGATAAGTAGTAGACAGGTAGGATTTGGTTGAAAATTAACCCTTTACTCCATTGATATGCATGTAAGAAATAATAGCATCATGAACATTAATTAGATTAGCTATTACCATTTCACAAGGATGTTTTGGCCATGGCACAAACTGCATAATCATATCTATGTTATACCATAGGCAAACAGAGCAGACCCTGATCAGACGGTTTCTACTCTGTTTGCAAATGCGTAGAAAGGAGTATTTATTAAGGGTTACGAGAATTTGATAGATCATTTCGTATCTTATCTTCAATGTACTGATGCAAATTAGAGTGTTCTGCCAGGAATCCACTGTGTTTGTAATCTTTGTATACAGTGCCTGTATTCAATTAAATGGGTGTAAAACATACTTTTATATGTTAACCCCATTCCCTCATATTTACGCCTTCTGGCGTCTCTATAAATATCGCTTATTGAAACCATTACATGATAAATAGAGCATTTGCTCCATATAAACAATGCACTTATTATCACAATGGTTTCAAAACTTCACAGTTTTAAAATGTCCCTTTTCTCTAGAAAATGCTCCTTTTCGGTGAATTTATTCAAAGAGATTGGGTCTAAAATAGCCTATGAGGATATGGGTTAAAGAAAGTCCCGTGAAAGTCCCGTGTTATATCAGGAAGGTCGAGACTACCAAGAAGACCAAGAAGCCAACAGAAATTCTCATGACGTCATATCCGTTCGTAATTTCTTCGAGCTGTGGGCCGTTACAAAAGTCTTCGGCGCATTTTGAAAGACACACGAGATGTAGACCGTCCCATACACACGACGTCTCATTGTTTGTGGTCAGATCGAACAGTCTGTTGTACGCCCCTTTGTCGTTTTGGACAGATGCATTGAATGAAAATGAATGTCCGTCGTTGCAGTCGCGAATGTGGCTGACAGTTTGGCCTGAAAATAGGAAGAATGTAAAAAATCAAATACAGTAAATATAATCGTTTTTAGCATTTATTAAACTCGTAAAAGGAGGAGAACAATTCATGCAGAATGTAAACAGATCAATGTTATTCATTGGCTGAACGCACTGACGTAGAAACCATTATCACATTAAGTGATGTTTGCAAGTAAAAATAATTTATGATAAATCACAAATCTTCTATCACAATACGAAATTCATCACTAATTCCGTCAAACACTTCACCTACCTACTGCTAAATATGCATACAAACTCTCATACTTATAGTCTATATGAACATATTCGAAGAGGTCGACTCAATGCCTATTAAATTTTTCACTTATAGTGTCCCCAAATTAAGAACAGATAAGATATACATTTAAGATTACATGCACAATGGTAAAATATGCAAAACGGTCAGCAAAACCACGAGTAATAAAAGGTCTAAGCTAAATAACTTTACCAAAGCCAAAATGCAATAAATGGACTTAATATGTTTTATGTACAAAATGGTTTTAAAGCAAAAGCACGTAAATTTAGGGTGATAAGAAAAAAAGAGAGAAAAACATATTTGGCTTCCACCAAGGATCGAACCCACGAACTCGCGTTTCCTAATCCGTCGCCCTAACCCCCTACACTACGCTGACGGATATGATTGAGAATGTGCTTTTTATCAGTTATACCTAATTCACTAGCATTCACTGAAATTGGGTCATGGCAGAAAAGAAAGAAATAACCTCGACAAAATATGTGCCCAAGCTAGGAAATATATATGAATCAAAATAAATAAATATATATAAATACAAACTAGCCTCACAGTAAACCATGGTTATTAAAAAGATTGGCTTTTATAGAAACACAGGAACGAAGTAAATCATGGTCTTTACTGAAACCCCTATAAGGTTGGGCTGCTTTCGCATTGGGATAGGTGGCGCCACCTTGAGCAAGACGGACATCTCTTGAGAGCCCCGATATTTCGATCTTTTGTTAACTTTGGCCTTTTATTGGAAAGCTTAAACTGTATTATCTGGAACTTAATGCATTCCTACATCACCTTTGATTCATGAACTACTCAAAACCTCACCATCTTGTCTTTTTCAACGCAATCTGAAAACCGCATCGCTATCCAAATCACCTAGACGCTTGTATACACTTGAGTGACCCGGACCAACCCACAGACTTGCAACGTGAACAATGATGATATTTCTATTATTGCTATTATTGGCGACTCCTGATAAACTCTTAAACACTCTGAATGTCACAGTCGTCAACAGTGACTCATCGTTCAACAGAAGTGACACGGTTTCTTCAAACCTTACCCACGAGCGTGCATTTGTCACCAGTTTTCGCGACCTGTCATCGGCGCTTGTTTCACAACTGGAGGTAACATTTAGTTTAAATTACATCCGTTGCCATGGCTTTGATAATAATTACAGGCTGCTCCATCCGGTCTCGAGGCATACTGCCATACCAGACACTCTCATATTTTACAGCTTCCATAATGCTCTGTCTGATATCTCAACCAAACTAATATTCATGTCAAAGCAACTGGTCATCATGCAAGATCAGACGTTCATGTCACAGAATTCACAGGATCAGGTGGTACCTCGAACCACATTCCTTCCCCACCAGCCCCTGTCCAGCTTGTCATTTTTCCCAGATTTACACGACCTTTTCGCATACTTGTCCTTTTACCATTGGCTACGTGACATTAAGCTGATTAGGGTTATACCAGCGATTCAACCACGAATCAAATCACATAGATTAATCTTCATAGCTGGTATTGAACCAAATCCTGGTCCGAGCCTTAACATCAGGCTAAACTCTAGCACTACCTCGGTAGTAAATTTCCCATGTGGAATCTGCAATTGTGAAGTAGCTGACTTCAGTCGACGTGCAATCGCTTGCAATAAGTGTGAACAATGGATCCACAAATCCTGCATAGGAATGGACACTGAATTGTATGACAATCTTGCTAATACCTCCCGTCCATGGTTCTGCCCTCGCCCAGACTGCGGTAGCCTGAACCGGTCTGCGATATTGTTTAACATCCCAGCTTCTATGGAGGATAGTGTTGGCAGCATCTACTCTGCAGACACAGACGTGTCATGCTCCACGCCAAGTCATACCAGTATCACTGGAGTTAGTAACCCGCACCTAGACACTTCATTGTCCTCCTTTGGTAGCCCTACAGCAGCGTCATCGCCAAAACCTTCAGTACCTCAAATCAGTACCGGCAAACATCACCTCCGCTTATTAACAATGAACTGTAAAGCATTCGCAAAAAAGGAAAGAACATTGACGTCCTGGTCGAGACAGTTGCACCAGATATCATAATAGCAACAGAAACTTGGCTGAGCAGTGACATCAGTACATCTGAGTTCCTTAACCCATCTCTAGGCTACAATGTGTACAGGAATGACCGTAGATCCGACCCACATGGCGGAGTTTTAATAGCAGTCAGAAACAACCTACAGTTCACTAACATCGACATCAGTAGCGACATTGAATTTCTATCAGGCACTCTTCAGTTGCCAAATAATAAGCAAATGGTCATCGGTGCTTACTACCGACCCCCAAACAGAGTGGACGAGGAATACCTGACCAAGACAAGCGACACGATCACTGCGCTAAGGTCCAAGTTCAAGAAAGCTGTCTTCATCATATCGGGTGACTTCAACATACCTGATGTTAAATGGTCTGACAACAGTATAAGTGGCAACACTTACCCGCACCGAGTTAGCCAGAGATTTCTTGATCTTGCACAGGACCTGGCCCTCGAACAGATGGTAGAGACAAGTAATATACTCGACCTTTTGTTATCTTCACACCCAGCCTTTATGACCCGCTGTAAACGTCTACCACCTCTAGGAGTCAAGAGCGACCATGATATTGTACTATACGATACATCACATGAAGTGACTCGTACAAGACCACCGCGCAGGAAGATTCTACTGTCGAAAAGAATGGACCTCAAAATCATCAAACAAGCATGCTCTGACCTCTGTCAATCTTTCCTAAGCAGTCATTTTTCAAACATTGACGATATGTGGTCTACCTTCAAGAATGGACTGCTAGATATCCTCAATACTCACATACCATCTAAGACCAGCTCTTCCCGTTTCACACATCCATGGATATCAACAAAGACTCGCCGTCTCAGCCGTCGTAAAGCCAGGGCTTATCGGAAAGCCAACTAAACCAAAAGTGAAAAAGACTGGGATCGCTATACATCTCTGAAAGCTGAATCCCAACGAGAAATTCGTAGAGCCCATAGGGATTTCATAAAGCAGACTGTCAACCAAGATCTTACCACAAACTCGAAAAGATTCTACTCATACATCAAGAGCAAAAAACAGGAACCATCAGGTATCTCACCTCTCCTTAACAAAGACGGATTCCTTCACAGTCGCAGTACTAACAAGGCAGAAATCCTTAACCTTCAATTCCATTCTGCATTTACAAAGGAGAACCTAGCCACCATTCCTGACCTTGGACCAAGTATCACACCTTCCATGGATTCCATACACATTACTACACCTGGTGTCATCAAACTCCTTAAAAACCTGAAACCTCATAAAGCTTCTGGACCAGATGGCATCCCTAATAGATTGCTCATCGCCACAGCAGAAGAACTAGCCCCTATGCTCACACACATCTTCCAGACCTCCTTAGACACTGGAAATGTGCCATCCGACTGGCGAGAAGCCCTGATCACTCCCATCTACAAGAAAGGCCCACGTAACATCGCCGCAAACTACAGACCTGTTTCTCTTACCTCTGTTGTCAGCAAGATGTTAGAACACATCATTTTCAGCTCTGCCATGAAACACCTTAATCTTCACAACATACTCACCCCAAGTCAACATGGTTTTCGCTCCAAAAGATCTTGCGAGACGCAACTGATATCTACCATACAAGGCATTGCAATGAACCTCAAGTCTGGCAAAGATCAGGTGGATGTCATCTTACTAGACTTTGCCAAAGCTTTCGATAAAGTACCGTTTCAACGCCTTCTTTTAAAGCTACACCACTGTGGCATCAGAGACAATACTCTTCTTTGGATATCTTCCTTTCTAAATGGTAGAACTCAGCAGGTCCTTGTAGAAGGGAGTACATCAGAGAAACTGGAAGTACTATCGGGCGTACCTCAAGGGACAGTACTGGGACCCCTTCTGTTCCTAATTTATATTAACGACCTGCCCTCAGTCTGTCACTCATCTCAAGCCAACCTCTTTGCTGATGACACGTTACTATACAGACACATCCAGAATGAAAGGGACTCTGCAAAACTCCAAGATGACCTCACAACCCTCGAGGAATGGGAAACCAAGTGGCAGATGAGCTTCCACCCAGATAAGTGTACAGTACTGAGAATCACAACAAGCCAGCGTTATCGCAGAGATACCAACTACTACCTTCATGGACAGCGTCTCCAAGTAGCTGACAGTGCAAAGTACCTTGGTGTGATCCTCAGTGATGACCTTCAGTGGGAGAAACACACCAGTGCAACAGCTGCCAAATCCTCAAGATCACTTGGTTTCCTCAGACGCAACCTGAGAGATTGCAGCAAACAGGTCCGAGAAACCACGTATAAGACGATGGTCAGACCAACATTGGAGTATGCTGCCTCAGCCTGGGACCCCCATAAAGCAGACGATGTCAATCGCCTGGACAAAGTCCAGCGCCGTGCTGCTCGCTATGTCTGCAACGATTACACAGACAGGACACCAGGCTGTGTCACAGCTATGGTCAACTCGCTTGGATGGGAACCTCTTCTAGTCCGTCGGAGAATCCTGCGTCTGACCATGCTCTTCAAGTATACCCATGGCCTAGTAGAGATCCCCTTAGCATCAGACGTTGTCAAGACCGGAGACAGAAGAACCAGAGGGTCACAGCGACTCTTTGTACCCTACACCAACGTCACGGTGTACAAGATGTCCTTCTTCCCCCGTACGATACAAGACTGGAACAAACTGCCAACCACCACTACAGACATCCATACGATAGAGGCCTTCAAGACTGCTCTCCACGCCGCAGTCCAGCCTCCGTCCTCAGAGTAGACAGCCCACAGGTGTACATAGTTTTAATTGTATCTATAAAGTTTTAAATGTAAATACTCTCAAGAGGTGACTGTCTTGCACCAATTTGGACAAAGTACATTCCAGTTATGGATTTCTGTCCAGTATACGGAAGAAGAAGAAGAAGAAGAAGAAATAAATTTCTTATGGTTTGAAAATGTTTTTCGATTGATAAACTTGAATTCTGTTTATGTAACTTATATCAAAGGCTGACAATCACAATACCATATTGCTAAAATATCGAAGAATGAGGAAAGCATGCTCGATACTAACATTAGCATATATTTATTTGTATAAACAGATATCAATTCAGAGATAACCTGGCCTGAGCTTATCGTTTGCCCGACAAGTGTTTTGTGGCGAAGAGTTTTGACATATTTACAATGCGGCTCGCTATAAATACCACTACGCTCCTGTAGCGGTTTATGACACCAGCCGGTATTTAAATTACGTTTGATAATAAAACATATGAGCGCTACACTATACAGTATTTAATAAGCATTGCTATTAAAACTTAAGAAGAAGTCCCAGTTTCGAACGGCAATCACAAACACAAAGAAGACCAGCTGTGGCCAAAGGATGCAAAATGATTATTACATTCTACATTACACTTGTTTAATACATACTGCAATTAATATAGCTATGGCTAAAACTATTTTAAAATGCGATTGGGGAAATGTACAAAATATATGGTAATCATTATGGCTTAATATCATTGAGTAGATTATTCGGCAAAGACTATTTTACAAAAAAACCATTAATAATTCTAAATACAGGTGCCACACAGCCATTACGTGCGTTTAAAACGTCTTTAGAAGTAAACTATTGAAATTTAGATAATATATTTATCACATCTAACAATTACATAATGGCTAATGGTTTATAGAAATGTTAGCGTGACCTAGCATACACTGACCGAGAACAGCGTAGACCTCTACGAAGCAGATACCGTCATGCGGAGAGGTGCAGTTCTTCTTGAGTTCTTCATTATTTCCATCCATTGCGGCTTTATATGTTTCGAATTTCTCACATTCATTGTCACCACCTGTTCCGAAGCAGGAGTAACAACGTAGACCCTCGCAGTATCCTGGAACACAAAGGACAATATACAACATGATTAGAAGTTTGAGTACAGTAGACACCCACACCAGCCTGGAACACAAATGACAATATACAACATGGTTAGGGGTTTGAGTACAGTAGACCCCCATACCAGCCTGGAACACAAAGGGCAATGTGCAACATGGTTAATGGTTTGAGTATAGTAGACCCCCATACCAGCCTCGAACACAAAGGGCAAAATACAACATGGTTAGGGGTTTGAGTACAGTAGACCCCCACACCAGCCTGGAACACAGAGGGCAATATACAACATGGTTAATGGTTTGAGTATAGTAGACCCCCATACCAGCCTCGAACACAAAGGGCAAAATACAACATGGTTAGGGGTTTGAGTACAGTAGACCCCCACACCAGCCTCGAACACAAAGGGCAAAATACAACATGGTTAGGGGTTTGAGTACAGTAGACCCCACACCAGCCTGGGCCACACAGGGCAAAATACAACATGGTTAGGGGTTTGAGTACAGTAGACCCCCACACCAGCCTGGGTCACAAAGGGCAAAATACATCATGGTTAGGGGTTTGAGTACAGTAGACCCCTATACCAACCTCGAACACAAAGGGCAAAATACAACATGGTTAGGGGTTTGAGTACAGTAGACCCCCACACCAGCCTCGAACACAATGACAATATACAACATGGTTAGGGGTTTGAGTACAGTAGACCCCCACACCAGCCTGGAACACAAAGGACAATATGCAACATGGTTAAGGGTTTGAGTACAGTAGACCCCCACACCAGCCTCGAACACAAAGGGCAATATGCAACATGGTTAAGGGTTTGAGTACAGTAGACCCCCACACCAGCCTAGAACACAAAGGGCAATATGCAACATGGTTAAGGGTTTGAGTACAGTAGACCCCCACACCAGCCTAGAACACAAAGGGCAATATGCAACATGGTTAAGGGTTTGAGTACAGTAGACCCCCACACCAGCCTCGAACACAATGACAATATACAACATGGTTAGAGGTTTGAGTACAGTAGACCCCCACACCAGCCTGGAACACAAAGGACAATATGCAACATGGTTAGGGGTTTGAGTACAGTAGACCTCCACACCAGCCTCGAACACAAAGGGCAATATGCAACATGGTTAAGGGTTTGAGTACAGTAGACCCCACACCAGCCTCGAACACAAAGGGCAAAATACAACATGGTTAGGGGTTTGAGTACAGTAGACCCCACACCAGCCTGGGCCACACAGGGCAAAATACAACATGGTTAGAGGTTTGAGTACAGTAGACCCCCACACCAGCCTGGGCCACAAAGGGCAAAATACATCATGGTTAGGGGTTTGAGTGCAGTAGACCCCCACACCAGCCTAGAACAAAAAGGGCAAAATACAACATGGTTAGGGGTTTGAGTACAATAGAACAATTCTGAAAGTAGGAGATTCTTCGAAAGCAAAAATAGCAATGCAAAAAAATGGCAAAAAGAGAACATTGCAGACTCGGTTTCATTGAGTCTGTTCATGAGCAACACTACACATGCTCCCTAGCACCTGTTTAAGCGGTATTCAACTTCCAAAACCAATAACGTGTCTTAAGCGGCCATCAAAAAGAGGTCTAATTATGGTTCTGTAAGACAGGTGATAGCTTAATGTAGATCTAAAGTATAGGAGGCTTTCTGCATTACTTTTTCCTGAATTAAGCAACCACCTGCTTTAACACTTCTTAAGCAACCACCTGCCTTTTAACACTTCTTAAGCAACCGCCTGCTTTTTAACACTTCTAGTTAAATAATTATACAGTAGAGTCTGCCTTAAGCGGCCATGAAAAAGAGGTCTAATTGTAGGTATGTAAGGCAGGTGGTAGCTTAATGCAGGTCAAACGTAATACAGAAAGCTCATTTGGGAACTTTCTGTATTACTTTTTCCCTTCATTAAGCAACCACCTGCTTTTTAAGAATTTTATTTTCAATAAACGAATGGTCGCTAAAGAGAGGTTTTACTGTATTCACTTTCGGAGTGGACGGTCGCGTGTTCTATCCTCAACTGGGTCATAACACAATCTTTAACCAGCTAAAGAAGCGCCAATTATCACAACTTTGTCCACTACTTTTTTGAAGCTACATTATTGAATATAGGATCGGACATAAGGAATAATGACATCATGAATATTAATTAGATTAATTGTTATAACAGCACATGGACACGGGAATATTTAACTATGACAGAAGCTGTATAGTCATATTTATATTATATCATAAGCAAACAAAGCAGACCGTGAACTGACGGTTCCTATAGGGCCTATACTGGTCTACTCTGTTTGCAAATGCGTAGAAAGGCGTATTTATGAGGTAAAGGGTGAATGGACATGTGCATATTAAGTTTGGATCCTGATCATCCATTATCTGTACGTTTATAGAATGCCTTCTGTTGCTTAGTGAAACCAGCAACAACAACACTCTCAGCTACCTGCGATCTGGCTGGTATTTGCAAGCATCTTGTCTCAAGATAAAACACCAAGTCACTCGGTGACTGATCAGGATCCAAACGGTTTCAACTCGATCAGTAGTGTCTTGAAGGCTTGTAGGTAGCGGACGTCAGTCAGCCCTTTTCTTCATATAAACGCCTTTTCGCGTAAGTATGCTCCTGTAGAAGTCGTCTCACCTGTGTCTACTCTGTTTGTTTATGGTATGATATAGATATGAGTCTACAGTTTCTGCTTGATCCAAAACATCTTGTGTACATATTCTATATAACATGTCAGCTAATCAATATTCATGTTGTCTTTATTCCTTGCATGGAGATTAAACCTTGCCTTCATATTAACACCTTTTCACACATCTGCAAGCAGACTAGACCCAGCTCATACGGTTTATATAGGAGCCGTCTGACCAGGATCTGCCCTGTTTGCTAATTTAATTTGATATATCTGTCTCTTTAGGTTCTAAAGAGGATACAATGTTCCACCTTCCATATTTTGTCCATGAATATCCAGTAAGTATTGAAATTTGAAGTAAATATAGACCTGGGTAAGGGTTAAACATGGAATGGGTTAAGGTTAAGCAGAGGTTATTTTCTCTTCATCAGACGGGTATTTAGATCTAACCGGCGAGGTCGATATTATTATTAGTAGACACTTCCACCCACCTATATTTACACTGTACTTCAAATCTAGTTTCTTTGTTAGTTTTGAAGATATTAATTTGACTTCTGATAACAGTTGATTTATTGCAGCAGAAAGTGAAGTGTCCAATGATAGTTTGTGCATCATCGTCTGTCGATCCTACAAAACGAGTATGTTCTTGTGAAAGATCCTACGACAATATGTGTAGACACTGGCTGCTCAGAGTGCAGAAAAGTAAGCTGTCATGCATAAGAGTCTATCTAAACAGACTGTCACAACCTTTTTATTATTAGCCAATGAGTGTAAAACAATGACAAAGACGAATAGTTGTAGATTCTGGTTATGAAATAAAACAAGACATACAGCAGCATTAGATCGACTCTTTGATGTTTTGTAATATAAGTTGTGTGCATATGTTAAGCATGAAAAACGCTGTAAAATGTTATCTTAATACGTCAACATGTACATCACAAGACCATTTATTATATCCCATTATGACAGTCGGTTAAAGAACAACCAGACACCAAAATCATTTAATCATTCAAACTAACACTATAGTCTCAAGTCAAATATTTGATTTAAATTAACAGCTCCTAGATGAGATTTCTAGATAGCTATCCTCGCACATTAACCATTTACTCCGTTAATACGCCTTTTCTAAGCATCTGCAAACATAGTAGAACCTGACCAGTAGCAGGTGGATCCAAACTGTTTGCTTATGGCAGCTTCTCGCGTTTAGTATGATAAAGGTTTTATAAATTCATTTTATGTCTTCCCCAGTATACTGTCCGTCTATCCGCCAAAAGTATGTCCGTCTATCTGTCCATCTATCCATCTGTCTGTCCGATTTTACTTTGTCCGCGCGGTTTCTCCAAAAAAGGTGTTTATATATGAAGGAAAATGTTATAGAACATAATCAAATATGACGATTTTCCAAAGATGATGTCAGAAGGTTTATTTATCCAGTCACCAGACTTCTCTAGTGACATAATAAAGGGGGTGCAGATAAACTTAGGTTTATTAGGTTACTTCCGGTAGTAGAATGTTTATTAGGTTAGCAGATAGGCGTAATGATTGACTGTGGAATTATTTTAATTTTCTGTAAATACATGTATGCATAAAATTATGTTGATTTAACAGAAAATTTATCAAAATGAATTATTCAAATAAGAAAAAAATAAAATTAGATGGATATAGCCAGATTCGAACCCGTGCCGTATACTACAAAAAACAATTCTAATCACTCTACCGATTACGCCACTGAGGCCACATACAAAGTGACGTTGATTTATCTTTTTTTTTTAATTTAATCCACCGCTTGCGAAACGCGTGTTTGATAAAATCAAGCCAGGAAGCAAAGATTAACAGATAAATAGTCACTGTTTTCTATTCACTCTCATGATAATCTTACAGAGGCGGTGCTTGTCATAGACCTAAATATAGCCTGTTCAATTTCATCGATTTATGAGTGACGTTAGCCATATCTAAAAATAGAAACCGAGATGACGGAACTCGAATTTGACTAGAGAGCACCCGGGAGAATAAATATAGTCATGTCTGTTTGAATTAACATATCGACTCTCAATTCAAATGATCTTATTTTTCAAATTCAACCACGTTTTCCCCTCTTGTAATGTAAGTATCGAAACTATTTTCTTCTGCGGTAGCTCATTATTTACGTCTAAATGGAAATGAAAAGGGAGGTCCGTTGATCGAAAAACCGCATTTTCAATGCACATTATTTCAAAATTGTTATGTTTTATTAATCAATTAAAAAAAGATAAAACTAAATTGACTGGATAAATCGAATACTAGGTTAGTCCGTTGATGGGACGCCTTTATCCGACTCGGAGAGAAAACAGTAGAGGCTCGGCAAGCCTCGCCTCAACGCTTTCTCCCCTCGTCGGATAAAGGCGTCCCATCTACGGCACTAAACTTCTCACCACAATAGATTCACCGCCAGTCAATTCTAACGACTTTAACCGTTCCCTTGTTCAATATTCATATAAGAAATAATAACAATATGACTATTTATTAGCTCAATTTCTATAATGTATTTTTTTCAAATGATTGTTTGCTTTTGACAGAAACTGTAGAAACAAATCTATATCATGTCAAAAGAAAGCAGAGCAGACCCTGATCAAACGGTTCCAATAGGAGCCATCTGATTCGGGTCTACCATGTTTGCACATGCGTGGAAAGGTGTTTATATAAAGGAAAGGATGAAGAACAAAATCAAACAAAAAGATTCCCCAGAATAAACGTCAGAGATTTTATGATAATATATTCAGTGCCCGTTAATTCTAACGACTCACAATACTCTCAACATTCTAGACACATTATATCAGCTTTAGTCGGAATAGGATTGTTGAAATGCACTGCATTGCTAACGCCTAATCATAATCTACACGTTTTCCAAAGTTGATACTAGAAAAAATCATAATAACATATCCAGTGTTAGTGAATTATAATGACTTTAGCCGCTGTTTGGTCAGTGTCAGTCGAAAAAAGCGTCCCCATCGTCTTCTTTGAAGCTGATATTTACAGTGCTGTCAACGTCTACTGAAGGTCTGCACGTTTTGTCATAGCTGATATTTACAGTGTTGTCAACGTCTACTGAAGGTCTGCACGTTTTGTCATAGCTGATATTTACAGTGCTGTCAACGTCTACTGAAGGTCTGCACGTTTTGTCATAGCTGATATTTACAGTGTTGTCAACGTCTACTGAAGGTCTTAACGTTTTGTCATAGCTGATATTTACAGTGTTGTCAACGTCTACTGAAGGTCTTAACGTTTTGTCATAGCTGATATTTACAGTGTTGTCAACGTCTACTGAAGGTCTGCACGTTTTGTCATAGCTGATATTTACAGTGTTGTCAACGTCTACTGAAGGTCTTAACGTTTTGTCATAGCTGATATTTACAGTGTTGTCAACGTCTACTGAAGGTCTTAACGTTTTGTCATAGCTGATATTTACAGTGTTGTCAACGTCTACTGAAGGTCTTAACGTTTTGTCATAGCTGATATTTACAGTGTTGTCAACGTCTGCTGAAGGTCTTAACGTTTTGTCATAGCTGATATTTACAGTGTTGTCAACGTCTACTGAAGGTCTGCACGTTTTGTCATAGCTGATATTTACAGCGCTGTCAACGTCTGCTGAAGGTCTGCACGTTTTGTCATAGTTCAGTACTAACAATACTTTAATTCATCCCTATTGTAAACAGTGTAGACCATAACGTGATACGGCTTTCAAACGATACGCCTACTAGCATAATGACACCAGATGCGAAGATTAAAACATTTTCAAGAATACCTTCTTTATTTCTCCACCAAACCCTATGTTGTGACCATTTTAAAAATCGTCTCGTCGAGACGATTCTAAAGAGCAGTCACAATATAGAGTTTGGTGGAGAAACGATGTTGTTAGTAGTTAGGTACGCACCATTATCTGTAGTTCTGTCATTATCGTTATATTCATTATAATCATTATCGTTATCTTCACCAAAGCATCAGCAGCAGTCTAGAAGGAGGTGAAAGAAAGACCTGAACTCTATAACAATTGCAGTTGTGTTTTTGCTAATATTATACAATTATTTACTTATGTTGAGGTCAATATGTGTTTTTACGGACATGTTAAAATGATACTGACCGAGGACGCAGTCCGAGGTCAATATCTTTTTTATATGTGAACAGAGCATAAGTAAATAATTATTATGCTATATGCCTTTCTCTAAAAATTCTCTGTTCGTGAAAATTGTCCGTTTGAGTTACATATAATATAATTATATTATACAATTATTTACTTACGTTGAGGTCAATATGTGTTTTTACGGAACTCTAAAAATGATACCGATGACGCAGTCAGTATCTTTTTTATAGGTCTGTAAAAGCACATATTGAACACAACATAAGTAGATACTTATTATATTATATGCCATTCTCTAAAAATTCTCTTTTCGTGAAAATTGCCCGTTTTAGTTACACGTTCGTGGAAATGACTAGAGTCAACATCGCTTTTGCGGGTCAATATCGCTTTTTTCGGACCCGCGCGGGTACCCCTCTCGACAATACAAATCAACTGAGCGCATTCCGAAGGGTATATAATATAAAGAAGTATGTGATGGCTGTATGATCTCGAATCCATGGGAAGTTATGAAACAGTATATATTATACACGTTTCATATAAGCTGTAACTAAGCGTCCTGCAGCAACACCACAACGTCATGTAGATATATACATGTAGGACCTGTCAGAAACTACATTGGTACGTAGAAATAAGTTTTGTGATAAAAATATATGGTACAAATAGTCATTTTGTAAAAACTGATATTAAACGAGCCTTGGATGCCAGAGGTTAATAACATTTTACACGATTCGTTTAATATCAGTTTGACAAAATGACTACTTGTAACATATAATTTTATCACAAAACTTTTCCAGTTCGTTATATTTTTGTCGTTGATACATGACCGTATCATGAACTGTCAAAATTATAAAATGAAATATTCACCTATCAGCACCAAAAGCATCAACACTTCCTTTGTCAACATGATGCTGTACTCTTTTGAATTTATTCCAATTTGTTGATTAAATAACAATGGGCGAGATTGCAGGGCGAAAGTTGCACTACCACACTCAGGTTGTAATTCACGTTTGCCTACAAACCCCCTATATCTCGTTCAAATTTCCGAACCTATCATATCTTAAACCTTATCATGTTAATCGGGGCCTGACTCGCATTTGTAAACAGCTTGGATCCTGATGAGACTCCGAGTAACTCGGCGTCTCATCAGGATCCAAGCTGTTTATCATTCGGTCTACAATTTCTCAAAAGCTTGATCGAATGGGCAGTAGACAAAACTTAACCAGATACGAATTTTAGGAAACTTTATTTTTTCAATGGTTAAATCAATGAAAGCTTACCGATCAATAACAACATGAAAGCCTTTGCAAACAGCTTAGATCCAGATGAAACGTCGAGTGCAGTTTGGCATCTCACCAGATTGATAACTGTTTGACACTCAGAACGAGGTTTTCAAAAGAATTTGAAGATTTTTTTTCTTTGAGAAGTACTGCAGACGACACCGTTTTGCAGACGATCCTGGCTTATAGGTTTAAGGTTTAAGGCGACTGATAAGAACTGACTAATGTAAACAGCGGTTTTATTGTGAATAGGACTGCATGCTCGTTTCGCTTTTAAAAACTTACTTCCTAGAGTCCGAAGGATTTCGATCGAATATTTCAAGATAAAACACCGATCACAGCTGAGATAAATGCAATGGTTTATCCTGACCAGAATTATAGATAAAAAAGGCTTTGTAAGTTAAAGCCTATATGTGTTTGTGACCCCTCTTAAGAATGGTCTTGTCAATGTGATTCTAAAAAATGGTGACAAGAAGACGATTTTTGTTTTTGAAATACACATATTATCTACAGTTCTACACATTGTAGACCCAAACCTGCCAAATGACTGGAGCATGGCGTCTGACCAGTGAATATCAGATCAGTCTACAAGTTAGTAATGACGTCATAAATAATAATTAGATTAACTGTTATAATAGCACATGGGCACAGGGAGTTTTTAGTATGACAGAAACTGTAGAATCATATCTATATTATATCATAAGCAACTAGTACTGATCCTGATCAGACGGCTCTTATAGGGGCCGTCTGCTCTGGGTCTACGCTGTGTGAAAAGACGTTTAAAGGCGTATAGAAATATAATTATATGGAGTAAATGGTTAATTCCATCTATGTTTAATATGACATGGACACAGGACTTTTAGTCCATGCACAAAGTGTACAATAAAATCGATATTAACCCTTCGCTTGCTAATCACGTCAATATACCTACCTGTAAATAGTGAAGACCCAGATGAGACAGCTCCTGCAGGAGCTGTCTCATCAGGGTCTGCACTATTTACAAATTGAGTGTGCAACCAGTGCACTCCACAGCAGTGATTGCACAGCGAAATACTTGTGCACAGTGAAGATATATGAAGATATATATAACAGGGCATGGGTAAAGAAGGAGAAATGTATTTTAAAATTCAGCAAGCGAAGGGTTAAGACATAAGCAAGCAAACCCCAATCCGAGGAGAGTCGTCTGATCTGGATATTCTGTGTTTGCAACGGCGTCCTGTAAAATGTCTCTATCAGATAAGGGGTTTTGTAAAACAAATATTGAACTTATGAATACGAATTCTTGATTGGACGTTCAGATGTCCAGATAAGATGCGTAAATTAAAACATTTTCAAGAATAACTTCTTTATTTTTCTACCAAACCCTATGTTGTGACCACTGTTTAGAATCGTCTCAAAGAGATGTTCTAAAGAGTTGTCAGAATTCAGGGTTTGTTGGAGAAATGGCGATTACGTATCTTTATCTGTTGCTTTGGACGTTATGATGGCATATAATGTTTTACCAAGATTTATATTCCATAAGCAAACAGAGCAGACATTGATGATTTCTTAAAGTATATGTATGATCATATGTGTTCTCTTTACGAATGTGTAAAATGCATGGATGTACATTGCTTGTTTGCAACTTGTCTTTGTCTTTGTCTTCCTGTTTTTTAATTAGTATACAGTCATGCCACTCAAATCACCACCATTTAGACACATGAAACGTGAAGCTTAATGAAAGATAAAAATAACACAGAGAGCTGACAATACTACTCTCGTTCTCCATCATGGTTCATTCTGTTTAAAAGTTTAGTTTAATTTTCAGAGGATGCGTTTAACGGTTCACTCAATAAATACGCCTTTCTATGCTTTGCAAACAGAGTAGACCCAGACCATACAGCTCATGCAGTAGCCATCTGATCAGGTCTGCCCTGTTTGCTTACAATATAATATAATGTGATTGTACAATTTCTACCATGGCCCAGACTGTTTCTATCCAGGTAAATGTACTATTATACCAATCAGTCTGATTAATATTTATGATGTCATGATTTTTTCATGAATGTTCATAGAGTAAAGGGTTAATTGAGTAATCGGACAGCAGTGATTTTACTGTATCTATGTATAGCCACAATTTAATCAGATGCCAGGCAACATGACTAGCTTAGCATATGTGTCGAAATCGGGTTTCAACTTGCTTGTACAATGTACAACCCTTACACGGGAGGCAACTCTAGTTCCCACAACAATTAACTATTTCACAGTTATTTCTCATTGATCAGTTTTGATACGTTAAGAGCACATCAGCAGACAAAACGCGTGGTAACCTTTTATCTCATATTTATATAACGTGCTATCACGCATTTGCAAAACAGAGTAGATCCAGATCAAACGGATCCTATAGGAGCCGTCTGATCAGGGTCTGTTCTGTTTTCTAATGGAATTTGATGGATCTGTTTCTTTACTTTCTAAAATGACCAAAATGTTGCACCTTCCATATGTCATTATTACTATTTTGTCCACGAATATATTCAATAGGTATTGGAAAATGGAATAAACATAGAACAAGGAAAGGGTTAACCAAATTGTAGCTTAATGCAGGGCAAAAGTAATACAATAACTTTCGAAATTAGCTTTCTGCATTGCTGGTGCCATGCGTAAACCCTTTCCTTCATTTATAAACGCCATTCCACGCATTTAGATATAGAAATATAGAAAAATACCATTTCCTTCATATAAACACCATTTCATGCCATTAAGCCTTTCACCGCCAACGTCGCATTTATAAATGAACCACGTTAAATAGTGCAGTCTCAGATCAGACGCCGCTTTTTCAGATGAGGGACTTCACTTTTTGTCTCAATCTCTATTTCGGTATCTGTGCTTTAATCCATTGAAACATGCATTTACTTATCTCATTTCCTTATTTTACTGAATGATTTAACAAACTTGGATTGCAGACGACAGTTAGAAATTTGGCGCCGAAAGGGTTAAATACAAAACACACCCAGATCAAACGGCTCCTGCTTGTGGAATTATAATAGATGTGAACCTACAGTTTCTACAAAAAACCAAACAAAAGCGTGTGCACATATACCATCATAAAACATCAGCTAATAAATATCCATGATGCCATTATTTTTTACAATATTGAACAGGGGGCGGGTAAAACACCACTCAGCTTTTCACTGTTCCTATGTTCACCCAGTTAGTGGTCGCTTGAAGTGATCGTCCCTACTACAATAAACGTACATTTGCATAAAAACGGTAATTTGTTATTTTCATTCACTGTTTTGAAAATTGTCAATATAAACATGCATTGATAAATACCCTTGTCATACAAAATAAACAGTTTTTGGCAATACTCCTGTTTTTATAGTACAACGAAATATCATCGACGTATATCGAACAGTTACGAAATTAAAATGCAACTCGGAAATATAGAGAATAACAGGTTAGTGCAATAGATGGGGCGCATTTCTCCGACGAGGGGAACAACGCCCGAGTCGGATAGAGGCGTCCCATCTACGACACTAACCTATTATTCGAATTATCCAGTCAATTAAATTTAATCTTTTTTGATAGACCCATAAAACATTACAATCTTGATTACAATGAATTAATATGTATTTTGTTTTGTTTCGATCAACGGAGTCCCCTTTTCATTTCCATTTAGACATAAAGGAGCTACCGCGAAGGAAAATAGCTTTGATACTTACATGTACATTATAGGAGGTGAATACGTGGTTGATTGGTGAATTTTCTGTTATTTCGTCAACATATGCATATTTACAGGATATTAAAATAGTTCCATGACTATAGAATCATATAATTACACCTTAGAAACGTCTACTAATCTAATAAACCTTCTACTATCGGAGGTAACCTAATAAACCTAAGTTTATCTGCACTCTCTTTATTACGCCACAAGAGAAGCCTGGATAAACCTACATTGATGAATAACATCGGGTCTTCAATGGGAGTTTTGTCTTCTTCAGCGTTATTCAATTGAATTTCTTGCGATATACTTCTTTTGAGCATATAAACAAATGATTTATGTATTCTAAGCATTTTCAAAAGACGTTGCAAGTATAGACTATCACTTTAAACTGATTGTACTGTAGGCCTACCTATAGAATAGCTGACATTTGAAAAGGCGGACCCATAATCAAACTTGTGAATAGTACATGTTGTCAGATATCTTTTGACATTTAATTCAGTAGAAAGCCCCCCCCCCCCCCCACTTTTAATTTTGTTTTAATGGTTGAAAACGGTGATTAAAGATTACAACATCAAAGCAACATATAAAGGTACGTACTCAAATACTAAAATCGTCATTTCTCCACCAAACCCTATACTGTGACCACTCTTCGGGACGATTCTAAAGAGTGGTCACAACGTAAGGTCTCTTAGAGACGATTCTAAAGAGTGGTCACAACATAGGGTTGGGTGACGAAATAAAGAAGTTATTCTTGAAAATGTTTTAATTTTATGCATTTTGTCTGGATCCCTGAACCTCCTTATTAGTTTCTCTAGCAAAACGCATGTTGAGATTCACACTTTGGATTTGTCTCTTCGGGATGTTTCGAAAGAATTGCTACACTTTAGATACAGTGCTCCCTCCCTACAACGGCCCTCTCAATAACGATTCCCTCCTTACAACAACGCATGTCACTGTTTCCGAAACAACAAGGCTCCAGAAACAACTTTTTCCATCGTATTTTCTTTATGCCTCCATCAAACCCTATGTTGAGACCACTTTGTGACGATTCTAAAGAGTGGTCACAACATAGGGTTTGATTGAGGCATAACGGTTTTAGTTCTCGAAATACACCTTATCTCGGGATCTGCAAACAAGCTAATTATGTTTGATTTTCCCTCCCTATAACAACTCCCTCTGAACAACACATACAATAGTCGTATCCCAAAGGGTGTCGCTGTAGAGAGGGAGCACTGTATTGGTGGAGAAATTGACGAATTTAGTATTTGAATATACCATTTGCAATGACTCATGTTTCAGATACATGTACAAGTATCACTTCAATGAATAAACCTATTCCCTTATTGACTATCTTTAGCTTGGCTAAATCGACTGAAACGGAGCATTTATTTAAAAAAGATGAAATGTGTAGTTTTAAAAACTAATGCGATTAATAAAGCATTTGCTCAATTGGAGCAAATGCTTTTTTATCTATCACATCGGATTCAAAAAATTACTTTTATAGAGGCGCCAGAATGCCTGAATATCAGAGAATTGGTTAAGGTGCAGAAAGTGTTAGGACCCAGTGGCAAGGCTAATATCTTCAGTATGGCGTCTCGCCAGGTGGGATGCTGTGTAGATTATTTGATTGGCTGATACTCAAGCGCATGTAGGCATCCGAGCTAATGTAAACAAATCTGTTCACTTAGAAAAGGAGGTCAGACTGGGCTTGTTGTTGGAACATATATAAATAAAACTTACACAGAATTCTGAGACAATGGAATCGGTAAGTAAAACAAGTTTTGCTTTGTATAACTATGACTATTTCTTCTGTTGGAGTGAGCCGATGTTTTGTGATAGCGGCACGAACGATACCCGATTATTTAAACTACAGCATTTGTAATTTACCAGTTCAGCACCGAGTGAAATGTTCAGCTTTAGTACACCACTGGCGAAGTTTTCATGACCTGTGCAGACATTAGGACTCTCGTGCTGTTTGTATGTATCGTTTCCCTGTAAGAAATACTGACACCATGGATCTGTATTACCTGATGTTTTATAATGTAAAGTTTTCAAGGAATGTGTTTGCTTTGACAATAATTGTAAAATCAGATCTATATCATGTCAAAAGCAAACATGGCAAATCCTGATCAGGCGGCTCCTATAAAACATAGGTCTGATCTGGGTCTACTCTGTTTGCAAATGCATGAGAACGTGATTACACGAAGGAAATGCTTAATAGAAAACAAAGAAACACAATTGAAATCTGGAGTAGAAGCCATTATCCCCGGTAGATGGCTTTCACCGTAAACACTCTTTGTTTGAAGTCATATTAGTAACTTTTGTAAAGTGAAAGTTCCTACAATAAACTCACATTTTCAATAACATAAAACTTGGTGTTTGTTATATCCAATCATTATTATGAAGATTGTCAGTTTGAACCTATATCTTAAAATGCCCCTCTGATACAAAATAAATCGTTTACACTTATCATTATATTTTTATTCTACAACAAAGTATTATCGGCCTACAATGTATGTCGAACATTTAACAAAAATAAAACTCAACTCGAATAAAAACCAATACATTGCCGAATAACATCGGTATTCGATATCCAACACAAGAGTGTTTTGTATTCTTAGACGTCTATTCGATTTGTTTTCTTGCAATATACTTCTTTTCAGCATAATTATAAACACATAATGTATGTATTCTAAGGATTTTAAAAACACGTTACAAGTAGAAACTATCACCTAGAATGCTAGTGAGTGGTGAAATGTCGCGCTCCAAGCCTCGAGGTTATAAAACAATTTGCTCAAAGTATTGACCAATCAGGTACTAGATAATGAACTCAGTCTTAGAAGTATTATAACCCCGAAGTCTGGTCAAATATCGCAGTTTTCATGAGAGATGACGGTTTGCCGGAATTCACACTCTTTACAAAGTTGTAATGTATAGTTTAAAGACAAGGTCGATATTAAAAAAAGGGGGAGATGGAGATTTAAAGAAAGAAATGTAACAGGCATATATAATGCAGAAATTGCAGTCAAACTTGTCTACAGGGACAACCAAAATATTGTCTTATTCAGTTGAATTAATGTGGCAGCCTAGCCCATTCTGTCATATAAACGCCTTTTTATACATTTGCAAGCAGAGTAGACCCAAAACGAACGGCTTATATAGGAACCATCTGATCAGGGTGTGTACTCTGTTGCTTTTGACATGATATAGATCTGATTCTATAGTTTTTGTCAATGCAAAGCAGAGTAGACCCAGACCGAACGGCTCCTATAGGAGCCATCTGATCAAGGTGTGTACTCTGTTTGCTTTTGACATGATATAGATCTGATTGTATAGTTTTTGTCAATGCCAAACACTTCCTTGAACTGTTTACATTATAAAAATCAAGTGATAAATATTCATGATGTCATTATTTCTTACATGAATATGGAATAGGGAAAGGATTATACAGGAGGAATGCTGCTCCAGAAACCAATTTCTGCACTGCTATCGTTTTGCAATAAGCCATTCCTTCATTTTGACGCCTCTGCAAAAGTCGCCTTTTGAAACAAGTGTGATACATAGAGCATTTGCATCTATGGAGCAAATGCTCTATTTATCACTATGGTTTCAAAACTACCCAATTCTAAAATGTTCATTTTAACTTCAAATGCTCTCTTTCAGTGGATTTATTCAAAGAGATTGGGTCTGAAAAATAATGTAATGGATTAAGTAACTATACCCATGGATACTGTTAATTTGTTGCAATTATAGAGACGATCCACTGTATAAACTACACAGTTTAACCCTTTACTGTATGGGTATTCAATTAAAATATTAACATATGAATATTAATTTTTAAAGTAAAATATAAACAATGCGATGTTTCGGTTTTTCCAAATGCTGTAGAATCAGTAGAATATTATTCAATAAGTAAATATGCATAAAATAAGCTGTTAAGTTTAATAGTCGCATTGTAATTGTATATGCCCGACCCAAGCACACGTGTTTAGCCCTCTTACCCCATATATATATAAGAGATCCATATCAGGCGAGACGACTGCTGAAAGACTTCTCTGATCAGGGTCTGCTCTATTTGCTTATGAATTAAACACATTAATTGACACGCATGTATTGTTATCTCTACAGAGCACAAATTGACAGGGTGAGCTTTTGTGATCGTCTGATGTCAGTCGTCCATTGGCGTGCGTCGTCAACAATTTGAATCTTCTCCACTTATTCTACAGGGTTCTCAGCTTTCATCTTTGGCACATAGCAGCATCTGTAGACATTCTACAAAAATTATATGTGTCCCTATGGTCAAAATTTGCCCCGCCCTAGGGCTGGCAAGTTTCCTATAGAAACATACTTAATGAAAACTTTGAAAATATTCTCCTCTGTAACTGGAAGGTTTTCAGCTTTTATATTTGGCATTTTGTTCAGGTCCTCTACAAATTTTATATTAGGTTTATGCCCCTGGGGTCAAAATCAACCACGCCCCAGGGGTGGCAAGTCTTCTATAGAAATATATAGTGAAATTTGAAAATCTTCTCCTCTTAAACTGTAAGGTTTTCAGCTTTTGTTGGCACATAACATCATGTTCAGGTCCTCTACAAAAGTTATATAAATTATGCCATTGGGTCAAGTTGGCCCCACCCCAGGGATGGCCAGTTTTTCAATAGAAACATATAGTCAAAAATTTGAAAATCTTCTCCTCTGATGTCTGGTGAGCGATATCAGGGCCATCGTGGCCCTCTTGGTTTTTCTCTCATAGAAATTTTATCCTATAGTGAACGAGATCAACGTACTCCAGTTTATACTTTATTTACTGTATTCTATAGCCCTACGTGAAACTTGATTTAATTCTAATCCATATACCCGGAAATCAGTCTACACTTTTCAGCCTAAACCTATCTTGCTGCCGCTCATAAGAAACGCATCGGAGATGAGATTCAAATGAGTTACGGCAAGATACGGCCTGGCGGAGAAATATGATAAAACTGTTTTGATAATATTGTCTAAATATGCGTGCTATCTACGGTGTCGAAATATGCGTGCTAGATATGGTGTCTAAATATGCGTGCTATCTACGACTCTGCTAGACATGTATCTTTCATAACCTGTGTCATGAGGGGCAACGGTACCTGTCAGTATCATCTGTGTATACCTAGATCACGGGGCTCATAGACTAGACCCCGATCTGAGGTTACACTGGTTAACCACTTTATTTCCATATTATGTAAGGAAACCCCCAGATATTATTTTTTGGCCCATCCACTTTTATGTTGATGGGGCACAGCAAACAGCATATTTGCTTGGATAAGCCATTCACATTGTTGGGTTCAGCAAACAATGCATGCCCTGCTCAGAGGGCGTTTTAGGGGGCCTCTGATCTGGGTCTACACTGTTTGCCTATATCCTTTTTACATGTAATGTTGAATGAGTACTAATAGTTTAAGTATAGAGTCACTCAGCTTCTGATCTGATCTAATATGTTTGTTTCTGTCAGAAGTCTGGTTCTATGATATAAAGAATTAGACTTGAATTCAGAGGTCCAGATAAGATGCGTAAATTAAAACATTTTTGAGAATAACATCTGTATTTCTTCATCAAACCCTTTGTTGTGACCACTCTTTAGAATCGTCTCAAAACAGGTTTTGGTGGAGAAATGACGATTTTAGTACTTGAGTACGCACCTTTATCTGTTGCAATGTGAATTATATATATTTACTTTTATATGTTGTTTTCCTATCAGAAAACCATAGCTATAAGTATTCAATACTATCATCATCTATTTGTTTAATTTCAGATGAAGTTCATGACCATTTTACTGTTAGCTGCGTTGATTGCTGTGAGCAGCGTCGGTAAGTAACAGTTATAGTAAATGTTATAGGCAGGGTTCCAGATAAGATGCCTAAATTAAAATAGTTTAAAGAATAACGTCTTTATTTCATCACCAAATCTTATGTTGTGAGCGCTCTTTAGAATCGTCTTTGCTGTCCTGTTGCGGGGTTAAAATGTCATTGGGGATGATTTTATTCTTTTGACAGACATCACCCCCTTTGGAAGGCAATGAATTCGCTCCATACTTTGTTAGCAGGAGCTTTTTATGATTAATACAGTGGAACCTCGATATCTCGAACTCGGATAATTCGAACTTCGATATATCCGAATTAAACATTCGATCCTTTCCAAAATTTGTACTTTAGAATTTGTCTAAATCTCACCACTCCCCATATCTATAAAGGCATGCGTCAACTTGATGCAGATCGCAAGTATTGCTGAATGTTTCTACAGGAACTTTAAGCATTACTTTCGACTTGCATTGAGCTGTCATATCAAGAAAGTATCGAGTTAGAAATAGGCCGACTCGAATTTATCTCGATGTAATGTGTCTGGTCTCTTAATGTGTCTGGTCTGGATATCGAGGTTCAACTGTTGAAATCTTCTGTGCTAATACATGTGTGTCAAACTTAACGCTTCTTCTGTCAAACGCGATCAAACATTTGTAAACAGCTTTGATCCAGATCACACGTATCTCATCAGACATTTGTAAACGGCTTTGATCCAGATCACACGTATCTCATCAGACATTTGTAAACGGCTTTGATCCAGATCACACTTGTCTCATCAGACATTTGTAAACGGCTTTGATCCAGATCACACATGTCTCATCAGACATTTGTAAACGGCTTTGATCCACATCAGACGTGTCCCATCAGATATTTGTAAATAACTTTGATCCAGATCAGACGTGTCTCATCATTTATTTGGAAACCGCTTTGATCCAGATCACACGTGTCTCATCAGACATTTGTAAACGGCAGTGACCCATATCACACGTGTCTCATCAGACATTTGTAAATGGCTTTGATCTAGATCAGACGTGTCTCATCAGGCATATGCAAATATCTTTGATCCAGATCAGACTTGTCTCATCATATATTTGTAAACAGCTTTGATCCAGATCAGACGTGTCCCATCAGACATTTGTAAACGACTCTGATCTAGATCACACGTGTCTCATCAGACATTTGTAAACTGCTTTGATCTAGATCAGACATGTCTCAGCAGGGTCCAATTTTTGACACTTTGTCAGTAGTTTTTCAAACGCTTAAACGAATCGGATACATAAGAATTTATATGCTAGTAGTCTAGCCTAGTAATTCTTTAATCATGCAACACCAAGAAATAATGCAGAAAATGAAAAAAAAGAAGGTGTGCTCTAGCGGGTTCGTTCTCTGAATGAAAATACATGCAAATGCGATATACATGAAATCATATTGGCGCGCAGTGACTTCATCGACTTTTACAACATAAACAAACTTGATTTCATCCTTTTATATGGACAACTAGATGAGACAAAGGTGAACAAATGTGTTAAATTTGATGTTTATGTTTAATTATGTTTTTTTCGTCCTTCTGTTTCCCTCCTATTGGTTGAACCAAACTTGCATCCCAGTGGGGTCAGTACACATGCACTATACCTCACCAAATACAGCGTCGACGTGGGAAATATTATGCTAGTAGGAAGTGACTATATCTGGTGACGTTGCATGATAAAAGTAAAGTTTTCACCAGATCAGGATTTGAGAGGACACCAAGTTGTAAGTGAGGATAAATGTTTAACCTTTCACCTATTCAATATTCATGTACATGTACGATATAGTGACAAAATTAATATTCAATAACTGTTTTTATACTGGCATATGAACAAAACAATTTTAATCATGACAGAAACTGTAGAATAAGATCCATATTAGATCTATGTCATGAACAAACAGAGCAGACCCTGATCAGGCTGCTCTTATAGGAGCCGTCTGATCTGGATCTACTCTCTTTGTAAAGGTGTGAAAATGCGTTTATATGAATTAAAGGTTAAAGGTATACTACTCTCATTTCAGCTGGTTATGGTACGACCGGTTCGTCGTGGGGCAGTGGATACGGCAGTGGATACGGAAGTGGATACGGCAGTGGATACGGTGAAGACCGACATTACGGTTATGCTTATGCGAGTAAGTATTATCATTGTTGAGATGTCTTTATTGTAAATCTGAAATGGGTGCCAAAACTGGAATACCTTTAGAGTTAAATCTATCTGATGTATGACATGAAAGGAATTATATCTTTATGACAGGTGTTATCTGATTCTCGTACTTGCACACAGTAACTCGGCGTCTCACCAGGAGTGTGCTGTTTGACACTCGGTCAACAGTTTCTCACACGGTTCAACAAATCAGAAGTAAGTATACAATGCAACAGACCAGAGTTTTGGCAGACACTTTTGTTCAGTAAAATATGGGTCAATGTAGGACATGGCTAATATGAATGCATACGGGTCAATGTAGGACAGGGCTAATATGAATACATACGGGTCAATGTAGGACAGGGGAAATATGAATACATACGGGTCAATGTAGGACAGGGCTAATATGAATACATACGGGTCATTGTAGGACAGAGGTAATATGAATACATACGGGTCATTGTTGGACAGGGCTAATATGAATACATACGGGTCAATGTAGGACAGAGGTAATATGAATACATACGGGTCATTGTTGGACAGGGCTAATATGAATACATACGGGTCAATGTAGGACAGGGCTAATATGAATACATACGGGTCAATGTAGAACAGAGGTAATATGAATACATACGGGTCAATGTAGGACATGGCTAATATGAATACATACGAGTCAATGTAGGACAGAGGCAATATGAATACATACGGATCAATGTAGGACAGGGCTAATATGAATACATACGGGTCAATGTAGGACAGGGGTTATATGAATGCATACATACCATTATCTATGCACTATCGGCATTGTGCATTTTGCTTTGAAAGAGCTCGATGTTTTCTCTAAAACGCCATTTTAACGTGGTGGTTCTTCTATAAAGTAGGACATGGCCATGCATTTATTGAGCATGAGATTCTTAAAAGCAGGTGGCTGCTTGATACAGAGTAAAAGTAATGCAGAAATCTCCTATAGGAGTTTTCTGCATTACTTTTGACCTCCATTAAGTAACCACCTGCCAAACATACCAATAATTATATCTCTTTTTTATTGCCGCTTAAACCAGGTTGTACTGTAGTTCCAGTTAACATGCTGACGTGAAAGTAGTTCCCTGTTCATAACGGACAAATGGTACAAGTTTTTGTTAACATGCTACTGTGAAAGTAGTTCCCTGTTCATTTCGGTCAAATGGTACGAGTTCTTGTTAACATACTTATATGAAAGTAGTTCCCTGTTCATAACGGTCAAATGGTTTGAGTTCTTGTTATATGAAAGTAGTTTCCTGGTCATAACGGTCAAACGGTACGAGTTCTTGTTAACACACTTATATGAAAGTAATTCCCTGTTCATAACTGTCAAATGGTACGAGTTCTTGTTAACATACTTATATGAAAGTAGTTCCCTGTTCATAACGGTCAAACGGTACGAGGTCTTGTTAACATACTTATAAATATGAAAGTAGTTCCCTGTTCATAACGGTCAAATGGTACGAGTTCTTGTTAACATACTTATATGAAAGTAGTTCCCTGTTCATAACGGTCAAATGGTACGAGTTCTTGTTAGCATGCTAATATGAAAGTAGTTTCACTGTTCATAACGGTCAAATGGTACGAATTCTTGTTCGCATGCTAAAATGAGTAGTTCTTGTTCACAAGCTAAAATGGTAGTAGTTCCTAATTTTCTGTTCGTATGCTAACATGACAGAAGTTCCTTTTCAAATGCTTACATTGTAAGAGGTCCTCTTGACATTATATCATGGTTATAGTTTCATTTCACTTGCTAACATGGTAATATTTCCCCTTGAAATGGTAACAGTTCCCGTTCATATAGTTATAGTTCCCACCCATATGCTGACATGGTTATAGTTCCCGTCCATATGCTAACATGGTTATAGGGCTGGTTATAGTTCCCGCCCATATGCTAACATGGTTATAGTTCCCGCCCATATGCTAACATGGTTATAGTTCCCGCCCATATGCTAACATGGTTATAGTTCCCGCCCATAAACTAACATAGTTCCCGCCCATATACTAACATGGTTATAGTTCCCGCCCATATGCTGACATGGTTATAGTTCCCGCCCATATGCTAACATGGTTCCCGCCCATACGCTAACATGGTGACAGTTCCCGCCCATAAACTAACATAGTTCCCGCCCATATGCTAACATGGTTATAGTTCTCGCCCATAAACTAACATAGTTCCCGCCCATATGCTAAGATGGTTATAGTTCTCGCCCATAAACTAACATAGTTCCCGCCCATATACTAACAGGGTTATAGCTTCTGCCCATATGCTGACATGGTTATAATTCCCACCCATATGCTAACATGGTTATAGTTCCCGCCCATAAACTAACATAGTTCCCGCCCATATACTAACATGGTTATAGTTCCCGTCCATATGCTGACATGGTTATAGTTCCCGCCAATATGCTAACATGGTTATACTTCCAATTCATATGGTAATAGTTCTTGTTCCCGTCTCATCAGGATCTGCCCTGGTTAGTTATGATTTAATGTAGATCTGATTCTACAGTTTCAGTCATGGCCAAACAATTAATATAATTAATATTCATGACGTCATATTTTCTTACATGAACATCAACTGGGGAAAGGGTTAAACTTCCGTTCAAATTTTAGTATGGTAACAGTTCTCGTTAACACGACAATAGTTCTCATCTACATGCTAACACGCAATAGTTCCCATTCACATGCTAACACGCCAATTGTTCCCGTTCACATGCTAACGCGCCAATAGTTCTCGTTCACGTGCTAACACGTCAATAGTACCCGTTCACATGCTAAAACGCCGATAATTCTCGTTCACGTGCTCAATTTATTGTTCGCCTTATAGAAATTGTATCGTTTAGATAACATGTGAACACTCAACCCTTCAGACATGTTTCCATTATACAGTAATACCTCTCTATAACGGCCACTAAATTACATGTGTTAAAGGCAGGTGGCTGCTTAAAGCAAGGTGGGAGTAAAACAGAACGCTCCTATAGGAGCGTTCTGTTTTACTTCCATCTTGCTTTAAGCAGTCACCTATCCTAAATACCGACTAATTAACACAATTTAGTGGCCGTTATAGAGAGGTTTTACTATACAATATATGCCTCTGGTAATGTGTTCGATATATACTCGTTATGAGTCGTTAATGTATCTACAGGTATGCAAGTACCTTATACCGTTATCCAACACTCATTTATCGCTAACGTGTATTTACAAAGAACTTTGAAATGCCGAGAAGATCATAGGGAGTCCCAGATTGGTTCGCACTTTTAGTATGCAATCTTTACCTAATAGGCAAATCGGAACACAGTAGCAGACACGCATTTGGGCTTGTATAAGGCACCCACTTTATGAAAAAACACAAGCGTCTTTGAAAGCAGGTGTTTGTTTATCCCTTTCCTTCGTATAAACACCTTTTCACGCATTTGCAAATAGCGTAGATCCAGATCAGACGGCTCCTATACACTGTAAATGCGGGTGTTTTGAATCTAAACACTTCTGAAAACACATAGCTGTAACAGTTTGAAAACACGTGTTACGTGTTTTCAGCAAAAACACGTAAATAACAAAACACTAGTGTTTCGGGGGAAAACACGTTACAGTGTTTTGTTTGAAAACGGGTTACACGTGTTTTGGCCCTGTAACACTTTGAAAACACAAATACGCGTTTTAAGTAATCATAGTGTTTTATTTCAAAACAGTACAGTTTTATTTTAAAATACATTATCCGTGACAGTTTGGAAGATCTGCATTAATAATGACCTTACTGCACTGCAAAAAGTGTAGACCTAGACTAATCGTCCAATCTCAAGACATGGAATCTCAGCAGGTTTGAGATGTTAGTGCTGAATAGACTAAACGCAAAAATAGGAATGATATGGATCCACACTTTTGCAAAGCAGGAAGATAACGTTTCAGAGAATTACATCAAGTTTTATTCAGAAACTAGAAGGTCTTAGACCCATGTGGCAAAACATGTACAATATATATATGGCAGAGAGTATAATTGAACAAATCAAAATCATACGTAATAATTGATAGTGGTAGCATAAAGGATGTGGCAAAATCCATTTACCCAACCAGAAGACTATATACATGTATATCGCGCTCAGCCTCAAATGCTTGCATTCATAATATTTGCATTCACATTTTAGACATTTTTTATTCGATGTCTCATTTTGATAACTCACAGTTCTCCCAAATTTGATCAACATTTGTTTCGAAACGAAACTAGAACTGTCACTGAAGGGGATGATACCCCAACTGAGGACTAAAGTCCAATCAGGAGCAGTAACTCTTTGCTAGAAAATTATGTCATTCACTCAAGCACTTCATTACAAATGCAGTGAAATGCATATATTAAATTTCATCTAAATCCAAGAAGAATTTATGAGGTAGTTTGCGTCATGTGTGCAATATTTTGTCCAAGGACGAACAGACCGACAGACAAACCAACAGATTGACTCCTATATACCTCCTCTCAAACTTTGTTTGCGGGGGTATGATTACAAGAGTGACAATTGGATGAATGTAGATATTCTAAAATAGAATACAACTATATTTATCTATCAACGGACAATTAATCCATTACCTCATAGGCTATTTTTAGATACAACCTCTTTGAATAAATCTACCGAAAAGGAGCATTAACTAGAGAAAAGGAAAAAATTAGAATTTTGTAGTTTGAAACCATTGTGATAAATATCTATTTATCACAATGGTCTCACAAAGTGACTTCTACAGAGTCGCCAAAAGTCGTCAATATGAGGGAATGGGTTAATAGAAAGTTAAATATACTGCCAAGTGCCAATATTAGCAGTAATACTTAAAATGGTATACACGTGACATCCGGCTAGACATATTAAATCATCACATGATCACTTATAACTTACTACAGAAAACCCCAATAGGAGCTTTTTGCATTGCCTCCATTATTCCTGGCCAGAAACCAATTCAATTGGAGTCTTATCTGGATCCAAATTGTATGAAGTATATCCAATATTTCAAAGATAATTAACTGTTCTCCCACATTAGTCAACCTTGTTTCAAAACGAAAATACAAGAGTGACAAGTAGTTGAATGCAGTTATTCAATTTACATGTACTATTAATTTCATCTACACATCATCATGACCATGAGAAAGTTAAACAGACTGCAAACAGTTGCAGTGATACTTTGTCTTATATACATTATACTCAAATCCGGTTAGGCATTTTAAGATTCACCATTTGACCTCAATTACATTCAAGTTAACATATGTCGTGATCTTACATCATTAAACAGATCAATTTATTATTGGATGAAAGCAAGACAGAAAGCTCTTTAAGGAGCTTTCCACATTGCTTCCATTCTGCAGAAAGCTACAAATTGCTTTTGACTACATGTACTCATCAAAATTAATACACTTAACAATACTTTCCAATTTCAAAACCTACCGAATATTCATGCAGAAAATTATTTCATTTTAACATGGAAGATGGAATATTTATGCAAACAATTAACTATTAACTATTCTCAGTTGCAAAATAAAGTGTGTTCTTTTTAATTTAGAATATTTTACTATTAAGTATTTAGAAGACGTATCGTACCCTCTCCTTTCTCACTTAAAACCATCCACTTAGACTGATCGTAACTCAAAATGTGATGTGTGCACACTTTATTTTGCAACTGAGTATATTTGCTCAGCTATATCTATTTGATTTTAACCATTCAAATACCAAGTAAATCTTGCTGGATTATAGGTAATATGGAGGTAATTTCATTTCATCATCACTTGCTCAGATTCCAGAGCTTCTCTACTTTGTTCATGAACTGAACAAATGAGGCTGTCTTCTGGCACTGAAACGGGTGTTTGATGATAGTTTGCTGGCAAAAACCAAGGAGCTGAGAGTATCATCTAGGATAATTCAAATCTATAATGCAATACCATCAAATCAGAAGAAAGAGCCCCTCCATGACTGATTTTGTGTCCGCCGGTATCATTGTTTATCACCTATTAGGTATATGCTGTCAATCTCGTTTTCCTCAGTTAGTATGACAACTAGACTTGGTTGATCTAATGGCCTGGATGCCAATAATCCCTAACAAATGCGACTCCTGAACCACCTGAAACAAAAACTTAACCATTTATTTTGTTTCAATAGACACAAATGCCAAACTATATCAATAAAAATATAAATCTAAGCATTAACCAATTTTAGATGAATGTAGACCCCAATATCCATCTGCATGAGTATTATAATTTGCTAGTTTTCAACTACAAAGTGGATCAAAAGAGAATACTTTATTTTATAGAGTGAAAAGCAAAGGAAACTAGAATTTGTTTTAAAAAAAACAATGTATGTCTCCCCAAATCCCCACCATCTTCACTTCAAGGCTGTTCACTTGTGAATTTGGGAAATAATTCCTCAACATAGAATATAAGCAGTTAGATACATAAGAATTTCACTATGTCTTATACACTACAGGGTTACCACAAACCTGAGAAACAAATTCTCTGACATTTCTCAGATAATTTCAAATTTCCCTGACACATTACATTGAAACATTTGTTTTTTCTCTCATAATTTATTTAACATTTTTAGGAAGTCTAAAATATATTGCCTTAAACTATTTTGTTTTCAAAATTCCCTGACATTTGCCTATATTTTCAAATTTTCCTGACAGTTCTCAAAATTCCCTGACTGTAGACAAGTCCCTGACCTTAAAAAATCAATTTCCCTGACATGTGGCAACCATGTAATATATAATGAAGAAAATTTCAGTTCCTAATTAAGGTAATAATGGCTGAAATTGTATTCATACATTCATGGGATGTACATATGGATGGACAGACAAGAGCATGATTATATGCCTCTCGCCTTGCTGCCAAGTTGCTGGGGGCATAAAAAGAAATGTACTATTTGTTTATTGGTGTTTAACATGACTTTTCAATGTTATGACAATGTTTTGTTAATTTCAAGTCTAGGTCTAGATAGATTTCTCTCATGTCCCTAATGGGACATTAACTAATACACAGCAAAGAGAGGCCTTGCTAATGTTCATGTATTTTGATGGCACCTTTTAAACCCTCTTTGTAATGGAGGTCCCTTCCCCTAAAGTGTTTTTCAAGTTTCAAGTTTGTCTTGAAATATATAATATTATATTAGTAAAATTATGAAGTGTTTGACTGTTTGTTGCATACATACTGTGATCAGGTATTATAGAGCTTAACCATATTAAATGCTATGTACAGTAAATAAATACAGGAGCCATCATACCTGTGTCTACTTTGTAAGCAAACGTATATCTACAGACTTTAGGGATAAAGAATGACTCATGTATGATAACGAATATTCTTACCTCCACAGTAGACAGCTTAGTGTTCTTCAAGGGTTTCCATTGCTGCTAGATTCAAACCTGTCAGACAGTTGTTCCCCTTGACAAATGACCCAAGCAAGACTGCACTTGAAGACAGTTGACGCCATAGCGTAATGTGTATGGTGGCATCATCTTGTGAAATGGTCATTGTTCTGATGTCTGCAGGTGCAGAAGCTGCACCAATAATCACCATGTGTTTTGCCTCCATCTGAAAATGTATGAACAGGACAACTAAAGATACAGATTGCTACCATACTACAGATAGTTAATTGAAGAAAACCCTAAAGTTACATGATGAATATTCAATGAAAAATAATCAAATCATGATTATTTATTAGTTGATTTTTTTTCACTAGGGGCAGAAACTACAATCATGTCTGAATAATTCCTTTGGCAAACTGAGCAAACCCTGATCAGATGGCATCATCAGGAGCCATCTAACCTGGGTCTACTTTGTTTGCAAAGGTGTTGGTTTAGATCAAAGAATCCATCAGTAAATCAAGTCTTTATTAACCCTTTACTCAATATACACATTTTTACACATTTGCAAAAAGAATAGACCCAGATCTGATGGTTGCTATACATGTAGGATCCACCTGAGGCTGATCAGAGTCTGCTCTGTGTGCTTATGGTATACATTGCCATGGTCAAACATACCTGTGTCAGAGTGATATTATAACAATCAATCTCATTACTATTCATGATGTCATTATTTCCTACATGGTGTAAAAAATTAAGTAGACTTTAACATCCATATTACATCATAACAGCAGTCAACATACATGTAATTTATCCCTAGCCTATAAACTCATTACTTAGGCTTACTTAGACAAAGGCTTATTCACATATATTGCAACCAGTGCTGTTCCTGATCAGACAGTCTCTGAGCCAGTGTCATGAATAAGTGAATGGAACTGGATCAAACACTGATATTAAACTAAAGCAAAACCTATTTCAAAATGCATTGAAAATAACGAACCCAAAAGATCAGAAAATCAAAATATAACAACACTAAGAATGAGGTACAGAAGTTCAAAACATTTAAGATTTATTCATTATTTCTTTCATAAATATTCACAGAGTAAAGGGTTAAAAAGACAGTACTGGTCTGGAGCTAAACCATTTACCGTTATTAGATTCATTTGTATGAAATAGCTGTATGGTAGCACTCGTGGTATTGGTGTATTGGCATAGTATTCCATAAGCAAACAGAGCAGACCCAGATCAGACAGCTCCCATAGGGTCTACTCTGTTTGTAAAGGAGTATTTATGGAGTAAAGGCAGGTTTTTTTTCACCATTTTGGGAAGAAGGCTCAAACCGAAATTTGGAATTTCGTCTGATTTGGGAATGTTTTAGCTGTAAGAAGATTTCAACAAATTCCCTCCTACAAACATCCATTGCAAACACAATAGACCAAGTCAGGCAAAAACCTCTAAAATTCATAAACAATCAGCAGATCCAGATCAAACAATTCCTGTAGGAGCTATCTGATCTGGGTCTGCTAGCTTAGCAATTTTGGTCTAAATTTTCTGGCTAAACACTTTTACCTCTGAATTGGGAATTTGGGAATTTTTCAATCAAAAATGATGTCATGAATATCAATTACCAGTGGATTACTTTTCAAAATGGCATATTAACACATGAAATTTTGCCAAAGAGAAACTATAGAATCACATCTATATTATTCCATAAGCCAACAGAGCAGACCCTTATCCTATAGGAGCCATCTGATCTGGGTCTATTCTGCTTGCAAATTTAAGGCATAGAAAGGCATATTGGCTCCTATAGGAGCCATCTGATCTGGGTCTAGTACTCTGTTACTCTATTTGCAAAGGCGTATTTATGGAGTAAAGGGTCAATTAAATCTTTTTTTCTCCTGAAAATATATTATTCTATCATCAATACACAACAAGAAAGAAATTGTTATATAATGAGTAAGATCTCATTTAACCCTTTCCTTCATATAAATGTGTTTTCACATATTTCAAACAGATTAGACCCAGACCATACGGCTTCTATAAGGGTCGTCTGATCTGGGTCTGCACTGTTTGCTAATGGAATTTGAAAGATCTAAAATGGCTGCAATTTCCACCTTCCATATTTTGTTATTACTATTTTGGCCATGAATATATTCAGAAGATCTACATTGAGGTATTGATATTTGGAATAAACACAGAAGTTGAACAGGGAAAGGGTTAAATGAACACTACCACATCTCATAGTCTCATCAATTAGCTCTTAAACACAGCATGCTAATTTTCTGATGGTTGCCGTCTGACAGAATATCGGGAAGTAGCTCAATATCACCATTTAGTAAACTTAAAACAAATGGGAAATATCATATTTAACCAAAATATACATTATAATCTACTACCAAAATGTGGGCCGTTTTGACATGGGAAAATCTGGTCTGAGATACGTGAGCCGTTTTGACCCCCATTCAAATTCAATAGAAATCTTAATCAGATGGTAACTAGTACGAATTGTTTTGGGACGAAATGATATCTGTAAAAGCATATTAAAAAATAGTCTACATATATATGCAGATCTAGATAGTTTATAATTTATATGTACAATTCGATAGGCTTCTTTGTAAGGAGAAATAAAATCTACTTACCAAATAACACGGTCCCGTAAATCGTTTGAAAACTATTTCTGGCCATTTCGAGCAGTTCTGTCTCACTTCAGGTGCTAATGTGTAGAGATCTACGACGTTCTGATCATCAATCATTTGCCTGTCTCTATTATATTGTCTGTAACGTTACTGGTACGACAAATTCAATAAATGCCTGTAAAGTTGAAACGGGGCTGTTTACCCCACCCACTTATTTACACACGCGAAGTCACAAGGTCACTGTACAGACGCGGATTATTGCTACCTTAAATATATCTATATCAATACAAATGATTTATTGAATGCAGCTTACGATCGAAGCACATATTGTTTTGTGACAGACTTACACGCAACCCGGATATAGGCAATAAATCATCTTATAAATGAAACTGTCGTGTTAGTACGCGGTTCTGAACTCAAAGCTGCAGACGCTTTCATCAGACGCTTGACGCCTACGTCATCAAGACTTTCCCTGATGACGTAGGTGTTTTGTTGCGAAACGTGTTTTCTGGCGGACCGTTTTTAACTTAAACGCTTTGAAAATGGCAGTGTTTTAAAGCACTGTCTGTCTCTGAAAATATTTTCAAAATATCACTTATAGGGCTTACTTCAACAGAATTTAGTATTTTTTAGATAAAACACACACAATATGGCTTACTACTCTGAGGAGGGGATACAAATGTTAATATAACACTTCATTGTTACTAAGTGAAAACGTCGGCGTTTTAGTGACACGCTTTAGTAAAACACGCGTGTTTAATTCCAAAACGCACCAAAAACGCCACTGTTTTGGTGCAAAACATTAGCGTTATTGAATCAAACACCTTCAAAACACGTTAGATGACGGTAAAATTTACAGTGTAGATAAAATCGATCTAGAGTTGATCTAGATAAGACGATCTAGAGTTGATCTACATAAGATCCTGAAGGAACCATCTGTTTAGAGTGAACTATGTTTGTTTATGGGATTCCACACTAGTAGAGGTTTTATAAGAAACACACAATAGAAACTGTCCTAAGCGGCCATTTGACATAGGGGTCTTTAAGATAAAGTTTTTGCTTGGTACGTTTTAACCTGCATTAAGCTACCACCTGACTTACAGACCCATAATTACAACTGTTTTTTGATGACCGCTTAAGCCAGGTTCTACTTACATATAAATCAACCACTAGTTCGCTATTCGCCGCCAGCTTGGATCCAGATAAAACATCAGGTAACTCGTTGTCTCATCATGATCCATTGACGCTTAGTCTGAATTTTCTCAAAATCTTGATAGAATTCGAAATACAAAAAAAACTCTCTATAACGACCACTAAATTACATCAAGTATTTTGTGTTAAAGGCAGATGGCTGCTTAAAGCAAGGTTAGAGTAAAACAGAACACTCCTATAGGAGGACTTTCACATTGCTTTAAGCTGCCACCTGTCCTAAATACGAACTAAATAACATAATTTAGTTGCCATTATAGAGAGGTTTTACTGTACTCAAAATTGGACCAACTAAACATTCGAGTAGACGTTGTTTTTACTCGGTTAATCCTCTCCCGCATAGTCTATTTTTAAACCCAACCTCTTTAAATAAATCTACCGAAAAGAGCATTTACCAGTGAAAAGGAAAATGTTAGGATTGTGTAGTTTTGAAACTATTGTGATAAATAGTGACTATTACAGAGGCGCCAAAAGAAGTAGATATGATAGGAACGGGTTAAATGATAATAGTGTTATCAAAGATCTCGATGGGCCTCAAGAAATGTGGAGGCTGTGTTATGTTAGACTTGCTCTAGCGCTTTCCCTGTAACAGAATCTTCGTGTAATTCCGACAAGGCGTATTAGGATATGAGGAAGAATATGAAGTGGAAGAAAATGAGAACATATTTAACATAATACATGTAACTTGTTAAAATTCCTCTTTTATCCTTCGGAATAAGTAGTTCCAACAAAAAAAAACGTGTTCTGAAGGTAGTGCAATATTAGTTTATCTAACGTGTCTGCGTTTAAATTTTGGGTTACACTTATAATTGTGTTCGAGCTATCGGGGTTCTACTGTGCTATTTTATTACGCGACTCGACTTATTGTCCTGTTCAGCAATCATGTACGAAACAACACCATGACTCATTTTAATACTATGATATTTTCAAGGGACGTTTTTGCTTTGACAAAAACTGTAGGATCAGATCTATTTCATGTCAAAAGCAGACTGAGCTGTACCTGATCAGACGGCTCCTATAGGATCCGTCTGATCTGGGTCTACAAATGTGTGAAAGACGTTTATATGAAGGAATGGGTTAACTCATCCATATAAAACACATGTTCGATTTACATGGATGTTTGTGGGAATCTTTATTTTGCAATACATGATTCATCCTTTGCCTTATCAAATTACAACATGCATGTAAAACATAATGTCTCCATGAGTATCTATCTGGACAAAAATGGTTTAATTGCATATGGACACATGAATATTTGGACATTGAAGAAACTGCCAGATATAAACGATTAATTCCAGATTGAAGCAGATCAGCTCTGTTTTCAACTGTTCGATCCTCATTAAAATCTGACCAGTATGGGAAACAATGTTCGTTATACAGTGGACCTTCCATATCTCGACTCTAAGTGATCATACACATTACTTCGAGAAAATGGGTGTTCGAGTCAGCCTGTTTCTAACCTGTAGGAGCTTTCGGCATTGACATGTTCAATGGTGAATTCTAGAGCAGTTCTATATTACAAATTTTGAAAATGGTCCACGTGTTTTAAGTTTTTAACTTTTGTTATATCGAAGTAGCCTTTCGTATACGAATAGAATTTAATAGTATTATAAAAACTTGGCAACTGGTTGTACGAACATATTTGTATTTATACGGATTGTTCAGAGAAATTACGAATAGATTGCAGTTAGATTACAATAAATGTGCTTTGTATTTCAGATGCCGGTGTCAATGCTGCTTCCAGTATATTTCTTGTCACTGGGCTGGCACTGATGGCAATGGCGAGGAGAATCCTCTAGAATGTCTCGTATTGAAACCGAAAGTAGAACTATTTCACATGGGATCACATGACATAATATCGAGTACACAGTCGGAACATCTCAGCTCGTATACGCAATTTGACAACAAATATGGCGGACTGTACTTTATAGCGTTATTACTAGTTATATTGGGAAGTGTATCCTTCGTTTTAGGCTACTTGCACGTGCACATTTTTTATATTGTTTGTATTGTTATTCACTTTTTCTACAGGGCGGAGCAGTAAAGATTCCGGTATCATGTAAATATGTCCTGTCCGACTTCAAAAAGTTTGACTCAAAATAATAATAATAATGAAGGATTACACAATTTTATCCATGGATTGTTTTTACATATTTTAACAAGAAAAGTTGTAGCTTGACAGAAACTTGAAAACTTTTGGTTTGACAGAAACCTCAGATTCAGATGTTTATAGTTACACTCCGTAGGAGCCATATAAGCTGGGTCTAGTCTGTTAGCAAAGGCGTGAATTGCGTATTTATCAGGTAAAGTGTTAAAAAGGGGAACAGCAATAGGTTAGGGGTTTGCAGTTGACATTATACCAGGAATATAAGATACCGAGCTCTACTGCTCGGCCCCGTGCCAGACATGTTACCAATACTCATCATCTGTCATACGGAGCTCTACTGCTCGTCTTCGTACCAGATAAGTTACCGATACTCTTCACCTGTCATTACGGACACTACTGCTCGGTCCCGTGCCAGACATGTTACCGACGCTCTTCACCTGTCATTACGGACACTACTGCTCGGCCCCGTACCAGATAAGTTACCGATACTCTTCACCTGTCATTACGGGCACTACTGCTCGGCCCCGTATCATTCACTCAAATAAGATCGTCTTTGTTAACCTTTATTCTACTGTGAAATGATGTCTGTTTAACCATTTACTCCATGAATATTCACGCAAGAATATTAATAATGACACAATGAATATTAATAAGATTCTTTTTTACACTGGGTATGGACACTGGGTATTTTGGCGACAGTAGAAACTATAGAATCATGTCTTTGTTATTTCAACAGCAAATGGAGCAGACCCTGATCAAATGGCTCATATTGGAGCCGTCTGATCTGGATATACTCTGTTTGTAAAGGCATAGAAAGGCATATTGATGGAGAAAAGGGTTAAATTATTTCCCTTCATACATTCTGTAAATTATCATTTTATACAAATAAATGCTTTGACATACGGTTTGCCATTTGATTTTTAAGCACAGCACCAAATACATGACTATAGAGCGAAAAAGGACAATAAGGCCTGCATGTTGGGTCAAGACATGTATTTACAAAAATGCTTATAACAGTAGACGGTTGGTATTGTTGAGTATGTAGGTACGTTTTGTACGTTTTGTTATCATTCACCCTGATCCGCGCTAAGAAAGAAATGACGCCTTCTCAATTCTGCATATGATAAGTTTTGACTACTTACGGTTCGGTGAAGCTTTTGGGGAACAATGGATCAAGTGTGTCATGGCACACACGTTTGAGAAACTATTGACAAAGTGTCAGTCGAACAGATTGGATCCCGGTGATACGCCGAGTGACTGAGCGTCATGGGCGTCCAAGCTGTTTTCATGTGGGACAACATAGCTACAGATAAGTATGCGTACGCAAATACTAAAATTGTCATTTCTCCGCCAAACTCTATATACTGTGGCCACTCTTTAAAATCGTCCTTTCGAGACGATTCCTACATGTAAGTAGTGGTCATAGTATAGAGGTTGGTGTAGCAATAAAGGATTTATTGTTGAAAGATATTTCAATTTAGGCATCTCATCTGGACCTCTGGGACAAGGTGGCGGTTAGCGGTACATGTAATAGGGTTATTCTTGTATTCGTTTTTGTTCATTATATGATGTTATCAACCAATAAACATCCTAGATGTATACTTTTAGAATCGGGGCAATAAAACAACTCTTTGTAGTAGACTGTGTTTGTTATTTGTATATTCCATGATGGTATTCATTTTGGAGTCGGCGAGTGAAAGCGAGCCGTCTAATTGCTGTCACCCACAGCGAAACACCACAATTTGGTCCAACCAAGCCGGCCGTATTTACGCGTTCATGTTTGCATACTGTGTTTTGATACAGAATTGCGTGAAACACCCGGCAAATGCAAGCGTCTGCATGATTAGCTAGCAAACATCTGAATAACTTGACGTTTATCAAAAACTAGATGTTTAAAAGAAGCGTCTCTGTGTTGACAGAAATCGTAACAAAACACAGTTTTAAAGGGTTTCAGAAAGGTTTCCTAGCATTGTGTCTAGCAGCTTTAAAAGCTCCTTACTAAGACATTCTGCACTATAATTTTACATGTCTAATGTAACTGCAGCCCGGGAGAGTGCACAAACAGGGTTTAGCTCACCTGGGCACAAAGTGCGCATGGCGAACTTTTGTAATGCGTCGTCGTCAGACCGTCCCTCCGTGTGTCGTCAACAATTTTATTTAACCCTTTCCAGCCTACTGACTCCTTTTGACGCCTCTGTAAATGTCACTTTTTGAAACTATTGTGATAAATAGAGCATTTACTCCTATTGAGCAAATTCTCTATATTACACATTGATTTCAAAACTACAAAATTCTAATATGTTCCTTTTCAAATGCACCTTTTCAGTAGTTTTTTTCAAAGAGGTTTGGTCTAAAAGTAATCTAGGAGAGATGGGTCTATAATAGTCTAGGGGGTGGGTCTACAAATAGTCTAGGGGTGGGTCTACAAATAGTCTAGGGTGGGTCTACAAATAGTCTAGGGGGTGTGTCTACAAATAGTCTAGGAAGGAATGTGTTAAATGACATCTCCTCCTAAATCGCTAAATTGGTTATTACCAAAATTCACGTTTCCTCTACATGAGGTCCTCTTTCAAGTTTGTTAACCCTTTACTTCATGAATATTCATGAAAGAAAAGATGACATCACGAATATTAATAAGAATCGTGTTTTGCAATAGCATATTAACACATGGTTCTTTCATCCAAAGCAGAATCTGAAAAATCATATGTATGCTATTCCATAAGCAAACAGAGCAGACCTTGATCAGATTGCTCATGATCTGGGTCTACTCTGTTTGCAAAGGCTTTCTACGGCGTATTTATTGAGTAAAGGGTTAAAAACTGTCCGGTCCATTGCCTAAGTTGGTAACATATACTGAAATGCATAAGTAGGTCACAGGAGAAAAAACATCGACTTTTAAAATTATATTCTTTTTTCTCCTTAAGCAAATTTGATTGCTTCAAAACAGTCAGACCATTGCGATCAAATTTGGTTTGTGTCGTAGATTGTTAATATTGAATTATTTCTATCGATCAATAAAATAAATGAGATGGACATGGTGATTTTCCTATATGCCTGTATACAGTAACACTTGAAAATATCCGAAACCATGAGTCATTTTTATTAAATGATTAAGCGAGACTCACCTTAGTAAAGTGAAGGTTGTTCATAATTTCACCCGACAATAAAATTCCCTTACGGCTCGCATATATTAACCCTTTCCCTTATATCGATGCCTTTTGATGCCTCTGCAAAAAGTCACTTGTTGAAACCCTTGTGATAAATAGAGCATTTACCCCTTTAGGAGAAAAATGCTCTATTTATCACAATGGTTTCAAACTACAACATTAAAAAAATCTTTTTCTCTAATTAATGCTCCTTTTCGGTAGATTTGTTCAAAGAGATTGGATCTAAAAATAGCTTCTAAGGGAATGGGTTAAGGACACAGAGGTCGGCGTCATGGTTAGCCATGTGTTAGCCCCTTCCCTGTTCTATGTTTATTCCAACTTTCAATACCTACTGAATATTCATGGACGAAATAGTTATAATGAAATATGGAAGGTGGAACATTGTCGCCATTTTAGAAACTAAAAATCCTCAGATATATCAAAGTCCATTAGCAAGCAGAGAATACCCTGATCAGATCTGATCTGGGTCTACTCTGTTTGCAATCGCGTAAAAATGCGTTTACATGAAGAAAAGGGTCGCATTTGGCGCCCTTCTAAAAGTTAAAATTGGATGACTAAAATCGGATAACTCGAAGCTCTGTTATCTCAAACTAAATTGTATGATATTCACGAAGTAAAGGGTTCGGGGAGTACAGAGGATACACTAACCCTTGTGTGCAGGTAACGAATGTACTGGCAAACGGTATAGACCAAGACCAGACTGGTCCCTGGCGCAGTTCTCTGACCAGGACCTGTACTGCTTCTGATTCAAATTCACCTTTCATACTAAATGGACTTTATAGCTAAACACCGATGGACAAACCCACTTGAAATATTCAGTAATCAAAGTGTTACAGTTGGTCAGTGATACATGTACATACGTTAATTGCTGTGTTAAGCATCCATCAAAATAGGTTACACTATTATGGGTCTGTAAGACAGGTGGTGGCTTAATGCAGGGCAAAATGAGCTTTCTGTATTACTTCTGCCCTGCATTAAGCAAACGCCTGCTTTTTAAGTCGCATATGTTCATTAACTGAATGTACAGTTAAGACCGGTTCTATTATATGTAAACTATATGGTGAACTATAGGCTCCATTCAGTATGAAAATGAAGAAAGAATAAGAAAGAAGACCGAATAACAGACATTGCAAACCCTGATCAGAGGGCACCCTATAGATCCCTCTGATATAAATCGTTTTGTTTGCAAATGCCAATACATTCGCTTCCAACTTTCAAATGTTTAAACGTGCATTTTGCGATAGAACAAAGGGACTAAACCCCGTCTGTAACACGTACATTATAGTAATGAAAGTTTTCTCCCTTGCATCGTTGCAATGTCTTTAACCAACTAACATGAACAAACAATGTAGGTCTATATCAGAGGGCTCCTTCAGACGCATTTTGTTCAGCATCTACACTGTTTGCTGAACCCATCAATGTCAATGGCTTATTCTGGCAAATGTTTTGTTTCCTGTGACCCTCCGCATGAAAAATGGATTTGTCCGAAAGCGGGTTTTCCTAAAACCAGTGATGGACTAAATTGGTTAATTCATATAAAAGCATCTGACCAGGTTGTACAATTTGCAATCCATCAGAGCCAAGTTTCTCATTTTGCTTACTGCAGTAGAACCTGTCCTAAGCGGCTGTTCATTTATTGAAAATAGGAGTCTAAAAAGGCAAGAAAACCGCGATAATAGAGTAGACCCAGATCAGACGGTCCTTGTACGAGCTGTCTGACCAGGTTCTGTTTTGTTTGCTTATGGTATAATACAGATAGGGTTCTACAGTGTCTACCATGGGTGACAATCCCCGTGTCCATATACTATTATAAGAATTCATGTGTTTAATACTCATACTCTCGTTATATCTTACATACATGTGAATGGAGTAAACAGCTAGTATACTGGGCAAAAGTGATACAACTCCTATAGCAGCTTTCTGCAGCACATTTACCCTGCATTAACCCTTCTCTTGCTGAATTTTAAAATACATTTCTCCTTATTTACCCATGCCCTGTTGTATAATTACATATATCTTCACTGTGTACACATATTTCGCTGTGCAATCACTGCTGTGGGGTACACTGGTTGCACAATCAACTTTTAAATAGTGCAGACCCTGATGAGACAGCTCCTGCAGGAGCTGTCTCATCTGGGTCTTCACTATTTACAGGTAGGTATATTGACGTGAATAGCAGGTGAAGGGTTATACTACCACCTGCCTTACATACCCATAATGCTACACCCTGTAGATTGCCGCTTAAGACGATGTCTGTTGTATTGTAATAAAGAATCTAGAATCAGACGTTGCGTTTAATGATACTGGCGATCTGATTCTGCGCTGTTTGTAAAGCCTTAACGTTACTACTCATAAATTCTTAACATATAGCACGCCACGGTCGTATGTTAGAATACCCTTGCAATTTTAATCTATGTGAGATGCCGAATGCCTCTGTGTCGGATTAGGACACACTCTGTTTATCTATTTACATGTAGCTGCCAGGTAAATGTTTCCCTATTTCTGATTTCACAGTGATATGTTCTCTTACTTCTTTTAGGCCCCTTATTAATGTCCTTATAGGCAGGTGGCTGTTTAATGCATTAAGCTGCCACCTGTCTTAAAGTATTGGTACTGACTTTAACGTCCAGTTCAAAGTGGTTTTATTGTATTCTGTATCAGACTCCATCCTCCGGACATTATTTACTGTTATACTAGTTAATGTTGCAATGTACGAATGTTAACCCTTTCAATTCGGAATGTTCAAAGTGGACTAGCCCGTCAGTGTTTATCTGTACAGTCCTCTCAGTATCAAAGGTTTCGCCCATTGGCTCCCACTATCCCATATATGGGACGTAGGCAAACAGTGTAGACTCTAATCAGACGCCGCATAATGCGGCGTCTGATCAGAGTCTATACTTTTTGCTGATACATGTAAGAAATTCAATATAAAACAAAAAAAAATGAAAATTTAGACCAGACATCCCTCAGACAAAAGATAGACTAATCCAATATATAAGCATGGTAGAATCCACTGGGAACAAATGGGTTAAGCTTGCTAGAGGATTTTGAATATCACTGCAGACCCTGATCAGTCCGGTGTTGAAATAGTTAAACAAACAATTCATCGCTTCTTTATAGAATAGCCCCAATATTTAATGCATTAACTGGTTCCCTCATAAATATTCAGGTGAGAAATAATGAACGTTTGAATATTAATAGGCTTAATTGAATAATGACATAATGAAACATGAATTTACTTTTACCTAATCAAATAGTGTCCTAATAAAACAGAGTCCTAATCAAACTGTGTCCTAATCAAACAGTGTCCTAATCAAACAGTGTCCTGATCAAACAGTGTTCTAATCAAACAGAGTCCTAATCAAACAGTGTCATAATCAGACAGTGTCCTGATCAAACAGTGTCCTAATCAGACAGTGTCCTGATCAGGCAGTGTCCTAATCAGACAGTGTCCTATTCAGACAGTGCCTGTTCGAAAGTTATGAAGTAACTGGTTACCATGACTTTATCGAGATTGTTTACACACAATTAATGCATTAACACAATTAATGCATTAACCAAATATGGCTTATTGTAGACTCTTATACTACATAAGTCTCTTAGATTTTCGATTGGACTCTTAGAATGTTTCTTAGCATTCAGACTAGTATCTTGGACTTAGACTATAAACTAGTATATATGACTATATACTAGTATTTTTAGACTTTCTTACAGTCACTTGGACTTCAGACTTAGACTAGCCTCTTAGATTTCAGTCTAGTTTCTAGTGTTTAAAGAAAAGTGGGATTCTGGCACTCTAGATAAAAAACCTTATTTCCCCCGTAGACTAGTCTCTTACAATTATGACTAGCCTCTTAGACTATAGACTAACTTCTTATTTTAGACTCGTCTCTTAGACTAGTTTCGTAGACTATTTATTACGTATGCTTAGAATATATCATTTTGGAACAAATAACTCAAGAATAATTAACATCACACAGAACGTTTTATTGTACAGCAAACCAAAATGAATGATATTATCAGCTTAACCCTTTCCTCCATAAATACGCCTTTCTATGCCTCTGAAAAAGTCACCAGTTGAAACCGTTTTGATAAATAGGGCATTTGCTCCTATAGGAGCAAATGCTTTAATTATCACAATGGTTTCAAACTACAAAATTCAAAACGTTTCCTTTTCGTTAGTTAATGCTTCTTTTCGGTAGATTTTATCTAAAATTAGCCTATGAGGGAAAGGGTTAACTAATCCAAGCTGTTTGATATTAAAATAGAAAAAAATACAGAAAAACTAATACAACAGTCATGCATATATAAAAATGAAGTGAGTTACATTTGAGCATATAATTTAACTGGTACATTGACCCGTTCAGTGTCATGAATACGGACCTGTGCTATCATATGCAAACAGTGTTGATCCAAACGAGATGACGAGTCACTCGGCGTCTCATCAGCATCCAAACTATATTGCACATTGTGTTAGTTTTATCAAGAAATTGAACAAGCACCACTCCTAAAATGAAGCAGGGGAAAATGTCTCCAGCTGGAGACAGTGTTGGCACTGAAAGGGTTAACCCTTCACTCCATGAATATTCATGTAAGAAATAATGACGTCATGAGATTATTTTTCATACGGGTGCATAAACAAAAGATAGAAATATTAATGTTCATGATGTCAGTCTATTTTTTATAATGACACATACATAAAGGAGATGTTGGCCTGGCCAGAAACTATAGAATCATATGTTTATTAAGCATAAACAGGCATAATAGACCCTGATCACAAGGCTCCTACAGGAGCCCCTACGGGAGATGTCTGATCGAGGTCTACTCTGTTTGCAAAGGCAAAGAACACGTATTTATGGAGTAAGGGGTTACTTATGTGCGATGATATTGTTTTACACCATGACATGAAGTAAAGTAAACATTAGACATCCTGCTTGTAAATCAACGCATAACACATACATATACAGTTAAACTTCGATATCTCGAACTCGGATAACTCGAACTCCGGGATTAATCGAACTAAAAGTTCGGTTCGTTCAAAACTTACACTACAGAATTGCTCTTAAATGTATCACTACGGATATCTAGAAACACATGTGACAGCTTAATGCAGGTGTAAAGTAATGCTGAAAGCTCCAGCAGGAGCTTTCAGCATTACTTTATACCTATATTAGGCTGTCAACTCGAGAAATTGTCCACATTAGAAATCTAATAACTCGAATTAATTTGTATAAGTCCCACGGATTCAACTGTATACCATATAATCCAGAGCAACCGATAAGGGCGTGCGCACTCAAATTCTAAACTCGTCATTTCTCCACCAAATCCTATAATGTGACCACTCACAGTATAGGGTATGCTGGGGGAAATAGAGAAATTATTCTTCAAAAATGTTTCAATTTACGCATCTTAACAGGACATCTGTAGATACAACATTATCCATAGCAACAAATAAAGGTAGGTACTAATATACTAAACTTTTCCTTTTTGCGCCAAACCATACACTGTCGAGACGAATCTGAACAGTGTTCACAGTATAGAGTTTGGTGGAGAATTCTTCAAAACTATTTAATTTATGCATCTTATCTGGATCTCTGTATATACACCAGTACCCAGAGCAACAGATAAAGGTGCGTACTCAAATACTAAAATCGTCTCTTCGAGACGATTCTGATGAGTGGTCACAACATACGGTTTGGGGGAGAAATAAAGAATTTATTATTGAAAACGTTTTAATTTACGCATCGTTCCTGGGCCTCTTACTATATCAAATAACTTAAATAACTGAATCCACAACCAGTGCACATAAGTATAGGGTTATCATCTTCTTCATCAGAATGTAAGTCAAACTGAATAATGAAATGTATGGATGTAGAAAGACTCAATTTCCAAACAGGCATTGGTCAGGATAATTCGACCATATACATGTATGTATATACGAATATATGTTACTCTCAAGCCGCTAAGATTAAAACTGTCTGCCAAATTTGGATCACTGGTTCAAGTTTTTCCATAAACAGTTTGAGAAGTAGTGAGCCACTCTCACGCTTAACTCTTCTCCACCCATGTCAAAATGTAAAGTAAGAATCCATCTCCAGCTAAAATGTAAAGTAAAAATCCATCTCCAGTTACATGTAAGTTCATAACATGAGCAATCACAGCCAGTGCAAACATACTGTTCCAATACATGTAACAGTTTTCATACAGTTTCGGGAAGTTTCTGCCATATTCCAGATATCCCACAACACTCGTTGTTTAGTTGCTCCTCTAGTAGTAAGCACCTGAAAATTAAACAAAAAATACACAACTTAGATCGTAGTACAACAGAACCCCTCCTAACGGGATTCTAGTAGAGTAGAATTTAGATACTTTAAGGCAGGTAGCTTCTTAATGCAGGACAGTAGTCATGCATAAATCTCACAGCGGAGCTATTTGCATGACTTTTATTCTGAACTTAGCTTCCTACCAGTACCAGATATTTATACTAAATTGAACATCCGATATAGAGAGTTTTTACAGTATATTTAACTTGATAAAACTTAAACTAATGATTTAACAGAGTGCACCAGTCTGCATGTGACAACAGCCATTCCAAAGCATTTTAATCCATTAGTGCCCAGTTAAATAGGCCGCAGTTAAACAATGTATCTACCAATATCGGGGAACTCCTGAACGATGAAAGTTATTTTACTAAATGACATAGGGACAATTGGGCTAACCCTTTACTCCATAAATACACCTATGGCCAGTCCTGATCATCAGGCGCCACCTGTAGAATTCATCTGAAACGTGTATAGTCTGTTTGCAATCTATCAGGTTCCGATGCTAAACTTTATGTCCATTCAAACGTTCGTTTGACTGCTTTACTTAAGCCTTTTTCATTTATGCTTTTGAGAAACTTTTGATAGAGTGAAACCCAGCGTGAATCTCGCTGATGTCGAGTCACCCAGTAGTTTATCCGAACTGTTTACAAGTATAAAATGTTACTTAGCAATTTATCCAAATTCAAGCTGATTTAGCTTTTTTATCTATAGATTCAAGCTGTAATTTAGCTTTTTATCTATAGATTCAAGCTGTAATTTAGCTTTTTATCTACAGATTCAAGCTGTAACTTACACATACATAAGAAGCCAAATTCTTCGGCGCTTCACACTATTTAAAAAATGCGTGATAGATCATACTAAACATGTATAAGTGTTCACATGAAACAGAGGTTCAGACAAGGGGCGTAATTTATTTTTTTCAAGAGTAATTCCTTTATTTCTTCACCAAACCCTATGTTGTGACTACTCTTTAGAACCGTCTCAAAGAGATGATTCTAAAGAGTGGTCACAACGTAGGGTTTGGTGGAGAATGTCGTTTGTATTGGAGTAAGCACATTAATTTTGTATGTTGCTCTGGTAAATGTCCATTAGGTGTTGACATGAAACATGGGATCTTACTTGACACGTTTCCAATCCTGGATGCAGATGTTGGTTCACTGCAACGACAATCCAGATATAGCACCAGGCTGTTGTCATCTGTTGTGGTTTTTCTCCATCTGCATTCAGCAGAAAAATGGACATCTATACAGTCGGCCTGGCTATCAAACCCTTTGTATGGACTGTATGAAGGATAACCATTACAAAAACAACTTCTCAGCCATGCGTATTTATATCGTGGTTTGAGACCTCGGCGTTGCTTTAGACGTATCTGATACTGGTTGTATCGACATTCCGGATTATGATATTCTCCAATAGCATGGTCATTGCATTCCGACCCAGAACTAGAATCATGCACGTATGGGTGATTTAAAGCCATATTTATCAAATTTCCCTTTTAAATATTTGTTTCTGTTATGAAAATAAATCTGTCGAGGGTGTGCTGTGTACGGGTGTTTTTGAAATTTCAGAAGACATGCGAAGTACCTGCCATTTTATACTAATCTCTGTTTATTATGTTGTATTCCCAAAATGAATTTATAGATGTATATCCAATATTGGGATTTTGTCAGTCACTCTCGTAATGCGTAGATTGGATTGTGTCCCATCTAATTTTAGAGATTTGGGTTAACCACACACAGTGAGGTAAGACTTTAAACTGTATCTCAGTCACTATATATAAATACCAGTTGAAAAGTTATGTAACAAATAATGACATCATGAATATTTATTAGCCTATTTTTATATATATCGGATCTGTTGCGAATAGACATTTTGTACAAACTGATATTAAACGAGTCTTTGAAAATGGTATTAAGCGAGCCTTCTGGATAAGGCGAGACTAATATCAGTTTGTACAAAATGACTACGAGTAGCATATTCTTTTCATCATTTGACTTATTTTCATTAAATATGCCGTTTTTGACAGACCCTGCATGCACATTTCTACTTGAAGTCGTGGTGTTTCTACATGGCGTTACTTATCGAATTAACGCTTTCGGTGCCAACTTTTATATTTGTCGTCTGCAATCTCAGTTTCGTAAAATAAGGAAATGAGATAAATAAATGCAAATTTTAAGGGAGTAAAGCACATATATAGAAAAAGAGATTGAGACAAAAAGTGAAGTTCCTGATCAGACGCCGCCTTGAAAAGTCTGGCGTCTGATCTGGGACAGCACTTTTTGTCGTGGTGCATTTTGGCGACATTGGTGGGGAAAGAGTAAAACGTGTGTAATATAAAGAAATGTTATGGCTATATTAATTAGAGAGCTTTTGTGATAAAATGCTTTATCACATAATTTGCCTTGTGGGTGCCGTAACAGAGCCGTGAATCGCGAAATGGACTTGTGCATTTTTTATGCAAATTAGCAATCGTTAGCCAATCGTAGTGCTTATTTAAGCGTAAGCCAATCGTAGCGCTCCATGTGCGTCGTCCGTTGTATCACTACGCTGTCTGTAAGCAATGGCCGAAACAGCCGTAAGCTATAGCTTGTTTAATTTTTCTATGGTAATTTAAAGACTGATATGATAAAAAGAATCTTTCATTCGTGTTCATTACAAATTGTTTTTATGAAACGAGTTTACTATAATAATATGAGCTATAGCGAGTGTCATATTCATTTTAGTGAACGAGTTTCACCCATGTAAGGTCCTCTATATACATGTATGTGCATATGTTTTTGTATTGGTAAAAACTATAGAGTCAGGTATATGGTAATTTCTTAAGCAAATACATTAGACCCTGATCAGACAACTCGTATAGGAGCCGTCTGATGAAGATTTACTCTGTTTGCAAATTCTTGAAAAGGCGTTTTATGACGAATGCGGTTAACATAAGATAAAACATTACTTCATAGATAAACCATTTTGGCGCATTTACGTCTGGTAGAGACATCTGATCTGGGTCTGCTCTGTATATTAAACAGCTAATCTAGATCTGCTCTTACGTTTCTGCTAAGGCGAAATATTTCCTTGTTCACATTACATGATAATAAATCAACGCATAAATGTCCACGCTGTTACTTCTTACATGCATATTCATGAGGGAAGGGTTAACGTGACCTGTAAATGGTAATACGACCTGTAAATGGTAATACGACCTGTAAATGGCAATACGACCTGTAAATGGTAATACGACATATAAATGGTAATACGACCTGTAAATGGTAAATGTAACACGACTTGTAAATGGTAATACAACCAGTAAATGTAATACGACCTGTAAATGGTACATGTAATACGACTTGTAAATGGTAATACCAGCTGTAAATGGCCACCGTCATAATAGGTAAATGTACATTTGCAAACAGCATAGACCCGGAGCATCCAGTCGCCACTGTATGAGCAAAGCGTTATGTCTAGTATAGAATATATACTTGTAGGATTATAAATACCACTTGCAGTAAACATGTTATCACTGTTATAGACAGAGTAACATCAGCCCAGATTGTTGGTGGTGACAGTTTAAATATAAATTAGGATCAGAGTAGCGGTTGGTTTAAATGTAAAGTCTGATCAGAGTAGCAGAGACAAGCTTGAATGTTAAGTCTGACCAGAACAGTGGGAACAGGTTTAAATATAAAGTCTGATCAGAGCAGCAGAGACAAGTTTAAATGTAAAGTCTGATTATAATACTAGAGATATGATTAAATGTAAAGTCTGGTCGGAGAAGTGGGGACAAGTTTAATTGTAAAGTTTGATCAGAGTAGCAGAGACAAGTTTAAATGTAAAGTCCAATTATAATAGTAGAGATAGGGTTAAATGTAAAGTCTTATCGGAGTAGCGGGGAGAGATTTAAATGTACAGTCTGGTCGGAGTAGTGGGGAGAGATTTAAATGTACAGTCTGGTCGGAGTAGCGGGGAGAGATTTAAATGTAAAGTCTGGTCGGAGTAGCGGGGAGAGATTTAAATGTAAAGTCTGGTCGGAGTAGTGGGGAGAGATTTAAATGTACAGTCTGGTCGGAGTAGTGGGGAGAGATTTAAATGTACAGTCTGGTCGGAGTAGTGGGGAGAGATTTAAATGTACAGTCTGGTCGGAGTAGTGGGGAGAGATTTAAATGTACAGTCTGGTCGGAGTAGCGGGGAGAGATTTAAATGTAAAGTCTGATCGGGGTAGCGGGGAGAGATTTAAATGTACAGTCTGATCGGGGTAGCGGGGAGATATTTAAATGTAAAGTCTGATCGGGGTAGCGGGGAGAAATTTAAATGTAAAGTCTGATCGGGGTAGCGGGGAGAGATTGAAATGTACAGTCTGGTCGGAGTAGGGAGAGATTTAAATACAAAGTCTGATCGGAGTAGGGAGAGATTTAAATGTAAAGTCTGATCGGAGTAGCGGGGAGAGATTTAAATGTAAAGTCTGATCGGGGTAGCGGGGAGATATTTAAATGTAAAGTCTGATCGGGGTAGCGGGGAGAGATTTAAATGTACAGTCTGGTCGGAGTAGCGGGGAGAGATTTAAATGTAAAGACTAATCGGAGTAGCATGGGCCTATTCAAATGTATAGTTTGATTCGAGTCGCGGGGACATGTTTGAATGTAATGACTGATCAGAGTTAAATGTAGGCTGATGAATGTATGGAGACTTTTTAAATTTACAGTCTGATCAGAGTGGCGGGAACAGGTTGAAATGTAAAGTCTGGCTGAAGTGGTGGGGAGAGATTTAATTGTAATGTGTGATCGGGGTAGCGTAGACAGGTTTAAATGTAATGTCTTATCCGAGTAGCGGAAACAGGTTTAAAAGTCACCAAGCAATAATAACCTTGTTAATATAATACAGTAAATATAGCCTGAAAGTGGGAGAACCTTCGACAGCAAAAGTAGCAATGTGAAAAGAGAAAATTGCTGACTCGGTTTTATTGAGTCGGTTCATGAGTAGTAATTAAAAGTGCAAAAAAAACTTTCTGCGTGACTTTTACCCCTAGATGAATATTTAGGTGAAATAATTGATTTTAGGATATTTAAGAGGAAGTCCCTACAATGAACGCATATTTTCAATAATGTCATAAAACTTAATGTTTGATATGTTAAATGCTTATTATGAAGATTGTCACTTTGAACTTATATCGAAAAATGCCCCTGTGATACAAAATAACCCGTTTTCATGGACACTTATAATCTTTATTTTACAACAAAATATGACCGACTTTTGTCGAACAGTTAACGTAACTAAAACGCGAGCCGAATAAATACTAATACATCTCCGAATAACATAACATATCGAACATATTGAAGTTGTGTCTTCTCCGGTGTTTATTCGATTGGTTTTCTTGCTTAATACTTCTTTTAAGCATATAAACAAATGAGTTTTGTATATTTTAGGCACTTTTGAAACTTGTCGAATGCAGGGACTTCCCCTTTAATAAGCTGAATAATAATAAAAATATATTTTTACACTAAAAGAAGTTGTAGAATCAGATCTATATCCTATTCTATAAGCAACATAGCTGTAAGTAGAGGGCGTCTGTTCGAAAAGGCGTAAATATGATTATTCATGGAGTTTCTGTTTAAACAACCAGCTAACCATGTTTTATAGAGTTTGTTTACACACAATTAATGCTTTAACCAATTATGGAATATTGTAGACTCTGAAACTAATTTAGTCTCTTAGACTTCTGATTAGTCTCTTAGCTTTTAGACATGTTTCTTATACCTTAGACCAGTATCATAGACTGTAGACAAGTCTTTTGGACTTCAGACCAATCTCTTAGACCATAGATTAAAATATTTAGATTTTGAATGCATAATAGTCTTTTGGATTTAAGACTATTCTCTGACACTTTAAGCTTAGAGTATAGACCCATCGCTTAGACTATAGACTAGTAGACTTCTTAGACTTTGAACAAGTACATTGTATTTTAGACTTAAGTCTTTAGACAAGTCTTCTTCAATACAGACTAGTCTCTTATACTTTAGTCTAATCTCTTATATATGTAATACTTCAGTCTAGTCTCTAAGATTTCATACCAGGTACTTAGACAATGGACTAGTTTCTTAGAATTTAGACTGGTCTCTTAGACTTCAGGTTAGTCTCTTACACTTTAGACTAGATTCGTAGACTATATGATGTACAGGCTTAGGTTATATACCTTCGGAACAAATAAGTCAAGAATAATGAACATCACACAAAGCATTGTATTGCACTGCAAACAAAACAGGATGACACGAATATCTGAAATTCACCTCTATGTTTGAGCATAATTATTGTTTTACATGTTTTACGGTTGACCCGGTTCTCAGCTGAAGAATTTGTTCTATTTTGACAGATTCGATTAAGCTATTTAGAATCTGCTGAGCGAGTGTCAAACAGTGTGGACCAAGATGAGAAGCCCAGTCACTCGGCGTCACATCTGGATTCAAGCTGTGCTATGGGTAACGCGATAATGGTCCAGGCCATAACCCAGAATAGTAATCAATGATGAAATAGTGAGTAATGATAAACATAGTGATTAATGATCAATGATGGCCCAGACGAGTCGCCGAGAAACGTGACGTTTCAACTGGATCCAAACTGTTTTTATTATAATAGGAGATTTACAGAATAAAAAAAATAAGTCATGCATATATAAAAATGAAGTGAGTTACGTTTGAGCATATAATTTGATTGACACATTGACCCCTTAAGTGTCATGAAGACGGGTTTGTGATCTCATATGCAAACAGTTTAGATTCAGATGAGACGCAGATTAACTCGGCTCTCATCAGAATCCAAACTATTTTATAAAGAAATTGAACAAGCGCAACTCCTAAAACGAAGCAGATGAAAATGTTTCCAGCAGGAGACAATGCTGGCACTGAAAGGATTAACCCTTTACTCCATGAATATTCATGTAAGAATGAATGTCATCATGAATATTAACTAGTTGTTGTTTTTGTACAATGACACATACGTAGAGGACATTTTGGCCATGCCAGAAAAGATAGAACCATGTGTATAATACATATAAACAAACATAGTAGAACATGTTACTCTCACCACGAGAAAGATTAAATAGTCAGCCCAAATTTGGATCAGTGGTGCAAGTTTTACAACTTCCGATTCGATAAAGGGGTTGAGAAGTGTTACCTCAACTCGCGCTTAACCCATTTATTCCCACATTATTTGAAGACAAATCGTCCAAATGTCACTGTAGAAGGCTTGATGGGACATAGCTAACAAAATATTTGTTGGAACAAGCCATTGTGGAAGGCTTGATGGGACACAGCTAACAAACTCTTTGTTGGAACAAGCCATTGTGGAAGGCTTGATGGGACATAGCTAACAAACTCTTTGTTGGAACAAGCAATTGTGGAAGGCTTGATGGGACACAGCTAACAAATCTTTGTTGGAACAAGCCATTGTGGAAGGCTTGATGGGACACAGCTAACAAATCTTTGTTGGAACAAGCCATTGTGGAAGGCTTGATGGGACACAGCTAACAAATCGTTGTTGGAACAAGCCATTGTGGAAGGCTTGATGGGACACAGCTAACAAACTCTTTGTTGGAACAAGCCATTGTGGAAGGCTTGATGGGACACAGCTAACAAATTCTTTGTTGGAACAAGCCATTGTGGAAGGCTTGAGGGGACACAGCTAACAAAATCTTTGTTGGAACAAGCCATTGTAGAAGGCTTGATGGGACACAGCTAACAAAATCTTTGTTGGAACAAGCCATTGTGGAAGGCTTGTTGGGACACAGCTAACAAAATCTTTGTTGGAACAAGCCATTGTGGAAGGCTTGAGGGGACACAGCTAACAAAATCTTTGTTGGAACAAGCCATTGTGGAAGGCTTGAGGGGACACAGCTAACAAAATCTTTGTTGGAACAAGCCATTGTAGAAGGCTTGTTGGGACACAGCTAACAACATCTTTGTTGGAACAAGCCATTGTGGAAGGCTTGTTGGGACACAGCTAACAAAATCATTGTTGGAACAAGCCATTGTGGAAGGCTTGAGGGGACACAGCTAACAAAATCTTTGTTGGAACAAGCCATTGTGGAAGGCTTGTTGGGACACAGCTAACACAATCTTTGTTGGAACAAGCCATTGTAGAAGGCTTGATGGGACACAGCTAACATAATCTTTGTTGGAACAAGCCATTGTGGAAGGCTTGTTGGGACACAGCTAACACAATCTTTGTTGGAACAAGCCATCGACATCGATGGCTTCATCAAACAGAGGAAACTTTCAGAAGCCCTCTGATCTGGGTCTACACTGTTTGCCTACGTCCATTTTAAGGGGCGCTGGGCACAAATGAGTCAATTAATCATTCTTCACCTAAGTCATTATGTAAAAGTAAAAATCCACCTCCAGTCAAAATGTAAAGTAAAATTCCATCTCCAGACTACTTCACAAGATGAGCAATCATAACCGTATACTGTTCCAATACATTTAACAGTGTTTCGATACAGTTTCAGGGAGTTTCTGCCATATTCCAGATTTTGCACATTACTCGCTGAACAGTTGCTCGTCTAGTAGGCTAGTGCGTACCTAAAACAAAATGAAAACAAACTTTAATCGCAGTACAGGTGAACTTCCATATCTCGAAGTTCAAGGGAACATACAAATTACGAATATGAGGTATCGAAAGCTCAGCTGTATATTTAATTTGATATAGTTTATATCTAATGATTTTAACACAGCAACCGGTCTGCTTCTGATTTTAACTCAGTGCCCGGCCCACCTTTTAAAGAACATAAACAAACAGAGTAGACCCAGATATGGGTATGCCATACTCATTTATGTCAGGAGCTTATACCAGCAAATATTTTATTTGCTGTGCCCACTCAAAATGAAAATGGTTGGGTTCCATAAAAACAACTAGAGGGATTTCCTTAAATAACATAGTAACAAATGGGACCATGCATTCCATAAATGAGCCCTTGTAATAGAATACACCCAGATCAGACTGCTCCCAAAGAGCCGTATGATCAGGGTATGCTGTTTGTTTTTGATATGATACGATACAGATATGATTCTGCATTTGGCCTAAAATTCCTGAATGTACGTGCTTTTATAACAATTTAACTCATTTGTGTCGAAGATGATTAGATCCTATATTTGGGATGTAGGCAAACAGTGTAGACTCTGATCAGTCTCCGCATGATGTGGTGTCTGATCAGAGTCTACATTGTTTGCTGATAGGAATTTCAATATAAAACAAAACTAAATTGAAAATGTAGACCAGGCATCCCTTAGATAAAAAAAATGACTAATCTAATACATAAACATGGAAGAATCCACTGTGCGCAAATGGGTTAATATTCTTGATGTGATTACTTCTTACACGAATAGCCATGGAGTAGAAAAGAGTTAACCCTTATCCCATTGTAAAAAATTGTTACCAGTTCAAAATTTGACCTGGTGCATTTTTGTCTGCTTCCGATTCGAGAAAGTTATTGAAACACATTTTTCTATAAATTGATAGTGTTTCAATATCAACGTTATTATGAACATTACTTTTGTTGACACTGTAAAATCAGTTTGTTTTATTACTCTGCAAGCAGACCAAGCAGACCCTGATCAGACGGCTCCTATAAAGTCGTCTCATATGGGTCTGTCTGTTTGCAATTGCGGGAACATGCGTCTCTATATCAGGTTCCGTTGTAACAATTTATGTCCACTCAAATCTGATGGTTTTGCTTAAGACTGTTTCATTTATGCTTTTGAGAAACTTTTGACAGAGTGAAACCCAGCGTGAATCCCGCTGACATACCCGGTCAGATTAACAGATATTTGTGCGTACTCAGATACTAAACTCATCATTTCTCCATCAAACCATAATTATATTGTGATCACGCTTTAGAATTCGTATCACCGAGACCATTCTAATGAGTGGTCACAATATCAGGGCTTGGTGGAGAAATAAAGGAGTTATTCTTGAAACTTTTTCAATTTACACATCTTATCCGGACCTCTGCTGAGATATTCAGCGTTTTATGTACAGTAAAACCTCTCTTTAACGGCCACTAAATTGTGTTTAATTGTTTGGTACATGTATATAGGTCAGGTGGCCGCTTAAGGCAATGTGAAAGTAAAACAGAACGCTCCTATAGGAGCGTTCTGTTTTACTTTCACTTTGCTTAAAAGCAGTCACCTGTCTTTAACACAAAATACTTGATGTAATTTAGTGGCCGTTATAGAGAGGTTCTACTGTAGATTCAAGCTCTATACAAGTTAACTAAACGCCTGGTTATTAAGCAATTTATCTCGATTCAAATTGTTTCAAAATGCGCGAGATGCTGAGTTACTCAGCCTTTCATCTTGATTCGTGCTGTTTTCAAATGCACGAGGATACTTGTTATTTGGGTTTTTATATCTAGATTCAAGCTGTTTTCAAATGCACGAGGCTACTTGTTATTTGGGTTTTTATATCTAGATTCGTGCTGTTTACAAATACACGAGGTTACTTGTTATTTGGGTTTTTATATCTAGATTCAAGCTGTTTTCAAATGCACGAGGCTACTTGTTATTTGGGTTTTTATATCTAGATTTAAGCTGTTTACAAATGCACGAGGCGACTTGTGATTTGGTTGTTTTTATATCTAGATTCAAACTGTTTACAAATATGTAACATGCTAAGCTATTCAGTGCTTCATCTGAATTCAAGCTGTTTACAAATACGTGCAAGATAATAATTAACGGGTATAAGAGTTGATATGAAACAGCGTTCCATATAAGATGCGTAAATTAAACTATTTTCAAGAATAACTCTGTTTCTCCACGATTTTAGTATTTGAGTAAGCACATTTGTCCGTTGCTCTGATGAAATATGGGATCGTACTTGACACGTTTCCAATCTTGGAGGAAGATGTTGGTTTCCTGCAGCGACACACCAGATATAACTTCAAACTGTTGTCACATGTTCCATCTGTTTCCTTTTTCTTCCATTTGCATTCGTCAGAGAAATGGACATCAGCGCAGTCGTCCTGGTTGTCCAACGTATCGTACGGGCTGTATGAATCATACTTCTCACAAAAACAGCTTCTCAGCCATACGTATTTATATTGTGGCAACATGTCACGTTTGTGTTTTTTCAGACGAATCTTATATTTCAGACGAATCTTATAAGGATTGTATCGACATCTGAGATTTTTATGAACTTCCATGACACAGTCATTGCTTTCCGACCCAGAACTAGACTCGTTCGGTTGCTGTTGATTTAAATCCATATTTACCAATTGTTCCTTTTAATTATTTTATCTGTTATGATAATAAACCGTGGAAGGTATAATGTGTACAATCTTTCTAAAATTTCTGAAGACATGGGAAGTAACGAGTATCTTATTCTAATCCCTATTCTTTATATAATTTTCCCAAAATGAATTTATAGATCTAATAATGGGATTCGTCAATCATTAAAAAATACATAGATTTTGTCTAATCTAATTTTAGAGATTAAGGTAAACCACGCACAGTGATGCAATACTTTAAATTGTCGTGTCGTTAAAAATATCCCTAGTCATGTATGAGTTTATTAGCTTAATTTTTATAATGACGTATGTACAGTAAAACCCCTCTAAATCGGACATTTAACTGAATACAAATACATGTATCAGTCTTTGAGACAGGTGGCAGCTTAAAGCAGGGTAAAAGTCACGCAGAAAGCTCCTTTAGGAGCCTTGTATCACTTTCATCCTGCATTAAGTAGCCACCTGCCTAAAAGTATCTAAATTCTTCTCTACAAGAATTCCGGTTTAGAGATTTTTATTTGTACATATGATATTTTGGTATTTTTGTAGAATTTTATTTTTGAAGAGTAATATCTATTGCTATTCCATAAGCAGAGCAGACCCTGGCCAGACGGTTCATATTGGAGCCGTCTGATCTAGATTTACCCTATTTGCAAATGTGTGAAAAGGCGTTTATATGAAGTAAAGGGTTAACATAAGATAAAACATATTTCTTAGATTAACCTTAAGATGCCTTTGCTCCTGTTAGAGACGTCTGATCTGAATCTGCTCTGTATATTTTAGAACTAATATATATTATTTTACGTTTCTTGGTCTACTCGGCGCATTAATGTTCATACAGCCACTTCTTACATGAATTTTCATGAGGGAAGAGTAGCTTGACCATGATCAGACTTTGCATGGTCATAATAGGTAAATGTACATTAAGTCGCTTAATGCGTGTTAAAAGTAATACAAAACATTTCCTATAAAAGTTTTCTATATTACTTTTGCTCAAACATTAAGCAACTACATGCGTTTTAAGACTCGTATGTTCGATAAATAAGTGGCCGCTTAAAACAGGTTTTATCACTTTTGTGAAGTGAGTACGTTATGATCGGGGAGGGGGTGCAAGTTTAAATATACATTCGGAGACAGGTTTAGATGTAAGGTCTGATCGGAGTGGAGGAGACAGGTTTAAATGTAAAGTCTGATCGGAGTGGCAGAGTCAGGTTTAAATGTAACCTCGGATAGGAGTGGCGGAGACAGGTTTAAATATAGTCTGACCGGAGTGGCGGCGACAGGTTTAAATGTAAAGTCTGGTAGGAGGGGCGGAGACAGGTTTAAATGTAAATTCTGGTAGGAGTGGCGGAGGCAGGTTTAAACGTAAAGTCTGACCGGAGTAGCGGAGACAGGTTTAAATGTAAAGTCTGGTCGTCGGAGTGACGGAGACAGGTTTAAATGTAAAGTCTGATCGCAGTGGCGGAGACAGGTTTAAATGTAAAGTCTGAGAGGAGTGGCGGAGACAGATTTAGATGTAAAGTCTGATCGGAGTGGTGGAGACAGGTTTGAATGTTAAGTCTGATAGGAGTGGCGGAGACAGGTTTAGATGGAATGTTTGATCAGAGTGGCTGAGGTAGGTTTAAATTCGAATCAGAATAACGGAGTAAAAAAGTAGTATAAATATCAGTCTTGAAGATGGGTGCCAGCTTAAAAGGCAGGATAAAAGGCATGCAGAAAATTCCGATAGGTGCATTAGGCAGCCACCTGCCTAAACGTATCTACATTCGTCTCTACTTAATTCTGGTTTAGAGGGGTTTTACCGTACTTGGGCACAAATAAAATGGACACATTGGGTCAGATAAACTGTTAATTTTATTCTGATGAATGTAACTCACCATTTACTGCTGTAAAATAAATCTTTTATTAAATTCTGAGCATATGGATATTTTCTAATTCACGCAAGACGTTGAGAAACTGTTGACCGAGTGTCAAACAATTTGAACCCTGATGCCGAGTACATGTACAACGCGATACGGTTTAGTCCTTTCCCTGTTCAATATACATGTCAGAAATGATGACGTAACGCATATATATTACTTGAATTTTTATAATGTTATATTTTCTTTCTGTATTGGTAGAAACTCCGTATATTTGTATGCATGTGACTATATTATGCATTTCCCTGATATAAACGCCTTTCACGCATTTGCAAACATCTAGAAGACCCAGATCAGACGGCTCCTATAGGAACTGTCTGATCTGGTTCTACTGTTTGCTTTATAATAGATCCAACGCCTCGGTGTCTACCAATACGAAAACAAAAACAAACCCAAAACAACTGAATACATATGCCATTATAAAGCTTATACATATTCATGATGCCATCATTTCTGACATGTAAACACATGTACACAAATATTCGAGTAATATGAAAATATATATGTTTTAATTCAAATGGCTAATTAGCGCCTTCATTGAAATTTAAAACACATCCACTTTTCATGGCGGAGGGGTCCTTCAAAAGAAATATGTCCTTTGAAATCAGAGGTCCAGATAAGATGCGTAAATTGAAACAGTTTCAGCAATAACTCCTTTATTTCTACACCAAACCCTATGTTATGACCACTCTTTAGAATCGGCTCGAAGAGACGATTCTAAAGAGTGGTTACAGTATAGGGTTTGGTAGAGAAATTACTATTTTAGTATTTGGGCCCATATCTGTAGCTCTGGAAATTGATCGGTACATATGGTCTAATATTGCTCTAATAATATATTAAATAATGAAAAGCCTTCTCATTAAACAATTATCAGGAGTTGGCGTTTGTGTAAAAGATTAATTTAGATAAACAGACAATAAAAACTCTATAAATCAACACAGGCACAAATCACTTCATACATTTTCACAGTCATTGTAACAATAACATTGTGATCATTGAAATTTTCATATAAACATATTACAGAAACATACATAGAAATAGACAAACAAACATATTAACGTGATGTTAATTATATCTGTCTTGTCTATGTAACTTGCCAGAGCAACAAACAAAGGTGCGAACTCAAGTACTTAAATCGTCATTTTCCCTCCAAATCCTATGTTGTGACCACTTATTAGGGCGGTCTTGAAGAGACAATTCTAAAGGTGGTCACAATACAGCGTTTGTGCAGAAAAAGAAGATATTATTGACAATGTTTATATTACACATCTTATTTTAATCTCTGGCTTGCGCCTTGTCATTAATTTTGAATATATACGTACGCGCGAAGTCCAGTAACATATATGAAAACAGCGTTAGGATCATGTACGCCTTAACCATTTACTCTATGAATATTCATACAAGAAAAAATGACATAATTATTAATTAGATTATTTTTATAATGGCACATGAACATACGAAGTTTTCGCCATGGCCTTATCTATATCATTCTATAAGCAAACAAGGCAGACGCTACAGGAGTCTTCTAATCTTGGTCTACTCTGTTTTCAAAGGCGCAGAATAAAGTAGATCTATTTATGGATTAAAGGGTCAAATCACCCGCAGGTCACCTAAGTCAAATATTACGAACAAAACAAAAAATGCCTGCCAAATTGTAATTTTTTTCTCACCAGCAATTATATTTGTTCAGCAGTTCATATAATGTCCTGGTGACTTTATCTATAATTTTATACCTGTCATTTTTGACAATGCTATTTGTGTACAACTTACTAGAAGAAAGCTTCTCCAAACCTTATACTGAAGCCAGGGATCGCAGAACAGCTTTAAAGTTCACTGCAGTACCTTAAAAGAAACTATAGATTATGCCTGCATATATGCTGATATAAATGTTTATCCATGCATTTGCAAACGGAGTAGACCCAGATAGGACGGATTTTGTAATAGTTTAATACGTGACATGTGTATATCCGTATAGCTATTTGCCCACCCACAGATGAACTCAAAACGCGCTTTCCAACACAACAAAATGGATGACAACGATGGTATTTATCAAAACCGACGGACAACAGCGCATATGCACCATGAAGAAGCCACAGGAAACATGTACAGCACATATACAGGGCGTGAAAGTCGAAGAAAATGACTTTACACTTGTAATGTGTCTGCCGTGTGAAGAGGTTTTCATCCAGAATTGACACCACGATGCTCTGTTCGGAAGTCAATCATAATCTGAAACTAAAAAGTTTGAAACAATTAATAAACGCCTGTTCTGTCAATTCATAGATATATTAGTTACGGATGTTTAACCCAACTTTTGTTTCTGCGTGCTTCCCATTTTCTATGGACACGATTCATTGAACTTCTGAATCCCATCATCACATATAGCTTTAACCATTTACCCGGAAAATAAGCATTTTCACGCGTTTGCAAATAGACTATACCCAGATCAGACAGCTCCTTGCGGGAGCCGGCTGATCAACGTCTACTCTGTTTGCTGATGGAATTATATAGATCTGATTCTACAACTTTTGTCATAAAACAAATCATCTGTTCAATTACAGTTTTAAAATTCAGTTAATAAATATTGATGATATTATCAGTTCTTATGCAACTTTTCATAAGGTAAAGGGTTAAACATCCTAAGGCGTAATATGTGACTGATTTTATTGGTTCTGTTTTGTTCCTTAACCGCCATGCATGTTGTTACAATTTCATTAGTCCCCTACTGGCGAAAACCGAAGGGAACTATAGTTTTTGGTTGCGTCTGTCCATCCGCTCAGACGGACTGATGGTTATTGGACACCGAGGACAAAGATCTTTGGTGTTTTTTTCTTTTTATGTGACTGTTCATTTCACGGACGAACGTTCTCACGGATTGAATGGTATGTGGTTATTTGTTTTGGTCAAAATAGTCACATAACATTCAATGTTTGTCCCGCCGAGCTTACAATTACAGTTTATGTGACTATGAGAACAAAATATCTATTGTTCTCATCGGTTGTATGTGGCTAATTTTCAGTCCGTTGCCCGGACTTTGTAGTGATGTGGTTTCAGATATCAACTTTATATTTAGTATAAAGCTTAATCTAGATGATGTACAGATTAAAAATTCTAAATTCTGAAGAGAGGTGATCTCCCGAAAGCAAAAATTTCAACACAAAAGGAGATAACTGAAGACTCGGTTTTATTGAGTCTGTTCATGAGCAGTAATTGAAAGTGCACTAAGTTCGAATCTCAGACCGGTGAAATAACATATGCTAGAGTAATGACTCTTGGACTTGACATTTTTTGTTACGGTACTTGAACGGGAATATTCTACGAATAGGAACATGTACCTAGGTTTTGAACTTTGAAGTTGACATTTAACAAAAATAAAACAACAACAACAACAAAAAAACCAACATTAAAAAACAGAAACATAACTGTTTGACCTTTTAAGATGGCATTGTGTGACGGCAGCCATAACTCTATGAATTTTATCCCCCTTTTTCACTTACAATATTTGGTAAAATGTTGTTTGTTGTTTTTTAAAAAAACAACAACAACAACAATTGATAGTGTTATTGAACTTATTTTTGTACTCATGTGTGTAATCTTTGATTGAATATTATGTGCCAGAAGTGATATATTTGATTCAATAATGATATACAAAATTACGTATGAATGTGCAGCACGTAAGGGCTTTTCATTAAATTGTGATACAAAGAGTTCAGTCGGTAGGGGACTATGGCATTGCTCCCGTAACTTGTAATTTATATTCAGAACTTAAGACAACTATTTGAATATTCTCGTAATGTAGATCTAAATATGCTGTTTATTGTTTACTTTAATTACCATCTAAACACGTTAACTATTTATCAAAATACTTCTAGGTATCTAATGTTTCCATCAATAGCTTGTTTCTTCTTCTATTCTGGAACACTTTAGAAACTTATTTGTTCACGCGAACACGCACACACCCTGTTTACTTCCTCAAATGTTTTAATTGTTCTTTCTAGATTGTTCCTACCTTATATAAATAAGACTGGTAATATACTGATATTGGTTTTTGGTGATAATGATTTACTTAAAATGTCAGGACATTTCGGAATTAATTAGGTGTTCAGATTTTACTCATGCAGCTTTGAATAATTTAACCTTATTAAAGTTTGTTGCCTGATTGTTTTGCTGTTGGGTCTGGGTCGTAACATATTTGTTTTTATAGACGATTTATATCTATTTTTTATTTTAATACTCTGCGTCATGGGAAAGAAAGAATGATATTGGACTGTTGATCCCAAAACCTGACTAACAGTGAAGACCCTGATGAGACAGCTCCTGCGGGGGTTGTCTCATCAGGGTCTGCGTTATTTACAAGTTGATTGTGCAACCAGTGCACCCCATAGCAGTGACTGCACAGAGAAATTACAGATACATATTTGTAGACAGTGAAGAGATATGTAATTATACAACAGGACATAGGTAAAGAAGGAGAAATGTATTTTAAAATTCAGAAAGACTAGGGTTAAGACAATACCTGCAGTGGTAACATATGCGAGTTTTGACGGTTCCATTGGTCCTTGACAAACACACTTTCGTATAAGGTACTCATCATTCCTATACCATTTGCATTCATAAGAACTATGTACTTCTGATGTTTTCCCTTGATTTCTGCAAGATACGTAGGGATTGTGTGAATCATACCTTCCACATTCGCAGTTCCGGCTCCATATATAATAATAGGCTTGTTCACCATTATCATAAACTTCGAACCTATTAAATCGACATTTTATTGAATAATGCTTCTCCAGACGATCATCATTGTCGGAGTCTGAGCTAGAATCATTGCCACATTGTTCATTGTGCGCCATTTTTCTTATATGATATACTTGTGTGTTAATTTGATTGGAATACTTGTAGTATAGTTTATATGATAAGTGTGAATGATCTGAACGGTGCAGGACAATTTATAAGAGTTCAATTTACTTATATATTTCTGGAAATTGCACAATTCTAATTTAAAAACTATGGGATTTTGCTTATGGTATCAATGACAAGATGATACAATTTACAATAATATTCGTACTGTGATAAGTTAAGAAACTGGAAACCCAAACACAGAACACCCACGTGTATATTAACCCCTTTCATGTTCTATATTTATTCCAAATTCCAATAGCTACTAAATAGTCATGGACAAAATAGTTATAATGTAATAAATGGAGGGTGGGACATTGTAGTCATTTTAGAAACTAAAGAAACAGATCTATCAAATTCCATTAGCAAACAGAGCATATCCTGATCAGACGGCTCCTCTATGAGCCGTCTGATCTGAGTCTTCTCTGTTTGCAAATACGAGAAAATACGTTTATATGAGGGAAAGTTTAAATGACACTAATAGAGTTTTGTTAAAAATAAGCTATTTCGGTATCAGACTGTTCTGAATTAGATACGACTATTTATGTAAGAAATAATGACGCCATGAATATTAATTAGAGCAATACGTTATAATAGAAGATGGACACAGGAAGTTTTGGGCCATGGCAGAGACTATAGAATTTTATAACATAACTCGTGGCTTCAGCGTGACGTAACACGATCATTTATTTTTTGATATTCACGGGCATATATTCACTAGTGAATAACATTCGAACGACCTAACTGTATTCATACGCGCTGTCAAAACAAACAAACTGACGGACGGTGACCTACCTGTCAACGATTGAGGCACGATAGATGGCAAAGGACTGTTGGCACTTGCGCCTTAATTTCGATAAAATAATACAAATTGTAATCGCTGTCAGTAAAATTTTATATACAAAATGTATGCCAAAAAAGACCTACCAGCTAATCTGACCCATACAATCCATTCTACATAGAAAATGCCTCCTCAACTTTGCACTTTCTTCACCGCATGTCCTTTTGTTTATGCAGATTTCTACTCATAAAAATATCTCGTCAATCAACAACTATAGTCATCTGAATCCAGCACAGCACAAACATATTTCAAATATGCTATACTCAGCTGATCGCGAAAATCTTTACCCAGTTCCAACACATTTTATGCAGCAGTTCGTACTGAATCTTTTGTCCATTTCAAACATTTTCACTGAACTTGAATCGAGATTTTTTTCTCGGTGGAAATGTCCATGTCCATGTGTATACATACAACACTAATGAAGGGCTTAATATACCAAAACGAAGGCGCATTTCGAATCCCATTGACAGTGAGTGTCGGACGTGTTGGCGACTGTATGTGGGTCTTCATGTAAATGGCGCGCTTTACATAGACACAATCATGTTGTGTACAATGACGTCATAATGTGACGTGTTTGTAACTATGTATGTCAAAACTGTAACTCAAAATTTATTTTGACGTGTTTCTGTATGTTTTTGTATCATAAACTATCACAGTTAAATTGAATACCAGAGAGGTCTGAAAAAAAAGTTGGAAAATTTGGACCTACTTTGTCCCAGTTACCTAGCGAACCTAATAACACCTTTCATTCATCATTTCTATATGTAAGGAGAATTTATAACAATCCACGTTACTGCTGAAATATTTGCTGCAAATAACATTTGTGTGTGTTATGTTATAAATAGGATCTTGCATTCGTGTTCATGATTATTGGATTTATTAAATTCGTCTTTTTAAAACGATAAAAAAAACTCGCTAAAGCTCGTTTTTTTATCATTTTAAAAAGACTCATTTAATAAATCCAATAAATCAAGAACACTCATGTAAGATCCTCTATATATCTATACCACAACATAAGCAAATAGAACGGACTCTGATCAGACAGCTCCTACAGGAGTCGTCTCATCTGGGTCTACTTTGTTTGCAAAAGCGTAGAAAGGCGTGTTTATGGAGTAAAGGGTTAAATAACAATTTAGGTCTTTTCAGGTAGATGGCTGCTTAATGCAGGGTGTATGTCATTCAGAAACGTCCTTTAGGAGCTTTCTGTGTGACTTTCAACATGTATTAAGCTACCATCTTTCTGACAGCATAAGTACTAATAGCCCGATTGAGACAGTGACAGATTTAGACTGTATACAGTTTGGGGCGATACAGCATTTACTTACTAATTAGTTATTATATAATAGGAAACTGTCTTACCGTCTTTATATTTCGTTTAAAGTGTTTTTTGGCATTTCCATGATAAATCTATCAATGTCCGAAGTTATAATAAAACTGGATAGTTCGAAACTTTAACAATGAAAAAATAACAAGTAGTTTTAGGCAGGCACGGACCTAAAGATTGAGGCAAACTATGAAGTCTCTCATTGGAGGCCGCCTTGAAAATACATCTGACTGCACTGTTTGTCGCGGAGCACTTTAGTGGCATCTGTGGTGGAAGATTTATTATGCAAGTGTCATGGTGTATCGTTACCTTGTCAACAGTTGTACAACCCTGCTGTGCAAAGCGTTTGTCATTTCGATGCGGTGGAGTGTTTGACTAGGAACCTCGACGTGTCGAGTTCGATTTCTATACCTTACATGCACATTTTAAATCTCAATCCTTCACTCTTTTAAGATCCATGTAAAATTAATGTATGTATGCATATTGATTTAGTAGTATTATTTTTTCCCTGTCGTGCCCTTAACGGCTTACCTGCAGGTGCTCTGACTTCAGCAAAGTCATTGAGTACATATTTGACGGATTGTCACAGTTATTATGCTATGTTTTACATGTTGTCCTGTGTTCACCGTCGTCTATGTTGTGGGTAAGTCCAGCGGGGATACCTTTATTTACAATATTTGTAAAGCTAGGGTGACTTTGAGAGAAGTGTGAGGTTAGGACGTCCGTAAACCGGTTTAAACCCCCAGTGGTGTTTTTGCTGCTGACCGTGCCAAGGCGGTACTCTCTTTGTCACCCTTCCTTTTGTTTGCATTGCGTCTTTGTGCTTGTGGTTTGTTCATGTTGTGGAACGTTTGTCCCTGGTTCTTGTGTGTCTTTTGGTGTTTTTAATGTGTTCATTTCGTGTGTGTGCGTGTGCGTTTGGGTGTGTGGTTGTGTGTGTGTGTGTCATGCTGTCTATCGGTGTTTTGGTGGTGGTTGCGTCTTGCATGTGGCTTTGCCTGCTTGACTTTACTACTTTTCCATATGAAAGGAAAAGTTTTGGCCTTGCTAACTTTATGATCAGATATATATATTTCCATAAGCAAACAGAGTATAAGAACCTGATCAGACGGCTCCTACAGAATCATTGTGATCTGAGTGTATTTTGTTTGCAAATGCGTAAGTATGGAATGAATGATTAAACACACATGCCTGCTTATCAAAGAACATAACCTTGCAAACGTCAAAGAACCTTGTAGAATGGTTGCGTATGATTCTTGCACCGGTCTTCATTAAGCTATCACCTGACACAGGAACCAAGAAATATCATTTTCGTTGGTTACGTGTCGTTCCAAGGCGGTACTCCTGCTTTGACACTATAGTCTATATATCTTCCCCTATTACATGTTTGTTTTGTCTTTGTGCGTCTCTTGTTGTTTTTATAGTTATGTACATTTGCTGTTTCCTTGTGTTGCTGTTCGGGCGACTGTTTGTTCTGTATGTGACGTTTCCTGCATGACTCATTTTTGTACTTTTGTTATATATGGTATGTTTTATGATTTTTTCTACGCTTCGTCACATGTTGTCTTGTAGCTGTGTTGTTTTCTGTTTGATTGTGTTTTGTTGTTGTGCCCTTCTGTACGTTTGTTCCCAATAGAATTGTTTGATGGTGTTTGTTGCCGTGCCCTTCTGTACGTGGTGTTCCCTATGTAACTGTTTGATGGTGTTTTGTTGCTTTGTTGCCGTGCCCTTCATTACGTGGCGTTCGCTATGTAACTGTGTGAATGTGTTTTGTTGCCGTGCCCTTCATTACGTGGCGTTCCCTATGCAACTGTTTGAGGTTGTTTTGTTGCCGTGCCCTTCTGTACGTGGTGTTCCCTATGTAACTGCTTGATGGTGTTTTGTTGCTGTGCCCTATTGTACGTGGCGTTCCTAATGAAACTGTTTGATGATGTTTTGTTGCTGTGCCCTTCTGTACTTGGCGTTCCCAATGTAACTGTTTGATGGTGTTTTGTTGCCGTGCCCTTCATTACGTGGCGTTCCCTATGTAACTGTTTGATGGTGTTTTGTTGCTGTGCCCTATTGTACGTGGCGTTCCCTTTGTAACTGTTTGATGGTGTTTTGTTGCTGTGCCCTTCTGTACTTGGCGTTCCCTGTGTAACTGTTTGATGGTGTTTTGTTACTGTGCCCTTCTGTACTTGGTGTTCCCTATGTAACTGTTTGATGGTGTTTTGTTGTTTTGTTGCTGTGACCTTCTGTACTTGGTGTTCCCTATGTAACTGTTTGATGGTGTTTTGTTGTTTTGTTGCTGTGCCCTTCTGTACTTGGTGTTCCCAATGTAACTGTTTGATGGTGTTTTGTTGCCGTGCCCTTCTGTACTTGGCGTTCCCTATGTAACTGTTTGATGGTGTTTTGTTGCTGTGCCCTTCTGTACTTGGTGTTCCCTATGTAACTGTTTGATGGTGTTTTGTTGTTTTGTTGCTGTGCCCTTCTGTACGTGACGTTCCCAATGTAACTGTTTGATGGTGTTTTGTTGCTGTGCCCTTCTGTACTTGGCGTTCCCTATGTAACTGTTTGATGGTGTTTTGTTGCTGTGCCCTTCTGTACTTGGCGTTCCCTATGTAACTGTTTGATGATGTTTTGTTGCCGTGCCCATCTGAACGTGGTGTTCCCTATGTAACTGTTTTATGATGTTTTGTTGCCGTGCCCTTCTGTACTTGGCGTTCCCTATGTAACTGTTTGATGATGTTTTGTTGCTGTGCCCTTCTGTACGTGGTGTTCCCTATGTAACTGTTTGATGGTGTTTTGTTGTTTTGTTGCTGTGCCCTTCTGTACGTGACGTTCCCAATGTAACTGTTTGATGGTGTTTTGTTGCCGTGCCCTTCTGTACTTGGCGTTCCCAATGTAACGTTTGATGATGTTTTGATGCCGTGCCCTTCTGTACGTGGCGTTCCCTATGTAACTGTTTGATGGTGTTTTGTTGTTTTGTTGCCGTGCCCTTCTGTACGTGACGTTCCCAATGTAACTGTTTGATGATGTTTTGTTGCTGTGCCCTTCTGTACGTGACGTTCCCTATGTAACTGTTTGATGGTGTTTTGTTGTTTTGTTGCCATGCCCTTTTGTACGTTGCATTTCCTATAGAACTGTTTTTCTCACTTGTAATTTGGGTTTTACGTCGGTTTAACAATATTTCAGTCGCATTACGACGTCCGTCTAATTGCAGTTTGAGGGAGACCCACATGAATATTGCATTGTAAAAAAGGGTATAAAAGGAGCTGAAATATTTTAGAACATGAACAACAACATTTAATAATTTGTGCAACGGTTTTCATCCATAGAAAATCAGATTCTAATTGCAATTATTTGAATAGTTACTCTTTTTTATCGGAATGCTTATTAGCTTGGATCCCAATCTGAAGCCGAGTATCTCGATTCGTAATAATTCCTCCATAACAAAGACGGTGCCTCTAGTTTGGCTGTTGTTTGCATTATGGGTTTTTTCATGTTAAATGACCTAAGCCAAAGTTGTATTTATAGAGATTTATAGGTAATGACTATTTTTACATTATGGGTTTTACCTGCAAAATGATCTAGACCAAATGTACAGGCAGTCAGATTTATTTTATGGCCTTACCCAGGCCACGTTGTAAGATTTGACATTATCTTGGTATTCCGCAGAGTCGTCAGTATCTGTTTTTAGGTCCAGGGAAATGTCACTTGTCTCTTTTTCATATACAACAGAACCTCTCCAAGGCAACCACTTTATGAACAAAATATTGGGTCTATAAACAAGCCCCAGTTCTCATTATAAGTGAAATCCTGTATGAAACCTGCATTTATCACCCCGCATTTGACTTTGTACCCTTTACTATATAAAATCGCTTTATATGCCTCTGTAAATAGATACTGACTCGTAATCGAATATTAAAACCGTCATTTCTCCACAAACCCTATGTTGTGACCTCTCTTTAGAATCGTCTTTTCATAGGGTTTGGTTGAGAAATAACCTTATTCTTGAAAATGTCTTAATTTACGTATTATATCTGGACCTCTGTTAGTAGACCTAGGTAAGATGACTTCTGTAGGAATCGACTGATCAGGAACTACGTTTGCTTACGGCATAATATAGATCTAATTGTCTTATTTGACAACCGTCTGTCTTCATTAACTATTCCTGTGTCCTGGTGCTTATATAGCGCTCTTTTCACACAGTACTGTGCGTTCAAAAGTGCTCAAAGGTGTTACCTTAACATTATGTACAGCTTGTTTATATGCATGATGTCATTGCTTCTTACATAACTGTTCACGAAGTAAAGAGTTCAGCGATCAGTTTAGTGGCGTTTAATGTTCACGATTTCTCCTCACCCTTTATTCTTACAGCGATTGTTAGTTATGACAAACTAGATTTCTCCTCACCCGTTGTTCTTACAGCGATTGTTAGTTATGGCAAACTAGATTTCTCCTCACCCGTTGTTCTTACAGCGATTGTTAGTTATGACAAACTAGATTTCTCCTCACCCGTTGTTCTTACAACGATTGTTAGTTATAACAAACTAGATTTCTCCCCACCCTTTGTTCTTACAACGATTGTTAGTTATGACAAACTAGATTTCTCCCCACCCTTTGTTCTTACAACGATTGTTAGTTATGACACACTAGATTTCTCCTCACCCTCTGTTCTTACAACGATTGTTAGTTATGACAAACTAGATTTCTCCTCACCCTTTGTTCTTTTAGCGATTGTTAGTTATGACCAAACTAGATTTCATTTCTTCTGAATTAACCCTTTCTTTTGTGTATATTAACGTAAGAAATAATGACGTCATAATATCAATTAAAATAATTTGTTGTAACAGCACATGGACACAGGAAATTTGGCTATGACAGAAACTGTAGGGGTTGTCTGATCTATGTCTATTCTTTTTTGCTTATTTATGGAGTAAATGGTTACATTTATCCATAGGGCTCTTACATGAAATATATTTCATTGTTTCTATAATTATGTATCATACTGGATCAATATATTTATAAGTACAATTTGCAACAGAACATTCTCATAATTTATTTTTCATTTATATTAGTGAAATCTGCACTTGAACAGTGCATAAGAATACTAACAATACATATAACATTGCGGAGAAGAACATGTTCCCCATTAAATCAATACATCCATTCCTTCATTGGCTATTTTCAGACCCAGCCACTTTGAATAAATCTACTGAAAAGGAGCATTTTGTTAGAGAAGGAGGACATTTTAGAGTTGTTTAGTTTTCCCCCATAATTTCTTTAGGAATATGTGAAGCGAATAACCTGTTTAAGGTTTCCTACAGATATCCTCTGAGCTTGGTCTACGCTGTTTGTATATAGATGCCTATTTTATAGACCCTCATTGACGCCTCTGTAAAAGTCACCTTTTGAAACCATTGTGATCACTGTTTATCACAATAGTTTCAAAACTACATAATTCTAGATTGTCCTTTTTCTAGTAAATGTTCCTTTTCAGTAGGTTTATTAAAAAAGGCCGAGTCTAAAAACTGTCTTTTAAGTTACTGGTCAACACTAGTCTATGAGGTAATGGATTAAAGTCGAGTGTCTATTTTCCAAAAAAACACGTCTTTTCAGAAGCATCATTTTGAAGCAATCCAAATATTTCACGTCTGCGTATGGTCAATCTTCTATCTCTGGCGTATATCGTCAATCAATTGATACGTAGTTTCGCTTAGGTTCGCGTCCATTTATGTAGAAGACATCCAATCATATCATGACATTGTCATATCACCAGGAATACATGTCAGAACTTTGTTCCTGAAATGAACAATATATATATATATACTTTCAGGGTCATATATTAAGAGTGTTAATGTATATCCATAGGAGCAATTGCTCTATTTATCACAATAGTTTCAAAACAATACAATTCTAAAAAGTTTCATGTTGGAATTTCCTTTTCGGAAGATTTATCCAAAAAATAACAATTATTAAGGAATGGGTTAGAATAAGGTCGCTGGCTTTTGTTGAATGAAAGAATTGCAGAAAAAATGTCTTTGGAAATATTTCTGCAGAGCCCTGTCCTAAAAGAACAAAGCTGTGTATATGCATGGTTTCCATGTACATTGTATTGTATTAACATTGTCACTTATATAAACAGATTATCACGCACAGAGCTCCAGATAAGATGCGTAAATGTAAACATTTTCAAGCGTAGCCCCTTTATTTCTCTCCACTGAACCCTATACTGTGACCATTCTTTAGAATCGTCTCGACACCGTTATGTGAATTATTATAAATACGTATGCTGTTGGTATGATAACAATGGTACGGAAATATTAAACAATTTCGAAGAATGTAATTATAATGGAATTGCAACGTGGGCCATTGTAATGTTGTTTAGCCATTAAGTACATGTATGACAATTTTGAATGACTCCACACTATTTGCACTGCAAATAAACTGATTTTCTGCATTCAATTCATATTGTACATTTCTACTATACATTTAGATGAGACAACTTACCTGTGGTATTCCCAACTTGTCCAGATGACGTATGGCTCCCACACACGCATTTCTTGCTGAGTTTGCAACCATCATCCGTCTTAGACTTCCACCACCTACACTCTGGACTGAAATGCACTTCTCTTCCCGACTGAGGCCTCAAATCAGTTTTACCAAATGTCTGCGAAGATGCTGCAAACTGCCCACAGTTGCAATTTCGCAATAGCATGGAAATGGTTCGACCCTCTGTGCTTATCTGATTCTTCTTGTATCCACAGTCAAATCTACCGTGATATTCCATATTGTTTTAAATGTTCCAGAAACCAGATAGCTCGGCTTAAATCACACTCAGCATGCACCGATTTCTTAATTACCTGATAGCCCACACACGGAATACTGTTTTACCATGTACGTGAAAGCCCACACACGAATAGTAACGCAAATTTTAGCTTATACATGTACATGCTATTTGGTTTCCCAGGCAGGTGTTGTATATCTGTTTATTTTTAGCCGCTCGAAGTTTGCCTTAATCGATACTCCATCAATGTCTGATAATATATCTATAAATATTTATCAGTTATTTAGTAGACACTTATATACACATATAGGTCCTTGAAATCGGGGTGATTTTCTGTGGACATTTCACGAGTTACATGTTTTATATTATTTGCGACGTAACTTACGATGATTCACCCTAGTTTCAGTTTCGAAGCACTGCTAAACGTATTGATAGTTTTGCGTTCTTAATTAACACATTTTTTATATTTAAAAATATTCTGAAACATTGTTACTTGTTTTCGATTTTTGTTATTCATGTTTAAGTTTGAAATCAAGCAATATGTTTGAGAATATTAATTAGTTTGGGAAGAGCTTGCAAATTCCAGCCTAATATTTTGGCATATTGTTTCTTTATTTTGTATTTCTGTTTCAAATACTATTAGGCTGCTATTGGTTGTAGTTATCACGTAGCTTTACATTCCTTCACATATGTAGTTCGCCAGAACATTCGTTAAACTAAACAATGAAAGGCATACAATAGAACCTGTCTTAATAGGCCATTAAAATATGCCTAAATATGAGTCTGTAAGGCATGTAGTAGCTTAATGCAGGTCAAAAGTAATGCAGAAAGCAGAAAGGAGATTCCTGCATTACTTTTGCTACAAATTAGTGCTTGTTAAGACTCTTATGTTCGGTAAAAGAATGAGCGCTTAAGACAGGCTCTATTATATTGTCAACTACAAGTCCTTAGAGAAGATACGTACAGTTCTATCAAATGCATGTATAATATATTTTAGCCCAAAACACTATCTTGTTAGTTGTATGAAGATAAAGTTTGGCGGAGAAGTTTGAAATTTATTTAACCCTTTTTTATATTTTCACGCTTTTGCAAACAAAGTAGACCCAAATCAGTCTGTTCCTGTAGGAGCTGTATGGTTAGGGTCTCATCTGCTTACGTATGACCTGATATACATGTAGATCTGATTCAACATTAATGTCAATGCAACGAACTATGTTGGACATTTTATATTATATACATTCAGCTATTTAATATTTACCATGGCAATATTTCTTACAGGAATAATGCACAGGTTAATGCTTCACTAGTTTTCTAAATACTTGTCTTATCTTCAGTCCTGAAATATTGACTGATTAATTAATTAATTAATTAATTAATTAATTAATTAATAATTGATTGAATGATTGATTGATTGATTAATTGAATAATTGATTGATTGATTCATTGATTCATTCGTTCATTCATTCATTCATTCATTTATTCAATTTTTCATTCATTAATTTCATTCATTTATTCATTTCGCCCGTTATGCAAAGATATAGAGAGCATGTTACATTAGAACCCATCTAGACCGGACGTTCAATTTAGTCTAAATATCGGTTTTGGAGACAGGTGACGGCTTAATACAGGGTGAAAGCCATACAGAAAGCTCCTCTAGGAGCTGCCTGCATGTCTTTCACCCAGCATTAAGCAGTCACCTGTCTAAAGGTAACTAATCTGTTCTATACTAAAACTCATCTTTAGAGAGGTTTTACTGTACTATGCATTCTTATAAGTAACAAAGAATGCACACTCAGATTAGATGCCACTTCGCATGCGGCTCAACGACGCGGGGACTGGTCTGAGCTTACACTGTTCCCAGTGCAAATAGACTCCTTCCCCATGTAGCTACTCAATTTAAATCTCGTGTACCATTGTATTACATGTATATAAACTATCGAACACTCAAGCAACAAATATACAGATTTATTATCATTGTTACACAATAGAAACATCAACTATACTTTCCCTATACTTAGTGTACATGTACCTAACTAGGTGAATGTAGAAAAACGGGTATCCTGATGCCTCGCAAACATTGTAGATCTAAATCAGACGTTGTGTTTGAAATGCATAGTCAAACCGGGATCACTATTGTTTGCAGTTTTAGAAGGAAATATTGAAATGTAAAACAATGATCAGTTCTCATCGTGATGGCGGATCTTGATCAGCACTATTTACACTGGCTATTGTCCATTTCCTATCAAGCACGTCAAAATATTATGCTTTTTTGTTAAGTCGATGCGAGGAATTGTCGACCAGGCACAACCGATATCGATCGTGGACGATCTTGATTTTTGCATGACGTATATTACAACATGTACAGTTTTTATATTGTTTGTTCACTTCTCATTTGTGTTTATATGCCGTTGGTTCTTGTTAGATTGTCCATGGTTTGGTAAAGTGTTGTTTCCAAGAGAATACATTACATTTTAAACCATTTACACTGTGAAAATTTGTGCAAGAAATACTGCTATCATGAATATTAATCAGATGCATTTTTAACATATGATATTTTCATTGGAATGTTTGCCACGACGGGAACTGGAGAATCAGCATCCAAGGTTATAAAACTTCGAGTTTGAGTTTGAGTCTGAGTCTGAGGTCATTCTCATGTATCTGATTGGTCAGATTCTGAGCAAGCTCACAGTCTGACCAATCGGATGCTTGAGAGCAAGCTCATACTCAAGCAAAATGTTTTATAACCTTGGCCCGATTTATAGTATTCCCTAAGCGAACAGAGAATACTTTGGTCAGGTGGCGAAACAGAAGCCATCTGATCTGGGTCTACTCTGTTTGCAAAAATATTAAATACGCATTTATGAAGTAAAAGATCAAGAAATGTATTATTTGCAGAGTGGTAAAACACACGCACACATAGAGGAGAAAAGTCGCTTCCATCGGTGACTTCATTAGTGCTCTTTTGTCCATAGATTTGTGCATTTCATCACAAGTCAACGTGTACCTGAAAACGAATTACAACACAATTACCTCTTTTCCTTATTTAACCCTTTCGGCGCCAAATTTCTAACTGTCGCCTGCAGTCCAATTTTGTTAAATCATTCGGTAAAATAAGGAAATAAGATAAATAAATGCAAACTTCAAAGGAATAAAGCACAGATACAGAAATAAAGTTTGAGACAAATAGTGAAGTCCCTGATCATACGCCGTCTTGAAAAGGCGGCATCTGATCTGGGACTGCACTATTTGTAGTGGTGCATTTATGCGACATTGGCGGTGAAAGGGTTAAACGCGTTTGCACATCTTTGCAAACAGAGTGAACCCAATTGAGACGGTTCCTGAAGATGCCGTCTGATTAACGTCTGTTGCTCTGTTTGCACTAATTGTAATTGACTTGGCTATTTTAGAGGGAATCTACCGTGCAGAAAGTGACTATAGAGGGTGTTTACCGTGTCAAAACTGTCCTCAAAAAATGATTTTAGAGGGGACTGTCTACCGTGTCAAAACTGTCCTCAGAAAGCGGTTATAGAGGGGACTGTCTACCGTGTCAAAACTGTCCTCAGAAAGCGGTTATAGAGGGGACTGTCTACCGTGTCAAAACTGTCCCCAGAAAGCGGTTATATAGAGGGGGGTCTACCGTGTAAAAACTGTCCTTAGATGTTGAAAATGTAACCACGTAGCAAACATACTGAAAAATGATTGATATTAGAACATGCTTGAAATATGTGTTCGGTTCTGGCCATTTCTAGGTAACATATGAAATATGTTTTACACAATTTGAATGCTGAATTATCAAAGGCGACAATGTCCATCAGATTTTAACTACAGCTCTAAGCTACAAAAGTGCGTACTCAAATGCTAAAATCGCCATTTCTCCACCAAATCCTATGTTGCGATCACTCTAGAACCGTCTCGATTCTAAAGAGTGGTCACAACAGGGGGTTTGGTGGAGGAATAAAGAAGTTACGTTTGAAAATATTTTAATTTACTCATATTATCTGGAGCTCTGTATAGAGTACACTAGTAATTTTTGTAGGTGATTGTGACTGACAAACACTGCAGACACTGATCAGAGCATCTCTGTGGGAGCTAGAAGAGACATCTGCCCAGTCTACACTGTTTTCAAATGTTAGTTACTTATTTTCGGATTCAAAGGGTTCAAACATAAACTTGGGTCATACTTGTTACGCTTCCAACTCTTGCGGCCGCATTCGGGGTTGAACAGAAACACTTTTGCTCCAGTTTTCTCGAGCCATTTCGCCACCCGTGACTTTTCCACCGGCATTCTGCAGACCGATGAACATCAGCGCAGTCTACCTGTGTGTAGTACGGTTTTTTCGGGTTGTATGATGCATACCGACATCGACAGCTCCTCAGCCAAATGTAGATATTCCGTTTATTTTGTTTTATTCTAAAGTTGTTGTAGCAACATTGTTTGTTCATATGTATTTCAATTATGGCGTCATTCTCATCAGATTCAGAGCTTGAATCATGCCGTCTAGTGGAGTTATGAGGCATAATTGATTTCACTTATGGTGCGTTACCTTTATTATGAAAACATAGTAAACCCTAGTTACCCCATGAATATTCATGTCAGAAATAAAATAATATCATGAATACTAATGAGATTATTTGTTATAATAGCACATGAACAAATTATTTGTTATAATAGCACATGAACAAATTATTTGTTATAATAGCACATGAACAAAATTATTTGTTATAATAGCACATGAACAAATTATTTGTTATAATAGCACATGAACAAATTATTTTTTAGTCATGACAGAAACTGAAATTCATGTCCATGTAATTTTTCATTTCAGCCATTTGTCTTTTTACATTATATCAAAAGCAAACAGAGCAGCCCCTGATCAAACGGCTCCTATAGGAGCCTGTCTGATCTGGTTCTACCCTGTTTACTAAGGCATAGAAAGCCGTATTTATGGAGATCTCTAAACCGTACGTTTAATTCCGTATCAATGCCGGTCCTAGAGACAGGAGCCAGCTTGATACAGGGTGAAATTTATACAGAAAGCTCTCAGCAGTCTTCTGTCTACAAAGATGTTAAGAAATCCGTTTTTACTAACTGTCCCATTTGGAGGGTTTGTATTGTTAGTTATTCCCTGTTTATGCTCCAAGAGCCTCACAGCGAGAGAACATGGTACATGGGCATTTTATACTTAACCGTTATCTTACATCTGGGAACCCAGGAGTTGGCAAGTAACTAACCTTCGATGCAACCATATATAGTTATACAATAGACTCTGTCTTAACTCTTTACTCCGTGAATATTCATGAAAACTCTAATGACGTCATGAGTATTACGTAGATCAATTGTCATGGAAACACTAATTTTTGCCATGGGAGAAACTGTAGATTCTTATTTATATTATGTCATAAGTTAACAGAGCATACCCTGATCAGACGGATCCTACAGGAACCGTCTGATCTGAGTTTACTCTGTTTGCCAAGATCTAGAAGGCGTTGCTATGGAGTGGATTGTTAAGCGACTATTTACTGAACATAAAAGTCTCTAAAAGCAGGTGCTGTCTTATTGCAGGACAAAGGTAGTGCAAAAATATCCTATAGTAGCTTTCTGAGTTACTTTTGACTTGCATTAAGCTACCATCTGCCTTACATGCCCGTAATTAGATCAAATTTGATGACCGCTTAACACATGTTCATCCTTTTATTTATAGGATTTGCACGTCCCGTGCTGTGTTTACTTATAACATTCCCGCCTACATGTTTTATGATATAAATGAAAATATCTTTACAACATCGAATACCAATCTAAGCGTAATTCGTTATCCCCGGTCAAAAGCAGAGGTATACAGCATTGGCGTTATCCGTCCGTCACTGCGTCAGATCGTCCGTTCGTCCGTGAGTGATATCTAAAAACGTATTTGAAGTTGTTCATGAAACTTTGAGAAAATGTTAAGTTCCATAACAGTTTGCCACAAATATAACGTTTGATGCATGTCCTTTGTCAATTCTTAGGAAAATTTTCGATGACACTTTGTGTAAGTGTTAGGCAACGTCAAGATATTAGGCTTTGTAAGTATCATTTATATTCACCCTGCACGGAACTCCAGAGCTATGATCCTTTCTTTGCAAAAATGTCCTATTTTTGTCTGTTCAGAGGCATGTCTCAGAAACCGTTTGGAGTTTTTCTATGCAATGTTGTGTAAATGATGAGAAGAATAAGGAAATATCGCTCTGCAAGTAATGTTTATACTGAACTTCCTTTGTTTGCAGAACTGTCTGCCCGGGACCATTTTATTTAATACTGCGTGGAGTTTTCTACGAAATGTTGCGAAAATGTTGAATGGCATATGAACATGCAGGGCCTGCAGGTATCATTTACATCGAATACCAGAGTTATGGCACTTTGCAGAAAACGTAACTTTTTTCTCCCTCTGGCCGTTACCTCTGTTAAATACTGAGGCCAGCGCTTGTTTGCGAGGATATGAATTCAGCGAATTTGCTTGTTTTACAAGCATTTCAACCATTTAATCTACAGTGGAACTTCGTTATCTCAAACTCAGATAACTCAAACTTCGATATAATGTCAACCCGTTCCAAAATTAGAACTACATAATTTGTCTAATAATTCACCACTACATATATTTATAAAGTCACGCGACAGTTTGATGCAGGTCACAAGTAATGCTGAAAACCCCTTAGCTTTCATATTGATATATTTTCTAAGTCAAAGATATGATGATTCGAACTAGTCGTTATCTCGAAGTGATATGTTTGCTTCCTTGAGGTTTGAGATACCGATACTCTACTGTTTGTATGTTGTAAATGTGTGATTTTCTGGCACTGTCACATTATTACGCAATTTAATTCTAGTTTCCATAAACAGTAGAACCTATCAAGACGGCTCCAGTCAGGTTCCTTTAACAGCCATTAGCTCCGAGTCCACTGTTTGCGAAAGTGTAAAAAGGTGTGTTAATAGAGTAAAGAGATAATTATTAACATTAATGAAACATGTACATTGTAAGTATGTTCAAACATTGCTAATACCACAGGATATTCTATTGCAGAATGTGAGGTTTTATAATGATGATATACATATCAATGTTTAGTTCTTTAATTTGTTATCTCTATCAGAATTTTTGCTACATCGACGTTCAATATTTGTTATACAATGTATGTACAATACTCGATTGAAATACATGATATGAGTAACAAGACTTTGTTTTCGTACAAGTTTATTCATTCAATTATATATGGCACAACTACAGGTAAACAACCACATTGCATGATGTTTATAACAATTTTCAAACACATTGCATGATGTTTTACCCTTGACCGTATGGATATTCATTTAAAACAACAATGACATCATGGGTCTCTATTAATCATTAAAAATATATTGACAAAAGCAGCATAGAGTAGAATCTGTCCTAAGAGACCATTCGCTTAATGACAATAGTTTTTTTATAAACAGGTGGTTGCTTAATGCAGGGCAAATGTAATACAGAAAGCGAGCTTTCTGTATTACTTTTGAACTGCATTAAGCTATCACCTGTCTTACAGACCCATACGTAGACCTCCTTTTGATGGCCACACCAGATAGGCTCTTCTGTATACAATTGTTTTGGCCGAGTAAATGATACGAGGTAACGATGGCAAAAGCATAAAACAATAGACACACAAAGTCAAGAATTAATTGACAATAATTAAGTTAGTCCAAAACACAAACTGATATATAACTAGTAAAGTACATACATAAAGAAACCTAAGAAGCAATGTTACCTATGCATTTTGTACGTTTTATCATAACTAAGCTGGACCTCTGGCGATGCCTGTTGCAACACCAAACATATGTCGCCATTATTGTATCTCTGACCACTTTTGCAAACAGCGTGGATCCAGAACAGTCTCTCATCTTGAATCAAACTGTTACAGTGATTATGGGATCATATAGTTATGATTTGACAGTTTCTAACACAGCATATTATCCCTGTGCCGATATACTATTACAAACATAATTATCAAATGAATGTTCATGATATCACTGGTATCATACATGAATGTCCATGATATCACTGGTATCATACATGAATGTTCATGATACCACTGGTATCTTACATGAATGATCATGATATCACTGGTATCTTACATGAATATTAATGATATCACTGGTATCTTACATTAATGTTCATGATATCAGTGATATCATAAATGAATGTTCATGATATCACTTGTATCTTACATGAATGTTCATGATATCACTGGCGCATCTTACATGACTGTTCATGATATCACTGGTATCTTACATGAATGTTCATGATATCACTGGTATCTTACATGAATATGTATGACGTGAAGGATTAAGCATTACTAACTAACACACTAATTCAACGACTAGACCTATTTTATACACCATCAGCCATGCAGCATGCTTCCTAATAAGACTTTCTTCCCTGGTAATCAAACTATCAATTAAAATGGATTTTGCTTGATGAGACATTCATTTGTACCAACGTTCTCTGCTACATATAATGTAACATATTACTCCATCAATATTCATGTATGCAACAATGAGATAATGAATATTGAATAGATTATTTGCATAACGACATATGGACACGGGAAATATATGCTATGGTGGAAATTATAGTATCACATTTATATCATTTTGTAAACAAACATAGCACACTCTGATCAGACGACTCCTACAGGAAACGTCTGTTCTCGTACTGCCCCGTTTGCAAAGGCGTAGAAAAGGCGTATAATTTGAGTAAAGCATTGAATATATAAGCAAACAGAACATACCCAGGACAGATAGCTGATATGGATCTACTCTGTTTGAAAATCAAAATAGGTTGGGTAATCTAATACATGTATATATGTTAATCAGGACCCAAACGCTTTGCAAATATTATTGTAAAGCCATCCATATTGTGTGGGGGGTTTTCTTCAGATATTTAGCACAACAGAAAATGTTCACGGTGAAAAAAACGCCGACGGAATAAAAAGGATTATTTGTCATTACTGGTTTTCCACATCTATATTTAGACTTATCAATACACAAGAGTATTTTTCCTCAATGATCTCATTCATATCATTGATATCGCTTGAATTATCGACTTCCTAAAATGTATATCCTTTTGATAGCTTACTCCTTCTATACTTAAATATTTCTGTGACATCAATTTTCTGAAAATTCAAGAAAGACGTTGTACAATCAATATTATAACACCATTGGGGTTGAAGTTTCGTTATTTGTTATTCTGGACTCATTAAATTTAGTAAAATTGAAAACAATGTCAAATCTAAAATCAGTACACCATTTCACCCTTTCCTTCGTATTAGCGCCTTTAATCTCCTTTACAAACATGGTGCACCCAGATCAGACAGATCCACCAGGAGTCGCGTGAACAAGGTCATACATGTATCTGTTTACTTTTAGAATTATATACATCTGATTCTGCATTTTCTGAAATTGTCCAAAATCTCCTTTTGCATTTTTCAAGATAAAACTACGATAACGACTAATCGTTAGGCCAATGAACTCTTGTATCAGCGAACTCTTGTATTATATTTATGAAGTCATTTCTCCAAATTCGTTTCTAGGTTACATAGTGTCGAACAGCATGGAGCCTAATTAGACGTTAGCATGACTCGTTGTCTCACCTGGCTCCAGACTAGTTACAAAGTTTATAATAGATTGCCTATGGCTTAGTATCAATGAAATCTATAGTATTCCATACATGAATAGAGAAGACTCTCATCAGACGGCGATTGTGGGTCTACTCTGTTTGTAAAAGCGTTACAAGGTGTTTATATGTAGTACAGCGACAAGGCGTTTATATGTAGTACAGCGACAAGGTGTTTATATGTAGTACAGCGACAAGGCGTTTATATGTAGTACAGCGACAAGGTGTTTATATGTAGTACAGCGACAAGGCGTTTATATGTAGTACAGCGACAAGGCGTTTATATGTAGTACAGCGACAAGGTGTTTATATGTAGTACAGCGACAAGGCGTTTATATGTAGTACAGCGAAGACAAGGTGTTTATATGTAGTACAGCGAAGACAAGTCGCTTCAATCGGTGGTTTCATTTGTTGGGCTTTGTTGTCTACTGGGATTTTTTCTCCATAGATTTGTGAATTTCATCATAGCTCAGTGTGTACCTGGAAAATACAATACAATTAATCCTTTCCTTCATATAAACGCGTTTTCACATCTTTGCAAACGGAGTAGACCCTGTATCATCCGCCTGGTCAGGGCATACTACTCTGTTTGTATTTGACCTTTTAATAGATATGATTCTATATGCCACTATAAAGAATCAGCTAAAACTTTTATGATGTTATTATTTCTTACATGTATTTTCAACCGGGCAATGGTTAAAACTAGAGTAGAAGATACAAGGAGTAAATTACGAAAATGTAAGTAAGATATATTTGATATGTTCTGCCTAAACCTTGGAGAGACGATTCTGAAGAGTAGCAGCACGATATGAACTAAATGAGTAATAAAACAAGGAGTTGCACCGCTTTCACATCAGAGTAGTTAAATAATTGTTGCTAGTTATTACTAATTCAAACAACTCATTGCTATGACTCGTTAAGTTTAACAATAAATGTAATTTTTTGCGAACCACAGTCACTAAAACAAAATAATCTGTATTTTACCATCGTCCATGACGATGTCTCATTGTGTTTGGAATCGGACACTAAAATTTTACTCAATCATAGGCATATGTTTGCGATCGATCATCGATTAAAAATTACTATTACATTCCAATGCGGCGGACTTATCTGAGTTTGAATAAAGGTCATGTATGGACTGGATTTCTGTATATCCAGACGAGTCTCTTTTTCTAAACCATAACTTTGATAAAGGTAAACTCTGTATCAAATCTCAGATAAAACAATGTAACAATGTGGAAAACCCTAATTAAATGATTGGCCTTGTCTGGCTTGACTGTATAGTCTCGATAAGGTTATGTATAAACCGTCGACGATGGCGTGTCTTTCGTCGATCATCACGCCCTAACCTTCACGACGTGACCGCCGAGTACTGCGATTAATCGACATATCACTAAATTGTTTCACGTACCAATACGTGAATTAAGAATGGAAATCTCGCCAAATATCGAACTCTTAGTCAATTAAATTGGGCATATATTTCAAATATCCGGTTTGATGACTGGTCGAAAATATTCGCTAAACTCTAACAACGGAACATTTAATAATATTGTCACCCTATATTAGCCACTCAAGAAATGGACGAACACTATGCAGAAAGTTACTGTATCATATTCAAATGGACGAACACTATGCAGAAAGTTACTGTATCATGTTCAAATGGACGAACACTATGCAGAAAGTTACTGTATCACGTTCAAATGGACGAACACTATGCAGAAAGTTCCTGTATCACATTCAAATGGACGAACACTATGCAGAAAGTAACTGTATCACGATCAAATGGACGAACACTATGCCTAAAGTTACTATATGATGTTCATTCATGTCAACGCTTTTTCTACTCCTTTGTAAACAAAGTTGACCCAAATCAGACGGTCCCTGTAGAAGCCATCTGACCAGGGTCTGCTCTTACTGCTTATGGACTTATATATCTGATCTTTGTCAAATCAAAATATTCCCTTACAAATGTGAAATTATAAAACAACTAAGTTAATGAATATCTATACGGTGAAATATCTTCGCATAAATGTCCATTACATAAAGGGACAAGACGAATACTGATGCAAGGCATTGGATCGCCGGGAAATTTGTGTACAAGGAAGGTTTTTAATAAGGAACTGTTTTGTTAAGACAATTGGAATACAACATTTCATTAAAAACTTAACGAAATATGTAGCCTCTAGAGTGTAATGACGTAGTGACCTAGTTCCGAACCCGACATGATCCATATTTGAACTTGACCAAGATTGCATCCAAAAATAACGTATAAGTTGAAAGAAAAAACACTTAATATGGATAATTATCATTAACTATCCCAGTAAAAACCCAAACCGCCATTGAAAAAAAATAGAAAGGAAAAAGAGAGAAAATTTTTTTTCGTCAGCGGTGAGAATCGAACCAGGGCAGACTGCACGATAGGCGACCGTGGTAACCACTACGCTATCAGGCCAGACATACTTCAAGGGAAATTGAAGATGTATATAAAGTTATCATGCTACTATATTGACGACTTTTTTAAATAAAAAAAATAAAACGACTTTTTTAAATAAAAATAAATTAAACAATAAAACTTCATTACAACATTTATCACTCTCATGATAATTTAATCAATAAACTCTAACAAGGGCGGTGATGGTCATAGACCTAAATATAGCCTGTTCAGTTCCATTAACGAGTGACATTAGTCCTATCTAACGAGAGCACCGCAAACAGGTGCACGACTACAGTTTTGACCCGGCTTCAATTCTGCGACTTTGACCCGGCTTCATTTATGTTTACAAAACTGTTTTTGGCATTTAATGTCGATACTTCGACGAAAAAAGTGTCATAATTATTGTTATTATTGTACATTTGTTTGATAAATTTCTTTTTAAACATCGTATGAAGGTTTTTACATCACATATTTCACTACATCAATAATGCAGATAGAAACTATTCTCTGCCACGCTCTCATGAGCCAATTTGTAAAACTTGTCGCTACCCCTCCTACATGGGTAAATACTTTTGAGCATTCCATTAGTGATCGCCGCTCATGTGGCGATCAATAAACAGTGACTCGCTTTTAGAGAAACCAATGTTTATGTTAAACCTTTGCTCAATGAATATGCATGCAAGTAAAGAGGCATCGTGACATTATTTAATTTATTACATTTATTATTGTATATTTTGCGTAGCAATAGAATACATAAGTGGCGTTCAACAGCCCAACCTATGGTACCCTCGCTGACCTGACACTATAGTATATGAATATCACACCCCATTGAGGGCAACAGCACGTATTGTCAACCTGAACTTGGTAATGTATACCAAGGTGTGAGTCGAGGTGGACATTACCATACAGAGGGTTGACAATACGTGCTGTTGCCCTCCATGGGATGTGACATTTATTTTATTATACAGAACATCACAATCATTGGCAATAAAAAACATTTTGGACAATTCCGAATTCAACATTTAATCAGAGATATATGTAAATTTAATACTGACTGTAAGTCCAAAAAGTCACGAAACAACTTGACACTTTTACCTATTATAGCACGTTTTGTGCTACAGTCCAAATTAGATCTTATGGCACACTAAAATAACCTACTTAAAATGTAAACAAAACATACCTGTAACGGTGGTCTCGTTCAGTGTTATAGTTTGTCAGGCCCAGTCCTCAGCAATAGAGTGGCCGTGGCCGAGGGGTATAGAAAGCAAAGTTTATGTATGAAAGGTATCGAGTTCAAATCTCACTTACAACTCTTTTTTTATTTTGCAAAAATCATGCTTTAGTCGAGTTAAATCATGCTGGGTATTGTGCCTTGTGGTAATCCCCGATCTAAAATTTGACTAGCAATTGTGGCCAAGCAAACTACACAGAGTCGTTTTTAATACACAGGCCAAAGACATTGTTAAAACTGTAATTGCCTTTTGCACTGACGAAGCTAAAATACAAAATATTAAAAAACAAAAATACCCATTCCAAAATAAAACTATAAAAACAAAACAAGAAACAAGTTTTTGCTTACAGTGAGATTCGAACCAACAATAGCCAAAATATTCAAATATGCTGTGCCATTATTTAAGCGGTTGATTTTGCCCCTCGGACACCTGAGCATTATACAACAGTGCCCGATTTGAACATCTTTGATTATGTCCTTGCGTCTACAATGTTTATAGTAAACACTGATAACAAACAATAAGTGTGCCATAGGATCTAATTTTACCTGTAGCTGAATCCCTTTCACGGTCTGAGCTTATACTTCCTCCGAAATGGCTGCAAAACGCGACATTGCTCGATTTGTTTACAAACTGTCAAACTGCTGATTGGTGATCAAATTGCAGGCGATGGATGACGTCACACATAATTTAATAAGCGCTCATTGATCTAGACGAGTACTTGCGAGTACTAGTACGAGTAACATCCGCGTCGTATTGTTGCATGGAACAACTACGGATTGTTTTATTACTGGTATATACATTTGTATGGGAAATTCACGTGAGGTATTGATTGTGATGTTCGGTATAATAATTTATCACATAATCTACCATGCGACAGTGCCGTAACAGAGTGCCGTATTTCGCAGAATTTTCTATGCAAATTAGCAAGTTAGCCAATCTAAGCGCTCATTTAAAAAGCTTTAGCCAATCATAGCACTCCATACGCGTCGTCCGTTGTATTACTACGCTGTTTGTAAAGCACTGACAGAAACAGCCGCCAGCTTGTCTGTTTTATTTTCTATGGCATTTTAAGGATTATGTGATAAAAAGAATTATCTTACATTCGTGTTCATTATACATTGTTTTTATGAAACTCGTTTACTGTAATGAATATGACACTCGCTAAAGCTCGTGTCATATTATAGTAAACTCGTTTCATAAAAACTATGTGTAATGAACACTCATGTAAGATCCTCTATTTATTGACCTGCATTCGATGGATACAATATGTGTCTAATAATATGGCATCCCGAACCAATCATGGTATAACTGACATGAAAATGCTTCGTAACATAAGCTTCTGCTTAGTATGTGTAACAAAATCCACAAAATATAGCAATATGTAAAAAGGGTACAAGGATATACAAATATCAGTCACATGAAGAAATCACATGATCATAACATGAAGAAAAATATTCAATGAATAAATGAACTAATGCAAGCGATTAGGTAATCACGCCCATAACTGCGAGGTTTCAGTGTGATAATAAGCATAGTGGGAAACGGCTGAAGAGTCAGCTGCCAGGCGCGGATTTAGAGGGGATGGAGCCGGCATACGCCCCCTAAAATTGTCCAAACAAACATTTTTAGTAATATTTTAGATCTAGATCTACTAAAAATCAATAAAACAATGATTTAATCTGAGTTGTTTTTCATTTCTCTCACCCAATTACGCTCTCTTTCAACATGTATTATAAACACACTATTTAGTTCTGTCATAAAACCTAAACATTTACGCCCCATCCCTCCAAATCAATGGCCCGAGCCCGAATGGCGAGGGCAACAACATTCCCGAGGGACACTGCAGATGTTATTGCCCGAAAACAAACGTGTATTAACGCTATTCTTGCACAAAACCCATTTTCTGCTTTCCTGCATCAATTTAATTCTTCCAAATACAAGCAAAACTGCCGCAGCAAAACCATCTTTGACACTTCGTTCGATTTATGCTGTTTCCGGGCCACTGTTTTCTTCCTGACGTCAATAAATACCGTTTACACAGAATTTAATTCAATATATTCTAAAAACAGTTCATTGTCGGTGCCTCTGAAATAGTCGCACCGTTCATCTAACTTAGGTAAAAACGCTACAGCATTCGCGTCCATTGTTTTCCTTATGCCCCGAATAGGTATAATTACAACCGGTCAACAACAGCGCGTGAGCACGAGAATCGCCTTGTTAATACATGGTATAGCGGAACTACAACAACACGTTCTGTGCAAGAATATCAGATTGATGCCATGCAAAGAATACTGCAGTGTCTGCAACATTTTGATTATAATTGCACATGAACACATGACATTTCAAACAGGACAGAAACTACAGGATCATATCTATATTATTTTAAATTAAACAGAGAATATCCTGTAGGAGTCGTCTGACCTGGGTCTACTCTTTTCGCAAATGCATACAAAGTGTTTTATTGAGTACACTATTAAGCGGTGGCTATAGAGGGATAGAGGGATAGAGGGATAGGGGGATAGAGGGATAGGGTGATAGAGGGATTGGTGGATGGGGCTCTAAAGTGTCAAAACTGCGTTTAGAGGTTGAAATGAAATCAGGTAAGAAACATAATGAAAACTGATTGCTATTAGAACATGATTGAAATACCTGTTCGGTATACAGTAATACTGACCATTTCTAGGTAACATAATATTATGATATATTTTACAATCAACTACTCTCTACATTTAAATGCTGAATATTCAAGGCGGGCTTGTCAATCTGTTTCATTCAGTACACTTGATAGGTAATGAACGACAGACACTGCAGATCCTGACCAGAGAGCTTCTGAATGAGATAGAACAAATAACTCATGTCAGTCTACACTGCTGGCTTAGACGAGTTCACTTGTTTTCGAATTCAAGGGGTTAAAATATGAACTTGGGTCGTACTTGTTACGTTTCCAACTTTTGCGGGGACGCTCGGTCCATGACAGACACATCTCAACGTCAGTTGAATCGAGCCATTATGTTGCCTATACCTTGTCCACCGACATTCTTCAGAGTAATGAACATCAGTGCATTCTTGTTGATGGCTGATTTTTTCTCTCGGGTTGTATGAATGATATTTCTCACACGTACAGCTTCTCACAAAAATAAAGATAATCCGTCCCTTTTCATTTATTTTGAAACGCCCGTAGTTACATTCATGGCTCGTATGTATTTCATTAGGACGCGCATTGTCAGTTTCATCAGAATCAGAACTGGAGTCATTCCTTCCAATGCAATTAAACGCCATAGTTATTCTGTCCTTTCGGGGTTCACTTAAGTGACGTTACCTATAGTATGAGTACACAGTCAAACCTCTATAGACCGGACGTTCAATTCAGTATCAATACCGCTCTTTAACCCTTTACTCAATGAATATGCATGTATTCTAAGATATGATGGCACCATGAATATTAATAAGATTACTTTTTAAAAAATGGAATACTAAACACGTGATTTTTGCGCAAGAAGACACTAAAGAATTAGATCTATATTATTCTATAAGAAAACAGAGCAGACCCTGTTCAGACAGCTCTCTGATCTGGGTCTACTATGTCTGCAAAGGCGTAGAAAATCGTATTGATAGAGGACATGGCTAAGACAGTTAACATTTTAATGCATGGTGAAATTCATACAGAACGCTCTCAAAAGAGCGTTCTGTATGACTCTCTCCATGCATTCAGCTGCCTTTTGCCTACAAGGTCTTAATTTTTTAACCAACTATTTGGGTTAAAGGGTTTGTACTTTAACTATTTATTCAGTTTTATCCAAAAACCTCACAGTGAGAGAACAAGTGCTACAACAATTTATATAACCGTTATCAGGCAGCTGGAAACCCCGACGTGTTCAGTTGGTCAGTTACTAAACTTAGATGCTACTGTGTGTAGTTATCTCTTTATATTATCTATAGGCTTTGCATGACATGTGCTACGTTTAATTATAATCTTCCCGTGTATTACTATATCAATATAATTTATTTACAACATTGAATAACAATATAACCATGATTAGATTTACAATCATTTCAACGAATTTAACTACAATGACTCCTCGATATCTCGGACTCACATTACTCAAACTTCCATAGGATTCAGGTCATTTCCAAACTCACATTAATCAAACTTCCATAGGATTCAGGTCATTTCCAAACTCACATTAATCAAACTTCCACAGGATTCAGGTCATTTCCAAACTTTGAAATATTGAATTATTCTAAGATACATCACTGCGCATATCTATAAAGACGTGACATCTTGATGTAGGGCGCATGTAATGATACAAGCTCCTAGAGGAGCTCCTATAGGAGCTTTCAGCAGTACCTTCGACCTGCATAAAGCTGTCACATCGAGAAAGTTTTAAAATAGAATGATTCGAACTATCGTTATCTCGAAGTGATTTGTTTGCTCCCTTGATGTTCGAGATATCGCGGTTCTACTGTTTGTATGTGGTAAAGGGGTGAAATACAGTAAAATCTTGACTATTCGACTTTTCTGAATATAACAACTTAGACCCTTTTAGGTAGGTGGCTGCTTAATGCATATTGAAAGGCATGCATAAAGCTCCTAGAGGATTTTAGTGTTGGAATAATCGAGATTTTACGGTATACTTTATCTGACACTGTAGTTTGATTACACAATTTCATTCGATTCCATATACAGTAGAACCTGTCTTAACCCTTCTCTTGCTGAATTTAGAAAAAAACAGTTCTTCTTCTTTACCAATGCCCTGTTGTATGATTACATATATCTTCACTGTTTGCAATTATTTCTCTGTGCAATCACTGCTATGGAGTGCACTGGTTGCACAATCAATTTGCAAATAGTGCAGACCCTGATGAGACGGCTCCTGCAGGAGCTGTCTCCTCTGGGTCTTCACTATTTACAGGTAGGTATATTGACGTGAACAGCAAGCGAAGGGTTAATCTATCATTAATTTATTGAACACAGACGTCTTTAAAAAGCAAGTTTGTTACTTTATTGCAGGTCAAAGGTAATGCAGAAGTTCCTTTGGGAGATAGCTGCGTTACATTTGACATGGATTAAGCTACCACCTGCCTTGCATATCCATAACTAGACCCTTTTATGATGAGCGCTTAAAGAGGAAGTCCCTACAATGAACGCATATTTTCAATAATATCGTAAAAAATGGTATTTCTTATGCTCAAACATTATTATGAAGGTTGCCAATTTGAACTTCTATCGAAAAATTCCATTGTGATACAAATAAACCGAGTTCGTCAATACTTATAATTGCTGTTCTATAACACAATATTATCGGCCTTTTCCGTTAAAATCTTCCGTGTTTTGCCGATGATTACCCGATCCCTCCATTGTTTACGTAATAGCTTTTCTCGTAAGTGGTCGGAGAAACGCGAATAGGGCGAACAGTTACGAAACTAAAACCCAACCCGAGTAAAACTGAAACATCGGGGAGTAAAATCGGAATCGGCGATTTCAAACACATGGATAAATTTTGATTATAAACGGTAATTGGATGGGTTTTTTGCGATATTGTTTTTTCAGCATATAAACAAATGCGTTTTGTATATTTTAGGTGTTTTTGAAACGTGTCAAATGTAGGGACTTCCCCTTTAAGACCGTTTCTACTGAATGTGAACCTGTGATCAGTTTTGAAAACAGATTGGATTCAATGCTATGCTGAGAAGGTCAGTGCCTCCTTACCATCCACATTATGTGTCACTCTGTCTCTGTGTTAGAAAGGATTCCCTTCATATAAACGCGTGGTCATGCATCTGCAAACGGAGTAGACCCAGATCAGACGGCTTCTTAAAGGAGCCGTCTGAGCAGGGTCTGCTCTGTTTGCTCATGGAATTTGAAAGATTTGTTTCTTTACTTTCTAAAACGGTTACAAAGTTCCACCTTCCATATTTCGTTATAACTATTTTGTCCATGAATATTTAGAAGGCCTTGAAATTTGAAATAGACATAGAACATGGAAAGGGATAGTGGTGGTCTAGTGGTAACGCGCTTGACTATCAGTCCGGAGGTCCGGGATTTAAATCCCGGTCCCTCCCGGAACTTTCAGGGACGCTTTTCCGTATCTCCCACCCGCACCTCCTCTCCACCAAGGGGTTCAAAGTGGTACCTGTGAGGGTCACTCGCCGGTACTGCGGCTGCATGATTGCGCCATATGTTAGCAGTGCTCAATATTGTAGGTCAATGACTCATTGACCAGGGGAGTAAATGTACAGTCAGCTGAGCGATCATTCGGACTGAAAGTGGACTATAACTAGTTACTTTACTTTTTTATTTTCAAACCTGGAGCAGACGATAGACATAGTAGATGGTATTTATTTGGCGACAAACCCCAACCCCTTTATTCATAGAGGCGATGTTTGACGTCTTTGCACAAAGAGTAGACTCCTGTAAGAGCCGTTTGATTGGAATCGGGTCTGTTTGCTTATGGAAGAGTAAATATCAAATTCTATAATCTCTGAAATGTCAGAACAATTTCATTGTATATTTGAGAGGTTTTTATTAAAATTATACATGTCTTCCCCAAGCCACTCTTCATAATCATCTCATCGAGACATAGTGTTTGTTGGAGAAATAAAAGAGTTATTCTTGAAAATCAAAGCTAAAGATAAAGATGTTTACCCAAATACACAATCGTCATTTCTCCACCAAACCCTGTACAGTCTTAGAGATGATTCTAAAGAGTGGTCACAGTATAGGGTTTGGTGGAGAAATTAAGGAGCTGTTCTTAAAACTGTTTAAATTTACGCATCTTATTTGGACCACTGAAAATGTTTAAATTGATGCATCATATCTAGATAACTGCATTTGTACATGTATTTGATAAACCTCTATATAATGGTCGCTCAAAACAGGTATATAAGTCTGGGATTTTAAAACAGGTGTGAGTTTCTAGCAGGACGGAAGTTGTACAGTGAACAAAATAATTTTATCATAACAGAAACTGTAGAATCAAATCTACTTTAGTTCATAACAAAACACAGCAGGCCCTGCTCAGACGGCTCCTATAGGAGTCGTCAGATCCTAGTCTACTCTGTTTGCAAAAGTGTAGAAAGACGTATTTATGGAATAAAGTGTTAATTAATAACACTCATGAAACATGTATTTCAAACATTGCTAATACCACAATATATTCTATTATAAATTGTGAGGTTTTATAATAATCATAATAATAATATACATATCAATGTTTGGTTCTTTAATTTGGTATCTTGACCATAAATCGAAGAGTAGTGGGACAATCTGACAGGACATTCTTATGTAATTACACAGTAGAGAGCATGCCCCTAGTGACCATCAAACAAGGCCTAATTATGGGTCTGTGAGGCAGGAGATAGCTGAATACAGGTCACAAGTAATGCAGAAAGATTTTATAGAAGCTGTTTGCCTTGCTTGTGCCTTGCATTCAGTAGCCACTTGATTTTAAGGCACACATGCTCAATAAATGAATGGCCGCTAAGTACCGGTTCTACTGCATTGACCATGAGTTATTTTGCCGACACTGAATTATATGGTCGAGACAAATATTCAAATAGTCCAATATTGATAGGTAGATAATTATACATTCATACATTTTATAATTAAATTCAAAGCGATAATCAGAGCTACAGATAAACGTGCGTACCCAAATACTAAATTCGTCATTTCCCACCAAACCATATACTGAGACCAGACTTTAGAATCGTAACGAAGAAACGATTCTAAAGAGAGGTCACAGTAAAGGAGTTGGTGAGGCTATAAAGGAGATATTCTTGAAAATGTTTAAATTTACGCATCTTATCTTGACCTCTTGGTTATACTAATGTTTTAACACTATTATTCGTTTTGTGAATGTATTTACCGGGTACATTACTGAATATGGAATTTCGCTTAACCCTTTGCCTGTTCTATGTTTATTTCAAATTTAAATACCTACTGAATATTCATTGACAAAATAGCAATAATGAAATATGGAAGGTGGAGCATAGCAGCCATTTTAGAAAATAAAGAAACAGATAGATCAAATTCAATTGGCAAACAGAGCAGACCCTGATCAGATGGCTCCAATAGGAGGGGAAGGGTTAAGCCGGTGCTAGGGGTGTGAGTAGTGTTGCACTTTTACGAACTGTTCATGAACAGACTCTATACATTGTTTTCTCTTTTCGCCGCATTGCTGCTTTTGAAGGATCTCATACGTTCAGAAATTTTGCAACGTCGACGTCAGATGTTTGTTATACTGATTGAAATAAATGATAAGAGTAACACTAATTTGCTTTCGAACAAGTTCATTTATTCAAATTTATACATTGCTGATAATACTTACATTTTTGTTGGATATAAGATTGGGTAACTGAAACAAGAGGATCACGATCGAGCCATTTTGTATTTCTCTTGTATGTCTGAATATAAAGGACAACAAAGTAAGGAGCACACTCAACTCTCATTTACGATTATTTCTTTCTGTACCGTTATATCTCTGAATTTTATAACACAAATCGACACGTGAATTTTGAGATCTATATAGTTGCATACGCAAACAGAGAAGATCCTGATCAGGCTGTTTTTGTCAGCTCTGTTCGCAAACTGCGTGCAACATGCAGCTATGGGGTTAGCCGTTTCTTCACTGAACTTTACGTGTGCAGTGACCACTCCATCAACATTGATTAATTTTGTAAACGCTAAATTTTCGGGGGAATTGTTTGCTTTGCCAAAACTAGGATCAGAACCCTTCCAAGAAGAAAATTAAGAATACTCCTTAGTTTCTTGAATATTCCTTAACACATTCCCTCATAGGCTATTTTTAGACGCGACCTCTTTGAATTACTACCGAAAAGGAGCATTAACAAGAGGGAAAAGGGGGAAAACGGTGTAGATTTGAAAATATTGTAATTAATAGAATTTTGCTCCTTAGGAACAAATGTTCTGTTATCACAATGGTTTCAGTAAGGAGCTTTTACAGAGACCCTAAACGTCGTCAATAGGGGGAAACATACACATGTATTTATTATAACGCAAAGTAAAATCCTAGATTTTGATTGGTCAGTTAGCCATGTATAAAAGCCGTGTATCCCTCTAAATTCTAATGTATATACGGAGTCATGAGCAACAATGGAATTTCCCCCGCCGAGGGCCTCGCTCCCTTGATATAACAAAATAAAAATGGCCGACCAGCTTCACTTCGTCGATTCGATTCAAACAACCGTTCTCAAACGAAATATAAAGAGTTTGGGGCGGAAAAAAGTTATCCATTTAGAAACATTTTTGTTATATCGTGAATTCCTATGGATTCGTGTTACCCTGTCGATTCGTGCATTGTGTAATCACGTAGTTTTCTCAGCAAAGAGTTTATTTCCGTGACCTAGTTTTTGTCAATATCCTCTATGAAAAGGGCTCGTTAATATATGGACCTTTCTGTAAACCCTTTCATGGACCTTTATGGGGCCATTTATCAAAACATTAAATTGGATGTTATTTGTCCACCATTTTGGAAAACGCCATTACGTCAGCAATGGCCATATTTAGTTTTCTTCAATTGCGCTGTATAATCATAAATTTCAAAATAAGCATTGTTACAAATTTTTATCGGACTGAATTTAGTCCCGCAAAAAATCCCGCAACATGAATTTTCTTGCCCGGAAATTTTTGTTTTGATACTGACCAATTAGAGAGCACGAATCAATAGGAAGTAGGTCAAAAATTCTTAGCAGCCGACTCGATCTATTTAGCAAGTAAAATTTACATTTTTGATGATTTTCTTCTGAAAATTTATTATTTCAAGATGAATAAATGTTTTAAAATATTACTATACAACTAAAAAAGACTTTGACTGCACAACTGTCATACACATAATATAATTTAAACTTTAAGGAACACGAATCGCCAGGAATAGAGCATAGTTGTTGTATAACAATGTAAATGAACCCTATATGTGGCGAAGGTCTTATTCTGCTTTGATGCTGCAATTGTTGTCAAAGTGCTTGTGCACGTACTGATTAGCCCCAAACCCCGCGTTTACAAAGATATTCCACACCAAATTCGATTCAGATTTTATTTATGTACATGCACAGTACACGTACCTGTAAATTGCAGTATAGCCGCTCCTTCCAACGCCCTTTGTTTGAATATTATAAAACCGTCATTTTGACGTCATCCAAATGACGTCGGAACTGCGCCAAAATTCCTTCAATTAAGTTAAATAGTGTCTGCTTAATCGCTGATCTGCTGAAAGTTTTACTAACGTCTGATTCTTTCAATCCTTTGATAAACTAATGCACTTGGAAGATCCCTTTCTATCCATAAATATAATGAACTGGTTATTATACACGATGAACTAGGGTTGCAGAGTGATATATAAGCCCTTACCTTACAGTAAGAGGCCCCTGAGGGGAAGCAAAACGACGCCTAAATTAACAACGCTAATTTACTGCTACAAATATTAAACTTTGCAGTATAATAAAATCGTTATACAGATCATTGGCGAGATATCTGACTTTTTATTTCCTGCTGAGGAAAATACATGTAGCCCTCGCCTAACGGCTCGGGCAACATGAATTTCCTCAGCAGGAAACAAAAAGTCAGATACCCCGCCAATGATCTGTATAACTAATAATGTAAAATTGTTGATTAGAATATAGCTTAATATAAAATATATATTAGCATGTGATATGCTAAGAGCCAGTGTATGAAAATTACTCTAGACAGAAAAGTTCTCTTGAATTGTACGAAGATTAAAATTTTCCAAATGAGCTTTTTGAATAAAGGTCTAGATCTATACCATATAAGAAACAACCAGAGCATACATCGATTTGACGGTTCCTACAAGAACCGCCTGATTGTGATTCTCCTCTGCTTGCAAATACGTGAAAAAAGCGTCTGCGTGAGGGAAAGTGTTAAGGGTTAACCCATACAGTCAATAACAATTAATTGCAAGAAATGATTCTTTACAAGTCAAAATATATACACTACACAGTTACGCCTAAATGTCTAGAGCTACAGATAAAGGTGTTACACAAATACTACACCGTCATTTCTACACAAAACATATGCTGTGACCACTCTTTAGAATCGTCTCTCCGAGAAATTGTTGAGATATAAAGGAGATATTATTGAAAATGTTTTATTTTACACAACATATCTGGACCTCCGTCTAGTCATATTTACACCTAAATGTCACTTTCATTTGTGACAAATTTACAGTTATAGCTACGCCCAAATGTAACTTCTTTTTATGTCAAGTGTACTGCAATAGTAACGCCTAAATGTCACTTCCGTTTGAGTCCAGTGTACTGCCATAGTAACGCCTAAATGTCACTTCCATTTGTGTCCAGTGCACTGCCATAGTAACGCCTAAATATCACTTCCATTTGTGTCCAGTGTACTGCCATAGTTACGCCTGAATGTATACCACTTTCATTTGTATCCAGTGTACTGCCATAGTAACGCCACAATAGCATTTCCATTTGTGTCCAATGTATTGCCATAGTAACGCCCAAATATCACTTTTATTTGTGTCCAGTGTACAGCCATAGTTATGTCTAAATGTCATTTCCGTTTCTGTCTAGTGTACTGTCATAGTAACGCCCAAATATATTTTCCATTTGTGTCCAGTGTACTGCCATAGTTACGTCTAAATGTCACTTCCATTTGTGTCCAGTGTACTACCATAGTAACGCCCAAATATCATTTCCATTTGTGTCCAGTATACTGCTATAGCTACGTCTAAATGCCACTTCCATTTGTGTCGAGTGTACTATATAGTTACGTCTAAATGTCACATTTGTGTCGAGTGTACTGCCATAGTTACTTCTAAATGTCACATTTGTGTCGAGTGTACTGCCATAGTTACGTCTAAATGTCACATTTGTTTCGAGTGTACTGCCATAGTTACGTCTAAATGTCACTTCCATTTGTGTCGAGTGTACTGCCATAGTTACGTCTAAATGTCACATTTGTGTCGAGTGTACTGCCATAGTTACGTCTAAATGTCACTTCCATTTGTGTCGAGTGTACTGCCATAGTTTCGCCTAAATGTCACATTTGTGTCGAGTGTACTGCCATAGTTTCGCCTAAATGCCACATTTGTGTCGAGCGTACTGCCATAGTTACGCATAAATATCACTTCCACTTGTGTGCAATGTACCATGGTTACGTCTGTGTCACTTGTATTTGTGTCCAGTGTGAATAATGGCTGTCATTTCATAATTACAAATTGAAACTATGACTGATTTGTTGGTCTCTCTTGTTGAAAGGTCTGTACACATCTATGTTGCATCTTCTTCACTAATAGGTATCTGAATAGACAAATATGTGTGCATTGCATTAAAATGGATATCTACGTTTTCAACGATTTCTATTTCCTAAAATAAAAATTATCATTGCACAAAAATCAATTACCTCTTCTCATGCTGACGAGAGAGTCTTCAAAAATCCCAGACTTTTTACAATTTCTATATACATGTACATCCGATTCGTTCAAGCTGTTAAGGAAACATTGACCGAGTGTCAAACAGTTTGGACTCTGATGAGACACCGAGGTACCCGGCCTCTAATCTGGATCCAAGCTGTTTGTAAATGCGAATCAGGTCGCGCTTAGCATGATAAGGGTTGATCTACAGTAACACATGTTTAACCCTTCGTTTGAATTAACTGAATGTTTATACATGTAATCGTATATGAACACATCCTGTTTCGTCATGACAGAAATTGTAGAGTCAGATCTATGCGATTCTAAATGTAAACAGAACAAATCCTAATTATACGGCTCCTACAGGCAGGATTGGATATACGTGTTCAATAAAATATTATAAACACTGGTTTTAATACTGTCTAAACTTTGTGAAAGGCACTGTAAAATCCGTGCTTTGAAGTATGCACTACTACTGCCAATAAATAAACCTCATAATTACATGATGAATCACAGGTTTTTGTTTATTATTATTCATTTCGTACATGTAATTCGATATTTTCATGTTGTTTTGTTTAAATCTATAATAATTACATATTTAGTATATGAACAAATATTTGACACCCTGACTCGCATCAGCGCTATTGTAAAATATAAGGACTTACATGAAACATTTCCGACGTTGGAAGCGGTCTGTGGCTTAATACAGGCGCACTTATTTTTCAGTGTTACGTAACCATTGTGTTGTTTCTGTACCCAGGTGCAACCTGGGGAATAGTGGATATCCTTGCCATCCTCCGGACGCAAATTGATAGTTCCGGTGCTTATATACGAGCGATAATGTCTACACACGCAGTGCCGCAGCCATACGTAAACGTTTCTCCCACCAATGTTAATTGCATGTTTGACATATTTACAACCCATATTGTAGTGCCTTTCTTTTTTACCAACATTGAGCTCCTCATCAGAGCTTGAATCATTATTGCTTGGTTGATTGTTACCCATTGTAATATATTATGTATATTATGTAATGCTTTCTTGAAGAAATGCAATTTTGTTTACGAGTATTTCACAGTGATCGCTTTTATAGTTAGCGTTTCTTTGGAAATCTATTAATTGCACAAAATCTAAAATTGTTACATTCGTCATTGTTTCAAATTGGGTTGGAAACCTCAAATAGAAAACCATATTTTCTGATGTAAGAAAATTGTTAATGACTAAAGTAATGTTTTTAAATGCTAATTGATCTTTGTTAAACTGGAATTCCAGAATGTGAGTTCAAGTTTAGAAATATACAGCGCGACAATACAAGTGTTTAACGCAGAAAATGAAAGAAAACACAAGTATTGTTTGTATACGTATGTTTGATTGAGTGTCTAATAATAGCGGGGCATTTTTTCTCGACCTACTGAGTTATGTCTGCACCTCTTTTGCTGCCAATGGCGAATATAGGACTACATATGCAAACAGGCTAGATCCAGACCTGTTCGGAATGTTTTTGAATGAACAGAGAAAAAACAATTTGTGAACCTTTTAAACTGACCTTACCTTTCCTCCATGTACGAAATAATGATAGCATCATTATTAAATAGATTAGTTTGTTATAATAGCACATTAACACAGGAACATTTGACCATGGCAGAAACTGTAGAATCACATTTATATTATATCATAAACAAACAGAGCAGATCCTGATCAGGAGCCGTGTTATCTGGGTCTACTCTGTTTGTAAAGGCATATTCATGTAAAAACATATTTATGGAGTAAAATGTTAAGCGGCCACCAAAAAGGGGTCTAATTAAGGATCTGTAAAACGTGTGGTAGCTTAATTAATGTAGGTCAAATGTAATGCAGACTATAGGTGCTTTCTGCATTACATTACTTTTGCCTTGCGTTAAGCAACTATCTGCTTTTTAAGACATATGTTCAATAAATGAATGACCGCTTAGGACAGGTTCTACTATAATTCTTCAAAATGAACTTGCCTAAACGATATAATTACGAATGATACTATGTAAGTTTTTCAGCAGTACCAGCCTGTCAAACAGCTGCAATAGCCTGCACCATGCAGAGCGCCACCTGGCTGGCATGTGTAAAGGGTCTGGATCCAGATGAAACGCCAATTAAATTGGCGTTTCTTTATGAACCCTGTTCAATCCCTCGCCGGACCAAGTCCTTCGTGTGAGATTTTATAAAAACGTGGTCCGGTGCATCAGTGCCTTACACCGGGCTTCTAAAAGAACCAGGGAAACTCTATCGGTACAGTGCTCCTTCCCTACAACGACCCTCCAAATAACGATTCCCTCCTTACAACAACGCATGTCACTGTTTCCGAAACAACAGGGCTCCAGAAACAACCTTTTTCCATCGTATTTTCTTTATGCCTCCATCAAACCCTATGTTGTGACGATTCTAAAGAGTGGTCACAACATAGGGTTTGATTGGGGCATAACGGTTTTAGTTCTCGAAATACACCTTATCTGGGGATCTGCAAACAAGCTAATTATGTTTGATTTTCCCTCCCTATAACAACTCCCTCTGAACAACACATACAATCTTCGTATCCCAAAGGGTGTCGTTGTAGAGAGGGAGCACTGTAATTAGCGTATGGCATCGCACCCGGATTTATATGTGTCCGCTTACCTTTCTCTGTGGTGTATAATCAGCTCATAGTTGGCAGAAATGTACGTTAATCAACACAACCACGAAGTATGCTGTTTGACAATGGGTCAATAATTTCTCCAAAACTTGAACGAATCGGAAATAAACAAAATTGCAACCGATCACATTTGCCTATTTCTCAATATGTCAATAGTTAGTTTGGACGCGTTTACATATGTATCAGTTTATTGCCCCACAATGTTGAGAAAGTTTAGAGTTATTATTTTGATAAGTCAGAATTTGGCTTGCCTTTTTGAGTATTATGTCTTTGACCTCGAGTTATGTTTTATCCGGTAATAGTACACTGTGTAAAGTTCTTACTTGTGATTTCAGAGCAACAGATAAAGGTGCGTACTCAAATACTAAAATCGCCATTTCTCCATCAAAACCTATGTTGCACATGTAACTACTCTTTAGAATAGTCTCTTCGAGACAATTCTACACAGTGGTCACAACACAAGATTATTGGGAAAATAACGAAGATGTTCTTGAAAATGTTTCAGTTAACGCACTTGGTCTGGACCTCTGGACTGAGGCCTATTGCAACACCATACACATGTCGCCAGTAGCGAATTTCTGGTCACTTTTACAAACAGCACATACGACCTAATCCAGTGATTATGGAATGGTATACAATTGAACATCGATACCTCGAACTACAAGGGACCATACAAATAAATTCGAATTAACCGATGTCGAGTCATCCAATTTCTAATCTGGATGAGTTTACAGCTTATTGCACGTTCGATCAGTATTAACCTGTCACGAGTGTTTATAGATATACAGAGTGATACATTTTACAAAAAAGCTGTATTGTACATTTTGAAAGGACTGAACTTTTAGCTCGAGTTATCCCGAAATTCAAGTTCGAGATATCGAAGTTCAACTGTAGTTCTGATTTGTCAGTTTCTGTCGATATGATATTACAAAGAAAAGTATCAAAATAATATACGCTTGATGTAATTATTTCTTACATGAATGTTTACGAACTAAAGAATCAATCATAACACACCACACCTAATTCACGACTCTACATATGCGTATACCATCATTCATTTTACATGCTTGATGAAACACTCATTTGCATCAACATTCTCTGCTACATAACATATAACATTCTCTGCTACATGACATACAGTATTTTACTCCATGAATACTCATGTAAGAAATAACGACATCATGCATATTAATTAGATAAGTTTTTTTTATAATGACACATGAACACAGGCATTGTATACCATGGTGGAAACTGTATAATATTATCTATATCAGTTGTAAGCAAACACAGCAGATCCTGGTCAGACGGTTCCTAAAGGAGTCGTCTGGTCTTCGTCTGCTCTGTTTGCGAAGGGATAGAAAGGCGTATTTATGGAGTTATATTGAATATATAAGAAAACAGAACATATACTGAACAGATAGCTGTCTGATGTGGAACTACTCTGTTTGCAAATACATAATAATTTGGGTTAATCTAACACATGCTAATCAGAATCCAAACACTGTACAGATATTATCCCAAGGCCATCCGTAGTATGATAAAAAACGTTTAGATATTTAACTGAAACTGTTCACGGTGACAAAAACGCAGACGGAATAAACATGACTACTTGTCATTACTGGTTTTCCACATCTATATTTAGACATCAGTTTACAAGAGTATTTTTCCATGATGATTTCATTCATTTTATCGATATCGCTAGAATTCATCGACTTCCTAAAATATATTTTTTAAGGTTTATTTATAATATGCCTAAACATTTTCTGAAATAAAAGAGAGACGTAGTACAATCAACATAATGACAACATTGGGATTGCAGTTTCGTTAGTTTATTTTTATTCTAGACTCATTTGTAAATTTAAAACAATGTCAAATCTAAAAACAGTACAACTGTTAACTCTTTCCTTCATATAACGCCTTTTCTCGCCTTTGCAAATATAGTAGACCCAGATCAAACGGCTCCTGTAGGAGTCGTCCAATCAGGATCTTCTCTATTAGTGTTTGGAATCAATTATATAGATCTGATTCTACATTTTCTGAAATTGTCTAAAATCCCCTTGTTAATTATCAAGATACAAATTACGATAACGACTAATCATGACGTCAGAGAATTCTTGTATAAATATTCATGAGGGACAGAGGTATATCATGGGTACATCTAGGGTACAAAGTAAAAACCTTAACACTTTCTGTTCTAGTAATGCACCTGCTGGACATATTTTCATCTACTTCAGGCTTTTGAACTTAGCGATTATGTTATAAAACAACAGCATAATGTCAAACAGTCTTGATCCTGATGAGACGACGAGTTACTCTGCGTCTCATCTGGATCTAGACTGTTTCAACATGATACAGAAGGAAAAGTTCTGATGTAAACTTGTTTGAAAGTGTAACTTTAAATGATCTGCCTCTACCATTTTCGAGCAACATTATTGCACCAGTGTCGTGTGTCGTGTTGACCGCATGTTAGATACAGAAGCATAGATAAGCCATTCATTCCCATATTATTTAAGGACACTCCGTGCAGATATTATTTTGGAACCTGTCCACTTTTAAATGCTAACAGGGCACACCAAATAAACTAGGTGCTGGTATAAACAATCGACATCAAAGTGTCCAACAAAAACTGCAGAACCGGATCCGATGGCTTATTTAGGAGCCCTCTGATCTTGGCCTACATTCATTGTTGTGAACGTTTTAAGGGACACTGTGCACAAGTGGGTTAAGATGTGTAAACAACTCCTATATTTCTCAACAAAGTTCTATATTTGAACACTCGTTACAAAGCAACGGATAAAGATATGTACTCTAATGCTAACATCGTCATTTCTCCACCAAACCCTATGTTAGGACCACTCTTTAGAATCGTCTTTTTGTATAACAACTTAATAAACTAATAATGCGTTGCTAAATGTGTGCATTTTATACATACATGTACACTTAAAATCATCATGGCAGTTTTCGTTCACACATATTTGTCGTATACTTGACATCTATTGTACTATAACAAGGATCATGAAAAGAAATAGAATTGCAAAGGATCGGATACACTGCAGCTTGATTTGAATCGCCGTAGAATTTATTTTTCCGGATGCCACAGTTGCTGTTGTTTATACAATTCTGAAAAAAGACAAACAGAAGCTACAAACAGTTACAGTATGCTCGTTATACTAATACAAAACTGGTTTCACGTGTGGCTCTCGCAATTAAGTTTCTATGTTATTCCATAAATACGCTTTTCTACGCCTTTGCAAACAGAATATACCTAGATCAGACAGGATCCGTCTAATCAGAACCCGTCCTGTTTGCTTATGATATAGTATGAACTTTAGTCTATAATTTCTTCAATAGCCAATAAGCCTTTGTCCATGTGTTATTGTAACAATTAATCTAATTAATATTCATAATGGCATTATTTCTTACATAAATATTCAAGGAGTAATGGATTGATAGTTATGCAGAGAGCTCCTACACGTGTTATATTTATCACAATGGTTTAAAACTACACGATTCTAAAATGTTCCCTTTCTCTAGTAAATGCTCCATTTCGGTGGACTAATTGAAAGAGGTTGGGTATAAATAAAGTCTAGGAGGGAATGGGTTAAAGGTCACTGCTGTTATGTCTATAGTGGTAGTTACAGACATGCTCTAACGTGCGTGTTCGTACAAACCATTTATCTCTTCATGACCTAAACTAGTTATTGTGATCACGTGATGATCATGCAAGATAAGATTGCGTCTGTGACATATTCTACAATTCATTACACGGCTAATGTTAAAATCCAGTGTCATAACAGGGCTATAGATAAAGATGCACATACATATACCGAGGTCCAGATAAGATACGCAGATTAATACATTTTCAAGACTAACTTCCTTATGTCTCCACCAAACCCTAAGTTATGACCACTCATTAGAATTGTTTCTTCGAGACGATTCTAAAGACTGGTCACAACATAGGATTGATGGAGAAATAACGAGTTTAGTATTTGAGTACGCACCTTTATCTTTTGCTCTGAATGTATAATGTAGAAACATCTGTATAGTTCAATCATGTCGTGCCCAACACGCCACGAGTCTGTAGGACATTTGCAAACAGCTTGCATCCATCAATCCATCATATATCCAGCTGGAGACATTGAGTAACCTGACATCTTGTCGGAGTACAAGCTATTTGAACCTCGGGCAAACAGCTTCTTCAATACTTGAGTCAATTGGAAGAAGTAATATTTAAGACAGATCAATGGTTTAGCAGACACCATTTCTAAGCAGGATAAGAAATGTGAATTTTACTGACCAAGGTTGCTTCATACCTAGATATCAAAGAAAGTGTGAGGCATAACGCTGAATATGCACATTGTTTCTCTTTACCTCCACTCTCATCTTGAAGAAGCAAATGATGGCAGGCAGTGATCTTATCCTCATGAATATTCATGTAAGAAATAATGACATCATGCCTATCAATATGTCGCATTTCATAATGGAATATGATATGAACTAAATAATAATGGACATGGGAGAGGCTGTAGAATCAGATCTATATAATTATATGTATATCCGAAGGCCCCTACAGGAGTAGTCTAATCTGGTTCTGTCATGTTTACAGAGACGTCTAACCTTTCATAATGTAAATAATGCAGTGGGCAAACTCTCTGTTTCAATGGTTGCCATGCAGTGGGCAAACTCTCTGTTTCAATGGTTGCCATGCAGTGGGCAAACTCTCTGTTTCAATGGTTGCCATGCAGTGGGCAAACTCTCTGTTTCATTTGTAAATAGTATGGAAACATGCCAGACGCAGAGTAACATGACTTCCCATCGAAATTAAGAGCCGTGTGATCAGGGTCTGACCTGGCTCTTCACTTTCTACCAATACCAAATAATCATGTGTACATATGCCAATATAAACATCCGGCGAATAAATATTCATGACGTTATTATTTCTACCATGAATATCGAACATGGAAATGGTTAAGAAGTGCATGTGTAAAGCAATATGACAGCAAATACTTACATGAAACATTTCCGATTGGAGACGTTAACTGTGGGCTGTCGCATGTACACTTTCTCCGTAGTTTTCTCTTTCCTTCTATCTTGCTCCTTTTCCATCGACATTCTTCAGAAAAAATGAAAATCCATGCCGTCTTGAGGAGCCAGATCTACAAGCCGTGTCATAACATACGATCTATACTGGCCACACAAGCAGGAACGCAACCAGACATAGGCTACTCTCCCTTGGATGTCCACTTTATTCTTTTCGTATCTGCAATCAGCATGAGAATGAAGCTCAATAGCACATTGCCCAGACCGATCACGGTCGTCATCAGAGCTGGAGCTGTCCTGTCTCTGAGCGATGTTCATGGTCATTCCAAAAGTCGTTAATGCACACTGTTATCGGAAAATACGCCTCTATATATAGGCATGCGTTATACAATATTGGTCAATATGTCTAGGAAGGTCGAAATATAAGTACAAACTGTTGTTCTATTATCTTATTCTTCGTACAGTGTGAGTAACACTATGCGTGTTGGTCGTTATACTCTGAACTCGTAATTAACTAATCAGTCAACAAAGGGAACAAATGTGCAACATTGTGTGCACAATCATCGTTATCTGTGATGGATAATACAAAAGCATATATATAGTTATACAGTATTGACATCTTGTTTGTTTCACGTTCCACGAGAACGCTCGCCTCCAATAGATTTCATCGAGTGTCGGTAAAGTAGCATCCAGCAAACCGAACGGATACCAAAGGTTAAAAGAGTATAGATGATACTCGTAGATTATCACCTTTGAGACGATTCTAAAGAGTGACTACAACATAGGCAGGGTTTGGTGGAGAAATAATGTCATATATATACAGAGCAAGAGATAAAGTGCGTACTCAAATACTCAAATCGCCCTTTATTAACCACACCCAATGTTGTAAACCATTATTTAGAAGCGTCTCTGTTCCTCCCCAGAGACATTCCTACCTTGCCGTGGTTCTTGGGCTGAATTGTCACAGGGGATGTTTTTGTTTATTTGACGGAGAATATCCCCTCTGCAAAGGAAGGCAAGTCGGTGGTTTTGATCCCATGCGCTGCTTAGCAGCGGATGAAATTAGCCGAAATAATCTTTCTGAACCATCACTCTATTACCTATTCAGTGTCGGGGTGTCGTAAAACCCAACTCACTCACTCGAGACGATTCTAAAGAGTGGTCATAACATATTTTGTAGAGCTATATAGAAGTTATTCTTGGGCATATTTTAATTAACGCATCTCATCTGGACTTCTGTATATGTATGGCCTCCTTTCTCTTTCTCTTATGATACTGGATTTTAGCATTAGTAGTGTGATGGATTTCGATAAAGACGAACACACGCATGACATGGTAGGGTATTGATTGTGCTCTTCTCTTTCATCATTGAAAATCAAATCAAACGAAAGTTAAAAGAGAACAAACGAAACAATCGCCTTCCAAACATCAGTGATGTAATGCATATTCAATTTAGTATATGAATTATTTATAAAAACTCCTTAACAGGTATAGATGGTTCATATCTTATACAAACAAAAACCAGTTTCCCTGCTGAGTATCTAATAGGAAAGCAAAATCATGGACTTTAAATAATTCATAGTTTTGCCTTTTCATAAAGACTTCCACTGTTTATAGCAAGCACGCTGTGGTAAGAAACGTGCACATTCACATACTTCTTGCAATATAGTATTGCAGGAAACATATAAGTTATCTGGCTCCAATACAATCCATACTCCCAGCATATATTGTTGTAAGAAATATACATTATATCTGGCTCTTATTCAGTCATACTCCAAGCACATGTTGTTTGTATGAAACGCGCAAGCTGTCTGGCTCATATACATCCACTCTCCCTGTACATATTGTTGTAGGAAACGCGAAAGCTGTCTGGCTCATATACTTCCACTCTCTATGTACATATTGTTATAGGAAACGCGCAAGCTGTCTGGCTCATATGCATCCATTCTCCCTGCACACATTATAGTAGAAAACTTACATGTTCTCTGGCTCATATACATCCATACTCCCTACACATATTGATGGAGGGGGAACTTGTACATTGTCTGGCGCATGTTCATCAACACCCCTTGCGCATATTGTTGTAGGAAACATGCACGGTCTCTAGCTCTTATACATTCATACTCACTGCACATATTGTAACAGGTCACATATGACAAACGGCGTATATATACGGATGACGCAGTTAGATATTTTTTCCAGCAAAAATGCATCAAATAAACCTTATAGAAAGGCACATTTTTCAAAGGGCGACACTCTACCTTTATAGAATAGTTTAAAATATTGTTAAAACACATTAGTGCCCACTGTGCCTTTAAAAGGACATATACAAACAGTGTAGACCCAGCTCCTCCTGTACGAACCCTCTGACCAGGGTCTGTACTGTTTGTTTAAACCATCAACGGCTTATTACAGCAAATATATTGTTATTCCCCGCCAAATGCGGAGGTATATAGTTTTGACGTTGTCCGTCCGTGTTCCCTTTCGTCTAATCGTGTGTCTGTGCGCCCCGGAGTGATATATCAGAAATAGTTTGGAATTTTTCATTGAAACCTTGTTTAAAGTTTAGTACAATAACAGAATATGGGCCTGCAAATATCACACACATTTGCCTTGGAACACTGGCGTTATGTTCCTTTGTTTGTCAAAATGTAATGTTTTTCCGAGTCCGGGGCAATTGCTAAGACATTGTATGGATTTTTTCCATTGATTAAATATTCAGTAGCATTTGGATATGCGGCTCTGCAAGTATAAATTTTAGTGACCATGGGGCATCAGAATTATGGCCCTTTGTTTGCGAAAAATGTAATTGTTTTTCTGTCCGGAGCCATTTCTCAGAGACTAGTTGGAATTTGTCCATGAAATTGTGTGACAATGTTAAGCAGCATTAGAACATGTTGCTCTGTAAGTATCATTCATATTGACATTAGAACATGTTGCTCTGTAAGTATCATTTATATTGACATTAGAACATGTTGCTCTGTAAGTATCATTTATATTGACATTAGAACATGTTGCTCTGTAAGTATCATTCATATTGACATTAGAACATGTTGCTCTGTAAGTATCATTCATATTGACATTAGAACATGTTGCTCTGTAAGTATCATTTATATTGACATTAGAACATGTTGCTCTGTAAGTATCATTTATATTGACATTAGAACATGTTGCTCTGTAAGTATCATTTATATTGTATTGACATTAGAACATGTTGCTCTGTAAGTATCATTTATATTGACATTAGAACATGTTGCTCTGTAAGTATCATTCATATTGACATTAGAACATGTTGCTCTGTAAGTATCATTCATATTGACATTAGAACATGTTGCTCTGTAAGTATCATTTATATTGACATTAGAACATGTTGCTCTGTAAGTATCATTCATATTGACATTAGAACATGTTGCTCTGTAAGTATCATTCATATTGACATTAGAACATGTTGCTCTGTAAGTATCATTTATATTGACATTAGAACATGTTGCTCTGTAAGTATCATTCATATTGACATTAGAACATGTTGCTCTGTAAGTATCATTTATATTGACATTAGAACATGTTGCTCTGTAAGTATCATTTATATTGACTTTGGAACATGTTGCTCTGTAAGTATCATTCATATTGACATCAGAACATGTTGCTCTGTAAGTATCATTTATATTGACATTAGAACATGTTGCTCTGTAAGTATCATTCATATTGACTTTGGAACACTAGCATTATGGTCCTTTGTTTGCGAAATATGTAACATGTTTGTCTGTCCGGAGCCATATCCGAGATATTAATTGGAATTATACTATGAAACTTTGTGTAAATATTTGGTACCATATGAAAATGTGACACTGTTCTGTAAGTATCAATCACAGTTACCTTGGAGCATCAGAGTTATCGTATTTTGTTTGCGAAAAACATGTTCGTCGCTTTGCTCACTAATTCAGTTAAATACTGAGGTCAGTGTTTGTTTTGACGGGGATATCAATTCAGCGAATTTGCTTGTTTGTTTTGCTCACTTCACAAGAAAATTTTGCTAGAAAAAAGAAACTTTTAGAATTGTGTGGTTTTGAACCATTGCGATTAACAGAGCACATTGAGCAAACACTCTATTTATCACAATGGTGTCAAAATAACTTTAACAGAGGCGATAAAATGCGTTACTATGAGGAAATGGGATAAATGTGCAATAGTATTTCACTGAGTGAACATCTGACGGCTAGAGTTGTACTAGTTGCTTCACCTCGGTATAGACAGCGTACACGTCCATTGTTCACCAAGTGAAATAACTTTCGACATTCAACAGAAACAAATAAATATGCTCTGTCTAATGTGATTACATGTCTGCAAACATGAGTGTTACATTTGTTGTAGTACATTGTCTGATGTGATTGTCTGCCAACATGAGTGTTACATTTGTTGTAGTACATTGTTTAATGCATCTTTAATGCAACATTTTATTTGTTTTGAGGTCTTTATCGTCGCAATGGGTTCTTTTCAAACCCTTTCATACTTTTGCAGATTGAGTAGACCCAGATCAGATAGTTCCTGTGTGAGCCATCTGACCAGAGTCAGCTCCGTTTGCTGTTGAAGTAAAGCAGATCTGATTCAATAATGTCTGCCATTTTCAAACATTCTCTTTATCTCACATACAGTTATACATCACCGCATTGATCTGTATGATGGCATTGTTTCTATACATCACCGCATTGATCTGCATGATGACATTGTTTCTATACATCACCGCAGTGATCTGCATGATGACATTGTTTCTTACATGAATATTCATTCAGTAAAGGGTACATGTACATGCCATTCATTTATCGGGTTAATGTTCATTTATTTATCTGTAAACCGACACTATATCAGCCCCATTGTTTTGTTAAGGTTGTCACATGTAACTATGCCCTTGACGACACAATATGGATTTCCAGAATACATTTTGCGTCATTACTCGAGCTCTGTTATATATACAGTAGAACCTTTACTAAACGGCCAACAAAAGGAGATCTAATTAAGAATATGCAAGGCAGGTGGCAGCCTATTGAAGGTGAAATGTAATGCAGAAAGCTCCTATAGGAGCCCAGCATTAAGCAAACACCTGCTTTTAAAGTCGCCTATGTTCAAACAATAAATGGCCGCATAAGAAAGGGTCTACTGTAAGCAATGCATTTCGTACAGACGAATTGTCCTTCTGAGGGATTTTATTGTCGTTTCCCTGTTGCTATATATAGTGGTACATTATAATATAGACAAGTCACATTTCTAACTGAAAGTATTGCAACACATTGGATTTCTTGACTAAATACAGCCTGAAAAACCGTTGGATTTCCTGGCTAAATATGGCCTGAAAACCCAGTGGAATTCCTAACCAAATTTAGTGGTGGCCTAATATATAGACAATTCATATTGCTAACTTGACAATTTGCTAAATGTAGCATTACAACTCATCGGGTGTCCTGGCTAAATAAAGCCTTGAAAACCATTGGATTTCCATGCTAAATATGGTCTGAATACCCACTGGAAAATCCGGCCATATTTAGCCACACAGCTCAGCAGAATACCTTGCTAGATATAGTAACACATGTCACCCGATTACCTTGCGGTTTTATTTTTACGTTATCTGTTTTGCTTAACATACCATTCCCATTTAACCCTTCTTACAGTAAATTCTTACCTTAACGGCGATTTCAAAATGTTTCGATGCAAGAGGTAAAACGTCGTGTAATTGCACTGTCTGACTGTCACCCGGTCAGTAGTTTGATTACGGTGCAATCTGTTTGCCACTCAGACATTAGTTTTATTAGGATCCAAGCTTTCTGCCGCTCAGTCATTAGTTTTATTAGGATCCAAGCTTTCTGCCGCTCAGTCATTAATTTTATTAGGATCCAAGCTTTTGCCACTCAGTCATTAGTTTTATTAGGATCCAAGCTCTCTGCCGCTTAGTCATTAATTTTATTAGGATCCAAGCTGTCTGCAATTCTGTCAGTTGTTTTTTCAAACTCTTAACACTTTACTTCATAAATACGCCTTTCTACGACTTTGCTTACAGAGTAGAGCCAGATCAGACGACTCCTACTGGTTCTGCTCTGTATGCTTATGAATTAATATAGTCTAGACATAATTCTACAGTTTCTGTCAAGGCCAACATTTCACGTGTTCATATGCCATTATAAAAATGAATCGAATTAATATTCATGACGTCGTTATTTCTTACAAGAATATTCATGGAGTAAAGGGCTAAACTAATCTCGCGTAAATCAAACTTGCGGCACGTCAGAATTAGAGCACTTTTTCCACTGTATTCAACAATTTTCTGTCTTAGAAACCTTTCATTATACTCTTGTCTGTGGTTGCTTTATATGTTGTTTTACGGTGTCCTATATTATGTTGAGCGGGTGGGTGCATTATTGCCAGGTTTGAAAGCAACATTTGTGTTTAATTTTATCCCGCTGTGAAAAAATAATGTCTAATCAAATTTGGACCCTGTGCAAGGTAGACTACTTGCGATACGATAAATGTTTTCAGAAAATGTTGAACGAGTGTCAAAACGCTTCGATCCTGATGAGACGCCGAATTACTCGGCGTCATATCTGGATCCAATGTGTTTACAAATGGGTGTCAGTTGGAGGGTAACAAGATGTGGGTTAACGCTTGTACCAGGGACAGGGATGTGGGTAAGGGGGTGTATTGAACCTTTACTCCATAAATGTGTTTGTAAGAAATAATGACACCAATATAAATTTGAGTAGTTGTAATAACAGCACATGGGCACCGGAATGTTGGCCATGGCAGAACATGCAGAATCATATCTTTATTATATTATAAGCGAACGGAGAAAACCCTCCTACAGGAGCCGTCTGATTAGGATGTACTCTGTTTACACAGGTGTAGAAAGGTGTAAGTATCGAGTTAAGACAGGTGGAAGATTGATGCAAAATAAAGGTTATGCATAAAGCCCATAATGGAACTTTCTTCATGACTTTCGACCGGCATTAAGCAGTCACCTGTCTCAAGAAGTTATTCTGATAAGCGAGGTCTGTTGCACGTGTTACAATATCAGCACTGTCTGATTCAGGTCTACACTGTTTGCAAGTACGTAAACCTGGTTATTGAGTTAAGGGTTCAAACAAAAACAGAGTGTAATCAAACAAAGAGTTGGTAAGAAAGAGTATTTTTATTATGTATAAACTATACAAGCTATGCATACGTTTGTGAGTTTATGTCAACCCTTTCCCTTCTCATGTAAGAAAAAATAATGATATCATGAATATGTATTAACTTATTTTTTATAAAGGTATGTTTGGTTGTGGTAGATACTGCAACATTACATCTGGTATAATTCATTAGCAAACATAGCAGACCCTGATCAGACCCTCCTACATGAGCCGTGTGATCTGGGTCTACTCTGTTTGCAAAGGCGTGCACACTCGTTTATGTGAGGGAAAGGGTTGATGTGGCGTTACAAGACACCTGCGCTGTATGCATATAATTATAGAATATAATGATATATAACATAGAACATTGTTTCAAACATTATACACACAAAGCAAGATGAGTCGCTCACGTGACCCTACCCGGTCTTAACGTTTCTTAATGGGCTAAGCTGGTTGACAGCGCCACCTAGTATACCACGTGTCATAGATAGTTAAATCTCTATAGTGGTGGGGTGACCCTAAAGTTTATGTAAATGTAGCAGTCACTTTCTTACACAATGTTATAGCACCAATAGACAATTGACATTGCCTGTTGTCATAACGGTCACTACACAGGGGGCGTCAATGGGAATAACCTTCACCTGAAACAATAGAAACCTTTAATTATTGATTTGCATTGAACACTTTCCACTTTAACCCTATACCTGGTGAACATTTGTGTAAGAAATAATGACACTGTCGAGGTTTATTAGTCGACTTTTTATAATGCATTATGAACACATGACATACTTTGGCCATAGCAGAAAATGCATTATCCTACAGGATCCGTCTTATCTGGGTTTACTCTGTTTGAAATGGAGTCCCTATCCAGTAACACATGTCTGACATGGTAAAATACTATATAATAAAACATATATGTTATACCAATAATATAGTTATTCATTATTATATAACAATAACCCTACTAACTGATGATAGACTATTAAATGATGCTGGATCGATTTATCAATACAATATACTATATAATTAAAATAACAAAATACATTATTGACACACATGTACATTGTTTATAGAATATTCGAGCGATATTCACATAGAAGAAAAATGTTACAACATAAGCCTACATTAATATGACAGAATAAATTTCCAGATATTGATCTCCCAACATCAGCAATGGTGTTCTAATGCTGATTAATCCTTTACTACATAAATACGCCTTTCCATGCCTTTGCAAACAGAGTATACCCAGATCAGACGGCTCCTATAGGAGCCATCTGATCAGGGTCTGCTCTGTTTGCTCATTATATGATATACATATGATTTCACACAGTTTGCCATGGCCAATCATTCCCGTGTCCATGTGCTATTATAACAATTAATCCAATCAATATGCATGACGTCATTATATCCTACATAAATATTCATGAATTAAATGAATAAGAATATAATAAATAATGATTGCATGACATGTTAACTAAAGTGAATCAGATGCATTTGCAAATAACTACCATACCTGTCACATTGCCAACGTAAGAGGCCGCTTTAGGTCCCCCGCAAACACATTTCTTCCTTAGGATACAGCTTCCGTCTCTGTTACTCTTTGCTCTCTTCCATCTACACTCCTGGCTATAATGAACTTCTTTTCCATCTACAGGGGCTAGATCTGTTTTCTCTGAGGAATGTGGCTCATATTGACCGCATTCACAATCTCGAATTAAAATGTACACCATTTTCCCACTCACTGTTGCCTTATTTTTCTTGTATCCACAAGTTGTTTTGTTATGGTGTTCTACACTCTGGTTGTCATGGTTACCAGAGTCGTCACCCATGTCATCATCGGAACTTGAACGAGACATGATAGCGAAACAATCGGCGATAACAGAGATTAGTCTAGACACTACACGTCAATTAATGATCAAATGAATTTGTCAAGATTGGCTGTAAAAATCTTGGTTTTCCACATACTTATTTTATGACATTAGTCATGGACCGAAAATACAGCTGATGTCTATGTTCTTGAGGAATTTTCAGATTATTTCACAATGGGATTTTTACTTAACGATCTGTCGATATGTTTATTTATAATTAATGGTTTTCACTAGTTGAAGTTTTGAAATCTTAAATTAGCTCTACGGGGTTTTCCGTTTGTAAATGGATTAATTACGGTTGTTATTTATGGAATAACATGTATATCACTGATATGATACAACGCAATGGAAATGTTCATGTAACGTCATACACAAGTCGACTTTTCAAAAATATTACAAGTTCAAACAACTAATTTTCCAAAGATGACCGTTTAGTAAGTGTAGTTTCAGTTTTGATAATAAACTGATATATGATTATGTACTGATATCGATAGATACTATGTACATGTACAGTACTTAGTTGAACAGCGATATAATGACAAGTGGGCTAATACGTAAAAACAAAGGAGATAGAAAAAATATAAGGAGATACATATGGGAAATTTAAATGTAGTAAATAAAAAGAAAATAGAAAGAAGGAGTGAGAGAAAGAGTGAAAGAGTACGTAGATAAAGAGAGGGAGAAATAGAGTAAGAGGAAGAGAGAAAAAATAAATGGTGAGAGAGGGAAGGGGGAATTGTGGGCGAGAGAGGAGAATGGGTGAAAAAGAGAGGGAGAGAGATAGAGGAGAAGAGGAAAGAAAGAGAGAGAACGAGATAGAAGAGAGATTGGGAGAAAAAGAAATAGAGATAAAGAGAGGAAGGGAGAGGAGATAATGAAAGAAAGAGAGAGAGAGGAGAGAGAGAAAGGAAGAAAGAAAGAAGACGGGAGAGAGAGAGAAAGAAGAAGACAGCGGGAAAGAGAGAAAGAGTGAAAGAGAGAGAGACAAGGAGAGAAATAGGGGGTGATAATAACAGAGAGATAAAGCGATGAAGATGAGAGGGAGAAAGAAAGAGACAGAAAACAGAGTGAAAGAAAGAGGGAGAGAGAGAGACAGAGAAAGATATAGCGATATTGAGAGAGAAAGACAGAGAGACAGAGACAAATACAGATAGACAGAAAACAAACAAAAAGGCAAACAGACAGAAGATGTCCATTAAACACTAAACAGAATTACGATTTTATTGAGTTTCTATACTTCGCATGATTCTGGCTTATTCTGCTCTGGAAATTGTCGTCTTCAATCCCTGGTCTGCGTTTCTTATCACCCTTCACTACACAAATATTCATTTAACCCTTTCCTTCATATAAACGCCTTTTCACGAAATTGCAAACATAGTAGACCCAGATCAGACGGCTCCTATATAGGTTATGTCATGTTTGCTAATTGAATTTGAAAGATCTGTTTCTTTTCTTTCTAAAATGACTACAATGTTCCGCCTTCAATATTTAAGTTTTTTATTATTTTGGCCGTAGATATTCAGTAGGTATTGAAATTTGGAATAAACCTAAATAGGGAAAGGGTTAGGAAAGAATGTCATCATGTAATTAATTATAACGTATCATAGACACAGTAACTTTAGGGCATAGTAGAAACTGTAGTATCATATCTATAATATATCATAAGCAAACAGAACAGACCCTGATTAGACGGCTCGTGTAGCCACATGCATAGAAAGGTGTCACTCTTTCTTTAGCAAGAGAAGAGTAAACATCATGCTATACATGCATGAACCGGTTAATTATTTCATGCTCACTTTACATTTTGGGCTGATCGCTGTTCGTTTTGTGGTTTGTTTTCTTTCTTTGCATTTTATTTTTCATTTCGAAACATTACTAGAAATAAACTGAGACAGGCTAACAACAGAAATATAACAACACTGAAGTCACACAAACGCTTTATTTAACAACACTGAATTCACATATACACGTTGTAGCTAAAAAAAACACTGCACATCTTACGAAACAAAATCATCTAACTCTTTACCGCATGAGTATTTATTCTAGAATTTATTACTTCGTGAATATTCATTATTGTCAACATATTAATCAGATCTATATTATTCCATATGCAAATAGGACATACCCTGATAAGGCGGTTCCAACATAAGCCGTCTGATCCGGATGTGCTATATTACCAAAAGCATGGAAAAGGCATCTGTATTAGGTAAATGGTCATTCGAGATCATGAATTTCAGTACTTCTTGTTCTGAAAATTGAATACCGCTTACGCTAGGGGCGTGAACAGTGTTGCACTTTCCATTACTGTTCATGAACACACTCAATAAAACCGAGTCTGCAATTTTCTCTTTTTGTGTTGCAATTTTTGCTCTCGGGGATCACCTCCCTTCAGAATATATAATGTCTTAATAGTTTAAGAAATGAAGTTTACACTCTTAATATATTGACATAGTTAACCGTTCGTCTAAACATACACACTACGCTTAACCCATTCACTCAAAGGCTATTTTAGGTGCAACCTCTTTCAATAAATATACCGAAAAGGAGAATTTACTAAAGAAACATTTTAGAATCACGTAGTTTTGAACTCATAGTGATAAATATAGCATCTGCTCATATGGGATCAAATGCTCTAAATTAATCGCAATGGTTTTTAAAAAAGGCATCAAAATGGCGTCAATATGAGGGAATGAGCTAAACATTTACGTGTACCTAATCTAATGAATATTCATGTGAGACATAATATCTTTATGGATATAACATGTAACAAGACGAATGTTCTAAAACCACATGAACAACGTAATTCTGTGCCATGACAGAAACTGCAACAAAATGTCGTCTAAAATAATCCTTAACCACACAAAACAGGACGTGGCATTGAAGTACTAGTACAATGATATTGAAGCCTTTCACTGAAGACGATGATGCACTTATCTCTCTTCAGTCCTCCATCTCACTTTTTTTCGTCTCTGAAGAAGATATATAAAAATGAAATATTAGTAGATATACTATCTGGTCACCTGATTGATCACATGATATGTTATTTTAGGATTTTGTCAAAATTTTAGACTGGTGCCATTTAGATTTCAAAGATAATGATCTACACTGTTTGACATTAATTACTTTGTTACTATTCGGTATGTTTAACTTTTGATAGAGTTTAGATCTTGGTCAGATGCCGCAACCCAACCTATTGTCTGGCCAGTATTTTGCAGTCTAAACGCAACATATGGTTTGGTAGAGAAATAAAAACAAATATTCTTGATTTTATTTTTAATTTACGCATCTCATCTGGACCTATGAGTTCTAACTTACGACAATACATTACTGCTACTCATATAGCTTACATGATTGTACACGTTAGCAAATAAACAATTATGGCTAACTGATGACAGACATTAGACAGTAGGTTCTAACATATGACAATCATAACCGCCGTGTTTTGAACTTACGATAATCTCAGTCATAATTTCAGTCATACGACCCTAAGGTAAGACAGATTAGAAACGTTGGCTAGGCAAGGACCACTAACTTTTACATCATTCCAGAACTCATTCTGCATAACCTCAAACAGTTGTACATATATTAAAAGGATCGTCATTATCCGGTATCAAATTCATTGAATGATAAATATTGACGCATCAGCGCCAAGATACAGAGCCCGTTCAGTTACAAATGGTTTTAATTGCTTGATTATTTTGAATGACAAAACCGCGGACTCTGTTCTTGTTCTCTACTATTGTTCTTGGAATCGTCTGGACTGCTTCTAAATTTGTTTGCAAAGGCCATTATATTCGTTTCCCTTAGTCAAGCGTATAACCTGAATTCCTCATATTGACGCCTTTGAAAAGTCATTGTTTGAAACAGTTGTGACAGATAAAGCATTTGCCCCATAGGAGCAAATGCTCTTTTTATCATACCAGTTTCAAAATAAATATTTAAAAAAACATTTTTGTAATAAATTGCATCAAACAGTTCTGATCCGATGAGACGCTTAGTTATCAAGCTGTTTGCACAGATAATCACGGATGCGACGTTGGCAATGAAAGGGTTAATAACCTCGGTGTCAAAGTTCCTAGAGGAGCTATGGGTATGAATTTCACCCTGCATTAAACTGACACCTGTCTCCAAGACCCATATTTATAATTCTTAATTTAACGTCCGATTTAAGGGGTTGTACGGTACATGTAATTAAGAATTAACAAATATTGTAGTTGCACAATCCATGTTTATGTAGCTTACCTGTTACATTGACACCCTTTGAGGCCGCTCCAGGTCCCCCACAAACACATTTCCTCTTCAGGCAACAGTCTCCTCCTTTCTTTGGTTTCTCCCATCCGCATTCCTGACTTAAGTGTATATCTTTTCCATCTGCAGGTGCGAGATCTATCTTCTTAGAAGTATATGATTTAAACTGACCGCAGTCACAAAGTCGAATTGAAACGAACACCGTTTTGCCTTCTATTATCGCTTGACCTTTCTTATATTTACATTTTGTACTTTTATGAAGTTCTATTTCCTCTGACAATGCGACCCCTTTCCCTTTCTCTTCGTCAGAACTCTCGGCTCGTTCGGTAGCATTATGGGCATCCATCTCTATTACTTCAATCAGTTTTCTTATCGGGTATCAGACACTATACTATCTTCACGACCCTTATATATACTTACCGTATGGAACCACTGGAATACCAGTAGTTGTGAAACATTTGTTATTGGCCTATTGGGGAATTATTTAAAGACATGGTCCAATTTGCATAATGAATTTCTAAGTTTAGATTGTCCCAGGATATTTTACAGAAAATTCAGTTATTTTGATTGCGGTCAGAATTATTGAAAACTGTGGTTATTGCGTAATGCATAAAGAAACATGCAAATATAGCGTCGACAAATATGACATGAAACTGAAAATGATAAATACGGGGATTGTAAATATAACATCTATCTATCTATTTGTCAGTATGTATGTATGTATGTATGTATGTATGTATGTATGTCTGTATGTCTGTATGTATGTATGTATGTATGTATGTATGTATGTATGTATGTATGTATGTATGTATGTATGTATGTATGTATGTATGTATGTATGTATCTATGCATGTATGTATCTATCTATCCATCTATCCATCTATCTATCTATCTATCTACCTACCTACCCTCCTTCCTTCCTTCCTTCCTACCTACCTACAATGTACCTACCTACCTACCTACCTACCTATTTACCCTTTACTCCAAGAATACGACTTTCTACAGTTTGCAAACAATTTAGACCCTTATCAGACGGCTCCTGTAGAACACAGGGGTCTGGACCGCGTCATGGGGGTCTATAATTATGTACTATATAATAACAAGGGTTCCAACTAGCAGAATGGATATCCGTGTACCACGAGTACAAATATGACTGTAACTCTTACAATTTGAATGATAATTTCGTTATTCTTTCGGCTATTGAAAGCCAATATATTTTTCTATCAAATAAATATAATCTTATAACGGTAACTTATGAAAAAGTATCAATCCAACAATGATTTTCTCAAAATTTCACGTATTTTTAGGGTCATTGACAAACGTTCGTTCACTCCTGTTTCACTATATCACAGCAATAACCTGACAATTTGCAGTTCAAAAAATGGCGTGAGTCAATAAAACGAACCAATTCTAAAACCCACCTCCAATTATTTAGTCCCCAGCATCAAAAAAATGATGTAAAACTAGCGAGTTGTGTCAGTTTGCTTCAAATCGTCGAGGAAGGAGCCATTGTACGTGACGTCACGGATTTTCCAACTTTTCCTTCGCTCATCCAATGAAATGGCTCCATTCAAATTTGTTGCAAAATGGCAGCATCCGAAATAGAAACATAACGACAGACGGAAAGGCCGCTGTTGCTAGTTGCTTATTTATTAAGAGGACAAAACAAACGGAGATTGGTGATATAATTGTGTTGTTTTATTGAACCACGCCATCTTTTGAACTGAAAATCGCTAGGTTATGGCTGTGATATAGTGAAACCGGGGTGAACGAACGTTTGTCAATGACCCAGAAAACACGTGAAATTTTGAGAAAATCGTTGTTGGATTGATAATTGCGCGTAAGTTACCGTGAGAAGATTATATTTATTTGATAGTAAAATATAGTGGCTTTCAATAGCCGAAAGAATTACAAAATTATCATTGAAATTGTAAGAGTTACATTCATATTTGTACTTGTGGTACACGGATGTCCGTTCTGCTAGTTGGAACCCTTGTTATTATATAGTACATATAGACACCCATGAAGCGGTCCAGACCCCTGTGCTGTAGAAGCCGTCTGATAAGGGTCTGGTGACTGGTCTGTTCTAATCCCCTTCAGTGCCATCGTCTGTGTTATCATATGCAAACAGCTTGGATCCAGAGGAGATGCCGAGTAATTCAAACTGTTGATACGTTATTTATCTTTTTGTAATGATATTGAACAAGTGCCCAATCTAAAACTCGACGTGGACGAAAATGTGTCCAGCAGACGACAATGTGTTCAGCAGACGACAATGATGGCAGTGAAAGGGTTAATGTGAACGAAATACATGAAGGAAGCTCATAATGTGTGCCCTTCATTAAGCTACCACCTGTCTTAAGCCTTTACTCCATGAATATTCATGTTAGAAATAATGGCATCATAAATATGAATTAGATTTAATTTCTAAAAGGATATATTAGCAGAAGAATCATATCTATATTATTTCATAAGCAAACAGAACACACCCTGATCAGAATGTTCATATAGGGTCTGGGTCTACTCTGCATGTAAAGGCGTAGAAAGGCGTATTAGTGGAGTAAAGGATCGAAAGTAGGATTTGAGGTAGAGGGATTTTACTGTATAGTGTAGTACATAATATTGGCAAAAGCGTATTAACCTAATTCATGTCAGGCACGTTGTCATTGGTGCAACTACTTGTCTGAGTCTACACTGTTAGTTTACACATCAATACACCTTTTCATGACGCACCAGTCTTAACCATGCACTTCAGAGATGCATATTTAACGTGTTTGCAAACAAAGTAGAACCAGAGTGGAAGGACTCTGTAGGAGCGCTGTTTGCTTATGAAATTATATAGGACAAAAGTTTCAGATATGACCAAAATTTCCCAATTATAAACATACATCGAATAGATATTAACAATGTCGTTATTTCTTCCATGAAAATTAAATTAATTAAAGAAATAAAAGTTGCAAGACCGATAAATCAGGTTGTTTAACCCTTACTATCATACAAACGCCTTTTCACGCCATTGCAAACAGAGCAGACTCAAATCAGACGGCTCCTAAAAGTGTCGTATGATTAGGGTATGCTCTGTTTGTTTACGGTGATATTTAGAACTGGCCCCATGCTAATAAAACATTTTAGTTGTGTCTGAATTCGTTCTCAAGTTTTTGATTGGTCAGATTTGAGCCTTTAGAGCCTAGCCTTTGGCTAAAATCTGACCAATCAAAAGCTTGAGAACAAACTCAGACTCATCTAAAAGGCTTTATAAGCATATACCCTGGATTCTGATTCTGCATTCTGTTTCTACGATGTCATGCCATTATAAAAACTGAATGATTATCCACGTGTGTCATTATTTCTTACATGCATGTTCAACAGGGAAACACGTCCACTCAAAACAGTTTAGATCCTGAACATTTTGCCACATAAATATTCATGTAAGAAGCAATGGATTCATGAATATTAATGTGCATAGAGCAAACTGTTGAATCAGATCTATATTTCTTAACCCTTTACTCGAGGAATAATCATAAGAAATAATGGCATCATGAATTAATTTGATTATTTTGTAGAATTAAATTTAATATTAAGATATTATTTGCACAATCACCACCACTACTACTACTACTACTACAAACTACTACCATTACCTATGCTCCTGTTGCTGCTGCTACTACTACTACTACTGGTACTATTATTACAACTACTACGATTATAAGAAAATGAACGACAACATAAAACATGGAAGTACATTTCTTTATTTATTTTTATAGATAAACATGTTGATATGTAAGTGTTAACTTTTACCATTTTACATTCAGGTAAATTCTAATGATTATATAAATATTAATTCTTAACATATATGATTAAATTCTTATATCTCCATTATAAAAAATATTTTTTGACCCTGGCAAAAACTGTAGACCGAGATATTTCCATCAGCAATCAGAACAGACTCTGAGCAGACAGTTTCTATAGGAGCCGTCTGCTCTGGGTCTCCCCTGTTTGCAAAGGCATTGAAAACGCGTATTTATTGAGTGAAGATTTAATATTCTATTATACAAGTATAACAAATACTTAAGTGATACGAAAAGCTTTAATGACCGTAAAATAACGATTATCTTGATTAGTTCCGTCAGGCTGACATTTGCAAATATCTTGGCTCTGGATCAGACGGTAACTCTGTGTCTGATCTGGCACCGAGTAACTCGATGTCTGACGGCTGGTCGAGTTTGCCTTTTTTGTCTCTCATGAATTATCCCTATTCCGCAATTCATCACGTGACTCGCATTTACAAACAGTCTCATCAGTGTTTGACACTCGGTCCATAGTTCCTCTAACACTTGATCGAGTCGGAAGACATTTGTTTCACATCGAAATAAAGATTAATAGTTTCCTGGTGACAATTACATCATACAAGTTATGACAGAACCATTAGGATCTGGAACCATTAAACATCTTGTCACAGACATGTTCTCCTCGGTCACCATGGCTGCCTCATTTGGACGAAGATGTACCTGAAAAATATTAAAGAACAATCATTCTTACTGCAGAAATTCCAACTATATACTGACGTGTTATCTGAAATGTGGATATGATTCAATCACAAAATCCAAATATATTAACCATCTACCTAATACACATTTATGTAGAAATTAATTACTAAAAATATGAATATTAGAAGCCTAGCAGAACGGTTTATAATGACATACATGTATGAACAAAAGAAGTGCTTCTCATGGCAGTTACATTAGAATCAGATATATATTATTTCATAACTGGACATAGTAGGTACTGATCACACGACGTATTCAGGAGTTGTCTGAGTTGTCTGATCTGGGTCTACTCTGTCTGAAAATGTTTAAATTGTGTCTCTATCATGTAAATAGTTGTAACAATGAATCCATATCAACCAAAACACATACAATATATATGTAGTAAATGAAAGCGTATCAACATAGAAGCATAGGTATTCGTTTTAATTACAAATCAATTATTTATATACAGTAAACTCCATAAACCGGAATTATAGTAGAGAAGAATTAGATATTTTTCATTCAGGTGACTGATTAATGCAGGCTGAGAGTCATACAGAAAGCCCCTAGAGGACCTTTCTGTATGACTTTCGGCCTACATTTGGCTGTAACCTGTCTCCAAGACCATATTTATATTAAATTCAACTTCGGATTTAGAGGGGTTTTACTCGTATATATAATTTTAGATTAAGAAGTAACAAAGATAAACATAAAATTAGCACGAGGGTGTTTATGTATCTTACCCGTTACATTGCCAACGTATGAGGCCGCTCCAGGTCCCCCACAAACACATTTCCTCTTTAGGCGACACTCTCCTCCTTTCGTTGTTTTCTTCCATCCGCACTCCTGACTTAAGTGTATCTCTTTTCCATCTGCAGGTGCGAAATATATCTTCTCTGAGGTATGTGAATCAAACTGACCGCACTCACAATGTCGAATTGAAGCGAACACCGTTTTGCCATTTACATTCGCTTGATTTTTCTTGTATTCACATTTTGTACTTTTATGAAGCTCTATGTCCTTGTTGCCATGGCTACTTTTCCCGTCATCAGAACTTGACCCAGACATGTCGCACCTATCAAAAGTGTTCAGTTTCCGTATTAAAGATTATTTATGGTCCACCCTGTACGCTAGACTGCGATGTACTCGCTGGGGTTTGGCACTGTCAGATTTTTCACTATTTTGGTTTTCCACGCGCCTAGGTTATGGTATTACTAATGTTCCATAAATAAAGCGGGTTTCTGTGTTCCTGAGAGAATTCCAAATTAAGGTGGATTTCTTGTTGGTTATTCTTGTACTCTTGTACACTGTACATATATTATGTGAGTTAAGTAATTCTTAAAGTTTATTATCGGAAATCAACTTTCAAACGGGTATTTCCGCTTGAAACAGTTCATGTAAATTTTGGAATTCCATTGAGTGGATTTTACATCGCATTTGTTAGTTTGCCAAATTTCATGATTCACGTTCACGTATCTTTCTAGATCAGATTAGGACATTTAAAAATAAAGCTTACTTAGTTTAGTTATTAATAAAGTAAGATAGAAATAAATATTAACGAACTATCGAAGTATGTTAAAAACAACAGTCTACTTTCGATTTTAAATTTGCGCTTATATGTAGGTTTCTTACAAACCAACCTACAACTGTGAAATGAGAGATCGATCGACAGAATTGAATGAAAATGAAAGAAAAACAGAGAGAGATGGCAAGAGAGATTGGAGGATAGGAAAATAGGAATGCATATTGAAGGATAAATGGGTACATGTAAATAGGAAATTGAGAAAATCAACAATTTACACGTGTATAAGGTGACAGAGAATTGGAGGAAGAAAACATGAATTAATAATAGAGACAGAAATGAAAGATTACGGGTTGGAATGAGTGTTAGATAGACGAACACGTAAGCGTGAGAGATGGGATGGATGGAGAAATAGAATCAGGACATAAAGCGAAAGAAGAAGAAAGGAGAATCGGGGATAATTTTAAGAATGATAGAGGAAAATCAATATACACGTACATATATAACTAATTTTAGAGGGTAGTAGAAAGAACGGAAGAGGTAGAGTAAGAAATTGCAGGAGAATTTTAAAAAGAGCAATAGAGATGAGACAAAGAAAACTGAACGATAATATATCGAAAGAGGATTAAAAAACGTTTGATACTGTGCCTTTGGCTTTGAAACACAATGGAAATAATATTACTGATACAGTAAACACCCTCTAAACCAGATTTCCATGAGAGAATAATTTAGATAGTTTAGGCAGGTGGCTGCTGAATGCAGGGTGAAAGGATTGCAGAAAGCTCATAGAGGAGCTTTCTGCACGCCCCTCGCCCTGCATTAAGCTGCCACCAGTCTCCAAGACGATATTTGTACTAAATTAACTTCAGGTTTACTGTAACCAGTAATAAATATAACTCAACATTGAATACTCCTGTTCCGTTTAGCGCGGCCTCACTAGCATTTGCAAACAGTGAATGCCCAGATAAGAAACGGAAGAACTCAAACGTCAGCATACATGTACACGCTGTTTGTGATTCGGTCAATAGTTTCCCCAAACTAGAATCGAATAGGGGTATGAAAAATGGGCCAGATAGGTGTTTAGGCAGAGATCATTTTAGCTGCTGTATATAATGGTTAAACTCATCGCAATTCAGCAGACCGTGGTTTGAGCAGACACGTTACAAATAGACATAAGAGTAAAACCTTTACTACATAAATACGCACTTCTATGCCTTTGCAAATAGAGTAGACCAAGATCAGACGGTCTCTGTAACAACCGTCTGAGCAGGGTCTGCTATGTTTGCTTATGAAATAATATAGGTATGGTGCAACAGATTTTGATATGAGCACATATTCTCGTTGTCTATTTCGTACATGAATATTCATTGAGTAAAGGGTTAAAACAAGACATACAGTAACCACCGTTGATCAGACCACTCAAATAAGTACCAATAGCGGCCTGTTAGACGGCTGGCAGCTTAATGCAGGGTGAAAGTCACACAGACACCTCCTTTAGGAGCTTTCTGTGTGACTTTCATTCTGCATTAAGCATCCACCTGCCTAAACTGCTGCCATATTTTCTGCACAGGGTTACACTATATATGAACAAAACAATATGGAAAAATATACAAATTTATTCACAGGTATACATGACACATGCACATAATCAATGTTTAAAACAATCTCAATGCAATTAAAGTGTCAGTTTGTGAAAGCAATTCATGATATCGTAATGTTTAGGACTGATGTACACAAGATGGTGATAGATGAAATGAGTGTCAAATATGATTTACTCTTTTAATGCATGTAACGAATGCTATGTAATTTGTAAACAGTATAGACCCAGGTCAAAGGGGCACGGAAGAATCCATCTGATCTGGGTTTACACTGTTTGCACCAGAGAGCCCCTCTGATCCGACTGTGTACAGTTTGTCATTCAAAGATATATCTAGCAAAGGCTCTTTCGTTACACAATGCTGGACGTATCCATCATGAAAGGTCAGCAATCATGGAATTAATTACACATTAATTACTATAAACAGGTATCAAGGTATACACAGATTGAGCAAGACGACCCCTCTGGTCAGACTTTGGACGGTTTGTCATTGAACATCGTCTAGGAAATATAAGCCTATGTTCACTGGAAATCATCTGACAAAGTTAACCCTATATTCCATAAATACGTCTTTCACCTAGATCAGACGGCTCCTATAGCAGCATTCTGATCAGGATCTGCTCTTTCTGCTCATTGAATAATATACATGTAGCTCTGATTCTAAATGTTGTGCATTGGTAAAATGTTCATGTATTAATGTGCCTATTCGACCACGAAACTTCAACAGTCATGGTGTTATTTACACATTTGGGTGTATAGTAATACGTGTATTATATAAATAATTATTAAGAACACATTTGAATGTAATGTCTCTTCATTGCTGCCGTAGATGTCTTCTCTCGGAGTACCAGGTGCAAAACCTCCAATTACCTATAGTTGTCTGAAAAAGAAAGAAAAAATGTATTTAACAAATTATTCATCAAAGCTAATAGCACATCAAAATATATTTCGGACGGCAGTACAATATGTATAAGGGTTCAGAATCAGAAAACACAACAGACACAAACAAGACACTATGTCAGAAATGCCCCGAGAGATCAGGGACTACATTGGTCCAGCCAGCTTCTGCGATAATGTTTAAACCAATAGGACAGAGAGTGCAGACCCTGGCAGTTCTGGGTGATGTGTTGTTATTTTGTTGTGTGTTTTTTTTAAAAAAAGTTACAGACATGTAATATACAAAAGGCATGAGGCATGCTGATAGACATACAGACAGACGGATAGACAGACAGACAGATAGACAGATATACATACATACATACATACATACATACATACATACATACATACATACATACATACATACATACACACACACACACACACACACACACACACACACACACACACACACACACACACACACACACACACACACACACACACACACACACATACACACATACACACATACACACATACACACATACACACATACACACATACATACATACATACATACATACATACATACATACATACATACATACACACACACACACACACACACACACACACACACACACACACACACACACACACACACACACATACAGACAGACAAATAGTCAGATAGCCACACACACAACCATACACACATACATATAGACACACAGACACATACACAGACAGACAGAAAAAAACATATCGGCAGAAATAGAGAGAGACAGATAAACTGACAGACCGACGAGACAGACAAGAAAGAGATGAAATATATATACCATACAAAAAGACAGGTAGTAAGACAAACGTAATGACATTTGTAAGCACAGACAAACGAAATAAACAGACAAAAGCAGACAATCGGATAGATAAAAAGACAAACAAAATGACCGACATAAAGACAGAATAAAGGAAGACTTTCAGGAAATAGACTGAACGATTACATGCATATGGAAAGACGGAAGAAAAGAAACATAGAACAAGAGAACGAGAGATAGAGAAGATTTACCCATTATTTACGAGTATCCCTTAAAAAGGACATTGGCAGATAGTGAACGCCCAGATCATAGGACTCTTCAATGAGCCCTTTGATCAGGATCTACACTGTTTGCTGAACTCATGAATGCAAGTGACTTATTCTAGCAATGAGTTTGCTTTCTGTGTTCCCTCAACATGAATATTAAATGGGTTTAAAAGTAAAATCTGGATGAGTTTTCATTAAATAATATCAGAATAAATGGGTTAATATAGAATTGTACATAAGAGAAATATTGAGAAGGTTGGGTAGAGTAATTTATATTTTTTCCCATCGAACCCTATCTCAAAGAAGTGATTCACAAAACTACCAATAAACCTCTCATCTAAACCCATGATGGTATAGCCCCTTTTACCCATTAGAGAGTTCTTTTGACGTATTTGCAAACAGAGTGGACTCAGGTCAGACGGCTACTGTTGGAACCGTCAAACCAGGGTCTGCTCTGTTTGCTTAAGAAATAATAAACATCTGATTCTCCTTTTTCTGCCTCAGTAAAAACGCCCCATGATCATGCATAATACAGTATAACAGCTCTGAGCCGGAAATTTATTAAAGAACTGTTTAGGTCTTTTAGGCAAGTGGCTGCTTAATGCAGAGTGAGAGACATACAGAAAGCTGCGTGAGTTTCAACTTGCAGTTAGCTGCCACCTGTATGATTGACGTCCTGTTTAGATGGAGCTTTACTGTATTATACTAATGTTGACGTCATGTTTAGATGGAGCTTTACTGTATTATACTAATGCTGACGTCATGTTTAGATGGAGCTTTACTGTATTATACTAATGTTGACGTCATGTTTAGATGGAGCTTTACTGTATTATACTAATGTTGACGTCATGTTTAGATGGAGCTGTACTGTATTATACTAATGTTGACGTCATGTTTAGATGGAGCTTTACTGTATTATCACAAAATCAGGTTATTAATATTCATACATTCATTTTTCTTACAAGAACATTTATTAGGTAAAGGGGAAATCGAAACATACAGACGGATGTTAGTGACAGTTACTTACATGACACGTTCCCTACGTATGACTGTGACATTTGAGCCCCGCATCCATGTTTGCACTTTCGACTCAGCAACCACTGGTCCCCATTCCTCGTTTTCCTCCATCGACATTCCTCATGGAGATGCCAGTCTTTCCCATCTTCTGGGTTTAAGTTTTTCACTCCATTCTTGATGTTGTAGTTCTTAAAATTACCACAGAGACAGCTACGTAACCAAACATATACGTACTGCCTGCTCATTATAATTCGGAATTTACGATAACCACAGTCTTTGTGATTATGTATTTCGGTGCGGTCACCGACCTGAAATCTTCGCTCGTCATCGGAACTGGAGCTATCATATCGACTAGGATAAGAAGTCGCCATGTTATATTGTAAAATATGACGTGTTTAGCCTTTTGTACACTTTGTAACGCCCGTCTCTTTCACCCAATTGATAACCTCGGAGTTATAACGCATATTTATATACTCCCAGCTTCTATTTTCTGGAATTTCCTGTTTAGATATCATATTACTTACGTCATACGTCGAAAACCATATTCAGATATAAGGATGGTGGTCAGCTCCAATCCTTAAACCCTTCACCTGCCAATCTTAGCGTGACACACAGCTTGAATCAAGATCAGCGCCAGTGAATTCGGACTCCGATCAGGATCGAAGCTGCTTAAAACTCAACAATTCATAAAATCTGACAACTTTTATGTGAGCGGTTGATAACAATTTTAGCGATATTTTATTGCAGGTTAAAGATTTACAGAATCTGGCTTTTTGAGTAACAGTAATCAATTAAATATTTTGGAAAACCAGTCGGTAACTGGAAAGTTTACATGATCCATGGCATTCCAAGGTGACCAATATATGCGTCAGTATAATTTATGAAATTGCATCACACACACCCAGTCTCTCTCCTAATTTATACTTTCGCCGCCAATCAGAATTTATTTGTTAAGATTGTCGACTGCCTCAGGTTTCAAATTGGGGATGTCTTAAACTTCTTTTGAAAATAAAACCTTAAATAGAATTCCAAATAATTTGGATCCTAATGAGACGCCGAAACACTCGGCGTCTAATATAGATCCATACTATTTGCAAAAGACAAACAACAATTGCAGATGACATCACGCTTTCATCTATGTGGTCGGAAGACTTAACGGTTATCTAATGAATATTCATGTCAGAAACTATGACACGGGCGTTTATTACCTGAATATTTTACAATAGTGTATAGGAACATACATGTATTAATGTTTGGATGTCGATGTCCCATCTGGATCCGAGGTGTTTGTCACTGTGAGCCAGGCCACGGTAGTTGATCCCCATACACACTAATAGAGTTGTTATAAGCCGATTTGGGAGTGGGCACGTGGAATCCCAATTATTGACCGAAAGACGATGTCACCAAATGTACACCTAGACTCGAACCACGGTATCTGTGTTCTCGCGATAATGATTACCATTTATGAATATTCCTGTTAGTAATAGTAATATCATGGATATTTATTAGCTGATAGTTCAAGATATGTGAAATCATTAGGTGGTGTTCTATGGTAGATAATGCAGAATCAGATATATAACATTTCATTAGCAAAAATGAACAGACTGGCTAGACGGATCTGTGTCAAAAGGCGTATGTGTGAGGTAAAGCGTTTAACAAAGATTTAAGGCACCCTGCTTCTGGTTAGTGTCTACACTGTTTGACACTCGTCTGATGCAACAATACAGTATAACCTTTTCCTGATACAAACGCTTTTCAACGCTTGTGCGAGCAGAGTAGACTCAAATCCGACTGTCTACAAAATATAATAAATCTGATTCTACAGTTTCTGCCAATACCAAACAAGCATGTGTATAACTTGTCATTAAAATAACTCAGGTAATAAATATTGATGTCTTAGCAAACAGAGTGGACCCAGATCAGACAGCTCCTGTAGAATCCGTCTATTCAGGGTCCTCTCTGTTTGCTTATAAAATATAATAGATATGATTCTACAGTGTCTACCAATACCAAACAAAATTATGTGTACAAGTTTCCATTATAATAATTCAGCTAATAAATATCCATGGTGTCATTATTTTCTTACATGAATCAGAGACCTATATCTCTGCATGAATATTCAAACGGGGAAAGTGTTAAGTGACTATCCAGAGGTGACCTTGTGTTGTACATTCAAGACTAGCTGTAGTTCGCTGTCCCGCTACATGTAAGTGACCACCCAGCGGTGACCTTGTGTTGTACATTCAAGACTAACTGTAGTTCGCTGTCCCGCTTTTAGCAATTTGACACGCACTTGATCAAGATCAGATGCAATTTGACACGTCTTTGATCAAGATCAGATGCAGAGTGACTCGGCATCCCAGCAGGATCCAAGTTTTGACACTCCGCCAATAGTTTGATCGAATCGGAATTAGTCAATATTGCACCATATCCAAATTTAGGCAAACTTTAATATTTTCTAACAGAAGGATAATGGTTCAATGCAAGACAAACAAAATGCAGAAAGCTCATAAAGAAAATGTCTGCATTACGTTTGTCCTGCATTAATCAACCAACTGCATATCGTTGTCGCAAACGATGTAGAACCGAAGAGTACATCGCATTTCATTTAGCAATAGATAATATGTGTCTGTTTAATATGTGTCTGTTGTTTGCGATGGACCAAATAGTCTTTTTTCAAAGTTATCTCGTTCTATTGAAATCAGACAGAGATTGAGGAAGGAAAGGGAAAAGAAAATGAGGAAAAAAAAAACAAGAAAAACACTTACAGACTATGGAAACTATCGGAAACTCCAATACATACTTAGACAGGTGTTCGTAGGCCAAACAAAAGACTGATAAATGAATGTAATGTGTCACCATTAATTCTCGTTCTTATTGGTCATGTTTTAAGGAATCCACAATATGTATACATAGTGATGATATCGCAAGATACTAAATATAGCACTGCCACATATGTGGCTTAACTGCCACTGCTTATAGGGTTCATAGTGTATGTATAAATATGTGAAACGATCGTGGTAACTATTTCCCTGTTGAATATTCATGTACGAAATAATGACGTCATGAATATTTATTAGCTGATAATTGTTTAAAATGGTATTTGTACACAGGAGGTTTTGGCATTGTTGGAAACTGAAGAGTCAGATATATTATAATTTCAGAAGCGAACAGATCAGACACTGATCAGACGGTTCCTAAAGGAGCCGTCTGATCTGTGTCTACTCTGTTTGCAAAGGCGTGAAAAAGTGATTCTATGTAGGAAAGGGTTATTCTATATTTGAAGACTTTGTCATCTTATTCGATATACATTGCAGCCTTTTTTAAAGGTACCACTAGTTCATTAAGTATACAACAGATCCTGTCTTAAGCGGTCATCAAAAAGGGGTCCAATTATGGGTATGTTATGCAGGTGGGAGCTTAAGACAGGGCAACAGTGATGTAGAAATCTTCTATAGGGGCCTTCTATATTACTCTTACCCTGCATTTTAAGACTCACATGTTCAATAAATAAAGCAGGTGGTTGCTTAATCCTTTCCCTAATAAATAAAATGATCACTTCATGGGTATTCTTTATTAACTTAATTTGTAAACTTTTGAAAGGAACTTAGGCTTGGAAAAAGTATGTAGGATCAGGCAAAACACAGCAGACCATAATCAAAACACAGCAGACCATAATCAGACGAATCCTAAATTATGTACCACTACTACGGCCACCAATACTGTGGCTACTACAAGAATATCAAAATTGTCATGATACGAAAATGAACGAAAGGAACAAAAACATCCATGCATATTTCGTCATTTACTTTATTGTAAGATATAATGATTTCATTGATATCAATTAGCTAAATGTTTATAATGCCATAATGGAAAAGTATTGTTTTATTATGGCAAACACTGTAGACTGGTATATATAAATTTCCCCAGCAAACAATACAGACCCTGTGCAGACCCTGAATAGATGGCTCTTATTGAAGCAGTCGGATCTGGGTCTACCCTGTTTGCAAAGACGTTGAACAGGCGTATACATTTTATTGAGTAAAGATGTAATAGTCTATATGCAAGTACAACACATGTAAAACGAAAGCTTTAATGGCTGTAAAACAATGCTTATGCTGATAAGCTCGACCTGGCTGGCATTTGCAAATAGCTTTATTCCGGATCAGACGATGGGAACCTCGATGCCGGATTTGGATAAAAACTATTTGACACCCAACAGTTTCGGTTAAAAATGTGAACGAACCGGACGTTAGGAAAAGTGCAACTGGTGAGATTTTAAGCAGGTGTCATTTTTACAGATAACGGTTACATGTAATTTATAACAGATTGTCTTTTTTACAGTTTACGGCTACATGTAATGTATAACAGATTGTCTTTCACATGTCTCTTGTGAATTAACCCTTTCCCTGTTCCATGTTTATTTCAAATTCCAATACCTACTGAATAGGCAAAATAGCCATATTTAAATATGATGGTGGACTATTTTAGCCATTTTAGAAAGTAAAGAAACAGATCTATCAAATTCCACTAGCAAACAAAGCAAGCCCTGATATAGCTCTTATTGGAGTCGTACGATCTGGGTCTACTCTATTTGCAGATGCGTGAAAACACGTTTATATGAAGGAAAGGGTTAAACCTATTCAATAATTCGCAGCGTCACTCGCACTTACAAACAGTTCTGCATCTCATCAGTCTTACAGCTGTTTGACACTCGATCAATCGTTTCTCTTATGCTGTTTGACACTCGGTCAATCGTTTCATTAAAACTGTTTGACACTCGATCAATAGTTTCTCTAAAGCTGCTTGACACTCGGTCAATAGTTTGTCTAAAGCTGTTTGACACTCGGTCAATAGTTTCTCTAAAGCTGTTTCACACTCGATCACTAGTTTCTCTAAAGCTGTTTGACACTCAGTCAATCGTTTCTCTATAGTTGTTTGACACTCGATCACTAGTTTCTCTAAAGCTGTTTGACACTGAGTCAATCGTTTCTCTAAAGTTGTTTGATACTATGTCAATAGTTTCTCTAAAGCTGTTTGACACTATGTCAATAGTTTCTCTAAAACTGTTTGACACTCGATCAATAGTTTCTCTAAAGCTGTTTGACACTCTGTCAATAGTTTCTCTAAAGCTGTTTGACACTCTGTCAATAGTTTCTCTAAAACTGTTTGACACTCGATCAATAGTTTCTCTAAAGCTGTTTGACACTCTGTCAATAGTTTCTCTAAAGCTGTTTGACACTCTGTCAATAGTTCCAATCGCCCCAATCGGAAGTCCAAGCAGACATGTTGTTCACATCCAGAAAAGGGTTAACATTTTTTATAGTGACGATCACATGATGTTGTGAATCTAGATTTGGTGATACAAGTTATGAAAATACCAATCTCGTAGGAACTGTAACCATTAAACATCTTTTTGTCCTCGGTCACCATGGCTGCCTCATTTGGAAGAAGGTGTACCTGAAATATATTAAAGAAACGGTGTTAACTATAACATATAACTATACACTGACGTGGTATCTGAAATTTGCATATGGGTTCAGTCACAAAATCAGTTAACACATTCCCTCCTAATGACGCATTTTAGCGCCTCTGTAAACGGCACTTTTTTAAACTACACAATTCTAGAATTCTCCTTTTCTATAGTTAATAATCCTTTTTGATAGATATATTCAAAGAGGTTGGGTCTAAAAATTGTATAGGAGGGTGTAACAATTACCTGGGTGTAAAAAAGTTCTGTTCTGTTCTGTTCTGTTAATATTATATCCAACTATATGCATGTTTAACTTATAAATATTCATGTAGAAAATTATAATTTATTATAGGCTGCACTTTTATAATGACAAAGACAAAAGAATTGCTTGCAATGGAAACATTTTTAGAATCAGATCTAGATCTATATAATTTGATAACTCCACATAATATCTTTAACATATACAAGAGTTGTCTGATCTGGGTCTACTCTGTCTGAAATGTATAAATTGTGTCTCTTTCATGTAGATATTTGTAACAATAAATACATGTACATATCAACTACAACATATATCATATATACATGTATATAGCAACCGGAAGAGTTACAAAACAGAAGCACGGACACGTGCACGGGTATTCCCGCTTATTACAAATGAATTTTACAAATAATGTACATCAGCTTTCATGAAACAAAAACACACACATATACATGTATTTTCAAATTAAGAATTAACAAAGATAAACAGAAGCACAAGCCGTGTTTATGTAGCTAACCTGTTACATTGCCAACGTATGAGGCCGTTCCAGGTCCCCCACAAACACATTTCCTCTTCAGGCGATTGTCTCCTCCTTTCTTTGTTTTCTTCCATCCGCACTCCTGACTTAAGTGTATCTCTTTTCCATCTGCAGGTGCGAAATATATCTTCTCTGAGGTATATGAATCAAACTGACCGCACTCACAATGTCGAATTGAAGCGAACACCGTTTTGCCATTTACATTCGCTTGATTTTTCTTGTATTCACATTTTGTACTTTTATGAAGTTGTATGTCCTTGTTGCCATGGTTACTTTTCCCGTCATCAGAATTTGACCCAGACATGTCGCACCTTTCAAAAATAGTCAGTTTCCGTATTAAGAATTATATATGGTCCACGCTGTACGCTAGACTGCGATGTACTCGCTTGAGTTTGGCACTGTCAGATTTTTCACTATTTGGGTTTTCCACGCGCCTATGTTATGGTATTACTAATGTTCCATAAATAAAACGGGTAGATATATTCCTGAGAGAATTCCAAAATGAGGTGGAATTTTAATTGATTATTCCTGTACTCTTCGATAAATACAATGTATATATATCTAGTGATTTTTGTAATTCTTAAATGTTATTGAAATCAACTTTCAAACGGGTATTTCCGCTGGAAACAGATCGTGTGAATTTTGGAATTCCTTTGAGTGGTATTTTACATCGCATTTGGTAGTTAGCCAAATTTCATGATACATAGTTTATATGGTGTGACTTTCTCGATCAGATAAACACCTGCATGTTAAACAAGCTTTATCTTTTTGTATTATCTAAAACAAAAGTTTGAAAATAAACCTTACCGAATGGTCGAAGTACATGTATGTTTAAAACAAAAGTCTACTTTCGATTTTAAATTTGCGCCTATGTTGAAGTAGTTTACAAACAAACCTAAGACGGTCAAATAGACAGAATTGAATGAAAGAGAATTAGAGAGAGATGGCAAGAGAGATTAGAGGATAGGACATTGGGAATGCATATTGAACGATATTTGGGTAAATTAGGAATTGAGAAACATCAACAGTGTAAAAAATGATAGAGAATTGGCTAAAATAAAACATGAGATAAAAATAGAGACTGAAATGAGAGAGGTGTTAGATAGACGAACAGACAAGCGTGAAAGACGGGTGGATAGAGCGGCAAAGCGAAAGCAGAAGAAAGATAGGAGAAATTGGGAGAAAGAATGATAGAGAAAAAATATTTTTTTATCAGTTGCAAATGTAATGGAAAGAATAGAAGAGATAGAAACAGAGCGATAGGAGTGAGACGGAAGAGAAACGGGAGATTATGTTTTGAAGTGATAGACAGCGTGTGTGTTTGAGAGAAAGATAATGTGATGTCCGTGTTATACTTCCTATGACTAGATAGTATGCCTCTTAGACGTCGAATCACTCATCGTCTCATCTTGATCCAAACTGCTTGATACTGTGACTTTGATTTTGAAACACAGTGGAAATAATATCACTAATAAGAAATATACAGTAAAAACTCTCTATAGCGACCACTAAATTACATCAAGTAACATGTGCTAAGGGCAGGTGGATGCTGAAAGAAAGGTGAAAGTAAAACAGAACGCTCCCATAAGAGCGTTCTGTTTTACTTTCACCTTACTTTAAGTAACCACCTGCCCCAAATACCCACTAATTAACACAATTTAGTAGTCGTAATAGAGAGGTTTTACAGTAACTCCACGATGAAAACCCCTCTCCCGCTTCGCACGACCTGAGACCCGGGTGATTCGCCGAACCAAGCCTCGGGATCTAAACTGTTTCTGACTCAGTCAATAGTTTACCCAAACTAGAAATGAATCGGATATGTGCAAACAAATGGGTCAGAAAAATGGGCCAAATAGGAATTTAGGCAGACATTTTAACTGCGGTGTCAGGGTAACATGTAATAAATAGCCGTTAAGCTCTTCGCAATTCAGCAGACCGTGGTTTGAGCAGACGACAAGTTACAATTAGGTATAAGAGATAAACATTTAATACATAAATACGCCCTTCTATGCCCTTGCAAACAGAGTAGACCAAGATCAGACGGATCCTGTTTGCTTATAAAATAATATAGATATGCTTCAACAGTTTCTGCCATGGCCAAATATTCTTGCGGTCATGTGCCATTATAAAAATTAACATAATTAAAAAAATTCACGTCGTCATTATTTCTTACATGCATATTCATTGAGTAAAGGGTTAAAACAAGTCACTACAGTAAATATCGTTGACCAGATCACTCAAATGCGTATCATTAGCGTTGTCCTTTCTAGGGAGGGGGTGGAGAGTCAACCGACTTTTTCTAGAAGAAGGCGAATTCGTTTATATTGGTGTTATATCTGAATTTTATTCAAAACTCTCCTGTCATTTTCGAATCCTAGGATAGACACTTCATTAGCGGTCTGTAAGACATGTGGTAGCTGAATGCAGGATGAAAGTCGTGCAGAAAGCCTGGAAACTTTCTGTATCACTTTCATCCTGCATTAAGCATCCACGGATTGACAAAGTTATACTATTCCTCTTCAAGCAACTCTTCGGGAGATGCCGGCACAAAGTTCTTTAAACAAACTTTTTTTCGGCGATGCCTGTGCCAGGTTACCTGTTTAATAAACATGAACAAAAAAATACGCAATTCAGTTAGATAAATTTATTCACAAGTACACACAAAACCTGCACATAATCAGTGTTTAAAACATTCATAATGCAATTAAAGTGTCAGTTTTTTTATAAAGATTCATTTTATCGTAATGTTTTTCACTGTTTTACAGCACATAGTGATAGATGAAATATGTGTCAAATGTGATTTACTCTTCGAACGCATGATACGAATGTATTGTCATTTGTATATACAGTATATATACCAGGAACAGTGGTTTCCAGGATGAGCCGTCTGATCGACATCTACACTGTTTGTACTGGAGGACTCCTCGGATCAGACTGTGGACGGATTGTCTAGGAAATATAAGCCCGTGTGCGGTTTGCTATTGAAACTCTTCTAACAAGTTTAACCCTTTACTCCATAAATACGCCTCCCTGTGCCTTTGCAATCAGAGTAGACCCAGACCAAATGGTTGCCATCTGATCAGGGTCTACTCCGTTTGCTTAGATCTGATTCTAAAGTGTTTGCTTTGGCAAACATTTCATGTGTTAATATGCCATTTTAAAAATTAATCTAAAAGATATTCATGATGTCATAATTTCTAAGATGAAGCTAAGCCTTTTATGCTGTATGGACCCTGTCGCTGTATGGACCCTCTCGTTGTATTGACCCTCTCGCTGTGTGGACCCTCTCGCTGAATGGACCCTCTCGTTAAACAATGATGGACTATTCGATTACGAAAATTCAATATGCATGGAGTCCACATTCAACATTCTTGGAGTGTGTGTAGAATTATTTAATAAGTTCAGAACATATTTGAATGTCTCTCTGTATTGCTGCCTTGGATATTGTCATCTTTCTTTGTATCAGGTGCAGAACCTTCAGTTACCATAATAAGTGTCTGAAAAGAAATACAATGAGTACGTAACAAATTATTCATCAAAGGTAATACCTGATCAAAATAGATTTCGGGCAGCAGTAAAATGAGTATATGGGGTTCAGAAAACATAGCACACACAAGCAAGACACTATGTCAAAAGTGCGACGACAGGTTAGGGTCTACACCGGTCTAACTAGCTTCTGTGATCATGTTTAACCCACTGGAACGGAGAGCGTAAACCCCGGCACGGCTCTACATGATGATAATATTTCATAAACCAAAAAGAAAAAAACCCAGTAAAAAGCATGAAATATAATCTAGGCATACTGACAGGACAGTTAGACAGGTAGACAGACAGTCACACAGTCACACAGACATAGACACAGACAAACAGACAGACATATAGACAGACAGCCATACACTCACACAAACATGCACGCAGAAAGATAAACGTACACAGGCAGACAAACAGACAGACAAAACCACACATAGGCAGAAATAGAGTGAGGGAAAAGAGAGAGAGAGACCGACAGAAGGACAAGACAGACAAGAAAGACAAATGAAATATATATACCATACAAAAAGACGGATAGACAGACAGATGGAAACAAACATAAAGACAAACGATTAGATAAACAGACAAACAAAGAGACTAACATAAAGATGGAAGAAAGGAAGACTTTCAGGAGAACAGACTCCTCAAGGAACCCTTTGATCAGGGTCTGCACTGTTTGCTGAACCCATCAATGCAAATGGCTTAATCCAGGCTCAAATGTGACCAATCAAAAGCTTGAGAACGTACTCAGACTCAACTAAAAGTTTTATAAGCAGTGACCCTGGACAAATTTGCCTCAACCCTTTATTCCGTAAATACATGTACATGTACGCCTTTCAAAGCCTTTACAAACACAGTAGACCCAGGTCATGCGGATCTTGTAGCAGCCGTCTGATCAGGGTATGCTCTGTTTGCTTATTATATAATATAGATATGATTCTGCCATGGCCAAACATTCCTGTTTCGATATTTTATTATAAAAAAATAATCTAATTCATACTCATGGCGTCATTATTTCTTACAGTAATATTAATAGAGGAAATGGTTAAGTAATAAAGGAATAAATTGGTTTATTTAGAATTGTGTATATGAGGAATATCAAGAGAAATGGGTAATATAGTTTATATAACTTATTGTGACTCATCTCAGACGTGATTCGCAAAATAACCAATAAGATTTGACTGAGAAATGACATTTGCCTCTTATCTAAGGCCCCTTTACCCTAAACAAATGTCTGTTGACGTATTTGCAAATAGAGTATACCCAGGTCAGACGGCTACTTATGGAGCCGCCTAATCAGTGTCTGCTCTTTTTGCTTATAAAATAATAAACATAGGATTGTTTTTTTCTGCCACAGTAAAAACGCCCCTTATCACAATACAGAATAAAACCTCTAAACCGTAATTTTATTAAAGGACAATTAAGACCTTTCTAAGCATGCGGTTGCTTAGAGAAAGTTCCACTGCATTTAGTTGCCATTTGTGTGAAATATTGGTTTTCATACTAATTTAGACTTCCGCTTTAGAGGGGTTTTACTGCAGTATTATAAAAAAAATCAGATTATTAGTATAATTATTTTTACTTGAATAATTATGAAGCAAATGTGGAGAAAAATCGAAACTTAGGGATGAATTTTCTTACATGACACGTTCCCTACGTATGACTGTGATAGTTGAGCCCAGCATCCATGTTTGCACTTTCGCCGCAGCTCCCACTGGTCCCCAATCCTCGTTTTCCTCCATCGACATTCCTCATGGAAATGCCAGTCTTTCCCGTCCTCTCGTTGTAAATTTTTCACTCCTTTCTTTATGTCAAAAGTATTCCATTCACCACAGAAGCAGCTACGTAACCAAATGTATATGTACTGCCCGTTCATTCTTATTTTGAATTTGCGATAATTGCAGTCGTTGTGATTATGTTTTTCGGAGAGGTCACTGACCTGAATTGTTCGCTCGTCATCCGAGCTGGAGCTGTCATGCCGAAAAGGATAAGTAGTCGCCATGTTATATCGTAAAATTTGATATGTTTAGCCTTTTGTATATTTTAACACCCGTCTGACTCTCTTTCACTCAATTAATAACTTCGGGCTCATAACGCATATTTATATACTCTACCAGCTTCTGTTTTCTGGAATTTCCCGTTTAGATATAATATCACTTACGTCATACGTCGAAAACAATATACAGATTTAAGGAAGGTGGTAAACTCCGGTCTTTAATTCCTTCAATGTCTAATCTTAATGTGACATAAATGAATCAAGACCAGCGTCGATGAATTCGGACTCCGATCAGGATCGAAGCTACTTAAAACTCGGCAATTCATTCGACTGGAGAAATATATGAGAACAGTTGACAAACGTTTTATGTAGCGACATTTTATTGCAAGTTATAGGTTTACAAAATCTGACCTTTTTCTAAAGCAAATCAATTTGACATTTTGGAAATCCTGTCGGTAATTGGGAGTTATACTTAGAACATATTTAGTAAGATCTTAGTGGTTAAGAAGAGGCGGAGCGAGCGAAGCAAGGCTATATTCAAAAGTTTACATGATACATGGTATTCCTGGTGACGTCAGTTTAATTTATGGAATAGCATCACACTACTATTTTCACCTTTTACCGCCAAATATATTTCATCTGCTAAAATTGTCATCTGCTTCAGGTTTCAAATTGGAGCTGTCTTCAGCTTATTTTTAAAAACATAATTAGAATGTCTTAGTTTGGATCCTAAGTAGACGCCGAAACACTGGCCGTCTCATCTGGATCCAAACTGTTCAAATGCAAAAGACATCGCAATTTCACTGATAGTGTCGAAAGAACTAGCATCTACATTATGAGTATTCATGTCAGAAATAATGGCATCATGAATATGTATACATGTAGTGGTATAGGAACATAGTAAGGCTTAGCTCTCGAAGGGTCATCTTGATCTTGATCACAGCTGTTTGCCACTGTGAGTCCGGTCAGGTTTACCTGTTTACCACTGTGAGTCAGGTCAGCGGGGTGAGGGTTTTCCAAATGCACACTAATAGTGTTTGTTAAGCAGAATTGTAGGGATTGGACACATTCAATCGCAGTTATTAACTGAAAGACGATGTAGCCTCGTACATGCTCTAACATACCCTAGACCCGACCCACGGTATCTGTTATCGTACATACTCTAGACCCGACCCACGGTATCTGTTATCGTACATACTCTAGACCCGACCCACGGTATCTGTTATCGTACATACTCTAGACCCGATCCACGGTATCTGTTATCGTACATACTCTAGACCCGATCCACGGTATCTGTGTTATCGTACATACTCTAGACCCGATCCACGGTATCTGTGTCATCGTGCTCACGGTTACCCTTTATGAATATTCATGTAAGAAATACTGATACCATGAATATTTATTAGCTGATATTTTATTAAGATATATGATTCATGACGTTTTCGTCTATGGCAAATATTTCAGAATTAGAAATGTGCAGTTTCATTAGGAAACAGAGCGGACTAGCCATACTGATCTGATTCTACTCTGTTTGCAAAGTTGTCAAAATGCCTCTGTATCAGGTAAAGCGTTTAACACTGATTTATGACACCCTGCGTCTGGTTAGGATCTACACTGGTGGACACTCGTCTCAATCAATACAGTGTAATTTACCTGTTCCTGGTACAAACGCTTTTTCACGCCTTTGCAAACAGACTAGACCCAAATCAGACGGCCCCTGTAGGAGCCGTCTTATCAGCATCTACTCTGTTTACTTATAAAAATATAAAAAATCTGATTCTACAGTGTCTACCAGTCCCAAACCAACGCACGCATACAACTTGTCATTATAATAACTCATCTAACAAATATGCATACCTTTGAAAACCAAGTAGATCCAGACCAGACGGTTGATGTAGGAAAAGTCTGATCAGGGTCACCTGTATGTACTTATGAAATTATAATAGATCTGATTCTACAGTTTGTACCAACACCAAGCAAAATCATATACACAACTTGCTATTATAATAATTAATGACGTCATTATTTCTAACATTCAACAGGGAAAGGTTTAACACATTCCCTCCGAGACTATTTTTAGACCCAGCCTCTTTGAATAAATCTACCGAAAAAGGAGCATTAACTACAGAAAAGGAAAATTTTAGAATTATGCGGTTTTAAACCATTGTGATAAATAGAGCATTTGCTCCTATAGGAGCAAATGCTCTATTTATCACAATGGTTTCAAAATGTGATTTGTATAGAGGCGCCAAAATGCGTCACTAGGAGGGAATATGTTAAGCGGTCTTACATGTGTATGTTAGACATCTAAGACTAGCTGTAGTTAACCGATATCCCTGTCTGCTAGTTGGATGATATATCCGTGACTGCAAATAGCTTGGATCCAGATCAGATGAGGAGTTAGTCATTGTCTCATCAGGATCCAATCTGCCTGATTATCCGTCCATAGTTTCCCAAAAGTTTAATCGAATCGGCGGTAGTCAAATATTGCAGCAGGTCTATGTTCAAGATCCATTGTTTTTTTCACAATCGGATGAGGACAAAATCAATGTCGAAACCTCCATAAACCTTTATTCCATGAATATTCATGTAAGAAATAGTGACTCCATGAATATTAATTAGATTAATTCTTATAATGGCACATAAACAATGACCCTTTGACCTGTAGAACCCGTCTGATATGGGTCTGCTCTGTTTGCAAAGGCGCAGATCTCGAAATGCGTATTTATGGAGTAAAGGGTTAAGAAAAGTTCTGCATTACTTTTGTCTTGCATTAAGCAACCAACTGCTTCTTAAGACCCCCATTCTTATCACAAACCATGTAGACCCGAACAGCACATCCCATCAATTTAACAATAGATGACATGCATCTATGTTAGTTGCGATGGCCAAAGTGGTCATTTTTTCAAAGTTTGTTATTTCTATTGAAATCAGTCGGAAAAAAGGGAAAGAAGGGGAAAAGGAAATGAGGAACAAAAAAACCCAACAAAAAACAACAACAACTTACAGACCGTGATCGGTTACTCCAATAATTGCCTCGATAGGTTTTCGTATCTATAAAGACCAAACAAAATATTGATAAATGAATGTATGGTGATATCACTGTTTCTCGTCCTTATTGGTCATGTTTTAAGGAATCCAAAATGAGTATACATAGTGATGATGTCGCAAGACACTAAGTATACCAAATTGGAAATCGCACTCGCGTAGCTTAACCGATACTGGCTAGGAGGGATTACTAGTGTGTCTATAAATACGTGAAACGATCTTCTTAACTATGTGTCTGTTGAATATTCATGTAAGAAATAATGAAGTCTGATTTTTTAATGGCATATGTACACAGAAGGTTTAAAACTGCAGAATTTGGAATATTATGATTTCATAAGTAAACAGAGCAGACACTGATCATACGGTTCCTAGAGGAACCGTCTAGTCTGGGTCTTCTTTGTTTGCAAAGGCGTAAAAAGACGTGGCGTTTATAAGTAGGAAAGTGGTACATGTATCCTGTATTTGACTGACTTTGTCATCTAACTCCATATACATGTATGATGTAGGCCTTCTAAAGGGACCACTAATTTAATATAAACTTAGACGTATTAAAAACGTGATGGCTTTAACTACTTCCCTAATAAACATTTATCTGTAAAAATTACTTCATGAGTAGAACTATTCATTAACTTAATTTGCACTACATGTATATAAAATGTTGAAAGGAATCTAGGCTTAGATAAGATATATAGGATCAGGTGTACAAGTATTTAATTCCATAGGTAAACGGAGTAGACCATAGTCATACGGCTCCTTAAAAAGCCGTCTGATCTTGGTCTGCTCTGTTTGCAAATGCGTGTTTTATGCGGTGCGGGATAAATGCAGTGCATTAAGCTCACACGCTATCGCCCTGCACTAAGCTTCCACCTGCATGCCTCTAACTTCCAGACGCAGACTTAGACATGTAGTTGCTTTAAACAGCCTTGACTGCCTCTGTATTTTCTGGTCATTCAGGACCATGAATCTCAGTGCTTTTAGTTAGGAAAATTGAATACGGCTTAAGCTTTAATCTCAACAAAACCCGTTGTCTTATTGCATCGTTGCTCTTGCCTTCGAAAGATCTCTCTTTCAGATGTTTTGTGATACCGTTATATATTGACTCTTACAATGTGGAACACGAGTCACTAATATCCTTTGCAAACAGTGTAGACCCAGATGAGATGGCTCCTAGACAAACCCTCTTATCAGGGTCTGCACTTATTTGTTATATCATATGTGCACTTTTCTTTAGAAAATCCCCTAAATATTCACCGTAAGCTTGATCTTGTTTTAATTTTGGAATGGTCCACTTTAAAATCAGCGCTGTCAGGATTAAACAACAAACATGTTAGGATGCAGACAGGATATTGTGTATTGTTATAACGATTTACTGTGAGCAGTCCTGGGTCCATGCTTATAAAACGTTTAGTTGAGCCTGAGTTCGTTCTCAAGTTTTTGATTGGTCAGATTTGAGCCTTTGGGAACTCAAATCTGACCAATCAAAAGCTTTAGAAAGAAACTCAGACTCAACTAAAAGCTTTATAAGCATGGATCCTGAACAGTCAGTGGGTCGTCGTGCCATCCGCATTCAAACTATTTATTCTCCATTATTCTCCATTCGCATATCAACCAACATGAATCCATTGCAATTTCTCTAACGAATATTCATGTATGAACTAATGACGTCATGAATTTGCTGAATGTTGATTATGGTAGCCTACATGTACGATGGATTTTTGGCCATGAAACTATAGAATCAGATCTATATAATTCCATAAGTAAATAGGCAGACCCTGTACGTGTTACATGTATATGTGCAGGAGTCGTTTGATCCATAGCTCCTGTATTTGCAAAGGAACTTTAAAATACAGTAAAACCTCTCTATAACGGCCACTGAATTACATCAAGTATTTTGTGTTAAAGGCAGGTGGCTGCTTAAAGTAAGGTGAAAGTAAAACAGAACGCTCCTATATGAGCGTTCTGTTTTACTTTCACCTTGCTTTAAGCAGTCGCCTGCCCTAAATACCAACTAATTAACACACATTAGTGGTCGTTATAGAGAGGTTTTACCGTATATGTGTTCTATGAGATACAATGTATATGGTCAAGACTCAAGAGACTCTGATTTAGACAGCATCTTATCCGGTATAGAAATAAAAACAAAATATTTCAAATAAAGTTTTTTGTAAACCAATTAATGCATGACAAACTAATATTTGCATGACATATCTTGCAAAGCATATTGGATCCAGATCAAGCGTCCCGTATATCATAACAGGCCTTCCCAAAGATATTGAACCCAGATCAAGCGTCCCGTATATCATAACAGGCCTTCCCAAAGATATTGAACCCAGATCAAGTTCCCAGTATAGATCGTGGTCGGACTTCCGAAAGATACTAACCGTAGATCAACGTCCGATCAGGATCCAAACTATTTGTTTCTGATAAAATCCAATTGCATACTCTTTCAAAATGGGAGAAATGAAATTTTGAGTTGGCGAGTTCGAAAGAAAAAACAAATGCTTGCTTGATAATTTTTCTGTGATATCGATTTTAACCTTCAGCATGTTTTAACTTTTAACGCTTTCTCCTATATAACGTGTTTTCACGCATTTGCAAACAGAGTATATCCAGAAAGATCTGTGTCTTTACTTTCTAAAGTGGCTACAATTTTACCACCTTTCATATTTTGTATTGAAATTTGGAATAAACACTGAGCAGGGAAAGGGTTAAATAGCGAATGTTTGCTTTGACAAACTAGTAGCATCCCGGCAAGAAGCAGACTAACATAGCAATTCGTTAGGATAAACCATGTTTGAGACACCGGTTGTGTTTTGACATAAGAGAACTTCCCATGCGTAATTTGAAACCTGTGACAAATTTAAGCTGACGTCAAATTGAAATGTTCGAAAGTTGCACGGGCTAAGTGTATCTAGTTATCTACCTATCTACTACATTCATTTTCTATGTATCAGCGAACAACCATTGGTAAACCGCGTGAGTAAAACTTATTTTTAAATAATACGCACCGATTGTGTTACAAAGTTACGAGTGGAATAACCTGATGTAACCATTAGCGTGTAACTAATAATTAATGTGTGGTCTGGGGCGAGTGTTTACTTCCAAGTATTAAGTTTTCAATAAACTGTTAGATTATCCAACAGTTTGGATTCAGATAAGACGTCGAGTTAATCTCTCTACCTAATTAATGTACATGTGAGAAATAATGACATCACGAATATATATTAGCTGATTTTGTATAATTGCTTAAGAACACTATATACTTTAGTCATGGCAGAAACAGTAGAATTGTGTGTACAGAATTCTACAAGAAGACAGGCTAGACCTACAGGAGCCATCGCAGCGGAAAAAATACCTCCAAACAGAGCTAAACCCATTAGTGCGCAATGACCATAACCCATTACCTCATAGGCTATTTTTAGATACAACCTCTTTGAATAAATCTGCCGAAAAGGAGCGTTAATTAGAGAAAATGAAAAAAATAGAATTTGTAGTTTGAAACCATTGTGATAAATAGAGCAATTGTCCCTGTAGGAGCAAATGCTAAATATTTATCACAATGGTTTCACAAAGTGACTTTTACAGAGTCGCCAAAAGTCGTCAATACAGAGGGAAATGGTTAAATTGAACATTTAAGAAGCCATCTGGTCAGTATCTGGTCAGTATATGCACTGTTTGCTGAACCCATCAATGTCAATGACTGATTCGAGCAAGTATTTGGTTTGATGTGTACCCCCAAATGAAACACTGGCTGGGATCCAAAGTAAGATCTGGACGAGCTTTCCTTAAACAATATGGTGATAAATGGGTTAAACTATTGTCATGTTCAGCCAGATAAGATCAAAACGCACAGGAAGATTGTTGAGAGTTTTGTCATGTACTATTCACCGAGATACGATATTGTACATGTATTATCTCTAGTATGTTAATAAAAATTTATCTGCACAAAGAGTCGTCCATTTCATTTTCAAAATAAAAGTTACTATAATTTGAATGTCCTCTAACTGTACGTCTGCCAGGCAATGGGTTAATTGTTTCTATAATAATAAAGACATCAAAGACATACAATGATGTCCCTGTGAGGAATAGTGTTAAAAAACAATTCGACGTGAAAAGTAATATTACAAATTTTGCCTATTTAATCCCCGATCTGTAACAATTTCCGCTCAAATTCGATTCGTTCAATGGCTTAACCCTTTCCTTCATATAAATGCGTTTTCAAGCATCTTCAAACAGAGTAGACCCAGATCAGACGGCTCCTACAGGATCCGTCTGATCAAGGTCTGCTCTGTTTGCTAATGGAATTTGATAGATCTGTTTCTATACTGTCTAAAATAGCTACTCTATTCCATCATCCATATTTCATTATAACTATTGTGTCCATGAATATTCAGTAGGTATTGAAATAAGTAACAAATACAGAACATTGAAAGGGTAAGGGTTATTTATGTGTTTTATGTATGGTTCATTAATTACATTTTATTCACATGTACGAATAAATGGCCCACAAATCTATTAAAATGAATATATTCACCCTCATCCCACTATTCGCGATCAAAGTCTTGATCACATTTTCAAGCAACTTTGGTCCTGATGTCGAGTTAATCGGCATCTCGTCAGCACCAGGATCCAAACTGTTTAATACTCGACAAAATATCTAGTCAGGACCAGGATCCAAACCGTTTAATATTCGCCAAAATATCTAGTCAGGATCATGATCCAAACCGTTTAATACTCGCCAAAATATCTAGTCAGGACCAGGATCCAAACTGTTTAATACTCGCCAAAATATCTAGTCAGGACCAGGATCCAAACTGTTTAATACTCGACAAAAATAAATCTCAACAGTTAGATCAAAGTGATACCAGATAAAAATATGAGTCAACTTTTATTTTCAGCTGAATACGTTTTAACCAATTCCCTGTTCTATGTTTATTTCAAATTTCGATACCTACTGAATATTCATGGACAAAATAGTTATAAGAAATATGGAAATGAGATAACTGTAGCCATTTTAGAAAGTGCAGAAACGGATATTTCAAATTCCATAAGCAAACAGAGCAGACCCTGATCAGACGGCTCCTATAGGAGCCGCCTGGTCTGGGTCTACTCTATTTGCAAATGCTTGAAACACGTTTCTATGAATGAAAGGGTTAAGTAGTGTATATATACATGTATGTGACATTTACAATTGAGTAGATCCTGTCCTAAGCGGCCATTCATTTATGAAGCATTTAAAAGGTGACTGCTTAAAGTAATACAGAAAGCTCCTGTCGCCTTCTACATATTTCTTTTTTTTCAATTATCTTTAGTAGTGTGTTTGTGTGTTTGTTTTTAAAAAAAACAAAACAATAAAATCCAAGTAACAAATAGTTTGGATCCTGATGAGACACCGAGTTACTAGGCGTCTCATCTGAACCCAAACTGTGTGCACAGGTAATCACAGATGCGACATTGGCAGCGAAAGGGTTAAAAACTTAAAGATTGCCACATACATTAATTGCGTTGTAAATTCCAAAAACCCAATCTAACCGTATGTATATAACTACCCTTATCGTGGTGAAAAAAATGCCTACCAAACTATATATGGCACGATACATTTTTATTTACTTCTTATTCGTACAAGAATGTAATAAACTATTGACCGTGTGTTAAACAGCGTTACATATTCTGACGAGACACCGAGTTACTCGGCGTCTCGTCTGGGTCTAAGTTGTTTGAAATTACGAGTCGGGTCGCATCGAGTCTGATAATGTTTAAACAATGGTCTCAAAATGACCTGATAACAGCGATATTTTAAAAACGTGAACGATCTACTTTCATTTTTAATAATAGCTGACTCGATCTGGGATTTATTTATCTATTTATAGACTTATTGTTTAGTTATCGAACGGTTATCGCACGTTTGTTGACGTCACAGTCTAGCAACGAGAATTTTTTTATGATACATGCGACTTATAAATAAAACATATACTCATATTATTTTTACACTTCTTAAAACCTTTCCCTGTTCTATACTTAGTTCAATTTTCTATACTGAATATTCATGGACAAAATATTTATAGTGAAATAGATCTACAGAAGATGGAACATGGTATTTTTAATAGCTATTTTAGAAAGTAAACAAACATTTATCAAATTCCATTAGTAAACAGAGCAGACCCTGATCAGACAGTTCCTATAGGAGCCGTTTGATCTTCGTCTATACGCTGTTTTCAAATGCATGAAAAGGCGTTTATATGAGGGATGGGTTAAGCGCGTGTCGGAAAATCCAATCCATAAAATATAATGTTGTAACAAATGGTCACCTCAGCGTAACGCTGATCTCATTGTAAAAATATGTTTACTTCTATTTAGATCTGGTGATCTGAATTCATCGAGCCTTTGATAATAGCTACTGACCGCGTATAAACCCGTGTGAATCCTGATGAGATGCTGAATTACACAGTGATTTTTTTTATTTAAGGTCGCGAATAGCGAGTTAATCCTTATCGTATAAAAAAATATATATTTATATAAAATATATAAAAATAAAAATATAGCTAATATATATGTTTGCCAACAACTCTTTATCTGTTTCATGATGTACTAGTTTATTTTACAAGCATATAAGAAACTGTTGATTGAGTGTCAGTTAGCTTGGATCCTGATGAGACGCCGAGTTACTCGGCCCCTGTCTTGATCCAAACTGTTTGCGAATGCGAGTCAGGTCGAGCCAAGCATGTTAAGCGTCAATATTTCATGCCTTTATTATCATAGGCGAATCCGTGATAACCTTTGCAAACATTTTGGACCCAGAGGAGACGCCAAATAACCCGTGCATCAATAGGATCCAAACGGTCTGATATCATCAGTATGTTGTTTTTAAACCCTTTACCTCATATAAACGCATTTTCAAGCCTTTGCAAACGGAATAGACCCAGGTCAGACGGTTCCTTAGGACATTATATAGATTTGATTCTACAGATTTTGTCAAAACAATAAATTCTTTTGAAAATGTTCTTTTTTAAAAATGTTATCAAATAAATATTCAAACAGAGCAGGCACTTGTCCGACGGCTCCTATAGGAACCGCTTAATCTGGGTCTTCATTGTTCGCAAAGGCCTGATGAAGGAATACAACGGAAATATTAAACTTTCCTCATGCTAAGGGTGGCCAAACTGGCATTTGCGATCAGTTTGGATCCAGATCAGACGCTGTGTAACTCGATGTTTGATCAGGATCCAATCTTTTTGACACCCAATCGGTAGATTCTTGAAGGTTTGAACGAATCGGAAGTCAGGAAATATGCTATATCAGAGATTGAGCAGACACTATTATACCAGAGATTGAGCAGACATTGTTATACCAGAGATTGTGCAGACACTGTTATACCAGAGATTGAGCAGACATTGTTATACCAGAGATTGAGCAGACACTGTTATATCAGAGATTGGACAGACATTGTTATATCAGAGATTGAGCAGACACTGTTATATCAGAGATTGGACAGACATTGTTATATCAGAGATTGAGCAGACATTGTTATATCAGAGATTGAGCAGACACTGTTATACCAGAGATTGAGCAGACACTGTTATATCAGCGATTGGGCAGACACTGTTATACCAGAGATAGAGCAGACACTTTTATATCAGATGTTGAGCACGGAATGTTATATCAGAGATTGAGCAGACACTGTTATATCAGATATTGAGCAGACACTGTTATACCAGAGATTGAGCAGACACTGTTATACCAGAGATTGAGCAGACACTGTTATATCAGATATTGAGCAGACACTGTTATACAAGCGACTAAGAAGACACTGTTATATCAGAGGTTGAGCAGACACTGTTATATCAGAGATTGAGCACAGAATGCTATATCAGAGATTGAGCAGACACTATTATACCAGATATTGAGCAGACAATGTTATATCAGATATTGAGCAGACAATGTTATATCAGATATTGAGCAGACACTGTTATATCTGATATTGAGCAGACAATGTTATATCAGATATTGAGCAGACACTGTTATATCAGAGGTTGAGCAGACACTGTTATATCAGAGGTTGAGCTGACACTGTTATATCTGATATTGAGCAGACACTGTTATATCAGAGATTAAGCACACAATGTTTATTTCAACATGAGAAATGTTAACCCTTTACTTCATATAATCGCATTTTCACGCATTTGCAAACAGAGAAACCCCAGATCAGACGGTTCCAATATGACCCGACTGATCAGAGTCTGCTCTTTTTATTTAAGATATAATATAGATATGATTCTATAGTTTCTGTCATGACCAAAAATGCATGTCCATGTGTCTATATTCTATTATCACTAATTAATCTAACAAATATTCATGGCGTCATTATTTCTTACATAAATATTCACGGAGAAAATGGTTAAGGGGCATAGGTATGTAAGGACACGTGTCTGAAGTTTTTTTTGAACGAGCTCAAAAGCAAATGGTTTAACCCTTTCCCTGTTCAAAATTCATATAAGAAATAATGAGATCTTGAATATCTATTTATAAGCAAACTTTTTTTTTTGGGGGGGGGGGTGACCGAAAATACCCCCCTGTATATTCAGATCCTTGTCAAGTGAAAAGCAGACATTGCAGACCCTGAGCAGACAACTCCTGTAAGAATTATTCTCCGGTCTGGGTCTACCCTGTTTGCAAATGTATCAAACGGCGTTTTATGAAGGAAAAGGTTTAACAGATATATAAAATTGTTTCGTGCCAATTTTCACATTTAACTATTTCCTTCATATTCAAGCATTTGCCATCAGAATAGACTCCGATCAGACGGCTCCTATATGAACCGTCTGATCAGGGTCTGCTCTGTTTGCTAATGGAATTTGATAGACCTGTTTCTTTTCTTTTTAAAATGGGCACAATGTTCCACCTTCCGTATTTCATTATAACTTGACATCAACATAGAACAAGGAAAAGGTTAAAAATGTTAGGTATGTTAAAAAATTCTGTACAAAAATACAGTCAGGAGTTCTAAGGATTTGTGTCCTATCGTTTTGCAAAAGTAATCGGCAATGTGTCCGGAATCTGTCATGACTTGAATGAAACTAGGCTCATAAAACGGAAATCTGTTGGTGATTCACATGTCAACTTTGTGAGGTCTTTTAATTATTGGTAGGAGGGAGTTAAATCGCTCAAGTAAAGTGAATATTTATATGGAGTTATCGCGCATTGAACCGGTTTGTATGCCGTTTGTTTATGATACGTAAATGGTTTCTCTATTTTAATGTTTTTCGGCCTACTTACCTCAGTAATATTTTGTTTTTCCCCCTTTCTCTTTCTCTCTGTGTGTCTCTCTGTCTCTGTGTCTGACTCTCCCTCTCCCCCCCCCCCCATTCTCTCTCTCTCTCTCTCTCACTCACTCTCTCGCTATGTATGTCTTTCTGTCTGTCTGTCTGTCTGTCTCTGTCTTTATGTATGTCTGTCTCTCTCTCTGTCTCCCTGTCTGTCTCTCTGTCTCTCTCTGTTTCTCTCTCTCTCTCTCTCTCTCTCTCTCTCTCTCTCTCTCTCTTATGCCAAGATCAGGGTTTGCTCTGTTTGCTTATGAAATTATAATAGAGTTGTTTCTACCGTTTCTTCCAATAACAAAATATCCTGTGTACAACATAAGCCATCATAAAAAAATCAGCTAATAAATATTAATGATGTCATTATTTCTAATACATGTATGAATATTCAGCACGGAAAGGTTCAGTCATCACTTATATTCATATCGTCTTCTTCATAGGGGCAATTGTATATTATTTTCAACTTTACTGTTGGTTCTTTGTCCTTCATAGAATGTTCACTTCACATTAATATTCAACGCTAAGTACATGGCATATTTCAAATTAAAGGCTCAAAGGTAGTTTAACCCTTGAATGGATAATTCCAGTTTTGTATGCCTTTGCAAAAGATCCAGATCAGAGTATCCTGGTCGGACGGCTCTTACTGTCTCAGACAGTATTTGTAGGAGCCGTCCGACCAGGATCTACTCTGTTTTCTTATAATATAGATCTACAGGAATAGTTCTATTTGTCTCAGACAGTATTTGTAAGAGCCATCCTACCAGGATCTACTCTGTTTGCTTATATTATAGATCTATAGGAACTGTTCTATTTGCCATGGCGAATGTTTAAAGTCGCCCTTTTCGAGTAAAAGTACAATGGGCGAAAGTAACTGCATGCGTTGCACCAGTGGCTGGGTCCCGCATAACCCGCTTGCGATGTGGACCTGTGTGTCCGTAAATTAGGAATGCCCAAAATTTACATTCGGATTAACTTGGGAAAGACGGTGGCACCAATGTTTACAATCTAGCTTTTGTGTATCTTGTTTCAGTTTATATTAGTCCGTCAAGTCCTACTAGATCATGGTGATTTGATAATGGTTAACTTTAAACACCTGTTTCAAGACTTCAATCCTAGGTAACTATTACATTGTAATATATCATACAAAAATGCCTAAACACCTTTGTTTACTTCCAGTGTAATACCTTTCGGATGATACATATATAACGGATTTTGACAGGGCGAAAAGATCGTGTACCCGGCTTAACCCAACCCACAATATACGTATACAACGTACTTGAGATTTCTGCTAGCATAGGCATGTTATGTTCCCTTTTAGCCAGTTGAAAAAATTTGGCTCACTAATTTCACTGTTAAATTTAAATATGAAAGTATGTAGCGGACTGAGTTCATTATCTATATCATATGATCCAAGATTTAAGTTAAAACTTATAAAAGATAATATTTTTATTGCCAACTACAAGCATGTAAAGTGTTTAAACCTTAAATCACTAATTCATGCAGGATCAGTGAAACTTTGTATGGTCTATTCAATGAAATATTAAGCAAATGGTTGGATTTCAAACAATTTTCGATCAAACAGTCATCAACATCATATGTGTCATAAATAACATACCCTCCGCAATTATACTATATAATTGCCAGTTTGACGAAACCACTACCCATTTTGTTCATAAAGTCCAGTTTGATGAACTGGTAGTTTGAGGAAACAACCATAATCCCATGGAACATCTATGTGGACAGTATTACAGCAAACAAAACACTTGGCTTTCTGAGGAGGAGTGTCAGAACAACTCAGCCGAAAAGGTTGGGAGCTAGCATACAAAGCGTTAGTCCGCTCACAGTTTGAGTATGCAAGCAGTGTCTGGGACAAACACACCAAGACAAATGTCGGCAGGAGTTTCCTAAAAGACGGAACAGCAGAACATACTAAAACTGTTCCGTTTTTCCATATTGTTCCGTCAAATTGGTTTTTAGGTTACCAAAATAAAAGAAAACAAATATTTTACCATTTAGTGTGTTTATTATTTGGCCTGCATTCTGGTCAAAATACCTGTTCACTGCGTTCGAGTTCTTGCTCTGATATACCAATATAGGAAGGGTGAAAATCTTTGTCAAACTGACCCATCACATATTATATACAGAGTGTTCATATCAGGAAATTTACACATGCAGTGAACAGGAATTTTGTGTACTTTCTTAACAGTTTTTTTCACTTTCCAAACTGCAAGAGTTGGGAATGGGTGGAATTTCTTTCTCTCTAAGCTGCCAAAGGGATGCGATCGCAACTTTTTCCGATCATACCGCTGAGCAGTAGGGTCTTTCCCATATGCGATTGACACCATATTTGCGATCGCATACAGGCCACAATCGTATGAATTGTTTGTGGAAACACATCAAGCACGTTCAGATGGAGATAATCTCCTTCAATATTAATCAAAGTACTCGGTGCTTGGGCCTCTAAATATGGAACATCATCAAATGACAAATTGCATACATTAAGACCTGTAGGCTGTATCACAACCAATGTTTGTGACTGTTAGCCAGTGGTTTCCCCCATTTTCCGGAGTTCTGTTGAGTATCTGTACAAACGGACCTGTATGCCTTTTAAAATCAAACTGGATGGCCAAACAACATGATTGCAAACCGTTTAACCTTGGGAATAGGTGTTGAATCATGTCCATGGAGGCAACGATCAGTGTTCCATTCAACCATCCAAATGGAGATGTGATCAAATTACGATCAGATACATTTAAATTTTCATGGATAATTTTCCTGTCTGCTGGAATCCATACCTCCTGGCTATAACTAACGTCCTGAAGGAAACTGGTGTAACACATTTTGTTCAAACATTCCGCTTTCTGGCTTTTACATGGACTCTGGCTGTTTCGAAATTTTGGTGCCAGTGTGTTCCATGGATTCTGTCTGTTCCGTGGATTCTGTCTGTTCTGCATTTTTGGTGCCAGTGTGTTCCGTGGATTCTGTCTGTTCCGTGGATTCTGTCTGTTCCGCATTTTTGGTGCCAGTGTGTTCCGTGGATTCTGGCTGTTTCGTCCATTCTGGTTCTGGTTGAGTTTGTTCCGTCATTCCGGGTTTTAAATCTTCATTTCCAACTCGAGTTTTTTTGCGGCCTGGTTTTGCCTTTTTCGGTCCTCGAGCATTTTTCCTCACTGTTGTGAGATTTTTTATACCAGCCTTGTCAGGAGGCATATTGAAGGACATTTGTACTGCAAGTATGTGCATACATCCTTCCTTGAGGGGACAACTGCAACTAGGTGGAAATAGTTTCACTAAGAAAAAATTCATGTCATCATACACCGTGAATACGCCAAGTTTTGATGATAGAGAGATGCCATCCTTCTGGCGTATTTCTTGTGCTCTAAGTATTCTGCTGTTGTCGGCACATTCGTTTCCAAGTGATGGCACTTCATGTTGTTGAAGCATTATCTTTTTTTCTTTTATGGACCTCACGATGTCATTTGGGTGACAGGAAACAGATGAGAAGCAGCTTAATTCTATCATTAAATCGCTGATTTCAGGCCAAAGTGTGTACGTTCCAAGGCCATTTTTGCCCCTTCTAATTTCATTGAAAAAGTAGGACTGTAGTAATTTGAAGCTCAGAATAACGCAGTCAACTGGCCCTTCTTTCCATTCCTGTAGGTCGTGTAGTAACCAGTTAAACCCTTCTGACTTATTTGTGGTTATTCCGTGCTCCGTTACATATTTGCCAAACTTTACATGGATGCTCCAGTGAACAAAATGCTCTATTTTGCCATGTATATTGTCCATGTAGTAATTTGCGATGACTTCAGGCCAAATATGAATGAAATGTTCAATCTGACTGTCGTAAGAATCTGCTGATTTGGAGCGAAGAAGAGCGTACAAGTTGTCTATTATCTGATTCCGTGATTGCAAAGGAATTCCAACGGAAATCATTTTTCTTTGAACATCCTCTCTCAATTTATGCATCCAACATCCAGCTATAGCTAGACCTGTCTTCGAGCGTATTGCTCCAACAATTCCTTGTTCCATGTCAACGATTATCGGTAGCTAGCTAGACCTGTCTTCGAGCGTATTGCTCCAACAATTCCTTGTTCCATGTCAACGATTATCGGTAGCCCTGCTGTTCTTTGTAAATGTAGAAAAAAATAATTCATGTACCGATTGGTGTTTTCTTTCATGGAAAAGGAACAGTGGGATTTTCCTGAAACACAGAACCGCGGAACAGTAACGGACTGACATAAAACTCTCTGAGACAAAAGGTTGTGTCATATGAAAGTAGTTTTTCAGATCGGTTCCATGAAATTGTTTCAGATAATAGATTCACCATTTCTTGAAGCTCGCATATGACCACGAGATCCGGATAGGTGGTTATATGCCAGATGAATCCATTCTCTTCAAATGCCATCTCATGGAGATTCATGATGGCGTCCCTTGATATTCTTTGCTCAGCACATTTAACGGCCTTCATATTTGACAACTGTTTCACATTTCTTGGCCGATCTCTGATGTTCAGGCTGTTCTGTTATTAGGTTTTTGTAAATTTTGTGCGGAACATGACCTTGAACTTCGTCAGCTATTCTTTTAAGCACAGAGGGTTTTGTGCGGAAAAAAGTTTAGTTTGTTTTAAACTATTCCCGTGTTTTCCAGCAAGAGAAAGTGATTCGTTGCCAATATAGAATTTTAATTTTTTTAAACGTAGTTTTACTATATTACTAGTGTTTAATTACCTGTGACCGTCAACTCTCCAATCATCTTTTTGTGCCGATGATCTTGGTTTGATTACAAAAATTTGTCCTCCTTTAGGTCGGAACGGAATTATTTAAAATTTTTCACATGAATTACATAAACTAAATTTCATCATTGGTAAGTGGGCCACTTTTTTCAGACATATTTTAAACAGCATTGCCTGAGCCATGGCCGATATAAAATTACCATGGTGATTAATTGTGATGTCAAGTATTGGCGTCGTTTTATTGTTCTGCCGTTCCGTATTTTAGACTGTTCCGCGGTTCCGTACTTTTGACTCTTTATTGCTGTTCCGCGGTTCCGTCTCGTTCCAGTATTCCGCCGTTCCGCATTTTAGTAACCACGATTTCGGCAAACTTGAATATGTTTCAGTGGCGTGTAGCTCAATGGGTTCTAAATGACCATTCACAGTACTCTAAAAATGTTACTGAAATGCTATCTAGGCTAGGCTGCAAGTACCTTGAACAGAGGAAAGCCGATGCCTGTCTATGTCAGTCATATAAAATAGTCCATTATTTGGTTGCCGTCCCAATGCCAATCTATGTGAAAGAAAATTACAGAATCTCACACTCGGTCACACAAATGCCTATAGACAAATTCAAATTAGTGCAGACTTCTACAAATACTCCTTCTTCCCTATCACTATAGTTCAGTGGAACGCACTTACCTTTAGTGTACTGATAAGTACTGTGTAGCCTGAGAGCTTGAAGTCATCAGTCAGCACTGTCCTCTACCAGATGCCTAAGTCCTGGGATAATGTCTTTTTAATCTCCTTTTACTATATAACACCTTACTGCTTTTAACTTACTGTTCTAACTTTTTAAATTTCACTAACTTCTCACTTCTCCTTTTAACAGACAAAGACGTGCAGCTGAGCAAAATTACCCACAAGCAGTACTAATAGATAAATAGGTACTTAATAATGGCATCATGAATTTTTGGCCATGGCACAATCTGTAGTATTACTCTGCTCCTTGAATAAAATACTCCAATAATGACACCATGGTGAAGAAAGGAATTATTAAACAAAGCACAAACTCTAGCATCTAATCTATATGATTTCAAAAGGAAACAGAGCAGACCCTGATCAGACATAAGGATCTGATCAGGGTCTGCTCTGTTAAAGTCTGTTTGCAAAGGTGTCGGGCAGAATTTTGAGGGAATTGGTTAATTTTGTTCATGTACATGTACAGTAAAAACCCTCTGAATTGAGATTTAGTACATAAGTATTTAGATGCTTTTAGGCAGGTGGCAGCTTAATGCAGGATGAAAATCATGCAGAAAGCTCCTAAGAACGATATTTATGCTGAATTTAACAGCTGGTTTAGAGGGATTTTACTGTAACTATAAAATGTTGTTATAGGTTTTTTATTCCTATTTGTTCTTCTTTTTTTGTTCCAGCAAGTTTATTATTTTCTCCTGTCTACTGGTGTTTTCATTGCTCTTCTCTCTGCGCCTGGACAATACTATAGAGTGGAGCTACTGGCTCATTTTCCTACCTATCTGGATCTGGAAGTTCCTAGTGATATCAGGTGCTGTGGTGGGAAGCTATGTATGGTTCAAACATCCTCAGTACAGGTAGACCACCATTTACGGTCATATGTCTGAAACTATCCCCATCTGATGCTTACCCTTTATGCCATGAATATGTAAGAAATAATTAATTTTAATTTTTCCAATTTCTAATTGAATTTCATTTAGATGATATATTGTAATTTGTAATTGCATAATTATGGACACAGGAAATTTTGGTCAGAACAGAAGTTGTAGAATAATATCTGTATTATTCTATAAGCAAACAGAGCAGACCCTGATCAGATGGCTCTTGCAGGATCTGGGTCTTCTCAATTTGCAAAAGGCATTTGACCCTTCACTCTAAGAATATTCATGAAAGAACTTAATTACATGTACATGTAGATAATTTTTAAAATGGCATTATAACGACAGGATTTTTTTATTCAAAAGCAGCATCTGCAGAATCAAATCTATATAATTTTATAAGCAAACAGAGTAGATTCTGATCAAACATATCCTATAGGAGCCATCTAATCTTGGTCTGCTCTGTTTGCAAAGGCATAGAAAGGTGTATTTATGGAGTTAATGGTTAAAGACATCTTTTAATCAGGTTAACTCTTGTCAAGGCACTCCAATTCCCCATCATCCAATGGCATTAAATATCCTCTATTAAATATCCTCTATTAAATATCCTCTATTAAATATCCTCTATTAAATATCCTCTATTAAATATCCTCTATTAAATATCATTACAACTTAAGCCTTTCCTCCATAAATACGCCTTTCTACGCATCTGTAAAAGTCACTTTATGAAACCTTTGTGATAAATAAAGCATTTGCTCCTATAGGAGCAAATGCTCTATTTATCACAATGGTTTCAAAAGTGTTCTACAAAATTCTAAAATTTTCCTTTTCTCTAGTTAATGCTCCTTTTCAGTAGATTTATTCGAAGTGAATGGATCTAAAAATAGCCTATGGAGGAAAGAGTTAAGTGCTTTTTTGAAATTGTCTTAGAAAACTTAAAACCTTTGCCTGTTCAATATTTGTGTAAGAAAATAAAAATGACATCAATAATATCTATTAGTTGGATGTTTACAATGTATGGACAAAAACTGTGGAATCACATCTATATTATGTCATAAGCAAACAGAGCAGACCCTGATCAGACATTTACTATTAGAGCCATCTGATCTGGGTCTGCTGTGTTTGTAAAGGCATGAAGAATCTGTTATGTAAGGAAAGTATTAAGAAATAATGTAGATTGGCACAAAAATTTAAAAAGTAGAAGCCGACTACAGAAAAGGTCATTAAAAACACCTCATGCTCAATTTTTTTATTGAAATTGTGAAAAAGACACTTCTTTTAACCCTTTCCATCATATACATGTAAACACCTTTTCATGTATTTGCAAACAGAGCAGATATTGAACAGGGACAGGGATCAACAAAATCTGAAGATTTATCTTAGTAGGCGATGGCTATTTTGACTACCAGTAATGCCAATGTAGATTAATAGAATCAAGCATGGGTTTTGTTAAAGCCGGGGGTTTCTATACCCGAGGTTAGTCTGTTCCAGTAGGAAACGAGCTTTAGCGAGTTTCCGATAGGAACAGACCAACCGAGGGTATAGACCCCCCCGGCTTTAACAAATCCCATGCTTGATTATTTTTCCCGCTGAAATACGCCCTAAAACCAAGTAAATTAACAAATTTTGTGAAGTACTACTTTACATTGCGTAATACGACTTCCATATTTAATAGCAACAAACCGCAGCATAATTTTAGGCGTGACACCAAAATGACGTCATTTGTTATGACAACCACAAACGTTACGTTTTGGCGTAAAATATAAATGACAGTGACTACAAAACAACGTCTTCGGTTAATTAAATAGGCTTTTAAAGTGCTTATATGATAAATAGAATTTCATATTCTTGCTAATTACTAATATTAATTTCAATTCATAAGGTTGTTGCCTATAGAAATGTTGGTATAATTCTGTAAGAGTTCCTTCCCTTGTATTGATTTTACCCAATCGCGTGTATGAATACACTAGTCACAGGGTGTTCCAGATAAGGATTTCTAGTACGGCTATTTTTAGTGACTTAGAATATCTAGCACGGCTGAGAAGCAAGAAAAGGAATATTAATTACATAATTCATAATGTTGTTTAAGTTTTATAATGAAGCATGAGAACAGGGACTTTGGGCAATTACAGAAACTGAAGAATCAAAATGGAAGCTTGGAATTTAAAACATTTTCAAGAATAGTATCTTTATTTCTCCATCAAACTCTTTAGAATCATCTCTTTTAGATATGTTGGTTAACTTGGTTTTAGTAGTTCAATAGTTTTAGCATTGCTCTTGTTATATTCAGACTGGAGGGAGACAGCTTTGTGCAGTACAAGGCCATGATCATGACAACAAGCATGCACTTGATGCTGCTAGTGTTTGACATCCTGGCCTGTAACAACCTGGAGACCGACAACCATCGTTGGATCTTTGTGTTTGTCCCACTCATGTTCATGTCAATTGTCGCTATTGGCTTCTGTGTTTGGGCCATCAAAAATGAGAGATCATTTGAGGTAGGTTTTTCTGTTTTCAAAGGCATTTGCTATTTAATGTTGTTTAACTCATTCTCTCTTAGGATATTAAGATCCAACTTTATTTTAAATTTAATTAATCTACCAAAAAGGAGCATTAACTAGAGGAAAGGAAACTTTTAGAATTTTGTAGTTTGAAACCATATTGATAAATAAAGCATTTGCTCCTATGGGAGCAAATACTCTATTTATCACAATGGTTTCACAATGTGAATTTTATAGAGGCGCAAAAATGCGTCACCAGGGGATAATGTGTTATCCCATTCTCTGGTCAATAGTCATGTAAGAAATAATGACATCATGAATATTGATAAGTTGAATGTATATGATGTGACCTTTTCAAGGAAACCTTTTGCTTTGGCAAAAGCCAAAAGCTATAGAATTGAGATCTATAGCATGTCAAAAGCAAGCAGACCAGACCCTGATCAGGCAGCTGAAGAAGGAACCATCTGATCTAAGTCTACTTTGTTTGCAAATGCCTGAAGTTTAAACTTTATATGAAGGAAAGGGTTAGCCTTTTGAATGCCGAATATTCCATTTTATGATTTATGATAATTTACTAGAGCATTTTGAAATGGCAAACAGTGCAGACCCTGCTCTTCTAAGAGTCCTGTGATCTGGATTTACAATTGTTTGCAAATGAGAGTTCACTTGTTTTCTACATTGAATGGGTTATAAGGCCTTTAAAATCACCCGTTCCCTTTTCACATTGAATGGGTTATAAGGCCTTTAAAATCACTCGTTCCCTTTTCACATTGAATGGGTTATAAGGCCTTTAAAATCACCGGTTCCCTTTTCACATTGAATGGGTTATAAGGCCTTTAAAATCACCCGTTCCCTTTTCACATTGAATGGGTTATAAGGCCTTTAAAATCAACGGTTCCCTTTTCACATTGAATGGGTTATAAGGCCTTTAAAATCACTGGTTCCCTTTTCGCATTGAATGGGTTATAAGGCCTTTAAAATCACTCGTTCCCTTTTCACATTGAATGGGTTATAAGGCCTTTAAAATCACCTATTCCCTTTTCACATTGAATGGGTTATAAGGCCTTTAAAATCACCGGTTCCCTTTTCACATTGAATGGGTTATAAGGCCTTTAAAATCACCGGTTCCCTTTTCACATTGAATGGGTTATAAGGCCTTTAAAATCACTCGTTCCCTTTTCACATTGAATGGGTTATAAGGCCTTTAAAATCACCCGTTCCCTTTTCACGTCTTTTGATGTTTCTATAAAAGTCAATTTTTTTTAAATAATTGTGATAAATGCTCTATTAATCACAATGGTCTCAAAACTGCTCAAATTAAAAAAAAGTCCTTTTGTGTAGTAAATACTCGTTTTCAATGCATGTAGTTTATTTCAACGCGTCTGGGTCTAAAAAAAGCTTATGAGGTTAAGGGTTAAATAAAAAGTGCACACAATTGTGTACCTGGTTCAGACATAGCAAGGAGAGGGTGGGGTGCAGAAATGTAAATAAGGGTATATTTTCTATTTTTCTCTGCCTAACTTTATCTTTTTGGTACTTATAAGATTCACCTCTACTTTGTATTCCTTATAAACACACATTACAATGAAACAAAGATGTGCAAGAGGCAGGAATTGAAGAATTATGTCCCCTTGAAATATGAGTATTCTTTTGTATTTGAGCATGTTTAAATTTAAAAAATATTGAATTTATATCTTCACATGCATAATGAGCACGTATACTATAGTAGTTTTGCAAGACACAATATTCATGCATTGCAGAATTATCTCCCTTTGACCCTTGGGTATTTTTTGTCATTTTGACCAGTAACATGGGTAGTTGGTGTCACAAAATCTTTTAAAGCTAGTTTGTGTAATGTTATGATAGTAAACTCATTTCATAAAAACAGTTTGTAACAAACACTCATGTAAGATCCACTGTGTTTATTTCAGTTGGAACTGTTTTGCTCAGCAAATATCCTGCAGTTCATATTTCTGGCTCTTAGACTGGACAGGGTTATAAAGTGGAGCTGGGTGGTAAGTATAAAAGGGCACATTTCCAAATAAGATGCGTAAATTATATTATGAATAACGTCTTTATTTTTTCCACCAAGAGGAAAGACGCACCTTTATCTGTTGCTCTGAAAGAGTCTTTTAGTGACATGAAGTTCTTTAACTCCTTTCTTAATGAATATTTATGTAAGAAATAATGATATAATGAATATTAGTTACGTGATTGTTTATAATAGCTTATGAAGATAGGATTGGCAGTGGCAGGACCTGTAGAATGAAGTCCGCATGTATATCATTACGGCGGTCGGTCGGTTGGTCGGGCGGTCAGTCGGTCCGTCCGAAATTTAAACTTGGTATTAAAACTATTTGTGTCACAAACTTCTCTTTCAGTTTTAAAGTTACTGAGTTTATATTTGGTATACATAATAACCACGAATGGTAGATGTGCAAGACGAAATTGTCATGTGTTTACTGCTAGCCATTGCAGAATTATCTCCCCTTGACCTTTGAGTATTTTTTGTCATTTTGGCATATAAGACAGTTGAGTTGGTGTCGCAAACTCCTCCTTCAGTTTTAATGTTATTGAATTTATATTTGGTATATGTATACATAATAAGCATGAATGGTACATGTGCAAGACACAATTTCCATGTGTTTACGGCTGGCCATTGCAGAATTATCTCCCCCTGAACTTTGAATAATTTTGGTCATTTTTGCACGAAACATGGGGAGTTGGTGTCACAAACTCCTCCATCATTTTGAAACTTATTGAATTGATACTTGCCATGCATCCTAAACATGTGCAAGACACAATTTTTCTGTGCTTAGTGGCAGCCATTACAGAATTTTCTCTACTTGAACTTTGAGTATTTTTGTCATTTGGTCCTGTTACATGGATATGGTATCACAAACTTGGATTTGCAATCAAGGCTGCCATGCGGGGGTCTTCATCACCTTTAGTGATAGTTCTAGTTTCTACAGTTTTTGTCAGATCGTGTATATTCCTATCTGGATTGTGATGTGTCTGTTTATCTATTTTTGTTTCAGACTCTATTTTATAACTTTCTGCATTGTGATGTGTCTGATTTGTTTCAATTTATATTTATTCCTATCGGATTATGGTGTGTTTGTTTATCTGTGTCTGTTTTTGATGTGTTCATTCTTATTTGGATTGTAATACATCTGTCTGTCTGTTTCTGTTTCATATTGTGTTTATTTCCTAATTGGATTGCAATTTGGTGATACATCTGCCTATCTGTTTCAGATTGTATTTATTCCTATCTGGATTGTGATGTGTCTGTCTACTCAGTACTGTTTCTGGTTCAGATTGTGTTTATTCCCTTTTTGGATTGTGATACATCTGTCTATCTGTTTTCAGATTGTGTTTATCCCTAAAACTGGATTATGATAGATCTGTCTATCTGTTTCAGATTGTGTTTATTCCTATCTGGATTGTGATGTGTCTGTCTATGATTGGTGTGATCTATGCTATAATACTTGCCATAATATTGTCACGGTCTCCGGACATTTTGCGGGAGCAGCGACGGGGCAACCTGACCACAGCCATTGGCTACTCCCTCCTTGTCCTGCCCATGCTAGTGTTTGAGGTAAGTGAATCACGTGACATAAAGAGGTGAGAACAAAACTCATTTAACCCTTTCCGTTTAATATTCCTGTAAGAAATAATGACATAATAAATATTGATTAGCTGAACTTTTATATTCATATAAATGTTTCAATGACATTTTTTGCTTTGACAAAAGCTGTAGAATCTGATCTATATCATTCCAAATGCAAACAGAGCAGACCCTAATCAGAAGGCTCCTATAGGAGCCGTCTTATCTGGGTCTTTTCTGTTTGCAAATGTGTGAAAACATGTTTATATATTTACATTCGCCCTGCAACGTCCTTATATAACCTTATTCTGAAAAGAAAGTTGCATAACCTCATGAACACCGGAAGCACGTCATTCATTTCTTAAATATAAGAAATACAATGGAATATAAATATAAGAAATGAATGACGTGCTTCCGGTGTTCATGAGTTATGCAACGCATAGCTTTACGAGCAAAGATTCACGTGAAGCCCTTTGGGCTTCACTAACTTTGCTCGTAAAGCTATGCGTTGCATAACCCCATGAACACCAGAAGCACGTCATTCATTTCTTAAATGAGGTAAAGGGTTAAAGTTAAATGTAAATGCACTTAATAGGTGATATTTTTTTATTCATTGTAAATAGATTTTTGACGAAATGCTGCATAACTCAGTTTTCTAAAATATCAAACCTGTTTGACTCTCTGATCAATAAGCAACAAAAATCCTTTTGACCAGGGTCTGTTCTGTTTGCTAATTGAATTTGATAGTTCTAATTCTTTACTTTCTAAAATGACTACAATAACCCACCTTCCATATTTCATTATAACTATTGTCTAGGAATTTTCAGTAGGTTTTAAATTTTGAATAAACATAGAACTGGGAAAGAGTTATCAAAGCTCATTTAGTAAGCAGTATGTATGTAATGCTTAATGTGCTTACTTTTATGTGTGAAATATATCTCCATTTTGGGATACCAGTCTTCCTCTTTCAGAAAGGCTGGAGAAAGGTTCACATGTATGAGTAGTAAATACTGTAGCCCCTATTCGATCAGGGTCTGCTCTGTTTGCTTATGATATAATATAGATATGATTCTATGGTTTCTGTCATGGACAGTTTATGTCTGTTCCTGTGTCCATATGCTATCATAACAATTAATCTTATTAATTCATGACATCATTATTTCTTACATGAATATTCATGGCAGAAAGGGTTAAGGCAGCGGCTGGTTTGCATAAATAATTTCTTGTTATTTATCCCTTTCCTTGTTGAATATTCATGCAAGAAATAATGACATCATAAATATTTATAAGCTGATTTTTTTATAAAAGCATATGTTCACAAGAATGTTTGGTGCTACTTGAAACTGCAGTCAGATCTATTATATTTTCATAAGCAAACAGCAGTCATCTGATCTGGGTCTACTCTGTTTGCAAATAGCATTTAAAAGTGTTAATTACAGAGGAGGATTTCTACATACACTTCTATCTACAGCTCTTAGTCGGTTAGAATGGTGATTACATATGTATTCTTCTCTGTATTATTTTCAGATCCTTCTAGCCAACAGGTTAGATGGAGACAATCATTTTAAATACACAGCCATCACAGTCCCATTGTTCATATCTCTGCTCACACTTGTGGGATTGTCATTTGGAGCTAAGGGAGGCAACCATTGTAAGTACTTTTATAAATATTTGTAAAGAGTTATTATCCCTCCCCGAGCATTGAGCTGTTAGCAGGAGGGGGTGGATGGGTATGCTTGAATCAGACCAGTGTGCCACGTTGGATAAAGTTCTCAAAACAATTACAAAATTGAATATTGGTAAATACAGGCCTTAACACATGCTATAAAAGCCATAGTCTTTGTTCACAATTTTCGATTGATAAGCCCTAAATTGCCGACGGCAGTTATTGTTGATGGCCCTGTTTCGATGCTTGCCCTATTTCGGTGCACTTTACTTTAAGAAGAGCTGAATTACGTCATCACTTTTTGCAATCCACTAAATAGACAAATACCTGTCATCGCTGTCAAAAAAATCTAAAATGTGCTGCAAATAGTTAAGTTACTTACTATATTTGATAAAGCATCGCAATTTCAGCCATTTTCCTTATGTCTGTTTTCTGTTGGATAACTTTTGTTCCAAAAAATACTGTCCTGAAAACGTTTCTCTCAATTTTATAGAGATGTGATGTACATTTGTTGTCATATGCTGCAGCAAAGTCACATGACTTCAATGTATCTGTTCACTGTTTTTCAAATACAGGCTATGTCCAAAAGTATGTCCTTCACTATATTTTTCACATAGGAGAGAGACCTTACAGAACAGAGACCTACTTTAGTTTATTCATACAGGATAGAAACCTAATCTTATTCATGCCAGAGAGATACCAACTAGAATTTAATCAAATAATATTTTACTGGTGAAAACGCCTTACTAGAGTTGTTTTAGTCAAAATACACAAATTCCAGAGAAAAAAAATGAGTTTAAATAAGGTAAGGACATTGACAATAAATGGTTCTTGTTATAAAAATACTTTAAACTCGTTACAGCATGCATACTTTGTTTGGTATGCATTTCATTTTGTTTTAACAGTTCAAAGTTAAAACTTAAGTTATAGACCTACTACTTTTAGTTTACAAATGTAGTCATACGCTTTTGTTGTATTTGGATAAAACATAAGCCGCACCGAAATAGGACAGATAAACACAAAATGGCTACGTCATTAAAAAGGTTTCAATCGCGATAAATATTGACTATTTTGGGAATTAATTTACAATGATTTAGCTTAAACGACCTATACAAAGGTAATATTAGTTTTTTTCATACAATTTTAAGATTTGTGATCACCGCCATCAGTTTGATTGCTAAGTGCACCGAAACTGATCCATCCACGATACATACATTCGACAGAAATTTATTATTTGCCCTTTTTACAGCATTCGGCAGAGTTTTATTTGATTCTATTACCGTTATGTTAATTTAGCGAGATGGACGCCTTAGCGAAATCATCATGACGCGAATTAATACAAAATCACATTTAGGCGAAATAATCATGACGTGAATATAACCTGTTTAACAGTAGTGAAAAAATCTTGTGTTCACAACTCCTCCAACACTATTGAGAGGATTTGTTTTGTACTTTCACAGTTGACCACCCTTGACCAGTAGATATGTATGAGGGAAGGAATCTTTGCTGCAACCATTTTTGCCAGATTTATTATCTATAACATCTATATTATTTGATAAGCAAATAGAGCAGACCCTGATAAAACGGCTCATATACGAGGGTCTGATCTGGGTCTACTCTGTTTGCAAATGTGTAGAAAGGAGTATTCATGGACTTAAATCGTCATTTCTCCACCAGACCCTATACTGTGAACACTCTTTAGAATCATCTCTTCAAGAAACAAAGGAGTTATTCTTGAAAATGTTTTAATTTATGCATCTTACCTGGAGGTCTGATATTAATTGACACATCTTATCTGGAGTTCTGATATTCATTTACTTATCTTTTATCACTTCTCGGACGTGCTAGATAAGCTGAGTTACTAAAAATAGCCGTACTAGAAATCCTTGAACACCCTTTGTCTGGTGTATTCATACGCCGATTAGGGAAGTAACTCTTACAGAATTAAATCAACATTTCTAAAGGAAATAACCTTATAAATGAAACTTAATATAAATAATTAGCGTGAATATGAAATTCTATTTATCATATAAACATTTTAAAAGCCTATTTAATCAATCGAAGACATTGTTTTGTAGGCACTCAGTCATTTATATTTTACGCCAAACTTTAATGTTTGTGGTTGTCATAACAAATGACGTCATATGGTGTCACGCTTTTATGCTGCAGTTTGTTGCTATTAGATACGGAAGTCGTGATACGCAATGTAAATTAGTACTTCACAAAACCCCTTAATTATGTCTCCCCCCATATTTATATGGGGGAGACATATTGTTTTCGTGAGAGTTGTCTGTCTGTCTGTCTGTCTGTCTGTCCGTCTGTCCGTCTGTCCGTCTGTCTGTCTGTCTGTCCGTCACACTTTTTGTCCGGACGATAACTTCAATATGCCTGATGCCAGTTGATTGTAACTTCATATATGGAAAGAGCATAATGAGAGGAAGTGTCATGCACAAGGTCCATAACTCTGGCTTCACTAATATTGGAGTTATTGCCCTTTGTAAAAAAAAATCACACTTTTTTGTCCGGACGATAACTCCTATATGGCTCATGCCATTGGATTGAAACTTCATGTATGGAAAGATCATGACGAGAGGAAGTGTCATGCACAAGGTCCATAACTCTGGCTTCACTAATATTGGAGTTATTGCCCTTTGTAAAAAATATCATAATTTTTTGTCCGGACAATAACATCAATATGCCTGATGCCAGTTGATTGAAACTTCATATATTGAAAGAGCATAATGAGAGGAAGTGTCATGCAGAAGGTACATAACTCTGGCTTCACTAATATAGGAGTTATTGCCCTTTGTAAAAAAAAATCACACTTTTTTGTCCTGACGATAACTTCTATATGGCTCATGCCATTGGATTGAAACTTCATATATGGAAAGATCATGACGAGAGGAAGTGTCATGCACAAGGTCCATAACTCTGGCTTCACTAATATTGGAGTTATTGCCCTTTGTAAAAAAAATCACAATTTTTTGTCCGGATGATTACTCCTATGTGACACATGGCATTGGAGTGAAACTTCATACATGGAACGATCATGATAAGTGTCATGCATAAAATCCTTAACTCGAGCTTCAATAAATTTAGAGTTATTGCCCCTTGTACATTTGTTTAATTCTTTCTTGTCTGGACGATAACTCCTACATGGCTCTTGCCATTGTATTGAAACTTCATACATGGAAAGAGCATTATGAGAGAAAGTGTCATGAACAAGGGCCATAATTCTGGCTTCATTACTTTTGGAGTTATTGCCCTTTGTTACATTTTTTGGCCGATCAATAACTCCTGTTCGACTGATGCTATTGGAATGACATTTTATTTTTGGAAAGAGCATGATGAAAGTAAGTGTCATGCACAAGGGCCATAAATCTGGTATCAGTATTTTTGGAGTTATTAGCTGTTATCATTTTCTTCTTGAAAAATGTAGTGTGGAAAACACATAATGAGGGGAAGTATCATTCATCAAGACCATAACATTTTTAGTGATTTCCCTTTATATATTGTTTTTATTAGAGGGGAGACATCCGTTTTTGTGACAAAAACCTCTAGTTTTCTTGGTTTTAGGGCGTATTTCAGCGAGAAAAATAATCAAGCATGGGTTTTGTTAAAGCCGGGGGATTTCTATACCCGTCTTTAACAAAACCCATGGTTGATTCTATTAATCTGGAGTTCTGATATTCATTTACACATCTTATCTGGAGTTCTGATATTCATTTATGCATCATATTTGCAGTTCTGATATTATTTGACACATCTTATCTGGAGTTCTGATAGTAATTGACTCATCTTATTTGGAGTTCTGATATTAATTGATATACATTGTAATTGAAATATTTGATAATGATGTATGAACAAGAGAAGTTTTGGCAGAAAATGGAGAATTTGATGTGTATTATACCATAAACAAGCAGAGCAGACCCTGATCTGCCAACTCCCGTGGGAGCTTTCTGGTCTGGGTCTACCCGGTTTGTAAATGAATAAAATGTGGTTCTGTTACAGAAATGGTTCAGCAATCACCATCTGACTTAGACATGATCTGTGCCATAAATATATTGACCCAATTGGTTTTAACCTGATACTCGATGAATATACATGTTAGAACTAATGACATTGTGAATGTTAATTAGATCAATTGTTATCAATTAATATAATAAAATATGGACATAGGAAGTTGTAGTTGTAAAATGATGTAAACCAAAATAAAAACATGATTTTTTGTCATGGCAGAAGCTATAAAATCATATCTATATTATATCATAAGCAAACTGAGTAGACCCTGATCAGACGGCTTCTACAGGAGCCATCTGATCTTGGTCTACTCTGTGTGCAAAGGCATAGAAAGGGGTATTTATGGAGTAAAGGCTAAGGATACTGACCTGATCAAGCAAACTAATATGGTTTAATTGTGTATGCCAGTGACAGTAATAAATGTATTTGACAGTCACTTACTGGAACTTCATATTCAATTATTATTAATCTTTTTTGTAAGGCTATCAAAGATAAAACACTTTTACTAATAATTATGTCCCCTCCCCCACTCAAAGTAAGGAGGAAGACATATTGATCTGTTGATCTGTCTTCACTTTTTCTCCACACTTCACAGTTATGATCTCTTAAATTTAATTGTTATGAAGATATTTGAGTGTACATTTTTGATTTTGGAGGTAGGTTGGGTGTGGGGGTTTGTTTCTTTTCAAAATCAAGCTCCAGTTTTGAAAACATCTGATCTCATGGGCCTTCACTTATGATTTAAGTTTGAAACTTGATTGAGAGCTTCTTGATGTTTGTGTAAATCACAAAACTGCTTCCTGAATAAAAACAAACATAAAATATTTTTTGACATTATAGACAAATTATACCAGAGTTGGCTAAATTTGTTGTTTTTAGCTTGTCTGTTTTGAAGAAAAGTCGAGTTATTGTGATCACTGGGTAGTCGTCGTCATGGTGCAAAAACTTAATGTAGCTCATTACTCAAAAAGTATAAGAGGTATCAACATGAAACTTCATAGGTTAGTAGATCTCATTAAGGGAAAGGCCCCTACATAAGATCCATAACTCTTGATCTCAAAATTTTGGAGTTATGGCCTTTTATTGTTTTTTTTTGTGTTTTTTTTTAAATTTAGCTGGACAAGAAACAAATCAGACGAGCGTTGGCGCCGCACACGTTTCTTGTTTGGTTTTGAGCAACTTCTGACCTCAAATTTTGTAATATATCTAAGAAAACATTTTCCAGTCAATAAAGTTGATCAGTTTGTGCCAGCAATCTTTTGTTTGCATTCTATACACTGATATTGAAGAAACATATTTAAAATTTCTTAAATTATGAAAATATTAGCATTGAGTTTGTAGAGAAGATTTTCCTACTTTCAGCAATACATATGGCTGTCTCTGGATTAGACCCTGTGTCTATGAACTTCTGAGTTTGAGACAGAGTTTATTGTCAGGTATCTGATTGGTCAGATTTTGAGCTGAGCTTAACATCTATCAAATCAGATGCTTGAAAATGAGTTCAGATTCAAGCAATAAGTTTTATAACACTACAGAATAAAACAGAATTCTTTACAAATAGTAAAACTTATCAGACTAAGAAATTCAACATGAAATAAGCTATAATTCTTCAATAGCAGACATTTCACCACAGGCAATATTGGTATTAACCCTTTACTCCATAGATATGCCTTACAATGACTTTGCAAACAGTGTAGACCCAGATCAGACAGTTTCATAGGAGCCGTCTGGTCAGGGTCTGCTTTGATTGCTTGTGATATAATAAAGATATTCTACAGTTTCTGCCATGACAAACTTCCTGTATCCATGTGCTATCATAATTAATTAATCTGATTAAAATTCATGATGCAATTATTTCTCAAATAAATATTCATGGAGTAAAGGGTTAACTAGCCAATGTTTTGATTGTATTCCAGGGTGGTTTGGTATAAGGAAAGACTTCTGTCAGTTTTTGCTGGGCGCCTGTCCATGCCTGCAGGAATATGGAAATATATCATACACAGTGCAGAGTAATTCTGACATATCCACAGACAGTGAACCAGTGAAAAAGATTCCACGTAAAAGAACAGTGTACGAAGAACTGCAGCCGAAAGTTGTCATGCCAATTATATCCATAGAGACGCCAGACTGATACAGTGTTTTGTGAATAGTATATGATGATACAGGCAGAGAATTAAGAAAACCAGTCAAGATGTATTTGTCAAGGGACCTCAATGTCTCTGAGAAATGTAACGCTTGAATTCAGGGTAGACTATACCGTATAACCTGTTTGAAGCGTTCATCAGTTAGACGGCTAATTATCGGCCTGTAAGGCAGGTGGTAGCTTAATGCAGGCCAAAAGTATTGCAGAAAGCTCCTATAGGAGCTTTCTGCGTCACATTTGCCCTGCATTAAGCAACCACCTGCTTTTTGCAGCTTAGGACAGGTTGTACGGTAATGTATGTCTCATACAAGTTTGATCCAGGGTATAACATGGAATACAGTGTTTAAAGCATATTTACTAAAACCTCTCTACAACAACATTCAGAAAGAGGTCCAATTCTGCATTCTTTTTAGTAGGTGGCAGCTAAGTGCAGAATGAAGGTTATGCTGAAAGCTCCAGTTGGAGCTTTGTACCATACTTTGATTTGTATTAAACAATTCCTTGTGTTTATAGATCTCCTGTCAACTTGACAGTCACCACTATGGTGGTTGAGAATATATAGGTCCATCCAACTATTTTTCCATTAGATTTTGTGTGGGCCAGGGCTGTATTTTACATAGACATATTTCATGTAGTCTAACACCCTTGCAAGCAGAACAGAGCTAGATCAGACAGCTCCTAAGGAGTTGTCTGATTATGGTATAATATAGATCTGATTCTACAGTTTCTGTCTGAGCCAAAATGTCCTGTGTTCATCTACCATCCATACTGATAATAATAAACAAATGTTCAGTAGGCGATCAAATGAATAAACATGGAGTGTCATGAAAAAAAGATTCACTGCTTATGTGGAACATAAGTAATGCAGAAACCAGAAAGATTTCTTCCTAAGTTTGTCCTATATTATACCAGTATCTGCACAACAGATCCAGAAATATTCTCCATTCAGGTGGTTGTTGTAAAGAGGTTTGACAGTATGTTACTTTGAAAGTTTGAAAAAGTCTGAAAATTGAAAAATTGAAGAAGTTTGAAATTTTCAGTGATATGTTGACATGTACTTGTGATGTGTTTGTTTTTATTTATGTTAAGTTATTAGTCTAGATAACATACATCTGTCTCTGCATTCCATATATAGTTGAACTTCGATTACTAAATCTCGAATAACTCAAACTTCAATATAACTCGAAGTAAAAAGGCAGTCCTCCAAAATTTACAATTTACAGAAATCTTCTAAACTGTATCACTATGTATATCTAGGAATACATGTGACAGTCTAATTTATGCCTTAACATAATGGTGAAAGCTCCAGCCGGAGACTTCAGCATTACATTGGACCTGCATTAAGCTGTGAATTTGAGAAATTGTTCAGATTAGATATCGGATGACTCGAACCTCTGTTATCTCGTAGTAGTTTGTATGGTCCCATGAAGTTGGAGATATCGAAATTGAACTGTACCTGACTTTATGTCATAGGCTGTTACTATTCAGGTAACAAATAATGACATTATGAATATTTATTAGCTGAATTTTTAGAACGAAAACTTTTCAAGCATTTTATTTTGCTTTGACAAACAACTGTAAAATCTGATTTAAATTATGACAAAAGCAAACAGAGCAGACCCTGCTCCTATAGGAGCCGTCTGATCTGGTTCTACTCTGTTTGCAAATGCGTTAAAAGGAGTATTTATGGAGTAACGGGTTAAGTCATTTGAGGATAATCCATTTGATGAAATATCAGCCTTTTTGAATACTGAGTAAGTCTCATCTGCAGAAGATAAAATATATATCTGTAGTTTAACCCATTCCCTCATATTGATGCCTTTTGAAGGCTTTGAAAACGTCACCTGTTGAAACCATTGTGATAAATACTCTATTTAAATGCTCTATTTATCACAATGGTTTCAAACTACATAATTCTAATCTTTTCCTTTTCTCTAGTTAAGGCTACTTTTTGGTAGATTTATTCAAAGTGGTTTTATCTAAAAATAGCCGATGAGGTAATGGGTTAACCATTTCTCTTTACCTGTTCCCCTCATGACTATTTATGTAAGAAATAATGACATCATGAATATCTATTAGCCGATAGTTTATAATGGAATTTGACCCCAGGATGTTTTGCTTTGATAGAAACTATGGTCACAACATAGGGTTTGGTGGGATAAATGACGATTTTAATATTTGAGTATGCACATTATATATATTGCTCTGTAAGTCATTTTTCAAAGCAAGATTTGCTATGGCAGACCTATACAGTATACTCACTGTAGCCCTTTCCCTGTTCTGTATTGAGCACAAATTTCAATACCTACTGAATATTCATGGACAAAATAGTTATAACGAAGTATAGAAGAAGGAACATTGCAGCCATTCTAGAAACTAAGAAATAGATCAATCAAACTCCATTAGCAAATAGAGCAGACCCTGATCAGATGGCTCCTAAACGATCAATCTGATCTGGGTCTACTCTGTTTTCAAATCTTTGAAAAGGCATTTATATGAAGGAAAAAGTTAACCCATTCCCTCATATCGATGCCTCTGTAAAAGTTACTTTTTGAAACCACCATGATAAATAGAACATTTGCTCCATCAGAGCATCTAAAACAAAGGTTTCAAAACTGCACAATTCTAAACAATTTCCTTTTTTCCTAGTAAATGCTCCTTTTATTCAATGAGGTTGGGTGTAACAAAAGCCTTTGAAGTAATGGGTTAACCCTTGCTTTCATATAAAAGCATTTTCACACAATTGCAAACATAGTAGACCCAGACCAGATGGCACCTATAGAAGCTCTTTTTTCTTATGGAATTTTCTAAAATGGCTATAATGTTCCACCTACCATATTTCATTATAACTTTTGTTCATGAATATTCAGAAGATATTGAAATTTTGAATAAATATAGAAGAGGGAAAGGGTTAAAAGGACTACTACTTAAAAGCAGAGTGAACGCAATGCAGAAAGAGATTTCTGCTTAATTGTCCTGCTGCATTGAGCTACCACCAATGTTAACCCTCTCCTCCATACATACGCCTTTCTACGCCTCTGTAATAGTCACTTCTTGAAACCATTGTGATAAATAGAGCATTTGCTCCATAGGAGCAAATGCTCTATTTATCACAATGATTTCAATACTACACAATTCTAACATTTTCCTTTTCTCTAGTAAATGCTCCTTTTCGGTAGATTCATTCAAAGAGGTTGGGTCTAAAAATAGCCAGTGGAGGAAAGGGTTAACCCTTTACCTGATTGAGATACCTTTGGTGTCTCTGCACACTGAGTAGGCATACAGAAGCTGTCAGTTAGGGGTCTATTCTGTTTACAATGCAACATTTTAACCCATGGATACAGCTTTCTACCACTCCATATTATATCATAAGCAAACAAAGCAGACCTTGATCAGACGGCTCATTTAGAAACCATATAATCTGGTTCTACTCTGTTTGAAAAGGCATGGAAATGGCTATTCATGTAGTAAAGTGTTTGGAGTTTAAATTCCGATGAGACAGCATTTCCTAAAGACAAGAACTTCTGTACTACTGTGTGCTTGGGTAGTCACAGATGTGACATTGACAGTACAAGAGGTAAAGATGTTTTATTGTAGGCTATGTCTGCATATATGACGCTGTTCAATTTACATTTATTTACTCCACCAGAAAGCTCTGGAGAACTATCTGTTAACAGACATAAGTTCACATGCACCCATAGGAAAATGCCTGAGAAAAACCGTCTTGAAAAAGAATTAAGTCTGCTAGAAGCATTGTGGCAAAGTTAGCAACATCTAATTTGCGTAATATGTGCTTACAATATAATTTGCAGTCGTATGGAATCCCAGTATATGTAAATTCTGCCAAGTGTTAACATTTCTGTCTTGCTAGAAAAAACAAAACTCAGAACAGCTACAGCAAACTGCATTGCAGTGATAGGACAGAGGTTATACACTTTCATCTTTAGTATGTTCAGGGGTTCTGATAAGATGTATTAACCCTTTCCCTGTTCTGTATCTAGGCCAAATTTCAATACCTAATGAATATTCATTAACAAAATAGTTGTAAAGAGAAATGGAAGGTGGACCATTGTAGACATTTTAGAAAGCAAAGAAACAGATCTTTCAAATTCTATTAGCAAACAGAGCAGACCCTGATCAGACGGCTCCTCTAGGAGCCATCTGATCTGGGTCTACTCTGTTTGCAAATGCGTGAAAAGACGTTTATATGAGGGAAAGGGTTAATTAAAACATGTATTCAAGAATAATTTCATTATTTCTCCACCAAACCCTTTGTTGTGACCATTCTTTAGAATCATTTCTTCGAGACGATTCTGAAGGGTGGTCACAACATAGGGTTTGGTGGAGAAATGAGGATTTTAGTATTTGAGTATGCATGTTTATCTGTATTTGAGTATGCATGTTTATCGGTATTTGAGTATGCATGTTTATCTGTAGCTCTGCTATGTTATTTGAAAATCTGTGATAATCTTTGCAGACTCAGAGTAACTCGACATCTCATCAACATACAAACTGTTTTGGACTTGGATTGTGTATTTCGAAAGGAATGAGAGAAAATGCCACTTTGAGAACTGATGTGAATGAGACTTTTGCTCATTGGCTGAAAATACCCGTTCCCTCTTATAAACACTTTTTGACACTTTTGCAAACAGAGTAGACCCAGATCAGATGGTTTCTGTGGGAGCCGTCTTATCAGGGTAAGCTCTGTTTGTACATGTATATGACATGATATCAATCTGATTCTACCATATTTAGCTCGTCTGTTTTGAAGAAATCATGAGCTACTGCCGTAACTACGGCGTCCGCGTTGTCATGGGCATCGTCGTTGTCGTTGTCCGAAATCTTAACATTGACCATAACTTCTTCAATTTTTCATTTACAACCTTCATTTTTGGTATGCATGTTCATCTTGATAATGCCGACAGAAAAGCGTTCGCACCCGCCAACAATAGTCCCTCGGGACACTGCAGATGTTATTGCCCGAAAAAACGTGTATTAACCCTCTAATGACGTCATTTGTTATGACAACCACAAACGTTACGTTTTGGCGTAAATATAAATGACTGAGTGACTACAAAACAACGTCTTCGGTTAATTAAATAGGCTTTTAAAGTGTTTATATGATAAATAGAATTCCATATTCGTGCTAATTACTTATATTAATTTCAATTCATAAGGTTGTTGCCTATAGAAATGTTGGTATAATTCTGTAAGAAGTCCTTCCCTTGTATTGATGTTACCCAATCGCGCGTATGAATACACTAGTCACGGGGTGTTCCAGATAAGGATTTCTAGTACGGCTATTTTTAGTAACTCAGCTTATCTAGCACGACTGAGAAGCGAGAAAGCTCATGTAAGGGCGGTCTGATCAGGCTACGTTCTGTTTATATTTTACCTACCTGATTCTTTACATTTTGTGATTGCAATACATGTCTGCATTTTATATTTCAAGAATAAGATTGATTATTATTATACCCCGCAAATGAGGTTTTGGGTGGGTATACTGGAGTCACCATGTCCGTCCGGCCGGGCGGCTTGTCTGGATCATAACTTCCAAAGTATAAAAGCTATTGACTTCAAACTTCATATACAAATAGATCACATTAACCCTAAGTGCAGTGCACAAGGTCCACAACTCTGACTGCAGTATTTTTGGAGTTATTGCCCTTTGTTATTTTTGTCAATCTGGCTTGTCCGGATAATAACTTCTAAAGTATAAAGCTATTGACTTCAAACTTCATATACAGATAGAACACATTGACCACACGTGCAGTGCACAATGTCCATAACTCTGTCTTCAGTATTTTTGGAGTTATTGCCCTTTGTTATTTTTGTCAAAATCTGGCTTGTCTGGATCATAACTTCTAAAGTGTAAAAGCTATTGACTTCAAACTTCATATACATATAGACCCCATTGACTGCATATGCAGTGTACAATATCCATAACTCTGTTTGCAGTATTTTTGGAGTCATTGCCCTTTGTTAATTTTTGGTCAAAAACTGGCTTGTCCGGATCATTAACTGGCATGTCTTTGGAGCAACCAAGGTGTTTCATTTTTCATGTGCACTTGTGCAGTACACACACGAAATTTATCCTGACACATTTGCCTCTTGTGACAAGACCCTACTGGGGGTATGCGTCACCTTTAGTGATAGGTCTAGTTTCTAATGCTGGAGTGTTGCACGGGTATTGACTAGTCCTCAACAAAAGGGTTACAGCTTCAACTCAGATTGTGAAAACTTTGAAACTGCGGAATTTTAAAAAAAAATGTTTCTCTAAGATTTTTTAAACTTTCTAATGATTAGCAAGCAGTTATAATTCTTAGTGAATTTAATACATTTGTCTGAAAGCAGGAGCAGGCTTCATCTGCAAATTGTTAAAATATGTCTTGAAAGACCCTTTCCTTCATATAAACACATTTTCCACGCCATGCAGAACGTTAATAATTGTGATGTTTTGATTTCAGTTATTGGGACCAAATCAACTATTGTTGTAGTATGTACTTTACATTGTTTTAGTATGTACTTTACATTGTATCAATACAGTCATTGCTTAATTTGTTTACAGTAATTTGAGAGTTTAAGATAAATAAACCTATGTGCTATAATATATACATGTGTGTTTATTTCTTCAATTTACCAGAGATAAAGATAAGACACAGGAGAAAGACCCTTCCCTGTTGAATATTCATTTATCACATAACCTGCGAATGTGGGAGTGCCGAAACAGAGTGCCATAAACGAAAATGAACTAGTGCATTTTTGCTCACCTGTCACAAAGTGCCAATGTGAACTATTGTGAATGTCATGTGTCTGTCATTCGGCGTCATCCATTGTGCGTCGTCTACCATGCATCATGCGTCGTCAACATTTCACTTCAAACGACATCTCTAAAATTATAAGGTTAAATATAATGAAACTTTCCAAGGATGGTCTTTGGGTGCTCCTCTGTCAAAATACCTAAAATGGTTTGGATCCATGTAGAACTCTGGTTGCCATGACAACCAAAAGTCAAATCTTTAAATCTCTTCTTCTCCAATACCAATGGTTAGATTTCAAAATAATTTGATAGGAATAACTGTTATGTGGCTAACTACAAAAACGGCCAAAAACAATATCTGAAACAACATTGCCGCTAGGGCGCAGGGTCTGTTTTCCTTATATTTCTTTATAGAAAATAGCAAAATCTTCAAATCCCCTCTCCTCCAAAACCAATGGTCTGATTTCAGAATAATTTGATGGGAGTAATCATTCTGTACCCCCTACCAAAATAGCTTAAATGGGTTGGATCTATGTAGAACGCTGGTTGCTTTTTAACACTCATATGTTCCACTAGTGGATGGCCACTTAAGACAGGTTCTACTGTATTTACAATGGATAAATGCAGGGCCTATCAACACATTGAACTTATTCTGTGTGCTTTTTACAGTCTTGCAAGAGAAAATGCATTTAAAAAAAAAATCAAAGACCCTTTTCTTTACAGAAGAATTGCATTGCGCCGGCAAGCAAACGAGCTTAGATGACTTTGCAGCAGAATTCACAGTGGTTGTAATAGATTGCCAATTACCTTTTGTCTCACCAAATTGAATTAGCTTTGTCCAAATCAAATGATAGCTGTTCCTTCACTCTATAATTCATGTAAAATAATGACATCATCAATATTATTTAGATGGATTTTATTATGACATGAAAACATTAATGTTGGCCATTGCAGACAATAATGACTATATAGTCCCATAAGCGAACAGAGTAGACTTGTCAGACGACTCCAGCAGGATCAGTCTGATCTGGATCTACTATTTGTAAATACGTTTAAATGCGTATCTATGAGTAAATGGCTAACATGTAAACCACTAGTGTCCATTTCCCCTAAGAAGAACGTAGGCATTCAGTGTAGACCCAGATCAGAGGACTCCTGACAAATTGTTTGCCGAATTTATGAATGTCAATGACTTATTCCGTTAAATACTTTGTTTGCTCTGCCCACTCCAGATAAAAATGGATGGGTACCAGAGTAATGATATGAGAATAAATGGGTTATTTGAGCAAACAATTGCAGGGTCAACATCATGCAGAACGCTCCTTTTGGATAGGTTTCCTTAAATGATATGAGAATAAATGGGTTATTTGAGCAAACAATTGCAGGGTCAACATCATGCAGAACGCTCCTACGTGAACTTGCTGCTAAACGTTCATTCTTCATTAACCCTGTCAGTGCTGGAACGGGTCAGTAATGTCCTTTGCAAAGAGTGTAGACCCGGGCGAGGGGGGCTTTTAGGGAGTCCTCTCATCAAAATCCGCACTGTTTGTCATGTTAAGGACAAGAGTACAGTGAATATTCAGAGATTGTTATAAAGAAGAACTTAAGTAACATGACAAACAATGCTGAGAAATCCAGTTAAACTGTCGTTTTTCGTCCATTAATCATCAATAAGCTTATCGGATGTGATAACTTACATGTGCATCTAACTTCAGATCTACACAAGCATACCGAAATACATATAATATGCGAATTTAAACAAAATCGGAGAAAGAAAACTTAGCCTGTGCATTCGTCTGTATGTTGTGAAATCCAGTTAAACGGATACACCGGACAAAAAAAAAACATTTTTCAAGGGGTCCATTAATCACCAATAGCTTTTTATCTGATGTGATAACTCAATTCTGACTTCAAATCTGCACTCGGCATACCCAAATACAAAAAATATGTAAATTTAACAAAATCGGAGACAAAAAGTTTTTATCGTCCATAATTTAATCATCAATATATTGTTTTATCTGATGTTAAAACTCAATTATGACTTCAGATCTGCACTCAGCATATCGTAATACATAATATATATTTGCAATTGAATTTCCGAAAAAATATTTTTGTCTCAGATTTTGTTATAATAATAATGAGCCGTCTCTTAATGTGTGTGTTTTCTGAAGTGATTATTTTAGTGTTCTGTGGATTGATGTGATGTCCGGTGTGTGTGCAATGTTCATATAATGCTGAGTTGGATCTGACTGCATATTCTTTCAGTCTGATGTCTAATGAGCGCCCTGTCTCTCCTATGTAGTCATTATTGCACTGTTCACATTTGATGTAATACACTACACCACATTTTTTCAGTTTTTCTGTTTTGTCTTTGACATGGGTAAGTTGTTGGCGGACGGAAATGTACGGACGATGATACATGTTGATGCCATGTTTCTTGAACGTTCTGTGTAGGGCTTCTGAGGTTCCACGTATGTTTGGGATTCCCACGATCACTTACTGGCCACTCTTATTAAACTTGTCTTTGTCCTGGCTTGTCTTTTTCTTTTTCTTAGGGATGACAAACATCCACTCTAGATATCTGTTGGCTCTAGGAGCTCCTTGTGTCACGTGACCTTCCTACGTCACCTGACTCAGTACACTGACCAAGCACAACAGCTGATGAAGATCGCGAGATTGATCGAAAATTCCTAAATTGTAAGTGAATTGTTCTGAGTTATGGACTTAATCCAACCTAATAATGCTTCCAGAACAAGAGATCAACCTTCATAGTTGTATCTATATAATAAGTTTGGTTCCACTGTAGGTCTATAATGCTGGCAGGTTTAAGGTTCAATAATATAATTATGTCTCCCCCAGGATACTGGGGAGACATTTTGTTAATGAGCGTGGCGTCCGTCTGTCCGATTTTAATTTGTAAAAAGACATATCTATGCAGCAAAGGATGAAAAGCATTTGTAATGAAAATTGTGACTTGAAATGACCAAGGGAGCCTACTCATACAGTACAAAACGAACCATATTGTAAGTGTTGTTTCGCTTATACTGTAAGCTGTATTATTACATTGCGATCTCGTTCAATTTAATTGTATATGTTCTATTACTTTTGCTGTGTTAGAGGCGAAAATTGTTACGAAAAGTGCTTACTGTTATCATACATAATTTAGGTTGATGAGATTTTATAAACAATTATATTATTTAAATGCCCTATTCACGAATTTCACGAAATACAGTTATATTTATTTCCGGATTTACACTCCTTCTGTTCCTTTCTGACATGTAACAATTTACCCCATAATGTTTGCATAGATCTATGATTATCGCTATAATTACGTCACTGGGGGTTTTCCGATTCAGTTTAACCATGTCAATGAAAAAAGTGAATACGTCTAATTACACTGCATTCGTCATGCCACAATCTTATTATAAGCAGGTAAACTTGCATTTCCGTGGTTTACGGCATTTTGTTATGGCACTCTCACACCGCATGTTATGCGATAAATATTTTTTTCAGCAGAATAAGGGTTAATACACAACAGACACGCAAATACGTGCTTGATAAGATAGCGTGAACATTGAACATCCTACAAACCGTTTAAGTGCTTGATAAATGATCTGCAAGTAGTGTTGTCTGTTGAATTCCTTGATACATTATCTGCAAGTAGTGTTGTCTGTTGAATTCCTTGATAAATGATCTGCAAGTAGTGTTGTCTGTTGAATTCCTTGATACATTATCTGCAAGTAGTGTTGTCTGTTGAATTCCGAAAGTATAGTTAAACCTCGATAATACGAAATTCTGGTTTTGAACAATTAAGACCCTTTTAGGCAGGTGGCAGATTAACCCATTCCCTCATATTGATGCCTTTTGATGCACATGTAAAAGTCATATGGAGCGAATGTACTATTTATCACAATCAGTTCATAACTACACGATTCTAACATTTCCTTTTCCTTAGTACTTTCTCGTTTTCTGTAGATTTATTCGAAGATCTAAACTAGCCTATGAGGTAACGGGCTAATGCAGAATAGAGGCCATGTAGATAACTCCCAGAATAGGTTTCTACACGTCTTTCATCCTGCATTAAGCTGCCACCAGTCTTAAAGATGATACGTATTTCAGTGTGCGGAAAATCGAGGGTTTATTTTAAGTGCTCTCAGTTTGTTTCCTTTAATCTATTCCCTCCTATTGACGCATTTTGACACCTCTGTAAAAATCATTGCATGAAACCATTGTGACAAATAGAGCATTTGCTCCATAGAAGCAAATGCTTTATTTATCACATTGGTTTCAAAGCTATATACAACGTAGTTCTAAAACATCATATTTTCTAGTAATAGCTCTTTTTCAGTATATTATTCAAAAAGGTTTGGTCTAAAATAGCCAGTGAGGGAACGGGCTAATACAGAGCGGAAGTCATATAGATATCTAACAGAATAACATTCTTCATGACTTTCATCTTGCATTAAGTTTACTGTACTTGTTATTACTTTGTTTCTTTTAACTCTCTCGCTGCCATGTCTTGTCGTCTGGTAACTTTGTCGTCTGCTACAATTTTCACCTTTTTCTTTTCCTTTTATTTTTTGTAAAAATAAAGCCAGAGAAACCATTTTGCATTCTGATGAGTTACTCGGAATTACTTGCTGATCAGGACTGTTTGCATAAGTATCCGCAGATGTGACATTGGCATCAAAAGAGTTAACCCATTACCTCCTAATGACACAGTTTGACACCTCTGTAAAACCATTATGATAAATAGAGACTTTGCTCCATATGAGCATATCATATTTGTTTCAAAATTATGCAGTTCTCAAAACATCCTTTTCCTAGTAATTGTTTCTTTTCTGTAGATTTTTTCAAAGAGGTTGGGTATAAACATATTAGTCTGGGAGAGAAAGAGTTAAAGAAATGCCAGTGTCTAATCGTTTGCATTATGATGAGACGCCAACTGATACAATGTTTCACCGGGACTCAACCTCCTCAGTATAGCACACATTTACCAATTGTAATCTGAGAAGATTTAGAATCCCATTAGCAGGGAATTGGATGAAATGAAATATCTTTGACATTAAACTATTATTGCTCTATAGGTGATCATGTCACATGTGATTCGTGTTTCTTACTTGCTACAGTGCTCCCTCCCTAAAACGGCCCTCTCTATAACGATTCCATCCTTACAACAACGCATGCCACTGTTTCCGAAACAACAGGGCTCCAGAAACAACTTCTTTCCATCGTATTTTCTTAATGCCTCCACCAAACCCTATGTTGTGACCAGTCTTTAGAATCGTCACTTTGTGACGATTCTAAAGAGTGGTCACAACATAGGGTTGATAGAGGCATAACGGTTTTAGTTCTCGAAATACACCTTATCTGGGGAGTTGAAAACAAGCTGATTATGTTTGATATTCCCTCCCTATAACAACTCCCTCTGAACAACACATACAATCTTCGTACCCCAAAGGGTACCGTTGTAGAGAGGGAGCACTGTATTCACTTAACTCCTTCGCTGCCAATGTCGCATCTGTAATTACATATGCAAACAATTTGGATCCAGATGAGATGCCGGGTTACTCGGCGTATCATTGGGATCCACACTGCTTGTTACTGTTACTATTTTATGAAACAAAAATAAAGCGAACAGAATTGTAGCAGACGGCAAAGTTTGCATATGACAGAATTTGGCAGCGAAATAATTTTTTCTTCTGTGTTTTGTTCGCCAACTCACGCAGGGTCTCGTGTGGATCTATATTTTTCAAAGTCCTGTCCCAGTTGCATGAGTATTGTTAAGTAAATACTTATACACTAGCTGCTTTCTAAATGATAACTGATTAAACACCCAACTGTTGTTTTGGTCAAATTAAAGACTTATTTATGAAAAGTTATGCTCTTGTGTAACTTTTAAATAACAGGTTTAGTTAAGTAATTACTTGAGATTTTTCGTGAAACTGGGGCCATATCGTGGTTTGCAGGATATAGGTATTCATCTTCGATATCTCGAATTTCCAGGGACAATGTACACTACTTCGAGATAACAGAGGTTCGAGTCGTCCGATTTCTAATCTGGATAATTTCTCATGTGCACAATTTAATACAGGTTTAAAGTAACGCATAAAGATCAGCTGCGTTTTCACTACGATATATATCGACATTATTTCATTTAGAACAGGAGCGGCCTGATCTAGATTTACTCTATTTGCAAGACGTTGCCTATCTATGGGGTAACTGGTTAAGATAATTATTCTGATGCATTTGATTTGATTCTCAATAACATGTATGGAATCGACGTAATACTTTGAAAATCCTTTATAATAAAACAAGCAAAATGCTTTATGACAGTCGTGGCACATGTAAATTTAGATTAGACTGAAAGCCATATCATAATATTTAGCATGCTGTTAGGGACTTGGTGATAATCCTTGAATACAGTGTAGATACAGATGCACGCCTTGTATAAACTACATGTAATCGTCATTTCTATACACTATGCATAAAGGCACATGGGTCCAAGATTATAAAAGATCATTATCACGTATCTGATTACTCAGAGTCTGGGCAAGCTCAGAATCTAACCAATCAGATGCTTGCGAGTGATCTCAGACTCAAGCAAACCGTTTTATAACCTTTGGACCAGGCGTCCACTCGAGATTCAAGCTATTTGCATTTGACGAAATCGATACGACAGTGAAGTGGAATTCATATTTTACACCGATGCAACAACAGGTATTTCAGATTGATTGCATCCAAGTAAAACCTTTGAAACCAGGCTTTTCACCATTAAGTTCCAATACAGCTGCTTTTATCAGATATAGGAGTCACGAAAAAAATACATTAAACCCCTGGAGACAAATGATTTGGTCAGGAAAAGTATGTTTATTGTACAAAACCCGCGCCTTGTCGATAATCGTAGCTCAGATCAGTACGAATTATCATTTTCCACAACTACATCAATGTGATATAAAAGCTTTATAAAACGTATTCAAAATGTAAGCATTGTCCCACTATCCAGCTGAATGCATTTGTAAATCCATCGATGCCAGATTAACCCATTTGTGCCCAGTGGTCCTTAAAGGGGACGTAGGCAAACAGCGTAGACCCAGATTAGAGGGCGCCTGAAGGAGTCCTCTGATCAGGGTATGCACTATTTGCTGAAACCACCGCTGTCAATGGCTTGTTCCAACAAATATTTTGTTAGATGTATCCCCTCAAGATGAAAACTGGAGCCTTCCACAATCACATTTACACGAGTTTTCTTCAAATAATGTGGGGATAAATAATAAGTCAGTTTCTCACCAGAATCCATGTTGTTTAACACACGGTCGATAGTTTCTCAGAAGCTTGACCAAATACGGATGTAAACATAATTACACCAATGTCCAAAATAATGACCAGACATTATTTATTCACAGAGGGCTATGTATTAACACAGAATGAGAGCAAATGAATATCTCGTCAACTACTGTAAACTTCTGAACTGTCGACCTTAACTCTTTCCTTCATATAAACGTGTTTTCAATCATTTGCAAACAGAGAAGACCAAGATCAGACGGCTCCTATAGGTGATTGCTAATGGAATTTGAAATATCTGTTTATTTAATTTCTAAAATGGCTATAATGTTCCACCTTCCATATCTCATTATAACTAGTTTGTCCATGAATATTCAGTAGGTATTGATATTTGGAATAAAAATATAATAGGGAAAAAGTTAACCCATGCTATTAATGAAACAAACGAAAGCGTCTCATAAAATGTAAATGCTTCTGTGTTTAAAGCGATATCGCTGGCATATTTCCAAGAAAGGGATCATCATTTAAATTTAAATCAAAAGCTGCCGTAAACAGATTGCGTGAGTATCTATTGACTAGGACGTCATATTTTTTTTTCAATTCCCGCTGGCAATTAGAAAGATTGCAATTGCAATTGAACATTACGAGGTAGCACGAAAGCCCCGGATAAGGAAAGCATAGCAGTTGTGTTTCATTAAGACAATGCCACCTGGTTTACTTTCTGTATCAGCACCCCATACATGCACACCTTAATGGGAGAAACTTTCGACTGCATCATTTCCAAGAGAAATTACGACTTGCAAGAAATGTTTTCTTGCATAAAACTTCCATTCAAGACGCTTTCGAATCACGTTCTTACCAAAGGCATTCGCATGACTTAATAGTTCACTTGTATAAGTCCTTAGCATTTAACACAGTCATATGATAGTATATTCTAATATTTACAGATAAATATCCGGACGATAATCAACATAGACAGGTATCAGCGCGCATTCTTATTGCTTGAAATATAGTTGACTGATAAAACTGCCAACCAAAACATTTCTGTAAATCATACTGTAAAATTGCCAACCAATATCAAGTGTTTATTCAAACTGTTTACAAAAAATACTATATACGATGGGGAGAGATAATTACCTAAAACCAACTTTAATAATGTTCAGTCTTATTAAGTATATAATAAAGCATATAATTGTATGTGGTGTAATGTGATCAGTGTGCTTAACTTGGATCCAAACAGATACACCGCATAGAAATGTTTCTATGCGGTGTATCTGTATGGATTCAAGTTAAGCACACGCCCGTTCGCATAGACACATGGCATTATGTGGGTCCTTTAAATAACATTTCATACTAAACTATTCTTTAACATACTGTAACAAAATACAGATCATGATCGTATAACCATAACTTAACCTATTACCTCATAGGCTAGTTTTAGATACAACCTCTTTTAATCTTTTCTCTGATGAATATTCATGTAGGAAATAATGACGTCATGAATATTAACAAGATTAGTTTTATGATGGAATATGACCACAGGGCATTTTGGCTCAGGCAGAAGCGGTAGAATCAGATCGTTAATACACAATAAGCAAACAGAGCAGACCCTGATCAGACGGCTCCCTTAGGAGCCATCTGATCTGGGTCTACTCTGTTTGCAGATGCGTCAAAATGCGCTTACATAAGAGAAAGGATTCATAAATGTGCCGAAAAGGAGCATTTACTCGAACGAAAAGAAAATCTAGAATTGTGTAGATTTGAAACCATTGTAATAAATAGAGCATTTGCTCCTATGGAGCAATTGCTCTATTTATCACAAAAGTTTCAAAAAGTGACTTTTTTAGAGGCACCAAAAGGCATCATTATGAGGGAATGAGTAACCAAGCCAGCGAGTTTTAACACTCACTCGTATTAGATACAGTCAACTATCTTTGAATGTTTCCTGTATTCTAGTATTCCCATAGCAGCTGTATACGACGCATGCAAACTGTTTAAGAAGCTTATTGGATTTCAAGATAACAACTGTTTCAGCCTTATTACTACTTGAAGTATAAGCAGGGAGTTCCCGTTTTTGTCAGTAGGCCAACTGAATTGGAATGTTTTTGTCAATTTAGTTTATTGCAAAACCCGAAGCCAAACATTTCAACAAGGAATTGAATTTACAGATAGCTGAGTGGAATGGGTGATTGGTTAATGCACATGCTCGTTACAAAGAGAGATAGTGGACACATTATGAGCAAGCTGATGTTTGACACTATGACACCGTTCTTGAAAAAAAAACGCTGTCGAAGAAATATTGAATATATTACTAGTTTGAATGAAACTTAACCCGTTCTCTCATAAAAACGCCTTTTCACGCCTTGACAAACATAGTAAACCCAGATGAGACGGCTGTTATAGGAGCTATCTGATCAGGGTCTGCTCTGTTTGCTCATGGAATATGATAGATCTGTTTCTTTAGTTCCTAAAATGGCTACAGTGCTATACCTTCCATGTTTTATTGTACTATTTTGTCCATTTATATTAAGTAGGTACATGTGTATTGAAATTGGGACTAAAGTTAAAACAGGGAAAGGGTTATACAATATATTTCTCGTAAAATTGATCTTTGCAGGTTAGAAAGTGTTAAAGAGTTTTTTAATCACGTTGTATGACTTTTTTGCCAGAATTGAACGCTGTACATTTTTTCAAAATATGTATAAAATGGTGGATGCCTACAAAAATGCTACACAATACTGAAACGTTAATTAAATCGACTTTCATTTTACTCGTAGTTCAACATCTACTTTGACCCACTTCTTGTCTTATCAGGTTAAGACAGACCACAAATACATTTCTACTGCAGAGGTGGAGAATAAATAGTATTGGTAAACGGCTGTATTATGCAAACCATTTCTCGTAAAAATATAATTATATCGCAAATGACTCCACCGCTATAATCATACGGCGAGAAGATTGCAATTAACACAACTAAATACTACATGTACATATACAACGAACGGCAAGCCTTATTGCAAGTCGCATTGTCTTGTTCTGAGCTGGATTATATACTGAAGAAAGAACATACTGAAATACAAGTTTAATAGAAACACGACTTATTGTTTTAAGTTTCCATGATTTATCATTATTGTATTATTGTCATGTATGAATCAGTTAAAACGACAAACAATGTGGGTTATTACTAGAGCTTTTGAGAGAATACAAAACAATGTGACCTATTACTAGATTACACCATAATGTGAGCTATTAATAAAAGACAACACAACACAATAAAATGTGAACTATTACTTAAATACAACATAATTCAATGTGAGCTATTTCTAGAATACAACACAATGTACGCTTTATTAAAATACTACACCGTATGAGCTTTTACTAGAATACAACATAACCAGAGCTAATTAGTTTTATATGACTAGAATATAACGCCGAGTTTACAAATGCCTTACGAAAAAGAGAATCTTCTTGTACCGCCGCAGAAACAATTGACCTAGCCCAACCAGTACAATACTTGTTAGTAAGGCGTTGTGTAACGTTGTGTAACGCTTTGTCTTGTGTTAGTAATGGCGTAACGTCTGGTCTTTCACTTATTTGATTTAACGGCACTTTTGGTTATGTAGCGAAAATATGGTGTCGATGGAAAGCCGTCTGATGTGGGTCTGCTCTGTTTGCAAAAGTACCCCAACATCGTCTATATGATGGTAGGATTAAAAAGCATTGCTACCAACATGAAAGCGATACGCTATAAACCCAGTACTCAGATAAGAATACCAAACAACGGTGTCTAGATACACATAGTAATGCATTGATTGTCTCCACTGCTGTACAAACATGCAAGGCGAGACGCAATTGTCTCCACCGCTGTACAAACATGCAAGGCGAGACTGCACGTTAGCGGCACATCAGAAAATACTTGAATCCATTGTCTCCACCGCTGTACAAACATACAAAGAGTGCACTTCAGCCACACACTAAGAACATACGTATATACAGTAAAGCCCCTCTTAATCGAAATATAAAAGAATACCTTTAGGCAGGTGGCTACTTAATGCAGGGAGAGATGCATGTATGCTTTTCCCCTTGCATTAAGCAGCCACCTGTCTCCATCACCGATATTTGTACTAAACTGTACGTCCGGTTTAGAGAGGATCTTATGTATCAGCATACTTTATCAGTCATACTTATGTATGACTTTAAAAACTTCTTATCATGAACATTCAAATTATACGATCTGTCGTTGCACGAATGTCACATTGATTTGTAGAATTCAACTCTTCTTTTTCAATGTATTGCCATCTACAAAATTTCCGTTGTTCATGTTCAGTTTGCGCTTTTAAACCAATTTAAACCGGAATTCTAGCATAGAGGAATTTAGATACTTTTAGGTAGATGGCTGCTTAACGTAGGATGAAAATTATACAGAAGCTTCTTTCTGCATGACTTTCACCCTTAATTAAGCTGTCACCTGTCTCCAAGACCGATATTTATACTAAATGTACGTCCGGTTTAGAGGGGTCTTACTGTATACACACCACATGATTGGTGTTGGACAGTATGTACCAATGTACGTCGTCAGATCTGGTAGGTTTTACAAAATACCGATGTATCAGTGCTTTGCACTGGGCATATAAATGAACCAGAGAAACTCTGTCGATAATAATAGTAGGACATCGCGCCCGGGGTTCTCTGTAACTTGATACCATGAATATTAATTATATTATTTTTATAATAACATAGGAACACAGGACATTTCGGTTCAGGCAGAAATTGCAGAACATATCTTTATTATACAATAAGCAAACAGAGCAGACCCTGATCAGACGGCTCCTACGGGAGCAAATTCGTGAAAAAGGTGTTTATATAATTATGTTGGAAAGTGCTATATTTTGTTTTATCTTCCTGGCTGCTTGCAAAACATACTTTAAAATCGCACGTAGCCTGTGAAAAGTTAATAAACGGTAAATTAGTTTGGATTAAATGTCTTTAACGTAATCTTAATTAAATCTAAATGTCGTATTGAATGAACAGACACGATGATTTAGTTTCTAAATTGATGGTTTGCAATAAAGATTGCTAATACAATACAATACAGACACTAAACTGCATTACTGACAGGTAAATACATTGATTTTAAATCCTATAAACTGTTCGTATAGTTGATAAACGAGTAGTGCTGTCTGTTTCAACTAAAGATGTACAGTTGAACTTCGATGTCTCGAACTCGGATATCCCGACCTTCGGGATAACTCGAACTAAACTTTTACAATACAGAATTGCTCTTAAATGTATAACTACGGATATTTAGAAACATATTATATGGCAGCTGAATGCAGGTGTAAAGTAATGCTTAAAGCTCCTGCAGGGTCTTTCAGCACTACTGTACATCTGCATTAAGCTGTCAACTCGAGAAATTGTCCAGATTAGAAATCCGATAACTCGAACGTCTGTTATCTCGAACTAATTTGTATAGTCCCTTGAAGTTCGAGATATCGAAGTTCAACTGTATGTTTATTCAGTTTCTCTTCTCCTTGAAGAGATGATCTGTATCAAGCAGTTTAGATCCTGATTAGACTCCAATTGACTCTGCGTTTGATCGAGATTCAAAGTATTTGCAAACTTTATTACAAATTACCCGATTGTAATCTTAAAAGATTAAGAGTCTCATTCTCCGAGAATTGAATATACTGAAAAATCTTTGGCATTTAACTAGTACCTCATTGTGGGCGATAGCATCTTCTTAAACTCAGATCTGCGGCATGTATTTTTACTTCCTATTCGTGCAAGATTTTGTTAAACTATTGAACAAGTGGCACTCATAACAGATCCTATGATATGCTGAGATTTTTAGCGTCTTATATCCAATCTATTGGCAAATGCGGGCAAGGTCGTGGCAACCGGGGTATTTCAGTTTCGTAAATCCCCATGGTCAGACATAGGTCTTCAGAGCTACAGATAAAGGTGCGTACCCAAATACTAAAATTGTCATTTCTCTACCAAACCCTAAACTATGATCACTCTTTCGAACTGTCTCTTCTACAGTATAGGGGTTGTTGGAGCAATTAAGGAGCTTTTCATGAAAATGTTAAAATGTACGCATCTTATATGGACCTCCGGGTCGTGCAGTGATTTACATGTACGAGTATAGTTTCATGTCACGAATCGGTTATTAATATGAACACTTTTTAACGTGCTAGAAAGAATTACAGCGTTTGGTACATGTATGTTTATTCAGATTGCTAATTACCAAATTAAATAAATTCAAATTATTGATTTAACAATTACAATTAAATGATATAAAGACGTTTCAGAAGTTTTTGATTGGCAATTATATTTTGTACAATTTCTTTTGAAACATGAACACTCGACACGAAACCATATAGAGAAGATACTGTATGTACATAGTATATGCATTTGTTATCTTATTGCCTGCTAGACTGTTTATAGACCCAACCACTTTGAATTGATTTACCGAAAAGGAGCAATAACTAGAGAAAAAATAGAAGTATGTAGTTTTGAAACCATTGTGATAAATAGGTCATTTGCTCCAATGGAGCAAATGACCTATTTATCACAATGGTTTCTGAATGTGACTTTTACAGAGGCGCTGAAATGCGTCACTAGGAGAGAATGTGTTAAATGTTGTCTAAAATATCGACCAGAAATGAAGCACCTTCATCAAGGGGGGGACATGTCGGCGTATCAGACTTTAGTTTCAAAATCGCAGTGTTTATTGAAGACAACATATGTGGCATGTTTTGATACCAACATTACAAAATGTCTCAACTATTGGATGAACGATGAAATATCTTTCTATAATTGAAGTCAATAGTGTCAATATATCGATGTATCGGCCTTTAGTCTCTAAACAATATCGTTGATAGAAGACGAGATATGTGATATGTTTAGATACCCACTTTTAACCATTTACTCCATAAATACCATTCTACGCATTCGCTAACAGAGTAGACCGAGATCATACGGCGTCTGTAGGAATCATCTGATCAGGGTCTACCCTGTTTGCTTATGATATAATATATTTATGATTGTACCTCTCATTATGATATAATATATTTATGATTGTACCTACAGTTTGAGAGCATAGCCAAAAATGCATATATCCACGTGCTATTATAATAATTGATCTAGTTAATATTCAGGATGTAATGATTTCTAAAATGGATATTCCTGGAGTAAAAGGTTGCCATTATCTAAACTATTTAATAAATAATGAAGACATTGCCTAAACTACTGGTAAAATAATAGTATCTTCCCAATAATTGAAGTAAGTGAAACCAATAAAATGGCGTTTCATCCTTTTGTGTCGGAACAATATTGTCTATGGAAGGCAATATACGTGTCAAGTTTTGATGCCCACTTTTCATATTGCCTCAGCTATTGGACGACAAAAATCATCTTCACTATCACCGACATCAAGGAAGAATTGAACCGGCATATTTTCCCGTTGACTCAAACTTTTTTTTTTATAGAAACAACATATGTAGCAGTTTTAGATATTGGCCCTTAACATTGTCTCCAATACAAGATAAACAGTGAAGTATCTTCATTGTCAGTATCTGCAGCCCGACAATATGTAGGTATAATATCGCTTTCGTCGTCAAAAAATAAAACTAATCAGCTACGATTATCGTATGCATAAACATATATTCAGTACAGTAAAATCTCGATTATTTGAATATTCTGTCTAGAAGAATTTAGGTTTATTGGTTCCAATGTAATAGACAGTTATAGATTTTTGCAAAAGTAGGTTAATGGTGAAGGTCAGATCATACCAAGTATAGAAGCCCTTTACCCATCTTGTCCAATATTATAGGCATTTAATGATTTTTGCTAAAGTAGGTCAAAGTCATATGGTAAAAAACATTGGTATGTTTGAAAAATCATGAGACAGAAAAGATGCATAACAAGTATGGAAGTTTATTCATTTAAAGAGTTTTGCAAAAGTAGGCCTTAGGTTTCGGTTTGGATTTGCACATGTAACTCTGCTTTGATCCTGAGTATGGCATAATATGCTTGAACGCATAGTATTTGCCCGGATATGTGTAATAGTATAGTGGCTGTCCACCCAGACATGTGTGAGAGTATAGTAAATATGCGTCAGGATAGGTTTGAATATATAGTGGTTATCCATCCGGACACGCGTGCGAGTATAGTGGTTGTCCGTCTAGACATGTGTGAGATTATGATGGTTGTCCGTCAAGACATGTGTGAGAGTATAGTAATTATTCGTCCGGACAAGTGCGAATGTATAGTGGTTGTCCATTCGGAAATGTGTGAGCGTGTGGTAGTTGTTCACCGGAAACTTTGAGAGTATAGTGGTTGTCCATCCGGACATGTCTGAACGTATAGATGTTGTCAGTCTGCACAGGTGTGAAAGTATAGTGGTTGTCCGTCAAAACACGTGTTTTTTCCAACAAACATGCGATCAGAATGTGATATTGTCAGATTGGGCCCCGTAGGGATGGCGAGCTGCTGAGCATGCACACTGTATGCAGCGTATTCAATATTCACTGTACATAAGCGTGTTATGTTTGAGGTTCACAAACTGTTTATCTTGAAAACCTAGGAGAAAAATAGCAGCAGCCGTGTGGTATATGTTTGCACTGTTTGCAGAGGTGTTCAAAGACAGATCTGTGAGATACATTGTTTATAGAAACATCATGTTTTTATATGATTTGTACTCATTGTTTCTTCATTAGAGTATCACGACAGAATCGGGGTTATACATTTAAGCAGGTTTACAGCTCTTTGTCTGGCTTTGATTTGCGATAATCATGGTGATCTAAATTTAGATTAGGCTTCAAGCGATCGCATGTGTGCTTTGGCTAACTGTTCTGTTCTGTTCTGTAGTATTTCAACACCGTTTCGATACAGATTAACCCTATTTAAATGTACAGATGCATTAGGCGTCTATTCTAGATTCAAACAGTGTGCATTTGACAAAATCGATACGACAGTAAAGTGTCTATCTGTGGAATTCACATTTTCACACTAATGAAATAACAGGTATTACAGGTTGATTGCACCCGTGCAAAACCTTTGAAACAAGACGTTTTAGCATGTTTTATCAGATAAAAGAGTCACGATAAATTAAAATCTTATCCCTGGAGACAAATGTTTTTATCTGGAAAAGAATGAGGCAAATCCGACATCCAATCAGTACAAATCAGCATTTTCCACAACATCATCAATATGATATAAATTAGCATCAATGTGATAAACAAACATTATCAAACTTATTCACTATGGAAGACCTTGTCACGCTATCCGCGACCTGCGTGTTAACTGTAAACAGCTAGAAGCCAGATATGAGACGCCGAAACAAATCAAAATTCATTCAGAGTCAGTGTTTGACACTTAGTCAATCGTTTTTCTCAGAAGCTTGAACAAATAGACTGTTGTCCTTATTTCACCAGATCTAAACTTGAGCAGCCATTTTTTTCTCATAGTGGGTTAAAAGTTAACCCGTTCGCTGTTCTTTATGCATGTCAGAACTAATGACGTCATGAATATCAATCAGCCAAACTAATTTAAAGCATTTGTAACAAACTTAAGGAGTTTTTAACTGTCACAGAAAAAAAAATATATATACATCTGTCTGATCTGATATGTAGCCGTCTGATCTGGTCTACTCTGTTTGCATGGAAATTCCATTTTATGAAGGGTTAATATTGAAGGAAAACGTATAAATGCCTTATCAACATCTATAAACATCGTGAACTGTCGGTGTTCAATTTCAACCGCAAACCAATAATGAATAATGAAGCAAACGAATTTTATCTCATGAAATTTAAATGCTTCTATGATGAAAGCAATCTCGTTGGAAATATTTCCCGAAAATAGAGACACTATTTGCATTTCTGCTATTGCCATACAAAACTGTTTCATTGCGTGAGTATAAATGGACTACAATTGAGTGTAGATTGTCTGGAACGTGAATATTTTTACAATTCCATGGTGGCAAAGATCGTTTCCGTCTTATAAGAGATTGCATATCTGAAGTATATAAGCAGAGGGACAGAGAGTGAGGGACATAGAGAGATAGATAGATAGATAGAGACAGAGAGTAACATATCCTGTAAATCATCATTGTATGTATGTGTACAACGCGACCTTGGTTTAGTCCTTCTCATGCTAGTAGCGTAAATATCTGCATTTTCAAATAGTGTAGACCCATATGAGACAGCTCCTTAGAGGACCTGTCTCATATGGGTTTACACAAGTTGTCATGATAATCCAATCACTACATTTGATCCATTTTAAATAGGTCACCTAATTAATATTCATGGTCGATAATTTCACATTTATTTCAATATTAGGTTAAACAAACTTTAATGCTGCTTGACGAAATATAGGTATCCACCTAATACAGAGCAAAAGTAATGCAGAAAGTTCCAATGTTTATTGGCGAACATGTAGGCGTTTATATAGATAGATAGATTTATTTATTTACTTAGCATCTAAATTTGCATACAATTTACAAGATATTAATACATAAAAATTACATATTTAAAAATATGGTACAGTCAAAAATGGTAATGATTTACATATAAATATTTAAATATTACATAGTAGTCTAAACAATCAGTTATATTGAAATATTACAGTAGTGTGACTATGACATATGACTATGTTGGGAAAGCCCAGAAAAGTCCGAAGACTTATTTCTACTGGGGTCCCAAAATTAGAAGAAATACTCAAAATATCTTAGAAAAAAATGAAAGTAAGTATGGTTCAATTGAAAAATAAGTTTAGGCAAGCATCATGCAGGTTTCAATGCTAATTGACGAACATGTAAGCTTTTACTTGATGCAGAGTAAATATAATACAGAAGGTTCCAATGTTGTTTTAACGAAGAAATTGTAGACGTTTATTTGAAGCAGAGCAAAGATAATTCAGAAAGTTCCAAAGTATATTGAGGAAAATGTAAACGTTAAATTGATGCAGAGCAAAAGTAATGCAGAACGTTTCAATGTTTATTGAAGAAGATATAGGCGTTTGCTTGACGCAGAACAAAAGTAAATCAGAAACAGTATTTTCAGATGAAAAGTAAAGCAGAAAGTTCTCATGTTTATTAACGAAGATAAAGGCGTTTAATTGATGCAGATCGAAAGTAATACAGAAAGTTTCAATGTTTATTGAGGAAAATATAGGCGTTTAATTGATGCAGAGCAAAAGTAATACAGAAACTTTTGAAAATGTTTATTGAGGAACATATAGGCGTTTGCTTGATGCAGAACAAACGTAAAGCAGAAAGTTCTCATGTATAGTAACGGATATGTAGGCGTTTACGTGATGCAAAGCAAAAAGAACATAGAAACTGTCAATGCTATGTGACGAAAACGTAAGCGTTTACTTGATGCAGAGCAAAGGAAATACAGAAAGTTCCAATGCTTATTGACAACAAGAAAATATGAACAAGAGCACCGCGAGACGGGGCAATATACGCCCGAAGGCTGTTCTATTTACACAATGTGTGAACCTTCAGAAGTTGCGCATATGAGGACTCTATTAGGGCTAAGGCAATAGCAAGGAGAGTAAAACTGCTTATTGTAATAGTAATCTTTTATTTGTCGGACACAAAATTTGCTAACGCTCTATTTGTGACCTTGACCTTGAAAGTTCACAATTGGGTTTTGTATGCAACACACCTTCAAGTGATACTGAAGCCCTATTTGTGACCTTGACTTTGAAAGTTCACAATTGGGTTTTGTACGCGACACACCTTCAAGTGATACTGAACATATGTGTGAAAGAATTTTGAAAATCGGAGAAAAAATGAGTAAGTTATAGCCAGGACACGAATTTGCTAACGGACGGACAGAATTGCTAACGCCCTATTTGTGACCTTGACCTTGAAAGTTCACCATTGGGTTTTGTACGCGACACACCTTCAAGTGATACTGAACATATGTGTGAAAGAATTTTGAAAATTGGTGAAAAGATGAGTAAGTTTTACCAAGGACACGAAAATTGCTAACGCCCTATTTGTGACCTTGACCTTGAAAGTTCACAATTGGGTTTTGTACGCGACACACCTTCAAGTGATACTGAACATTTGTGTGAAAGAATTTTGAAAATCGGAGAAAAAATGAGTAAGTTATAGCCAGGACACGAATTTGCTAACGGACGGACAGAATTGCTAACGCCCTATTTGTGACCTTGACCTTGAAAGTTCACCATTGGGTTTTGTACGCGACACACCTTCAAGTGATACTGAACATATGTGTGAAAGAATTTTGAAAATTGGTGAAAAGATGAGTAAGTTTTACCAAGGACACGAAAATTGCTAACGCCCTATTTGTGACCTTGACCTTGAAAGTTCACAATTGGGTTTTGTACGCGACACACCTTCAAGTGATACTGAACATTTGTGTGAAAGAATTTTGAAAATCGGAGAAAAAATGAGTTAAGTTATAGCCAGGACACGAATTTGCTAACGGACGGACGGACGGACGGACGGACAGACAGACAGACGGACACCCAGCCAGACGGCCAGACGATGGAGACCATAACATAATACGACCCTTCGGGCGTATAAAAATGTAGGGGTTTTCTTGAAGCAGAGCAAACGTAATGTAAAAGGTTCCAGTGTTAATTGACAAACATGTGGGCGTCTACTTGCTGTTGTTATTTCTTACAAGAATATTTATATAGTAGTGTTAAGAGAGTCTTGACTGCAGTTCAATGCTGAACACAAGGATGGGCATAATTGTCACATGATGAAAACGGTAACAAATAAACCCAAACACAACATAAGACATATGCTGGAGGAGCATGTCTCGTTTTAGTAATTCAATTGAGATCATAGAGTTGATAAATAAAACGTACTAAGATTTGGTTTGTCGGTCAGGTCAAATATGTATTGTGTTCAAATCATGTTCTAGGCAGACCGGGCGAAACATGTAAAATGTAATCATCTGATATTGTGTTTGTTTGTTTTGATAGTTGTCATCAAATGATGGACAAACCATAACATAATTATGTATCTCAATAAGGAAGACCGATTGGAAAAGTAAGGTTTCTATTCAGGTTTACGTCATTTTGCTAAAACAATAAAATACCATTCATATGCAGATTTCACATGATATTCTCATATTTGCGAATTAACTGCCTTTTGTGACAGTGTGGATCCAGATGCGATGCCAATAACTCTATGTCTCATTAAGATATATGAAGATGTTTACGTCTTGGGTAATAGTTTCCTATACGCCCGGTATACAGTAGAACATGTCTTAAGGGGCCATCAACACGAGGTCTAATTATGAATCTGTAAGCCAGGTGGTAGCTTAATGTAGGTCAAAAGTAATGCAGAAAGCTCCTATAGGAGTATTACTTTTGCCCTGTATCAAGCAACGACTTGTTTTCAAGACGTATATATTCAATAAATGACTGGCTACTTAAGATAGGTTCTACAGTATGCAATAAATAGGAGATTGAACCGATGAAAGTGTTACCAAAGGTTAAGACCTAACTGTATACTTCTCTGATACCGCAATGGACTTGAAAAGTAATAACATATAATCACATTTTACATTTGCGTCATCCGTATTACTCGCTTGACAACCGAACTCGTTCACTGACGGTTTCATTCAATATCTGGAAAGTGAGCAAGATTATACCAATCAGACCAATGTTTGGTTGGTGGTTACGTGACGTCGTATGTCAGTAACTACAACCCTTTCCCAAGATATTTCACCAGTTGGCTTTTAAAACATCTAAGCGCGCAAAATTCAATGGGATGGTTACATAACTGGCACCTTATGAATACATGTTTGAAATTTCAAAGTAGCACATAGATGAACAGAATCAGGCATAGGACGCGTGCTATCAAGGTCAACAGAGAACTACAATGTTTTGCAAATGCAAGATAGTGCAAAGGAACTACTACTATTTGTACAGTAAGATTAACTGAGAAGAAGACAAGAACGCTTCATCAAATGAGCTCGCCGAGACGGAGATGACGTCACGCTTTAGTGGTGTTGAAATTAACTCATCATTTGTTAAACACTTTAGGAAATGCGAAACAAAGCACAGCACCTTCATGCGTGTACCCTTCTCAAGCTGTAAAAGAAAATTCAATTTCCGATTTGCTGAACTTTCCACAGACTTCCAAATCGATCAAAATTTGGAGGATTTATTGACTGGGCTTTGATCCTGATTTTATCTGGATGTAAAATGCTTCCAAATGCAAGTTACGATACAAGAGAGGATTTAGATAATGGAAAGAAAATACGGCTAATCAATAACTTATTTTATATGCTACAGTATAACATGTCTTAACCCATTCGAACATATGCTATTTTAGACCAAACCTTTTTGAATAAATCTACTTGAAAGAACCATTTACTAGAAAAAAGGAAACTTTTAGAATTGAGTAATATTGAAACCATTGTGATAAATAGAGCATTTGCTCCATTTATCTCATTGATTTCTAGAAGTGACTTTTACAGAGGCGTCAAAAGGCATAAATATGAGGGCATGGGAAGAAGCGGCCAACAGAAAGAGGTTTAATTATCGGTATGTAAGGCAGGTGGTAGCTTAATGAAGAGCAAAACTAATACAGTAAGCTCCTATAAGAGCTTTTTTGTTACTTTTGGCCTGCATTAAGCAATCACCTGCTTTCTAAGACCCATATGTTGGCCGCTTCGAACAGGTTCTGCTGTATATGAGCTGCGACGTGATACAGGCGTCTCTATGGTTCCATAAAACGGTCAAATTAAAGGTCCACTATTTAAAACAAGAAACGTGCAGATGAAGAACGAGCGTGCAGATGAAGACCAGTAATCTGTGAATCCTGCTATACACCACGTCTATGACACATTAACGTGTGTGGATGTGTGTTTTTTTAACTCTCTTGGGGAGCTTTCTTTGCTGAGATCACGACTTGTCTAATGCATTCAGGTATAGCATAGCAATGCATGCAAATTAAGCACCAAAATCAATGTTTTAGGTGTTTATAGATGTTATGCGACATTCCGCACGATAACACTTGTATGTGACTGATTCTGATTAGTAAATAGTGCCGTTCTGTTCCCATGAAATTAGAACGACCGTTTAGGACGTTTTTAGCGTAGCGATATTATTACAAAACTAAAGCTTTCTGAAATATGACATTTCGATCAGCTTAATAATTATTACATATTGCATATTATTGAACTTATAAGGTTTATCATTCATATAATTTAGTTGAACACAGTCATATATACAATAACAGTAGCAAAACGGGACACCGAGGAAGAAAATGAAAATTGAACCGGTATCACTTTGCGACACTATGTAACAGCGAAATAATTAATGTTATTTTTTAATAAGGGCGTTCATGTTTACGTGAATGCATGACTGTGTAACTTGTCTCCCTTTTTCTCATATGCCCCGTCGAAAAAGGGATTCCTCCTTCTGTCTGTTTTTCCGTCCGTCCATGCGCTCTGTAACTCTAACATGAATGGATTTTGGAATGGTTTTGCACCATTGTTCTCCGCATGAGACGATGTGTTGCGTTTAAGTCCCAGGTCCGTCTCTTAAAGGTCAATGTTACACTTAGAGGTCAATGGTCAAAACTCAACATTTTAATGTCCGCTCTGTAATTAATGTTCACAGCATCATATCCATGTCGGTCTCCCAAAGGTCAATGTAGAACTAGAGGCCAGATGGCATGACTCCATTACTCTCTGTTCCATTTAGTTTGTCCATTGCATATCCCTTAGACTTCAACATTTAGGACTATCTAATGTTGTATTTGGTTGGATGCATCCTTGGATAGCATAGTGTCTCCTACCAGTTTATGGTCACTCGGGATTGTATCTCCTACACTAGATCACAAAGGAATACTTAATTTTGGTTATATGTATATCGTAAATACAGAATTTGTGCCTTGGATCCATCTTGGAGTAACGGGGTGTCACATACCAGTGTAGTGTCATTCTAATTTTGACACTGGCCTTTGACCTCGATCTTGGAAACAAATTGTCTGGATTGTATCGCCGTCATTACATCACTTAGGAATACCAAAGTTTATGTGTATGCATGCACCATGAGACAGCGGGTTGTCACGTACCATTTTGGGTTATTTTTAAAACGACATTGACCTTGGTTCAATAAATCTTCACTACTTGAGACGAGATGTTGCATGCCTTTTTAGCTCACCTAAGTATGCTAAGGTTAGCTTTTGTAATCACCCATCGTACGGCGTCCGTCCGTCCGTCAACAATTGGTTTAAACGACATCTCCTCTGAAACAATAAGGCAGAATGTTAACAAACGTTGCAGAAATGATCTATGTTTCTAACATAATCTGGATACATGTATAACTCTTGTTGCCATGGCAACCAAAATATCTTTTTAAACATCTTCTTCAGAATCAGTATGATATTCTCTAGGAATACTCTTCTTGTGATCCTCTACCAAAATTGCTAAAATCATTTCGATATTTCACAAATAATAGTCACCAGAAGCGGGTCTAGATTTACTTATATAATAATATAGAAAATATTTAAAAATATTCCTGTCCAAAAACCAGTCTCCGAAATCGAAGGGTATTTGGTAGAAATAGTCTTCTGTTGACCCTTTATCTAAACTGCTAAAACTATTTTGATATCTCAAAAAAAATACATGGCCGCCAGGGTTGGTATTAGATTTCTCTATATAACTTTATATAAAACATTTAAATGTATTCTTCTCAAAACCCGGTGGTCCAATTTGAATGGTATTTGATGGGAATAATCTTGATGGCCCTGTATCACTCACCTTGTTTGCTATGTAGATGTATATAAACATACATGTATAAGGAACCAGACCCTGCCCCAACAGTCATGTTTTTTAGATATTGTCTCTGTTTTAGCCGTTTTTGATAGAGGGTCAACTAATGATTATTCCCATAAACTTATTTTGAAATCTGACCATCGGTTTTGTAGATAAAGAGATTTAAATATTTTTTTTCTTTCGGTTACCAATGCAACCAGAGTTCCGCATGGATCCAAACTATTTTAGCTAATTTGGCCGGGGAGTACCTAATGATTACTTTCACCAAATTCTTCTGAAATCAGACCATTGGTTTTAGACAAGAGAAAATTTGAAGATTTTACTATGTTTTCTATATAGACATATAAAAAAAACAGACCAGCCCCTAGCGTCCATGTTGTTTTAGACATTGTCACAGTTCTAGCTATAGTTGTTGATAGTCACCTAAAGAATATTCCCATCAAGTTATTTTGAAATCTGACCATCGGTTTGGGAGAAGAATAAATTTAAAGATAGTTTTCTTGTGATTGCCATGGCAACGAGAGTTCTACATGGATTTATGCCATTTTACCTATTTTTAGAGGATCACCCTTGGAAAGTTTCATTATATTTGACCTTATAATTTTAGAAAAGAGGTCTGAAATAATATGTTGACGACAGACGACTGACGACTGACGACGCAATATGCACGATGCACGACGCCGGACGACGGGCACAGGGTGATCCCAATAGCCCATATTGCACTTTGTGCTAGGTGAGCTAAATATTTGGCCGCCAAGGGCGGGTCTAATTTTCCTAATATTACCATTTAGAAAACCTGTAAAATTCTTCTTCTCCAAAACCGATAGTGCGATTGCAATGGTATTTGGTAGGAGTAATGGTGAATCTTTATCACAATTGCTAAGATGGTGTTGATATATAAAAAAACACGGCCACCAGGGGCAGTTCTAGATTTTCTATACAGAAATCCTGTACAATTCTTCTCCAAAACCGATAGTGCGATTGCAATGGTATTTGGTAGGAATAGTCACCTGGTGACTTTTTGTCAAAATAACTTGGCGGCCAGGGGCGTATCTAGATTTCCTTATATAATTATATAGAAAAAATAAAAATCTTCTTCTCAAAAACCTGTGGTCTAATTGGTATTTTGTGTGAATAGTAGCCTGGTAACCCTTTATAAAAATTGGTTAAATCATGTTGTTTCTTAAAAACATAGATGCGAGGGATGGGTCTAGATTTCCTTGTATAATTATATACTGAGAGGCAAAATTAAATGTGCACTTTTGGGTTTTGAAATTTTACATACTTAAACTCCACTCCCCTTATAAACTAAAATATAATTAAACGAATTAGTGAAGTTGCAAATAATTTGTCAGTTTTGTATTTGTGTGACGAAGTTGTGCTTGCTTAAAGGGAACGAATAGCAATTCGTGAAGTAAGAAGCTGTGAAAAAAATTCTGATTTCATCTTTTCATGGCATTTGTTTTCGAGAAATGTGACTAGTTGCGATTATGTCCCCTACGGATGTATATGAGGCTAATGATCCTTGACCTCATAACGTAGAACGATGTCGTTGGGATAGCGTTGTTGGAGATAACGCTCCTTACGTCACGTGTACATAACACGGAAGTGACGTTACGTCGCTTGGGAACAGACGTTGATTAATAGAGTTTGAATGTAGTACGCAAAGAGAGAATTGAGAGAAGTAAATTGTGAAAGAAGAAGACGTGTCAATCATATATTCCCGTCCCATATAGACATTTGGTGCCGTGACTAAACGGGAAAATGAAGTCAAAGTACATACGTGTTGGCCGCAAGAGTGCCGCGGCAAGGCTTATCGCTAGATTTGAAGAAATTAAGCAGATGAACACTGAAGAAAACAGCTTTAACGAGGTAACACAAATTGCAGAAAATTTAGAGAACCGCGTTAAAATAATAGATGAACTCAACAACAAGATACTAGACGAACTTAAAGAGGAGCAGGAGATAGAAGCGGAGATTTGCGAAACGGCAGAATACAGCTTAAAACTACAGGTGACAATTCGAAATATCAGAGACTTTGCTAATTTAAAATCTTCCAATTTCAATCGCAATTCAAATGTAGTATATGCATCTAGTTTAACCAGTTATGCACATACTCACTCAGCAGCTATCCAAGACGAGTCTGACTCACAAACCGCAATGTCTTCAACTCACATGGAAATGCGTGGCCCCATACTCACTCCCCAGAATACCACGCTTTCAAGCTCATCTTATAGCAAACTGCCCAAGTTAGAACTCCAAAATTCGACGGAGACATCATGAAATCACTTCCGGTTCCGGTTTTGAAGATGGCAGACGTAGGAAAATAGCGGACTCATGGAAAAATAATATCTCAGGCATCGCGTTGGCATTTTTGGACATCTGAGTTTGAAAAGGGTGTAATCTAAACGGATAGGCATGGATTAAATAATTAAGGAAGTCATTTTAGGTTTAACTTTAATATTTAGGATTATTTCGACAGAAATCTTGGATTCTCTTTGGGCGCCATCTTCCAAATTCTAAAACAACGGGGAAATTCTGCTTCGAAAATGTTGAACTCTAAATTTATAAATAGGAGAGTTTAGAATTATTGAGAAATGACTCAATAATACATTGTTTGTGTTGTCTTTCTTCCTTATTTATGTATATACGTTAAAATAGTTAATTCTGGCAATTATGGTATCATAATGTAGTTGGCATTGATATCCCCCACCCAGTCGCAAGTAGCGGAGACTGCTCTGCCATGCGGTCCGACAAGTAAGGGATTGTTTATTGCTGGCTATATTGTGCTACTATGTGATGTCGATGTAAATATGTTGCAGATGCACCAACAGGTAAAATAGGAAAAAATTCTTTTTTCCAGGTTCCATGAAATAGATTTCAGATCATTCTAGCACCTTCACTGCTAATTTATAGGAATATCCTTGTCATTAGACACATAGACTAAATATAAATTTTGCTGTAACTCTTATCACAGTCATATATGCTCACGGTAACATAGTGCAGTTGGTGTAGATATACCCCACCCAATCGCATGTAGCGGAGACTGCTCTGCCTAGCGGTATAACAAACAAGGGACCTATATTATTATATGCTAGCTGCATGGTGCTATAGTGAGTGTTTAGGAAAAAATAAATTACAGATTAACCTAAAGGTCATTTAAATAAAAAGAAATTGTTGTTAGACCGATGATTGCTTAAAATATTCCCTTATTACCATCATAATAATATAGGTTATTACTTGTCATATAATATATTCTCGACACAAAATACACGTAATATTTCTCAATATAATCAGGTGTAATATAGTTAACAATAATTAGGAAAATTGATAACACCATAGTGTAGCGGAGACGGCTCTGCCACCCGGTGTAGCTAGAAAGAGAATTGTATTGACAGCTATATTTTGCTAACATATCGTGTTCAGCAAGAATAACTAAGTGTAAAATCTCTACCTTCTCATATTAAGGAAATTTCTTGTAAGTAGGAAAGGATACTGCTATAACCCTTATAAAAATAGATTCATAACACAAAGAATCATATGGCAGAAAGAGAAACAAAAAGAGCAAGGAAATACATAGAAGAAAAGGGTGATAGTCTAGGTCCATCCGCATATGATCAAATCATCATCATATCGGATAGCAAGGGCAACTATCTGAAACCGGAAATAGAAAATCTAAATTCAACGAATATCCCTGAATTGCACTGGTTTTGTGTGGGTGGCAGAAGGACCAGGGAGGGTGTACGATTTTTGCAACGCCACATTGTACTTTATGCACAACAGAATAAAAGCAAAAAGACCCTGATTTTGTTTTGGCACCTAACATGTGATGTCACCACAAAAAATAGAAATTTCATAACAGCAAGATACACCAACACAAATGAATTAATATCCAACATAAATAGTGAACTTTTAGAAATTATCACTTTGAAGAAAATACATAAGGTAGACATTGGCATACTAGAAATCCCGCCTATTTTTACCCAGGTCTGGAACAGGTTAAGAGGGGACCCCAACTGGCAATCAATCAGTGACACTCAAATTCATGAGCAAGTATCTGCCCTGAATGAGAGAGTTAGGGAATTAAATTTACAGCTGGGGTACACTTCCCCGAAATTCTATCAGGACCTGGTTAAGAGCAGGAGGGATAGAAGGAGAAGAGGTCAAGCCCAACCTCGGACACGGTACTCCCTTAATCCCCAGCCGCTCGTGGATGGTGTCCACCCTGACTCCACTTTAGCCAGCAAATGGTTGCTTAAAATATTGGAAAGTGGGCAGCAAAAGTAAGCAGACGAGTGATGTTGTAGGGACTGCCCTGCCGTCACAAAAGTCGTACATTAATATTAGACTCTCATTCTACCCTCTACCATGACTCAACCTGTACCCAACATGTCTATTATGACTAGTACCCCAATTATCAAGAGGTCATATCGGAACACTCAGGCGAATACAACTAAAAAAAGGGTGCAAGAATTAGTCAAAAGTCCTGAACAAATGAAGTGTTCAAGATGCAATAATGAGGTCTCGAACAGTACATTTACCCCGTGTGAAGGGTGTAAACTAAAATTTTGCAAAACATGCACTGGCCTGTCTGAACGAGCTTTTAGTGTACTGATCATAAGTGGCGAGGTCGACGATTACAGATGGAAATGCAAAAGTTGCAAAACGATCACGCCGACATTGGAAAGAATTGATACAAACCTTCGGGAACTAAATGAAAAGCAAGAGCTAAGGCTAAATTCTCTAGAAACAAAAATGGACCAGCTAGAAATACAAACAAAGAAAACTATTAACGATGAAATTCATACCGTAAAAGATGAAATAACAAAGGACCTCAAAACGGAAGTGAGAAATCTGGTAGAGGAGAGAACCAGAGAAATGGACGACCGTAGACGAAGGGAGCTCAACATTGTGGTTTTTAATCTACCGGAAGGGAACAGCGATCTTGGAGCTGATAACAAAATCCATGACGAAAGTAAACTAGTAACACTTGCTTCCTCACTCGAAATACCTCAGCTAGAAATAGAAACTTCATATCGTCTTGGTAAGAAAAACGAAGACAGAGTGACCAAACCGAGACCAGCTAAATTCATTCTCAAGAACCGGAAACAGAGGAAACAGCTTCTAGATAGTGCAAGATACATTAAGGATAGAACTGATGGCATTTTAAAAAAAGTAGTAATATCCAAGGATCTCACTATTGAACAGAGAAATGATAGGAAAATAAAACTAAAACATAAGTATCCGGTTAAGACAACCGGCCAGGAAGAAGCTAGTGGTACAAGGGAAGATCCAATATCGCCAATAGCACAACACATTAATGCAATGGAGAATGCTATGGCGGAAGAAACAATAGCTATGGATAAAACAGTGATTGGAGGAATAGATTGCTCCCAGCCAAATGCAGGATATGCTACCCCGAAGCAGTGTGAATTCTAAGTGTTTTAGCCCAAAAGAGGGCAGATCTTTTAAACCGGTGGCAGTTAATTCTTTCACTAACAGAAAGAATATATCTTTTAACAATTCACAGTTTTGTAATAATGATTCATTTATAGACATTATCTACACAAATGCTGATATCCTGAGTAAAACTAAAATGATTGAGCTCAAACAAGAAATCTCGGAGTCTAATCCCCATGTAATAGCTTTAACAGAGGTTTATCCTAAATATACAAATTTTGGCATAATTTTAGAAACTTATCAAATAGAGGAATATGACATGTTTGTATCTATGAAGGATAACGGCAGAGGTACATTCTTATACATAAGGAAAGATATAGGAGCTCATGAGGTAAAATTAGACCAACCCCAACAGGACTCAGTATGGTGTGAGATAAGTCTAAAAAACAGCGATAGACTGTTAATCGGCTGTATATATCGCAGTCCGAATAGTGATGTACAAAGTGTAAATATGTTAATACAAGAAATGAAGAATATACATAAAGAGAATTGCTCCCACCTTCTGATGCTTGGAGATTTTAATTTTCCAGAAATAAATTGGCATGAAGAGACATCAAGCAAAGGTGCAAATCATGCAAGTTCAGTGTTCTTAGAAGGTATTAAAGACATGTTTCTATATCAACATGTGCACAGTGCTACAAGGTTCCGTGAAAACCAAAGACCGTCGTTGCTGGATCTGATATTTACTAATGAGGAAAACATGGTGAACGGTTTAGAATTCAACCCAGGTTTAGGTAAAAGCGACCATGTTTTAATGAAATTCAAATACAACTGTTATGTAACAATTCGAGAGAATAACAGCAATAAATTCATATACTCTAAAGGTAATTACACCAACATGAGGAAAGAATTAGAAAAAACTGACTGGTTTAAGGTACTACAGAAGGATGTTCAATGCTGTTGGAATAAATTCACTGAAATATTAATGATAGTGGCAGAAAACAACATACCAAAGTCTAAAGTGAACGTTCCAAGGCATAGAAATCCCTTTGTTGACAAACAGGCAGTAGCAGCAATAAAAGCTAAAAGAAGAAAATGGATTAAATACCAACATAACAAAAATCATATCTCATACAACAACTATAAAATAGCTAGGAACAAGGTCAACTACGAAATGAAAAGATCCAGATACGAGTTTGAAGAAAAGGTAGCACTAAATAGTAAAGTTAATAGCAAAGGATTCTGGAAGTTTGTAAGAAGAAACACGAAAACCTCTATATCCACAAGCCCATTGGAACGAAACAATGGTGAACTGACTGAAACAGACCAAGAAATTGCTGAGATACTAAACAAACATTTTGCCAGTGTATTTACAAATGAAGATCCACAGAATATACCAGATTTCGTCTACAACAGACAAATTCCATTGTTATGCACAATAGAAATAACAGAAGAAAATATTACTAAGGAAGTAAACAACATCAATTCAAATAAAGCTGCAGGACCAGATAAAATTCATCCGAAAATGTTGAAAGAATGTGCAACAGCTATAATCCCGGCATTGAAAATGATCTTTACTAAATCCATCATGGAGGGCTGTCTACCCAAACAATGGAAGGAGGCCAACGTAACAGCAATATTTAAAACCGGAAACAGGAAAAAAGCCGAGAACTATAGACCGATTAGTCTAACGTCAATATGTTGTAGAATTATGGAAAAACTTATTCGGAATAGTATAGTAGGACATCTAGAGGAAAATAATATATTATCCCAGTACCAACATGGATTTAGACGTGGATATTCATGTGTAACCCAGTTACTAGAATGTATAGAGGACTGGTCTCAAGCAATGGACAACGGAAAGAAAGTCGACGTCATATACCTAGATTTTAAGGCAGCCTTTGATAAGGTCCCACATCATAGGCTGTTAAAAAAAATATGGGGGTACGGCATTCGAGGCCAGCTGTTCAGTTGGATAAAGAGTTTTCTGAATCAAAGAAGGCAGAGAGTCTTGGTAAATGGGCAAATGTCAGGGTGGGCACCAGTCATGAGTGGTGTTCCACAGGGAAGTGTCCTGGGCCCGGTATTGTTTCTAATATACATAAATGACCTCCCGGAAGCTATCACATGCATAACACGACTGTTCGCAGATGACACTAAAATTTATAAGGAAATTAGTGTACCAAATGATGCTGTTAAATTACAAGATGATATCTTCAATGCCTGCTCCTGGTCAAAAAAATGGCAACTGCTCTTTAACATTAACAAGTGCAAATCCCTACATATAGGGACAAAAAATAGCAGCTGGAGCGACAAATATTACATCAAAGACAGTAATGACTGTATCCAAGAAATTTCGGAGGTAGACTTCGAGAAAGATCTAGGGGTATACTTTGACCCGAAACTCACATTTTCCAAACATATAAATGAAAAAATAAAGATAGCCAATAGGAATCTGGGACTAATCAAAAGATCGTTTGTCTACATGTCAAATGATATGTTTTTAACATTATACAAATCCCTTGTAAGACCCCATCTAGAATACGCTTCAGCCATTTGGTCTCCTAGATTAAAAAAAGACAAAAAATCCTTGGAAAATGTGCAGCGAAGGGCAACACGTATGATAAAAGGCATCACAAGCTTATCATACTCAGATAGATTACGGGAGCTAGGCTTACCTAGCCTAGAGTACAGAAGAACAAGGGCAGATTTATTGGAAACATACAAAATAATGCATGGGCATGTACATTTAAATAGAGACAAATTCTTCCCTGGTCTAAATGCCACCCAGCTTAGGAGAAATTCAAAAGCTATTTACAAGCAATGGTCACGCACTGAAATTAGGAGATGTTCATTCAGCCGTAGGGTTGTCGATCAATGGAATAATTTACCTGAACCAATCGTGACAGCACCTACCGTCAACACATTTAAACATAGGCTAAATGAGAACTGGGTTGGGGGTAAGGACAAATTTAGACCTGAATGCCTAAATTGATATTACTTGCGAAGTAAGTGCAAGATCTGCCTGAGATAAGTGGTTATTGCTGTCTAAAAAAAAAAAAAGAAGATAATTAAAAAATAATGAGCAAACAGAGACTCTAGGGACAGACAATTAGTGCAGTGATAATTAAGTGAATCCACAAATGCAAACATAAGAATACAGTACGCGCAAATTAAAGAAGACTGACGGGGAGTACTCAACCATACCCGGACCAGCTGTAAAGCTACAACCAATAGAGGAAGCACCATGAAAACAGCCTAAGAAACCAAGTGTTTATATGGGGATCATCCCATATCCGGCTGAAGAACTATGTGAACTATGTGAACTATGTGAATGAAATGGAATGCTTTCTGGGATTCTTACGAATCAGCTGTACACGCAAATCAATCCCTCACGAATGCGCAAAAATTACATGAAATCATTATTGCAAAATGAACAATTACAGACAGTATCCGGGTTTGCCCTCACAAATACAAACTATGAGAAAGCAGTTGAACTTTTACATGAAAGATACGGTCAGAAAGACAGAATCATTCAAACATATATGCAAACTCTGTTAGATTTACCCGCGCCTTCGTGCTCCGCAGGAAGTTTGCGTGATTTCATGACACATTAGAAATTTACATTCGCGGATTAGAATCCATCGGACAACCAGACTCTACGTACGGATCTCTACTTGTCACCGTATTAATGAATAAACTGCCCGCAGAAGTACGACAGAATTTGATCAGAGAACATGTAAGTTCGAGCTGGACACTCACTGAACTTCGTGCAGGTCTGCGAAAGGAATTGCACATTTTAGAAGTCGGCAAACCGATCGGTGTCAAACTTTATACCTACAGCAGCATTTTTTGCACGTTCTGAGTCATCAAAAACAGGTGATAAACACAAACAAGTTAATTTTACAGACCCGCGAACAACACGAAAGTATGTATCTTTTGCAAAGGATCACATCATACAACAGAATGTAAGGCATATTCCGACTATGATGCGCGTATAGAGATTGTGAAACGTGACAAGCTATGTTTCAACTGCCTTGGACATCACCGAATATTAGACTGCAAATCGAAAAGTAAGTGTAGATCATGCAACAGAAAACATCATTCCAGTCTATGCAAGGACGCGCTCACCGACAACACGAAATCAAGCACGCGCTACACGAATTCGCGCAGTACTTCTGGTGCACAAAATCACAACGCAAAGGACTCGGGAACCAGCGTATTGCATTCATCTTTCAATCTGCCCCAGGGACAGGTTCTACTACAGACGGCAATAGCACCGGTTAGCTCACAAACCACATGTGTTAATGGAAACATTCTTTTCGATGAGGGAGCTCAGCGCTCATTCGTGACAGAAAAATAGCGGACATGCTTCAACTAAATCGAACGGGTCGCGAAACGTTACAAATTTCAGGCTTTGCAGAAAACACACAGAGGGTGAGAAATTTAGATACAACAGTTGTTAGTATTCAAACGGAAAATGAAGAAATCCCTCTAAATGTCCCGGAAATAGCCGCACCGATTCAGACCTATAAACTTACTCCGCAGAATTCAAAACACTTATCCGGATTGAAGTTAGCGCATCCTTTCATGGAAGAGGGAAAATTTGAAATTTCAGTTTTGGTCGGTGCAGACTCTTACTGGAATATTGTTCAAGACCACGTGGTGAGAGGTAACGGACCGACAGCGGTGCAGTCAAAAATAGGATACCTCTTATCTGGACCAACACGTGGATACGCGTCAACGCCGCCGATGCCGACGCCGACACCTATGCCGACGTCGATGATGCACATTTTGACGTCACACGACAGAGAAGAGATGAATTTAGAAAGATTCTGGAAAATTGAGACACTCGGTATTGATAAAAATGAAATCAATTATGAAAATTACATGCTCAATTATCAAAAGTCCAGTATTTCAAACAGGGATGGAAAGTATCACGCAAAGTTGCCGTGGAAAGACGTCACGGAAATCAACGAACTAACAACTAATTACGAATGGCGCTACTGTCCCACACAATCGAATCCGGCAGACATGCTGTCGCGAGGAATTTCCGCAGATCAGTTTCATAACAGTGATTTGTGGATGCGCGGTCCAGATTGGATCACTAAGAATGAGAAATGGCCGCCGAGTATGAGTGCGGATAAAATTGTCACAAACACTGAACTGGAAATTCAGACAAATGTGCAGCTGAATACTGTTAGTGACAATCCACCCGGAATTGCAAACATTGTAGACATAGACAGATTTTCAAGTTACGGAAAACTCATTAGAACGACGGCTTAAGTATTGCGCTTCATTAAAAATTGTAAAAATCGTGATTTAATGAGTGGTCCTCTGAGCCCGTCAGACATAAATACAGCATCAATTACTTGGATAAAATGCGTGCAACAGAGCAACTATGCTAGTCATACAGAACATTGAGGGAAAGTCAAAGACAATTCACACACTCGTGAAACAGCTCGGTCTCTTTGCAGATGAAAACCGCATACTTCGTTGTAGAGGTCGAATTCACAATGCTCCACTAGAACTAAGCGTGAAATTTCCTTTCCTACTACCTCCTAAAGGCAGGTTTACAGATCTTGTTATAATGGACGCTCATGCCGAGACACTACCGGCTGGTGTAGAAAGTACGGTTACATATATTCGACAGAAATTCTGGATCCCGGCAATTAGACAACGCGTCAAGTCAACCATACATAAGTGTGTGAAGTGTAGGAAAGTGACAGGCAAACCGTATCGTGCTCCCGACCCACCTCCTTTACCGAAAGACAGACTTCGAGAAGCGCCCCCTTTTACAGTTACTGGTGTAGACTTTTCTGGCGCGCTTCATGTTAGAAACAAAACTGGTAACACAGATAAGGTATACATCTGTCTATTTACATGCGCGAATACCCGTGCAATACATTTAGAAATAGTTCCAAATCTAACAGAGGATTCATTCCTGCTGGCATTCAAACGTTTTGTAGCCAGAAAATCGGTACCGCAGACAATGATATCAGACAACGCATTGACCTTTTCCGCTGCTGCGAAATCCATAGAAAGGATGATGGAGTCTCTTCAACAAAGTGTCAGCGTATTTGGAACTGTATGGAAATTTATCACACAGAGAGCTCCCTGGTACGGCGAGTGGTGGGAGAGACTGGTAGGGTTAACGAAAACTAGCATTCGGAAAGTTTTTGGAAAGGCATTTGTCAGTCTAAAAGTATTACAAACACTGATCGTTGAGATAGAGTGCATCTTAAATAATCGTCCACTGACACATGTGTCTTCGGATCCCTTGGACCAAGACCCGCTCACCCCAGCTCATCTCTTGTACGGTAGGATGATTACGTGTCTAGCATATCCTGCCGACAGAATCGACGAGTACAACACAAACATTACTCATGAATCGGTGAACAAACTTTCAACATTACAAAATCAGATTATACAACATTTCTGGACGAGGTGGAAGAACGAGTATCTGACGTCGTTACGCCAATATCACCGCAGCCACGGCAAAGAGGGTCAGGACGTCAACGTTGGCGACGTCGTTCTAGTCCACGATGAGACGCCACGAGTTAACTGGTCACTTGGCGTCATCGAGGACGTCAGGACTGGTGGTGACGGCTTTACCAGGGCAGCTCGTGTTCGAACCAGACATGGTTTGCTGTATCGACCAGTGGCAAAAATGTATCCTTTAGAGGTTCAAGATAAACTGTGAGCCGAACAAACCGCTGAACTTCTATTTAGACGCTACAAATTATGTCACAACTCTTTGTATGAAATTCTTAGAAATATCTAAGAAGCACTGCATTTCAAATCTTCAATAAAGTTGGTGTTCGGTTTTAATATAAGCTAAATGGTGTGTTTCACAACGAAGTACACTTTGTTACTCCTTTTGTTTTGAGTTCAAGTGTATTTCATGTGGAGAACTCTTTTGTATATGCATTTCTTGTCATATACGTCAGCATGAAGTGCGCTATGTTTAACCAAAGGTTTCTGTCCTAGCATATTTCATGTTGAAATCATCTTGCTTTTTTACTGTAAGTTGTGCATTGATATAAAATAGATAACGTGTTTACTTTGTGGAAATCACGGAAAGAGACGATCATGTAATGTGTTACATTTACATACGTTATCCTCATAGTTGCAGAACTCAGAGACATTATCAAACGTACATGTATGTACACAGACAGTCGTTTGAATGAAATTATTGCATTAACAGATTATATTTTATTCTGTTACATATTCTATTCATGTTAATTGTAGACTAGCCGCAATCTCTAAATTTCAAAGTATTTCTTCAACATGAAGTGCACTATCATACCACACATATAGTTTCTAGTGCATTTCATGTAGATCTCGTTATTTGAGTGTATTTATTTAGTGTATTTAACATTTTTACCTTTTGCGGCCCCCAGTATGTTGGAGATAACGCTCCTTACGTCACGTGTACATAACACGGAAGTGACGTTACGTCGCTTGGGAACAGACGTTGATTAATAGAGTTTGAATATAGTACGCAAAGAGAGAATTGAGAGAAGTAAATTGTGAAAGAAGAAGACGTGTCAATCATATATTCCCGTCCCATATAGACAAGAGTTCCACTCAAATCACGTACATTATTGATTTGATGATTTTTTTGCGAACCGTATGTCCGAACAGAGACCACATGTGCTCTACTGGGTTCGTCTCTGAACTACATGCAGGCCAGGACACCAAGTCGATGCCACGTTGGTTAAGAAAAAACTCTCGATCTTGCTGCTGTATGGGGCCTAGCATTATCATGCATGTGTATGCCTGGGTGATGTGCTAGGTATGGTGCGAAAACTGGACGCAAGCCCTGCGTAATGTAATTCCTGGCGTTAAGGTTGTCATCAATGAGAAGGTCAGTCTTCCGGCCACCAATTATGCCGCCCAACCCATTACACCCACAAGTCACATTCTAGAACACATTTGTCATGGAAACGGCCATCTTTTCTTCTGAAAACCCCCACCCTGTCGTCTGCAAAACTCACTCTTAACCTGCTCTCATCTGTAAACAGTACTCTGGCCTATAGAGTACGTGCCCAATGGAGATAACGCCTTCCGCATAGAAGACGAAGATGGTGATTTCGTCTGTTTAGTATCTGGCCAACGTAAAGTCGCCTTAGTTTTATCGGACGGAGACCTGACCACAGTCTCCTTAGGACCGTTCTTGAAGATATACCGTGCCCAAAGGCAGCACTTTTCCTGTCTTAAACCGTTGATTTCGATGTGTTAACGTCATGTAACTCCGATCTTTGACATTACCCGCCTCATAATAACGACTCAGAAGATTATGGATCGTATTCCGGTGACAAGTCATCTATCTAGAAGCAGCAGCAACACTGGCGCCAGACGTCACCATTCCAAGCGCTTCAATTCGATGATTTTTAGTAAGCCTAGGTATTCTGAGTTTCAACAAAACTGAAATGTACTGTGATTTTTTATTCGACGGGCGTAGGGAATTAAGGAAGATTAAACTCGAGGATAAGCAATTAGTTGCACGAGTTTCCTGTGCAAAAAAAGGATAATATAATTTGACTAAAGGTCGGAATACAAGGTCGGTCAATTCGTCGCAATTTTGAATGCAAACTTAGGCCTAGTGCTCATGTACTTTGTATGTAAACTTTCATGACCATATGTTTTACTAAAAATATTTTTGAAACGTGCGCAATTAATTAATTCCTCAGAGTAAATATTTAATACCTTTAAATGAAACAGTAGTAAAGTCAAGCAGGAAAAGACACACAGAAAACGCAACTAACACCATAACACCAACAGAAAGCAAGTAACAATCCATACACACACATATGCGCGCACACACAAACACACGAGACGAAAACATCAAAAACAAACAAAAGCACAACGGCACAAAGACATCCAACAAACATAAAAGCAAGGGTGACACAGAGAGTACCGTCTTGGAACGGTCAGTGGCAAAACCACCACTGGGGGTTTAAACCGGTTCACGGACGTCCTTACCTCACGCTTTAAAATTCTTCTCCTCCGAAGCCAGTGGTCAACTTTGAATGATATTTGGTATAGCTTGGACCCTAACCTACTTAATTTGCATAAACCAAAAATCGTAATTTTCTATTTTTGTCATCGGCATTGCACTGGTCCCAATACGCAACTATCCATGAACACACTCGTGATTGTATGGTTTACATATACACGGGTTATCGCTCTCCTGTACTTTCAGCGAGTATCTATTATATTTCACGACGGATTTACCGTCGGAGTTTTATTTATACATCGTCATCTCTCTCATGACCTCCAGTGGCGGAGCTAAATTTTCTTATATGGCTATTGGGAAATATTATCTTCTCTAAAACCGATGGTCAAATTTGAATTCTACTTGGTCGGAATAGTACTCTGGTGACCATAGTGGGGAATAAATTATGACTACCAAGCATTTTGAACAAACTGAATAACCTTTAAGTGAAAATAATTAAAGTACTAGGGCCCACTTGTCTCCATTTTCTGGAGACTTTTGCGACTAGTTTGTCTCTATCTAGTGCTACAATGTGAAGATGAGCGATATCTAGGGCCTTGATAGCCATCCTGTATTAAGACCTCCACAACAGAATGGTGGATACTGGAATCAATGGTTTGTCTGCCCATCGGTCCAGTCATAATAATTTATCACGACAGGTGAGCAGATACGCCCTTTTACATAATGGAAGCCATGAAACAATCCGGGTTCATTAGTTTCATAATTTCAGTCAACAAACATTATCACAATTACATTCAACTCAATATTTATATCTGCGACAATGAGCCGAATAGTCTAGCTTGCCCCCTCCCCACGCCCCGACAGTTCTCGTTGTTTTAACACTTGCACCATACGTGACTCTCTACAGGACCTGTCTTTCTTGTACTCTATCTTTTCTCTATCAACACCCCGAACGGCATATATTATGTCGGTCTCATTGGCAACTCTTATTTCACTCTGTTTCTGCTCTTTCAGTTTTATTTCCAACCTTGCATGTATTTATGACTTTCTGTTTCTGTTTCTCTTTATCTATTCCCTTTTCAGTTGTTTTAATAACATTACACGTATCAACTATATTGATATTTACCGAGCAGCTTTCAGGTCTACATTATGGAGACATTACCGCTCCTTGAAATAAATACATGTTAAGTAAACATATTTTAGGATAGCATAAGTATGGATACAAATAAAAAAACTTTAGCTGTAAACTTTTACAAATATACGAAAGTAACTCAGATGAACTGAGTCAGCATGCATAACAACAATAGCAATTAAAAAAAAGAATGACCACTGAAAACAGCTACCATGCAAGTGCTCAAATGTATCAGCCCTGCATAATTAACAAACACAAGTACGTGTTTCACACTGTATCAAGTGACAAGAAAAACAAACACACCGACAACAATTGAAAAACATGATATCCTTCTCCGTATTTCTCTTGAAATTTTAAAGTTTGCTTTTAGCTTTTACCACGAGATAATGGAATAAAACAATTGTGATTAGATTATACTTCTATCATACTAGCAATTTAAGCAGAAATGATGAGTAATGATAACATAATACCAGGAAACTACATCAATAAATACACCTTAAGAAAGTTTCCTACTTTTTATCACCATCAATTTGCATTCGTTAATCGTGTTCGGGCGAGTGTTTGTTCTGTATGTGGTATTTCCTGCATGACTCATTTTTGTACTTTTGTTATACACTTTACCAAGTCTCAACCAGCTTCAATGCTGACCAGAAGTCGGGTGACTCAGTGTCTGGTCTGGGTGTAGGTTCTTTTCAAATGCCAATTGATCGCGAAAAGCAGCATAAGGGTAAAGGGTATTATTCCTGTTTTGAGTTCGTACATTTTACGAGTGCAACAAACCTTATTGTATTTGTATTCAATAACCTCGCATAGTGTCCATAGGGGACGTTCTTATTCCAAGTAGAAATGAGATCTCAGCATGAGGAAATGTTATCCAATAAAATTTCACAGTAGTAAAGACTATGAATGTCTGCCATTGTCTTTACAACCATTCAAATAGAAAGAACACTTTAAACAAATACTGAATTTCACAATTTCAGGTGCATTTTAGTTCAAACCGATACTGTTATACATTTAACATTTGACACTCTTTTTCAGATTTTCATCTGCTTAAAATTTAGGGTATTTAAATTCTAACTACATCAGTGCCATGAAGATAGAGATATCATATGCAAGTAGTTTGGATCCAGATGAGATGCCAAATGACTCGGTGTCTCATCAGGATCCAAACTGTTTAAAACTCTGTTTATCTTCTTTATAATGAAATTGAAGAAACAAACGTCCATTCTAAACTTTGAATCAGTCGAAAATGTGTTCAGCAGACGTCAATGCTGGTGTAAAAAGTGCTAACCCTTCGCTTGCTATTCGCGTCAATATACCTACCTGTAAATAGTGAAGACCCAAATCAGACAGCTCCTGCAGGAGCTGTCTCATCTGGGTCTGCACTATTTCCAAGTTGATTGTGCAACCAGTGCACTCCACAGCAGTGATCGCACAGCGATACACTTGTACACAGTGAAGAGATATGTAATTATACAACAGGGCATGGGTAAAGAAGGAGCCATGTATTTTAAAATTCAGCAAGCGAAGGGTTATAAATTGAAATTATACCTCCGTACCATTTATCTACATATGAGGAATATGCATGCGTGTGTATTTGCTGAACCTAAAATGGAACCGAATGTTTGAACAAGTCGTATAGGGAAGATTTTACCTCTAATAATCCCTGTTAATCTTTGCAAACAGTGTACATCTAGATAAGCTACAAACTAATATTGTGGCTCATTAACAACTAACGTGTATGACAATAAACAGTTTCGGGTTTTTAAATGAAATGACGGAAATCCCTTTTTTATTTCTGAAACATACGATAACATAATCAGGGCAAATTTATTTGACAGCGAAAGTGTCTTCAATTCATAGTTAAAGTGTCAGACAATTCAAATCCTTGAGGGACGCCGAGTTCGAGACGTCGGAGTTACCCGGCGTTTTACCTGGATGCAAATGTTTGCAAATGTTATCATCGTTTCACCAATGGTGGCGAGAGGTAAGTCTGAAATGTCAATTCAGACATTCACTCATTTAACCTTATAAACGACGGGTACACTTCGACTGTTGTTTTAATTCTAAAACTTCTTAAAATACGAATACCACCAAAACACACACTTCTACTCATCTCGCTTAAATTTATATCCGTATCGCTTTAAATCATAAACGCTTTTTGAATCATATAGAAACATAGAAATTGAACATAACGTATAAGATTCTATTATCAAATTGGATGTGCACTTTCAATATTATAACAACTGAGATTGCGAGATTGTACTGCGTGTATTTAACCCTTTACTCTACATAAACGTGTTTACACGCATTAGCGAAAAAGAGTAGACCAAAATCTGACGGTGCCTATAGGAGCCGTCTAATCAGGGTCTGATCTGTTTGCCACTGAATTTTGATAGATCTATGTCTTCACTTTCTAAAGTGGCTGCAGTGTTTCACCCTCCACATTTCATTATAACAATTTTATCCATGTATATTCAATAGGTATTGAAATTTGAAATAAACATGGAACAGGGAATCGGATAACCCTGGATATGCGGAAAACAAGTATATCATATATTTGAAAACAGTGTAGATCCATATCACAGGACTCTTACAGGAATCTGCACTGATTGTCTAATAGTCTGCACTTTTTGCCTACAAATTATGTTCTACAGTCAAATATGTTGTTTTGGTTGTTGCTACATTAGTATTCATAGACAGAGAAGTCAAATGTTATAATAATTATTCAGCTTACAATGGGTTAAACGCAGGCGTTATACCAATGCAAGAAAAAAAGCATTTCAAAGGTAAGCTTAAGGTTTTGATAAATCTCACTTAAGGTATGATTATGTTAATAATAAATGTCACCAAATCTATTATTACAGTTATAACAAAGCTCACCTTACACATGGTTAAGTGTATTACAAATCCTAAACATATGTATGATTATGTTAATGATAAATCTCACCAAACGTAAGATGATGTTAATGACAAACCTCACCAAACGTTTGATCGTGTTGATGACAAGCCTCGCCAAACTTATGCCTGACTTCTATACTTGTTGATGGTTATAAAAAACATGTATGAGACATGCAGGAAACACCACTTACAAACTACACAGCCGCCTGAACAGCACCATGACAAGAAATGTATAACAGATGTACATGTCTAGCAAAGCAATCCCAACCCGAAAAGACAAACAGTGTAAAAAGATATATCCTCTCTCCGATTAATCTACAAAAACCGCGGTAGCAAATACAATGCTAAATTGCATGTAAAACGAAAACATATTTAAGTGCAAGGATCCACATATCGCTGAACTGAACTCAATGACTGAGCAGCAAACAGAATATTACTTTTATACTTGCCATTAAGTGAGAGATTTCGATGGTAAAATTAGAGAATGTTTTTGTTAGTCTATGTCCTTGCTTAAGCAGCTTTTCAGTTGAGATTTCGACTGTAAAATTCGTCAACAGAAGAACAAGATCTAGGGGAACGAATGAGATGAGATATGTAAACCCCGTAAGATGGGGACACGGGGAACTTCTTCGTCAAGATGAGGGAAATTAACAATATTAAAATCAAAATCGTCTCTTCTGTCATAAAATTTAGAAGAAATAATTCCATTATTAATATTAAGGTCTGGATCAAGAAAAACTGCATAAGTGTCGGAAGGGTTATATTTAATCAATATGAGTTCTTTTGGGTAAATTGTAGGAACCATAACTTCAAAGAAAGGGTTATGTAAGTGGAAAATGTCATCCAAATATCGATAAGTTTCATTGAAGGCATTCGGGTTTAAACTTAATATAAAATCTTTCTCATATCAATATAAAAAAAACTAGATTTAGGTGGTAGAATATGTTTATTTGAGCTATAAAATGAAATGCCTTTGTCAATTATATCAAATTTTCCAGTGCAAACGAATATAAGACTCAATATGTTTTCTACGACACCATTTAATACTTAACGGTTGTGAAGTCTCAGCAATCTGGCCTCGACAAGAGTGAAACTCTATCAAGGATGATATTCTATATTTTCGACCTTTATTAAGAAGATATCGTAGGCGTTTATCTTTAATTATCTCGAAGTGACTAGTAATCACATGTCCAGCTGGAGAATAGCAACAGTTTGAGGTGGCGCAGTCTCGGTTATCAGGAAAATCATAATTAACATTAAGGTCAGTAAATGTTTTATTGACAATGATGGGTTTGTTAGATTTGTAGCAGGTAATCGGCAGTTCTGTAGTTTTAAAGTATTTAGGAATAGTGTCAATCAAACGTACGATTATATTAATGATAAACCTCGCCAAACCCGCCGAACCTATGAATATGTTTATGATAAACTTCGTCAAACGTATGATTGTGTCAGTAATCAACCACGTCAAACGTATGATTATGTTAATGATAAACCTCGCTAAACGTATGATTATGTAAATGATAAACCTCGTCAAAGTTATGATTATGTTAATGATAAACCTCGTCAAACTTAATATTATTGTGTTTATGATAAACCTCGCTAAGCGTATTGTTATGTTTATGGATTCAAAGCTAAAAAAGTATGACAAGCCTCACCAAACGTATAGTTATTTTCATGACAATACATACTAGACTTATGATTAAGTTTATGACAAACCTCATCACAAATTATTGTGAATATAATAATCTCATCAAACCATAGTTATAGTTTCTAGTGATTGGCGTGTAGACATTACGCGCGGGCACAACTTTTGTACATATACATGTACATGTATTGATCTGGGGGACATCCGTCAATAAACAAAAACTGTCTGCCTTTTACAGTTTGGATTCCATTTCAGAGAGATGGTTCATTTCACGGATCATTCAAAATCGTACTGAATATGTATCGACCCTGAAATGAAAAACATTAATGCATGACCAGAACAATCAGTAATCCCAAAAGGCGTTAACCTTTGCCTGACTGAGGGGAGCTCCATTAACAAAAGTGCGATTCACTTCAGTATTAACGTTTAGTTTACCTTGCAGTTCCTTACAAACCTTTGAACAAAATGTCAAACTGTACGAGTCCTGGTGGTCCGAACAATTATTTGGCATCTGCTCTGTATTCAAACTGTTTGCAAAGGCAATCTAGAATATTGAACTCGCCAATGCTGTACTAAATGATACCCACATGGGGAAGGAATTTTTGTATTCGTGAAATCCAGATACTATCAGTTTGCAGAAATAATAACGCTAATTTCCTTGCGTGTGTCAAACAGGCAACAATCATCTACAATATATACACCAATGCATTTGATTTACATTCTCGTAACATACCATCTAGGAATTTAGATAGTTATGCTGATCAAGCATAGGTTCTCTAAAAGGAACATGAGCTGTGTTTGAGAGCCTTCAGTTCCGTGTCTGCTCTACTTATCACCAAACATGACACCAGTATGAATACTTGTCTGTATAGGACTAGACACATACGCCATGCATTATGTAACATGCACGCACTTATAGACGATCTCACTTACAATATGAGTATAACTGGGTTCTAATGCGGACATGAACTATTTGTTTACAAGCTGTTACTGCAATGAAAGACGTTATAACCGCTAATCGAATTAGTATGCACACATGCACACACGCACACTCAGAACGACAAGAATCGACTTAAGTTGTGCTTACCTCGCGGTTTCGTAATGAACTCTCACATCGGATCGCATTGGTTCAAATTGTTTTAAAGTAAGTTTATTTATGTTTTACATTTATTTCTACAAATGCAGTATTACATAACCTCTTCTTCGCCAAAAACTCTCAGCACTGCTTCGTATTTTGCTATGTTTCCAACATGGTTATAACTTGTAAATATGCAACATGCTGTATATGAATTAAACTCAAGACGATAACCGCTCATTGTCCCATAGATAATTACGTAACACATTTTGAATCAAGATTTTGAGCTACAGATAAAGGTGGGTAATCAAATACTAAAATCGCCACCAAACCCAATACTGTTACCATATTTTCTACCACAAATAGACTCAAGCAAAACATTTGAATTCGCATAGACCAGTTATATTATTTTAGTCCGCTAAACAACACCACGTGTTCAATTACTTAATAATGTAACAAACGACAGCTCATGATCATATTACTCATCTAACGCATACACCACTAGCACATTTCCACATAATATTTTCACATTCAAACGTCTCAGATATACTCAAATGCATTTGCCTGTTTCCTAGATTCTGTCCATTTTTTACAGAAGATTTAAAGCAACTGCACGCGTTGTGTAGACTACTCTTGAAGTTCCAGTTTATCCCTCTACTCCATAATTTTGCCTTTCTATTCCTTTGCAAACAGGGAACACCCAGATCAGGCGGCTCCTACAGATCTGCTCTGTTTGCTTGACATTACATAGAGATGAATATACAGTTTCTGCCATAGTCTAACATCCGTATCTTCATGTGCTATTGCAACAATTAATTTAATATAATATTTATAAAGTAATTATTTCTCATTTAAATATTCGTGGAGTAAATAATTAACAATTAATTGCTAACAGTTTGCTGACAGGATGAATGTTCCTTCCTTGTCAGTTGGCCAACTAAGTTAAAAAAAATTCGCTGTAGTTTATTACAAAACCCAAAGTCAGACATAACCACAGGTAGATAATTTGCCAAAATGTCTCTCAGTGGAATGAATGTTCGGTAGTACAGTAGAGTTGAAACAAATTGTGAGCACATTAAGGTTTGTTACTCTTTTAAACTTCTGTTAGAAACAAACACCGTCGAAGAAGTGTTTAATGCAGCACTGGTGCTAATCAAACTGTTCCGAATGTTTATGAATTTTAAGGCAGTGTTACAGATGTTCCTTACGCTTCACTCATGTTTGCGCCTTTTTACAAGTAGAAAAGACCCAGATCAGGTGGTTCCTGTTGGAGCCGTCAGATCAGGATCCGCTCTATTTGTTTATGGACCAATACAGATCTGATGCTACAGCTTAAGTCATGTTCAGACACGCCCTTGTACATGATGACATTAAAGCACACGGGTATCCATGAGGATGAAGGAAAGGTAAATGTATGTTAAACACCTCATACAGTCAACACTCGTTCCACAATAGAAACTGGGCGAGCACCTCATACAGTCAACACTCGTTCCACAATAGAAACTGGGCGAGCACCTCATACAGTCAACACTCGTTCCACAATAGAAACTGCGCGAGCACCTTATACAGTCAACACTCGTTCCACAATAGAAACTGCGTGAGAACCTCATACAGTCAACACTCGTTCCACAATAGAAAAAGCGTGAGAACCTAATACAGTCAACACTCGTTCCACAATAGAAAAAGCGTGAGAAACTCATACAGTCAACACTCGTTCCACAATAGAAAAAGCGTGAGAACCTCATACAGTCAACACTCGTTCCACAATAGAAACTGGGCGAGCACCTCATACAGTCAACACTCGTTCCACAATAGAAACTGCGTGAGAACCTCATACAGTCAACACTCGTTCCACAATAGAAACTGGGCGAGCACCTCATACAGTCAACACTCGTTCCACAATAGAAACTGGACCAGCACCTCATACAGTCAACACTCGTTCCACAATAGAAAAAGCGTGATACAGTCAACACTCGTTCCACAATAGAAACTGCGTGAGCACCTCATACAGTCAACACTCGTTCCACAATAGAAAATGCGTGAGCACCTTATACAGTCAACACTCGTTCCACAATAGAAACTGCGCGAGCACCTTATACAGTCAACACTCGTTCCACAATAGAAACTGGACCAGCACCTCATACAGTCAACACTCGTTCCACAATAGAAAAAGCGTGATACAGTCAACACTCGTTCCACAATAGAAACTGCGCGAGCACCTTATACAGTCAACACTCGTTCCACAATAGAAAATGCGTGAGCACCTTATACAGTCAACACTCGTTCCACAATAGAAACTGCGCGAGCACCTTATACAGTCAACACTCGTTCCACAATAGAAACTGGACCAGCACCTCATACAGTCAACACTCGTTCCACAATAGAAAAAGCGTGAGAGCCTCATACAGTCAACACTCGTTCCACAATAGAAAATGCGTGAGCACCTCATACAGTCAACACTCGTTCCACAATAGAAACTGCGTGAGCACCTCATACAGTCAACACTCGTTCCACAATAAAATCTTGACGAGCACCCCATACAGTCAACACTCGTTCCACAATAGAAAAAGCGTGATACAGTCAACACTCGTTCCACAATAGAAACTGGGCGAGCACCTCATACAGTCAACACTCGTTCCACAATAAAATCTTGACGAGCACCTCATACAGTCAACACTCGTTCCACAATAGAAACTGCGTGAGAACCTTATACAGTCAACACTCGTTCCACAATAGAAACTGGTCGAGCACCTCATACAGTCAACACTCGTTCCACAAAAAGTACCTATGTATTGTCGTTTTAATGAACATTAGGTTATATTCAGTAAAAAATCGATTATTCGAACACTAAAATACGCATCCTTATCGATCTAAGACAGGTGACAGCTTAATGTAGGATGAAAGACATGCAAATAGTTCATCTATGAGCTATTGTGTGACTTCCACCATGCATTAAGTAGCTATCTGCCTAAATGTTTTCGATTCTTAATTATTAAAATTTTGAAGTATCGAGTATGTTAACAAAACAATTATGTTTCCAATATGTCAGTATAATGAACGTTCCGTTATAGCCAATGTCGTTATAACGAGTGTCCGCGGTACACTGCATGAACGTTCCGTTATAGCCAATGTCGTTATAACGAGTGTCCGCGGTACACTGCATGAACGTTCCGTTATAGCCAATGTCGTTATAACGAGTGTCCGCGGTACACTGCATGAACGTTCCGTTATAGCCAATGTCGTTATAACGAGTGTCCGCGGTACACTGCATGAACGTTCCGTTATAGCCAATGTCGTTATAACGAGTGTCCGCGGTACACTGCATGAACGTTCCGTTATAGCCAATGTCGTTATAACGAGTGTCCGCGGTACACTGCATGTACGTTCCGTTATAGCCAATGTCGTTATAACGAGTGTCCGCGGTACACTGCATGAACGTTCCGTTGTAGCCAATGTCGTTATAACGAGTGTCCGCGGTACACTGCATGAACGTTCCGTTATAGCCAATGTCGTTATAACGAGTGTCCGCGGTACACTGCATGTACGTTCCGTTATAGCCAATGTCGTTATAACGAGTGTCCGCGGTACACTGCATGAACGTTCCGTTATAGCCAAAGTCGTTATAACGAGTGTCCGCGGTACACTGCATGAACGTTCCGTTATATCCAATGTCGTTATAACGAGTGTCCGCGGTACACTGCATGAACGTTCCGTTATAGCCAAAGTCGTTATAACGAGTGTCCGCGGTACACTGCATGAACGTTCCGTTATATCCAATGTCGTTATAACGAGTGTCCGCGGTACACTGCATGAACGTTCCGTTATATCCAATGTCGTTATAACGAGTGTCCGCGGTACACTGCCTGAACGTTCCGTTATATCCAATGTCGTTATAACGAGTGTCCGCGGTACACTGCATGAACGTTCCGTTATATCCAATGTCGTTATAACGAGTGTCCGCGGTACACTGCATGAACGTTCCGTTGTAGCCAATGTCGTTATAACGAGTGTTCGCGGTACACTGCCTTAGAATATTCTTGACAACTACAGTCTAATTGCATTAATTCGGATCTCGTTTTCTCGTAATGACGGGATAACTCGTACGTATTGCAAAGTCCCAGTACACTGCCTATTGTTTTCTCTATAAAAAATGATGCAATTATAAGGAAATGAAAAACTCGGAAAATTCAAAAATTCGGATGTGTTAAATGGTTTGCGTTATTAAGGATGAACTTTTAGGATATTGCCATCAGGCCAACTAATCGAAATGCTGTTTTTGTCGCAACAGCTTATTGCTAAAGCAGAAGTTAAACATTTCGAACAGCTGGTAATAGACAGATAGATGGGTTAGTAAACATATATTATTGGTTAATGAACATACTCTTTACAAAAGGAGATTTGGAACAAAATTGTAGACACATTTTATCTGGCATTTCCCTCATATTAAAACGCCTTTTCACGCATTCGCAAACAGGGTAGACCCAGATCTGTAGCGTGATTTGTGTTTGCTTTTGACATAGATCTGTTTCTACAGTTTTTGCCAAAGCAAAAATATCTATTGGAAGTTTGCATTAGTAAAAAATAGCTAATTAATATTCATGTTGTAATTACATGTATATATTTTACAGGAATAACTAACAGGGAAAGGGTAAACTTGCGCGAATGAACCGTGCGTTTAGTTATGAATGTGTCACAATTATTTTTATTTGCTGCGTGTGTTAAACATTCTGCTAGATTTGTCACATCTTGGTCTACACTATTTGCAAAGGACATTAGTGAATCATGTCCTGCATTGTAAGGATTAACCGGGAATGTACGGTCGAATCAGAATGATTTCCGTTTGACACACATTTTAGTTGTTGGTAAAGCAGTACAATGAATTATTAAATTCCTGTAGCCTTTACATACTAGAGCCCAGTTCCCAGAGACGTAATCTACGAGGTTCGGTTTACATTGCATTTGCTGTTCGTATTTCATTGTGACACTAATTAAATGATCTTATCACGTAACGACAGAGCACACATACTGTCTTATTGCAGAAGAAGTGGATAACAAATGACGTCGTGATGAGTGTGTTGTGGGTCTTACGACGCTTGGCCGCAAATGACATGGATATAAATATTTCTGCCGCTAGTTGTGTTCGAACATGCGTCTCCAGGTGCGTACCTAGCGATACGCAAATGCGTAACATTAATCTGAAAGGTGAAAACATTATTATGGCCCGAATAGAACAAAAATCGAAGGCTAAGTGGTAGACTTTGACAGACGTTCTGTATAGTCATATAAGCTTTTACCCATGTACTCAGATTGTCGCCTTTTGAAGACTGTGTAAAAGCCACCTTTGAAACCATTGTGACAGGTAGAGCATATTTGCTCATAAGTATTATCACAATGGTTTCAAAACTACATGTACACAACCCCTTTTCTCTAATAAACGTTACTTTTTGGCACATCTATTCAAAGAGATTGAGTCTTAAATTGCCTTTGAGGGAATTGCTATATTATTTTTAATCCGTTATATGTGCTGCGAAATAATGCTGACATATACCCGAAAAATTACATCTACAGCTATCTAGCATTACAAACTTTTCCACGGTTGCAAGCTTATTGACCCCTACTGCAATACTGCGTACATTACATTTAAACTCAGCTACGCTCCTGTCTTGGTTAACGAGTGGATTGATGGTATGGTTGAAGACACGACACATAGGCTCCTAAACACATGTCGGTAATGACTGATGTCAAACTTGATCAACCTCACTTTTGTGTGATGGTGGTTGCAATGCATACAAATAAAATGAAAACATAAAATCTCTGCTTATATGTGGAGCAATTGGAGCTACTTTTAAATCAATCAAGCTTTTGAGACAATATTGTCTGCGTGTCCAGAGTACAATGTTATAAAACTTCTGAGTCTAAGTCTGAATTCATTATCAAGTATCTGAAAGTTGCAGATAGTAGAAAAATGGTAAGTGTCGTTGACATCCACTTACATAGAACTCGAAATAAAATATTGAACAAGAAAACGCACAAGCTGATTGAAATTGAAATTTAACAGAAATGAGCATTAGTGTTAACAGCGTCCATTAGTCCGTGTTCTTGAATGTAAACATAGAGGTCCATATAAGATTGTAATTTAAAACAATGTCCAGAATAATGAATTGGAGAAATGAAAATGTTAGCTCTGTAGCTCTGCAAGTGTTCATTTTAGAAGACTACAATGAAAGCAAACATGCAAGTAACAAAAAGTATAATAAACCCTTTCCCTAATAGATACAGTCTGTCGTGCATTTGCCAATACAGTAGATCCAGATAAGATCACTAATTATTTAATTTAGATCTGGATCTACAGTGGCTAACATTACCAAATATTACAGTGTTCATAATGCTATATTTACATTCGCCCTGCAACGTCCTTATATAACCTTATTCTAAAAAGAAAATTGCATAACCTCATGAACACCGGAAGCACGTCATTCATTTCTTAAATATAAGAAATACAATGGAATATAAATATAAGAAATAAATGACGTGCTCCCGGTGTTCATGGGTTATGCAACGCATAGCTTTACGAACAAAGATTCACGTGAAGCCCTTCGGGCTTCACTAACTTTGCTCGTAAAGCTATGCGTTGCATAACCTCATGAACACCGGAAGCACGTCATTCATTTCTTAAATAATGAAAATGGTTAAATAATATAAATGATTAATTAGTATCATGGGACCATTACTTTTTACGTGAATAATTAAGAAATGAATGACGTGCTTCCGGTGTTCATGAGGTTATGCAACGCATAGCTTTACGAGCAAAGTTAGTGAAGCCCGAAGGGCTTCACGTGAATCTTTGCTCGTAAAGCTATGCGTTGCATAACCCATGAACACCGGGAGCACGTCATTCATTTTTTATATTTATATTCCATAGTATTTCTTATATTTAAGAAATGAATGACGTGCTTCCGGTGTTCATGAGGTTATGCAACTTTCTTTTTAGAATAAGGTTATATAATGACGTTGCAGGGCGAATGTAAATATTCATAAATAAAGGGATAGTAATGACACATATAACTATTTAACACATTTATACTCATGTTATTTAAGGAAACCCTGTCCAGATTTTACTTTGGAGCCCATCCATTGATAATGTGGATGAGTCACAACAAACGAAATAGTTGCTGGTATAAGTCATTAAAATGATGCGTTAAGCAAACAGTGCAGACCCTGCCTGACCGGAGTGTTCCTTCAAGAACCCTGTGATCTGGGTCTACATTGTTTGCCACTGACCTTTTTTAAAATCGGACAGACGGACAGACAGAAGGACGGGCGACACGCACAAAACAATGTCTCCCCAGTATACTGGGGAGACATAATTAATGAGCGCACGTGGGTACCAAGCGGCAAACCTCACAAGGTTATTGTTTAGACATAACGCAAAATGTATCGGCGGTGATGATTGATAGATATTCTTTATTTCCTCCACTTATGGAGAATATAACATCTCAAACCCTCTACCTCATAGATACGCTATGTCACGTCTTTGAAAATATAATAGGAGCGATCTGGTCAGAGTCTGCTTTGTTTGCTTTTTTGAATAATTTAGATATCATTCTACAGTTATCCTGCGTTCATATGCCATGATAAATACCATCTAATTAATATTCATAGTGGCATTAGTTCCCACAGAGTATTCGTTGTGTAAGGGATAAAATTCTGACTTTATTTTTCTCCTCATCGTACATACTATAACTCTTTCGGTGTGTTTCAATGTACTAGACATACTGATTTAAAAACCAATTCTAGATTGTACTAGACATACTGATTTAAACACAAATACTACATCGTGCTAGACATACTACATGTAGTTTAAACACACATACTTTATCGTACTAGATATTCATGTACTAGTTTAAACACAAACAATACATCGTGCTAGACATACTGGTTTAAACACAAATACTTTATCATACTAGACATACTAGTTTAAACACAAACAATACATCGTACTAGACATACTAGTTTAAACACAAATACTTTATCGTACTAGACATACTAGTATAAACACAAACAATACATCGTACTAGACACACTGGTTTAAACACAAATAGTACATTGTACTAGACATACTAGTTTAAACAATACTACTTCATCGTACTAAACATACTAGTTTAAACACAATTAATACATCGTACTAGACATAGTAGTTTAAACACAAACACTGGATCGTACTAGACATACAAGTTTAAACACAAATAATACATCGTTGACATACTAGTTTAAACACAAATACTACAAATTACAATTATTAGACATTTATTACATCAATAGTCATATCTAAAATGATCTGATTATGAATATTATTTAGATGACACATGCAACCATAACATATTGGCTATGGCAAAAACTGTAGAATCAAGTATACACTATTTCATATGCAAACAGAGCAGACACTGATAAGACGGCTCCTCTAGGAGCCGTCTGATCTGGGTCTACTCTGTTTGCAAAGGATTTAAAAGGCAATTCTCGAGTAAATGATTAACAACTTAAAGACAACATTTCAAGACAACACGCTGTATAATATTTCACATGTATATTGAACACTATGATGAAAGTAATCTGCAGAAAATGTTATTAATGCGATTCAGGTTAAATGTGTACTCAAATTAAAATCGCCATTTCTCCACCAAACTCTATGTTGTGACCACTCTTCGAGACGTTCTAAAGAGTGGTCACAACCTAGGAGTGGTCACAACCTAGGGTTTGGAAGAGTGGTCACAACCTAGGGTTTGGAAGAGTGGTCACAGCCTAGGGTTTGGAAGAGTGGTCACAACCTAGGGTTTGGAAGAGTGGTCACAACCTAGAGTTTGGAAGAGTGGTCACAACCTAGAGTTTGGAAGAGAAAAAAATAAGTTATTTTTGAATATGTTTTAATTTACGCATCTTATCTGGACTTATGTAAAATATATCGTAAAATGTCAAGCACATAATTAGTCTACGATATATCAAACCGGTCTGACTCTACTATTTTTGTGTCATCTGCCCGAGAGGCAGTGTGTAACTTAGGGATCACTTTTCCGTCATATATCCGTCTGTCTGTCTGTCTGTCTGTCTGTCCGTATGTCTGTCTGTCCGTCTGTCTGTCTGTCTGTCCGTGACACTTTCTTTTTTTTTATTGTGACACATCTCCCAGCAGGTGGCACATGTGTTCCTTCGAACACTCGTGTTTATGATAAGTGTAGATAAGTGTAAATTTTGTTCACTTCATTGCAAAACATCGAACCTACGAGTCAATGTGCACGTTCGTAATTGATCATACAACAAATTGAAATCACTTCTGATTTCCATTGTAAGTGTTTCTACAGATATTTTACATAAAAGGCGTCAAAGATACGGTCCAGACAACAGTAGAATCCCAGTTACAACGGGTGTATACCAGTACAAATTACCAATACTCCATGTACTCTACCACTGTCCAAAGCTAACAGTTGAACTATAATATATCGAAGTCGGATAACTTGAGCTTCCGGATATATATACAAGTAAATGTTCTGTCCTTTCAAAATGTACGATACAGAATTGTTCTAAAACATATCACTACACACATCTAGAAACACATGCGACAGCTAAATGAAGGTCGAAAATAAATACTGAAAGCATTACTTTAGGCCTGCATTAGGCTGTGAACTTGAGAAATTGATTAGAAAATCAGATAAGAAAACGAATCAGTCGACCCTCTGTTATCTCGAAATAATTTGTATGGTACTTTGAAGTTCGAGATATCGAAGTTCAACTATAATTATGTGGAATCAATTCGGCATAACATCAGAAAAAACGCATTATTACAAATAGAATCTGATACTGCAATTATCATGGACAATTTTACTACCTCGTATACTATGACATAGTGTGTATTGATTGACTTGTCAAACGTTATCACAACAACAATCTGGTGTCATTCGTAAGAAAGCGACAGTTATGGAATAAATTGGACGTTTATGTATCTAGAATTCCACAGAACTCACAAACACTGACGAATGGTATTATCAGCATCGAGGAGAAACAAGAGCCGTGTGCGGCGCCAACGCTTATCTGATTTGGTGCTTGGCAGCTAAATTAAAACTTTTGAAAAAGGGCAATAACTCAAACATTTGGAAATCAAGAGTTATAGTTCTTATGTAGGGACATTCTCCTCAGAGAGATCTACCAACCTATGATGTTTTATGTTGATACCTCTTATACGGTTCGAGTAATGAGCTACATTAAATATTTTGCACGCCGCCCCGACAACGACGACAACGCCTACGACCCAGTGATTACAACACCTCGACGTTTCTTCGAAACAGACGAGCTTAAAATGAAAATCATACGAAATATATATGTCTTTTTTTATTTAAACCGTTACTCCAAAGTCACGAATTTAATGCATTCGCAAACAGAGTAGACCCAGATCAGACGGCTCCAGCAGGAAATTAAATAAAATTGATACGAGTTTGCAGTTTATTCCGTGGCCAATATGACAGGCGATCATATGTCATTATAAAACTTAATCTGATTAATATTCATGATGTCATTGAGTAATAGAATAAAGTATTTAAAGCTATTACAGAAATACTCCTATCTTCTATAAGTATAAGTAACGTTATACAACGATGTCTATTGTTTGCTTATTTCTAAAAAGTATCTAGATTTGCTTTGTTGACTATATCTTCATGGGATAATATTGGTATTGCAATATAAAACAGTCTGACAGTGACGTCATAAACACGCCAATGTGTTGGTATAATTTTGAAAAGGAATTAGATCTAGATTTTTTGCAGATAATGAGAGCATCATTCAACTTTACATTCGCAAAAGGGTCAATGGCGAATGCAGAGCTCTGAAATTATTTTGAGTTTAAGAAAGCAGGTGGACCGAAACAGCCGTCAGCTATTGCCTTTTTCACTTTCTATGGCACTTTTTAAGGGCTACAATGTATGTGATAGAAAACAATCTTACATTTTGTTCATTACAAATTGTTTATAAGAAACTCGTTAACTGTAATGAAGATGATACTCGCTAAAGGTCGTGTCATATAGTGTGTTATATCCGTTCGTAATTGTAGTAAACTCGTTTCATAATAACAGTTTGGAATGAACACTCATAGAAGATTCACTCTATCTCATACTGTTATAACATTCCGCCTGTATGTGGCAGGCATGCTCTCCTATTAAAAAGAGCAATTTTCGTCTTGAATGTAAGACCTTTTTTAGAAATACAATTAAATGCAAAGATGTTTTGCCTTGCAATTTCACTGTAAACATAATTACCACATTGCAAAAACATTAAATTTGTTCGGTTTTACTTGTTGTACTCGTATAGCTAGATCGATATAGACAATTAAATTAAATGCCTGTATCAAAATTGTCTCAAGAGTTTTATGCATAGAAAGAAAACAGCTTGACATTCCGGATGTTTTACAGTTGTCACATTCCATTCAGTTTTTAACTTTTTGTTTTCTGGTGAACGATATTTTATTACACTCTCATATTTACGCTCTCTGTCGTCTCTGTAAAAATCACTTTTTGAAACAATTTCTAATAACTAGAGCATTTGCTTCATGGGAGCAAAGCTCTATTTATGTCAGTGGTTTAAATGCTCCTCCATTTCAGTAGATTTTTTTCTTTTTTCAAAGAGGCTAGGTCTAAAATAGCATATGGGGGAATTGGGCTAATTGTGCACTTTATTTCCAGAATATCATGTAGTACCATATGAGAGTAGGAGATTGGATAAACAAATTAAAGAATTGGATGTGAACGTATTCCGTCCCCTCAAAGTGAAATTGAAATTATGATTTTCAAAGAGACGCAGTTCTGCGAAAAGGAAAAGATAATGTAAGCTTGCCACAAATATAGTTCATGTACTGGTGAGCGGTATCGTTGAAGTTCTTAAATATGTCAAAGACATGTTTTAGGGTGTCATGATTATTGCACAATGAATCACGTTTACAACATTAGGTATGTTATCTATCAAATATATAACATCTTAACTCTTTACTCCATACGTACGTTTTTATACGTCTTTGCAAACTGAATGGACACGGACTAGACGACTCCCACAGGAGTCGTCCGATCAGGGTCCACTCTGTTCGCTTATGATATAATGTAGATATGAATCTATAGTTTCTGCCACGATAAAAACGTCTGTGCCTATGTGCTATTATAACACTTTTCAGTTCATCTAATTGTCATTATATTTACATGAATAATTATCGTGTAAGGGTTAAAGATAATAAGTATGCAGTTTAAAATGTTTGTTTACGTCCGACGAGGTTTAAACCTTTACTCCATGAATGCTCATGTAAGAAATCATGGATACTAACTACATGTAGATCAATGGTTATAATAGCGCATGAGCTCCGAAAGTGGTGGCTGTGACTGAAATTACAGAATCGTACCTATATTATACATGTATCATGCAAACAGAGCAAACCCTGATAAGACGACTCCTACAGGAGCCGTTTGATCTGGGTGTACTCTGTTTTCAAGCGTATTTATGGAGAAAGGGTTAATTGACCTACTTGTATAGTTGTCAACGAGAATCAGTGAAAGGAAACTCATAGTAAATGTGTTGTGTATCATAAACAAACAGTCAACAGAGGAAGATCAATACCAATTATCCGGATTGGGTTCTGGCAGGATACACAAGACAAAATTTGTGTCGTGCCAGTAAAAGCTTTTTCGATGCTTGATCTATTTCGGGAGTCTCCAAAGACATAACTCTCTCTTTGAAAGGGTGACTCAAACGTCAAAATAGCCTTTTAACTATGTCTCACACCGCGATCAGTTGTTGAACTATTTAATGCTTTGCCCGCCATGCGCAATCTGCCTCGCATTTGCAAACAGCTTAGATCCAGATGAGACGCCAAGTAACTCGGCATCTCATTAGGATCCAAGCTGTTTGACACTGGGTCAATAGTGTTTGTCAAATGCTTGATCGAATCGAAAGTCGGCAACATGCCAAGGGCTGAGATCAATACTGCAAGGAGGGCTCTATCGTGCAGGCAAAATATTGAGAGAAAAATCAACAAAAAAAACCCAATAAAATAATACAATAAAGATCCTGTTGTCTATATAATTCCCTTAACATTCACTCCATGAGTATTCATGTTAGAAATGATGCCATCATGAATATCAATTAGAGCAGTTTTTTATAATGAGCGCACGAATATGTTGGGACAATGCAGAAGTTGCAATGATGAATCATATCTAATTATCATTCCACACAGAGCGGGTCGAGATCAGACGGTTACTGCAGGTTTATTCTGTTGCAAAGGCGTAGAAAGGCGTATTTAGAGCGTAAAGGCTTAAACTGTAAACTGCAGGTCTATGTATAGTTATACTCTATAATTTTATAATATATAAAGGGTTTTACATATATCCCTGCATGTATACGCCATCTTGTTTCCGATCCATGTGTTCACAGTAGAAATTGCGATACAGGACAAGCGATGATGGTTCTGGGACAGATTGAGATCAGAGTATATCTTTTGTCGGTTTGCGGTTGAGGTATGTCCTGGGACAATCGGCGATTCTACTAGGACAGAATTCGATCACAATTTGTCCTAGGACAAACCGTGGCTCTACTAGAGAAATCAGTAATTCTACGTTAGATAAAAAAATATATACTGAATCATTTCACACCTAATAAGGACTATACATAATGAGGTAATTAAGGATTATATTTTTGTTACATTGTTTTTAAATTCATTTGAAGACCGAGTTAAAAATCATTTGGCAAATACAGTTGAACTTCGTAATCTCAAACTCGGATATCTGAACTTCGGGATAACTTGAAGTTAAGATCGGTTCTTTCAAATTTTACAATGCATACATGAAATTATTATAAAATGTACCATTAACCGTATTTAGAAACACGTGACAGTTTAATGCAGGTCGAAAGTAATGCTGAAGGTTCCTATAGGAGCTTTCAGTATCACTTAAAATCTGCATTAATTTGTTTATTTGTCCAGATTATAATGACTGAAACATTTGTTATAATTTGTATGATCCATTGAAGTTCGTGATATCGAAGTACCTTGGCTCCAGCACCTTGTACCTTGGCTCCAGAACCCTGTACCTTAGCTCCAGAACCCTGTACCTTGGCTCCAGAACCCTGTACCTTAGCTCCAGAACCCTGTACCTTGGCTCCAGAACCCTGTACATTGGCTCCAGAACCCTGTACCTTAGCTCCAGAACCCTGTACATTGGCTCCAGAACCCAGTACCTTGGCTCCAGAACCCTGTACATTGGCTCCAGAACCCTGTACCTTGGCTCCAGAACCCTGTACCTTAGCTCCAGAACCCTGTACCTTGGCTCCAGAACCCTGTACATTGGCTCAAGAACCATGTACCTTGGCTCCAGAACCCTGTACCTTAGCTCCAGAACCCTGTACATTGGCTCCAGAACCCTGTACCTTAGCTCCAGAGCCCTGTACCTTGGCTCCAGAACCCTGTACATTGGCTCCAGAACCCTGTACATTGGCTCCAGAACACTGTATCTTGGCTCCAGAACCCTATACCTTGGTTCCAGAACCCTGTAACTTAGCTCCAGAACCCTGTACCTTAGCTCCAGAACTCTGTACCTTGGCTCCAGAACCCTGTACATTGGCTCCAGAACCCTGTACATTGGCTCCAGAACCCTGTACCTTGGCTCCAGAACCCTATACCTTGGCTCCAGACCCTATACCTTGGCTCCAGAACCCTGTACCTTAGCTCCAGAACCCTGTACCTTAGCCCCAGAACCCTGTACCTTAGCTCCAGAACCATGTACCTTAGCGCCAGAACCCTGTACCTTGGCTCCAGAACCCTGTACATTGGCTCAAGAACCCTGTACCTTAGCTCCAGAACCCTGTACCTTGGCTCCGAAACCCTGTACATTGGCTCCAGAACCCTGTACCTTGGCTCCAGAACCCTGTACATTGGCTCCAGAACCCTGTACCTTGGCTCCAGAACCCTGTACATTGGCTCCAGAACCATGTACATTGGCTCCAGAACCCGGTACCTTAGCTGCAGAACCCTGTACCTTGGCTCCAGAACCCTGTACCTTGGCTCCAGAACCCTGTACCTTGGCTCCAGAACCCTGTACCTTAGCTCCAGAACCCTGTACCTTTTCTCCAGAACCCTGTACCTTAGCTCCAGAACCCTGTACATTGGCTCCAGAACCCTGTACATTTGCTCCAGAACCCTGTACATTGGCTCCAGAGCCCTGTACATTGGCTCCAGAACCTTGTACCTTGGCTCCAGAACCCTGTACATTGGCTCCAGAACCCTGTACCGTGGCTCCAGAACCCTGTACATTGGCTCCAGAACCCTGTACCTTAGCTCCAGAACCCTGTACCATGGCTCCAGAACCCTGTACATTGGCTCCAGAACCCTGTACATTGGCTCCAAAACCCTGTACCTTGGCTCCAGAACCCTGTACCTTAGCTCCAGAATCCTGTACATTGGATCCAGAACCCTGTATCTTGGCTCCAGAACCCTGTACCTTGGCTCCAGAGCCCTGTACATTGGTTCCAGAACCCTGTACCTTGGCTCAAGATCCCTGTACCTTGGCTCCAGAACCTTGTACATTGGCTCCAGAACCCTGTATCTTAGCTCTAGAACCCTCACCTTAGCTCCAGAACCCTGTACAAGGGCTCCAGAACCCTGTACCTTGACTCCAGAACCCTGTAAATTGGCTTCAGAACCCAGTACCTTGGCTCCAGAACCCTGTACCTTGGCTCCAGAACCCTGTACCTTGGCTCCAGAACCCTGTACCTTAGATCCAGAATCCTGTACATTGGCTCCAGAACCCTGTACCTTGGCTCCAGAACCCTATACCTTGGCTCCAGAACCCTGTACCTTAGCTCCAGAACCCTGTACCTTAACCCCAGAACCCTGTACCTTAGCTCCAGAACCCTGTACCTTAGCGCCAGAACCCTGTACCTTGGCTCCAGAACCCTGTACATTGGCTCAAGAACCCTGTACCTTAGCTCCAGAACCCTGTACCTTGGCTCCGGAACCCTGTACATTGGCTCCAGAACCCTGTACCTTGGCTCGAGAACCCTGTACATTGGCTCCAGAACCCTGTACCTTGGCTCCAGAACCCTGTACATTGGCTCCAAAACCATGTACCTTGGCTCCAGAACCCTGTATCTTAGCTGCAGAACCCTGTACCTTGGCTCCAGAACCCTGTACCTTGGCTCCAGAACCCTGTACCTTGGCTCCAGAACCCTGTACCTTAGCTCCAGAACCCTGTACCTTATCTCCAGAACCCTGTACCTTAGCTCCAGAACCCTGTACATTGGCTCCAGAACCCTGTACATTTGCTCCAGAACCCTGTACATTGGCTCCCGAGCCCTGTACATTGGCTCCAGAACCTTGTACCTTGGCTCCAGAACCCTGTACATTGGCCCCAGAACCCTCTACCGTGGCTCCAGAACCCTGTACCTTGGCTCCAGAACACTGTACATTGGCTCCAGAACCCTGTACGTTGGCTCCAGAACCCTGTACCTTAGTTCCAGAACCCTGTACCTTCGCTCCAGAACCCTTTAAATTGGCTCCAGAACCCTGTACATTGGCTCCAGAACCCTGTACCTTGGCTCCAGAACCCTGTACCTTAGCTCCAGAACCTTGAACATTGGCTACAGAACCCTGTACCTTGGCTCCAGAACCCTGTACCTTAGCTCCAGAATCCTGTACATTGGCTCCAGAACCCTGTACCTTGGCTCCAGAACCATGTACCTTGGTTCCAGAGCCCTGTACATTGGTTCCAGAATCCTGTACCTTGGCTCAAGAACCCTGTACCTTAGCTCCAGAACCCTGTACATTGGCTCCAGAACCCTGTATCTTAGCTCCAGAACCCTCACCTTAGCTCCAGAACCCAGTACATTGGCTCCAGAACCCTGTACCTTGGCTCCATAACCCTGTACATTGGCTTCAGAACCATGTACCTTGGCTCCAGAACCCTGTACCTTGGCTCCAGAACCCTGTACCTTGGCTCCAGAACCCTGTACCTTAGCTCCAGAATCCTGTACATTGGCTCCAGAACCCTGTACCTTGGCTCCAGAACCCTGTACCTTAGCTCCAGAACCCTGTACCTTAGCCCCAGAAACCTGTACCTTAGCTCCAGAACCCTGTACCTTAGCCCCAGAACCCTGTACCTTAGCTGCAGAACCCTGTACCTTGGCTCCAGAACCCTGTACCTTGGCTCCAGAACCCTGTACCTTAGCTCCAGAACCCTGTACCTTGGCTCCGGAACCCTGTACATTGGCTCCAGAACCCTGTACCTTGGCTCCAGAACCCTGTACATTGGCTCCAGAATCCTGTACCTTGGCTCCAGAACCCTGTACATTGGCTCCAGAACTCTGTACCTTGGCTCCAGAACCCTGTACCTTAGCTGTAGAACCCTGTACCTTGGCTCCAGAACCCTGTACCTTGGCTCCAGAACCCTGTACCTTAGCTCCAGAACCCTGTACATTGGCTCCAGAACTCTGTACATTTGCTCCAGAACCCTGTACTTTGGCTCCAGAACCCTGTACCTTGGCTCCAGAGCCCTGTACATTGGTTCCAGAACCCTGTACCTTAGCTCAAGAAACCTGTACCTTGGCTCCAGAACCCTGTACATTGGCTCCAGAACCCTGTATCTTAGCTCCAGAACCCTCACCTTAGCTCCAGAACCCTATACATTGGCTCCAGAACCCTGTACTTTGGCTCCAGAACCCTGTACATTGGCTTCAGAACCCAGTACCTTGGCTCCAGAACCCTGTACCTTGGCTCCAGAACCCTGTACCTTGGCTCCAGAACCCTGTACCTTAGCTCCAGAATCCTGTACGTTGGCTCCAGAACCCTGTACCTTGGCTCAAGAACCCTGTACCTTGGCTCCAGAGAGCCCTGTACATTGGTTTCAGAACCCTGTAACTTGGCTCAAGAACCCTGTACCTTGGCTCCAGAACCCTGTACATTGGCTCCAGAACCCTGTATCTTAGCTCCAGAACCCTCACCTTAGCTCCAGAACCCCTGTACCTTGGCTCCAGAACCCTGTACCTTGGCTCCAGAACCCTGTACATTGGCTTCAGAACCCTGTACCTTGGCTCCAGAACCCTGTACCTTGGCTCCAGAACCCTGTACCTTGGCTCCAGAACCCTGTACCTTAGCTCCAGAATCCTGTACATTGGCTCCAGAACCCTATACCTTGGCTCCAGAACCCTGTAGCTTAGCTCCAGAACCCTGTACCTTAGCCCCAGAACCCTGTACCTTAACTCTAGAACCCTGTACCTTAGCTGCAGAACCCTGTACCTTGGCTCCAGAACCCTGTACATTGGCTCAAGAACCCTGTACCTTGGCTCCAGAACCCTGTACCTTGGCTCCAGAACCCTGTACATTGGCTCCAGAACCCTGTACCTTGGCTCCAGAACCCTGTACATTGGTTCCAGAACCCTGTACCTTGGCTCCAGAACCCTGTACATTAGCTCCAGAACCCTGTACCTTGGCTCCAGGACCCTGTACCTTAGCTGCAGAACCCTATACCTTGGCTCCAGAACCCTGTACCTTGGCTTCAGAACCCTGTACCTTAGCTCCAGAACCCTGTACCTTGGCTCCAGAACCCTGTACCTTAGCTCCAGAACCTTGAACATTGGCTACAGAACCCTGTACCTTGGCTCCAGAACCCTGTACCTTAGCTCCAGAATCCTGTACATTTGCTCCAGAACCCTGTACCTTGGCTCCAGAACCCTGTACCTTGGCTCCAGAGCCCTGTACATTGGTTCCAGAACCCTGTACCTTGGCTCCAGAACCCAGTACCTTGGCTCCAGAACCCTGTACCTTGGCTCCAGAACCCTGTATCTTAGCTCCAGAACCCTCACCTTAGCTCCAGAACCCTGTACATTGGCTCCAGAACCCTGTACCTTGGCTCCAGAACCCTGTACATTGGCTTCAGAACCCAGTACCTTGGCTCCAGAACCCTGTACCTTGGCTCCAGAACCCTGTACCTTGGCTCCAGAACCCTGTACCTTAGCTCCAGAATCCTGTACATTGGCTCCAGAACCCTGTACCTTGGCTCAAGTACCCTGTACCTTGGCTCCAGAGAGCCCTGTACATTGGTTTCAGAACCCTGTAACTTGGCTCAAGAACCCTGTATCTTGGCTCGAGAACCCTGTACATTGGCTCCAGAACCCTGTATCTTAGCTCCAGAACCCTCACCTTAGCTCCAGAACCCTGTACCTTGGCTCCAGAACCCTGTACCTTGGCTCCAGAACCCTGTACATTGGCTCCAGAACCCTGTACCTTGGCTCCAGAACCCTGTACCTTGGCTTCAGAGCCCTGTACCTTAGCTCCAGAACCCTGTACCTTGGCTCCAGAAATCTGTACCTTTGCTCAAGAACCCTGTACATTGGCTCCAGAACCCTGTACCTTAGCTCCAGAACCCTGTACATTTGCTCCAGAACCCTGTACCTTGGCTCCAGAACACAGTACCTTGGCTCCAGAACCCTGTACCTTAGCTCCAGAACCCTGTACATTGGCTCAAGAACCCTGTACCTTAGCTCCAGAACCCTGTACCTTGGCTCTAGAACCCTGTACATTGGCTCCAGAACCCTGTACATTGGCTCCACAACCCTGTACATTGGCTCCAGAACCCTGTACCTTGGCTCCAGAACCCTGTACACTGGCTCCAGAACCCTGTACCTTGGCTCCAGAACCCTGTACATTGGCTTCAGAACCCAGTACCTTGGCTCCAGAACCCTGTACCTTGGCTCCAGAACCCTTTACCTTGGCTCCAGAACCCTGTACCTTAGCTCCAGAATCCTGTACATTGGCTCCAGAACCCTGTACATTGGCTCCAGAACCCTGTACCTTGGCTCCAGAGAGCCCTGTACATTGGTTTCTGAACCCTGTAACTTGGTTCAAGAACCATGTACCTTGGCTCCAGAACCCTGTACATTGGCTCCAGAACCCTGTATCTTAGCTCCAGAACCCTCACCTTAGCTCCAGAACCCTGTACCTTAGCTCCAGAACCCTGTACCTTGGCTCCAGAACCCTGTACATTGGCTCCAGAACCCTGTACCTTGGCTCCAGAACCCTGTACCTTGGCTTCAGAACCCTGTACTTTAGCTCCAGAACCCTGTACCTTGTCTCCAGAAATCTGTACCTTGGCTCAAGAACCCTGTACATTGGATCCAGAACCCTGTACCTTGGCTCCAGAACCCTGTACCTTAGCTCCAGAACCCTGTACCTTAGCTCCAGAACACTGTACCTTTGCTCCAGAACCCTGTACCTTGGCTCCAGAACCCAGTACCTTGGCTCCAGAACCCAGTACCTTGGCTCCAGAACCCTGTACCTTGGCTCCAGAACCCAGTACCTTGGCTCCAGAACCCAGTACCTTGGCTCCAGAACCCTGTACCTTGGCTCCAGAACCCTATACCTTGGCTCCAGAACCCTGTACCTTGGCTCCAGAACCCAGTACCTTGGCTCCAGAACCCTGTACCTTAGCTCCAGAACCCTGTACATTGGCTCAAGAACCCTGTACCTTAGCTCCAGAACCCTGTACCTTGGCTCCAGAACCCTGTACATTGGCTCCAGAACCCTGTACATTGGCTCCACAACCCTGTACATTGGCTCCAGAACCCTGTACCTTGGCTCCAGAACCCTGTACACTGGCTCCAGAACCCTGTACCTTGGCTCCACAACTCTGTACCTTAGCTGCAGAACCCAGTACCTTGGCTCCAGAACACTGTACCTTGGCTGCAGAACCCTGTACCTTGGCTCCAGAACCCTGTACATTGGCTCCAGAACCCTATACCTTGGCTCCAGAACCCTGTACATTGGCTTCAGAACCCAGTACTTTGGCTCCAGAACCCTGTACCTTGGCTCCAGAACCCTGTACCTTGGCTCCAGAACCCTGTACCTTGGCTCCAGAACCCTGTACCTTAGCTCCATAATCCTGTACATTGGCTCCAGAACCATGTACCTTGGCTCCAGAACACTGTACCTTGGCTCCAGAGCCCTTTACATTGGTTCCAGAACCCTGTACCTTGGCTCCAGAGACCTTTACATTGGTTCCAGAACCCTGTACCTTGGCTCAAGAACCCTGTACCTTGGCTCCAGAACCCTGTACATTGGCTCCAGAACCCTGTACCTTGGCTCCAGAACCCTGTACATTGGCTCCAGAACCCTGTATCTTAGCTCCAGAACCCTCACCTTAGCTCCAGAACCCTGTACATTGGCTCCAGAACCCTGTACCTTGGCTCCAGAACCCTGTACATTGGCTCCAGAACCCTGTACCTGGGCTCCAGAACGCTGTACCTTGGCTCCAGAACCCTCTACCTTGGTTTCAGAACCCTGTACCTTAGCTCCAGAACCCTGTACCTTGGCTCCAGAACCCTGTACCTTGGCTCAAGAACCCTGTACCTTGGCTGCACAACCCTGTACCTTAGCTCCAGAACCATGTACATTGGCTCCAGAACCCTGTACATTGGCTCCAGAACCCTGTACCTTGGCTCCAGAACCCTGTACCTTGGCTCCAGAACCCTATACCTTAGCTCCAGAACCCTGTACCTTGGCTCCAGAACCCTGTACATTGGCTCCAGAACCCAGTACCTTGGCTCCAGAACCCTGTACCTTAGCTCCAGAACCCTGTACCTTGGCTCCAGAACCCTGTACATTGGCTCAAGAACCTTGTACCTTAGCTCCAGAACCCTGTACATTGGCTCCAGAACCCTGTACATTGGCTCCAGACCCCTGTACCTTGGCTCCACAACCCTGTACATTGGCTCCAGAACCCTGTACCTTGGCTACAGAACCCTGTACATTGGCTCCAGAACCCTGTACCTTGGCTCCAGAACCCTGTACCTTAGCTGCAGAACCCTGTACCTTGGCTCCAGAACCCTGTACCTTGGCTGCAGAACCCTGTACCTTGGCTCCAGAACCCTGTACTTTAGCTCCAGACCCTGTACCTTAGCTGCAGAACCCTGTACCTTAGCTCCAGAACCCTGTACATTGGCTCCAGAACCTTGTACTTTGGCTCCAGAACCCTGTACATTGGCTCCAGAACCCTGTACCTTTGCTCCAGAACCCTGTACATTGTCTCCAGAACCTGTACCTTGGCTCCAGAACCCTGTACCTTAGCTCCAGAACCCTGCACCTTGGCTCCAGAACCCTGTACATTGGCTCCAGAACCCTGTACATTGGCTCCAGAACCCTGTACCTTGGCTCCAGAACCCTGTACCTTGGCTCCAGAACCATGTACCTTAGCTCCAGAATCCTGTACATTGGCTCCAGAACCCTGTACCTTGGCTCAAGAACCCTGTACCTTGGCTCCAGAACCCTGTACATTAGCTCCAGAACCCTGTACATTGGCTCCAGAACCCTGTACCTTAGCTCCAGAACCCTGTACCTGGGCTCCAGAACCCTGTACATTGGCTCCAGAACCATGTACCTTGGCTCCAAAACCCTGTACATTGGCTCCAGAACCCTGTATCTTAGCTCCAGAACCCTCACCTTAGCTCCAGAACCCTGTACATTGGCTCCAGAACCCTGTACCTTGGCTCCAGAACCCTGTACATTGGCTCCAGAACCCTGTACCTTGGCTCCAGAACGCTGTACCTTGGCTCCAGAACCCTCTACCTTGGTTTCAGAACCCTGTACCTTAGCTCCAGAACCCTGTACCTTGGCTCCAGAACCCTGTACCTTGGCTCAAGAACCCTGTACATTGGCTCCAGAACCCTGTACCTTGGCTGCACAACCCTGTACCTTAGCTCCAGAACCCTGTACATTGGCTCCAGAACCCTGTACCTTGGCTCCAGAACCCTGTACCTTGGCTCCAGAACCCTATACCTTAGCTCCAGAACCCTGTACCTTGGCTCCAGAACCCTGTACCTTGGCTCCAGAACCCAGTACCTTGGCTCCAGAACCCTGTACCTTAGCTCCAGAACCCTGTACCTTGGCTCCAGAACCCTGTACATTGGTTCAAGAACCTTGTACCTTAGCTCCAGAACCCTGTACATTGGCTCCAGAACCCTGTACATTGGCTCCAGAACCCTGTACCTTGGCTCCAGAACCTTGAACATTGGCTACAGAACCCTGTACCTTGGCTCCAGAACCCTGTACCTTAGCTCCAGAATCCTGTACATTGGCTCCAGAACCCTGTACCTTGGCTCCAGAACCCTGTACCTTGGTTCCAGAGTCCTGTACATTGGTTCCAGAATCCTGTACCTTGGCTCAAGAACCCTGTACCTTAGCTCCAGAACCCTGTACATTGGCTCCAGAACCCTGTATCTTAGCTCCAGAACCCTCACCTTAGCTCCAGAACCCTGTACATTGGCTCCAGAACCCTGTACCTTGGCTCCATAACCCTGTACATTGGCTTCAGAACCATGTACCTTGGCTCCAGAACCCTGTACCTTGGCTCCAGAACCCTGTACCTTGGCTCCAGAACCCTGTACCTTAGCTCCAGAATCCTGTACATTGGCTCCAGAACCCTGTACCTTGGCTCCAGAACCCTGTACCTCAGCTCCAGAACCCTGTACCTTAGCCCAAGAACCCTGTACCTTAGCTCCAGAACCCTGTACCTTAGCCCCAGAACCCTGTACCTTAGCTGCAGAACCCTGTACCTTGGCTCCAGAACCCTGTACATTGGCTCCAGAACCCTGTACCTTAGCTCCAGAACCCTGTACCTTGGCTCCGGAACCCTGTACATTGGCTCCAGAACCCTGTACCTTGGCTCCAGAACCCTGTACATTGGCTCCAGAATCCTGTACCTTGGCTCCAGAACCCTGTACATTGGCTCCAGAACTCTGTACCTTGGCTCCAGAACCCTGCACCTTGGTTCCAGGGCCCTGTACATTGGTTCCAGAATCCTGTATCTTAGCTCCAGAACCCTCACCTTAGCTCCAGAACCCCTGTACCTTGGCTCCAGAACCCTGTACCTTAGCTCCAGAATCCTGTACATTGGCTCCAGAACCCTGTACCTTGGCTCCAGAACCCTGTACCTTGGTTCCAGAGCCCTGTACATTGGTTCCAGAATCCTGTACCTTGGCTCAAGAACCCTGTACCTTAGCTCCAGAACCCTGTACATTGGCTCCAGAACCCTGTATCTTAGCTCCAGAACCCTCACCTTAGCTCCAGAACCCTGTACATTGGCTCCAGAACCCTGTACCTTGGCTCCATAACCCTGTACATTGGCTTCAGAACCATGTACCTTGGCTCCAGAACCCTGTACCTTGGCTCCAGAACCCTGTACCTTGGCTCCAGAACCCTAGCTCCAGAATCCTGTACATTGGCTCCAGAACCCTGTACCTTGGCTCCAGAACCCTGTACCTTAGCTCCAGAACCCTGTACCTTAGCCCCAGAACCCTGTACCTTAGCTCCAGAACCCTGTACCTTAGCCCCAGAACCCTGTACCTTAGCTGCAGAACCCTGTACCTTGGCTCCAGAACCCTGTACCTTGGCTCCAGAACCCTGTACCTTAGCTCCAGAACCCTGTACCTTGGCTCCGGAACCCTGTACAATGGCTCCAGAACCCTGTACCTTGGCTCCAGAACCCTGTACATTGGCTCCAGAATCCTGTACCTTGGCTCCAGAACCCTGTACATTGGCTCCAGAACTCTGTACCTTGGCTCCAGAACCCTGTACCTTAGCTGTAGAACCCTGTACCTTGGCTCCAGAACCCTGTACCTTGGCTCCAGAACCCTGTACCTTAGCTCCAGAACCCTGTACATTGGCTCCAGAACTCTGTACATTTGCTCCAGAACCCTGTACTTTGGCTCCAGAACCCTGTACCTTGGCTCCAGAGCCCTGTACATTGGTTCCAGAACCCTGTACCTTAGCTCAAGAAACCTGTACCTTGGCTCCAGAACCCTGTACATTGGCTCCAGAACCCTGTATCTTAGCTCCAGAACCCTCACCTTAGCTCCAGAACCCTGTACATTGGCTCCAGAACCCTGTACTTTGGCTCCAGAACCCTGTACATTGGCTTCAGAACCCAGTACCTTGGCTCCAGAACCCTGTACCTTGGCTCCAGAACCCTGTACCTTGGCTCCAGAACCCTGTACATTAGCTCCAGAATCCTGTACATTGGCTCCAGAACCCTGTACCTTGGCTCAAGAACCCTGTACCTTGGCTCCAGAGAGCCCTGTACATTGGTTTCAGAACCCTGTAACTTGGCTCAAGAACCCTGTACCTTGGCTCCAGAACCCTGTACATTGGCTCCAGAACCCTGTATCTTAGCTCCAGAACCCTCACCTTAGCTCCAGAACCCCTGTACCTTGGCTCCAGAACCCTGTACCTTGGCTCCAGAACCCTGTACATTGGCTTCAGAACCCTGTACCTTGGCTCCAGAACCCTGTACCTTGGCTCCAGAACCCTGTACCTTGGCTCCAGAACCCTGTACCTTAGCTCCAGAATCCTGTACATTGGCTCCAGAACCCTATACCTTGGCTCCAGAACCCTGTAGCTTAGCTCCAGAACCCTGTACCTTAGCCCCAGAACCCTGTACCTTAACTCTAGAACCCTGTACCTTAGCTGCAGAACCCTGTACCTTGGCTCCAGAACCCTGTACATTGGCTCAAGAACCCTGTACCTTGGCTCCAGAACCCTGTACCTTGGCTCCAGAACCCTGTACATTGGCTCCAGAACCCTGTACCTTGGCTCCAGAACCCTGTACATTGGTTCCAGAACCCTGTACCTTGGCTCCAGAACCCTGTACATTAGCTCCAGAACCCTGTACCTTGGCTCCAGGACCCTGTACCTTAGCTGCAGAACCCTATACCTTGGCTCCAGAACCCTGTACCTTGGCTTCAGAACCCTGTACCTTAGCTCCAGAACCCTGTACCTTGGCTCCAGAACCCTGTACCTTAGCTCCAGAACCTTGAACATTGGCTACAGAACCCTGTACCTTGGCTCCAGAACCCTGTACCTTAGCTCCAGAATCCTGTACATTTGCTCCAGAACCCTGTACCTTGGCTCCAGAACCCTGTACCTTGGCTCCAGAGCCCTGTACATTGGTTCCAGAACCCTGTACCTTGGCTCCAGAACCCAGTACCTTGGCTCCAGAACCCTGTACCTTGGCTCCAGAACCCTGTATCTTAGCTCCAGAACCCTCACCTTAGCTCCAGAACCCTGTACATTGGCTCCAGAACCCTGTACCTTGGCTCCAGAACCCTGTACATTGGCTTCAGAACCCAGTACCTTGGCTCCAGAACCCTGTACCTTGGCTCCAGAACCCTGTACCTTGGCTCCAGAACCCTGTACCTTAGCTCCAGAATCCTGTACATTGGCTCCAGAACCCTGTACCTTGGCTCAAGTACCCTGTACCTTGGCTCCAGAGAGCCCTGTACATTGGTTTCAGAACCCTGTAACTTGGCTCAAGAACCCTGTATCTTGGCTCCAGAACCCTGTACATTGGCTCCAGAACCCTGTATCTTAGCTCCAGAACCCTCACCTTAGCTCCAGAACCCTGTACCTTGGCTCCAGAACCCTGTACCTTGGCTCCAGAACCCTGTACATTGGCTCCAGAACCCTGTACCTTGGCTCCAGAACCCTGTACCTTGGCTTCAGAGCCCTGTACCTTAGCTCCAGAACCCTGTACCTTGGCTCCAGAAATCTGTACCTTTGCTCAAGAACCCTGTACATTGGCTCCAGAACCCTGTACCTTAGCTCCAGAACCCTGTACATTTGCTCCAGAACCCTGTACCTTGGCTCCAGAACCCAGTACCTTGGCTCCAGAACCCTGTACCTTAGCTCCAGAACCCTGTACATTGGCTCAAGAACCCTGTACCTGAGCTCCAGAACCCTGTACCTTGGCTCCAGAACCCTGTACATTGGCTCCAGAACCCTGTACATTGGCTCCACAACCCTGTACATTGGCTCCAGAACCCTGTACCTTGGCTCCAGAACCCTGTACACTGGCTCCAGAACCCTGTACCTTGGCTCCAGAACCCTGTACATTGGCTTCAGAACCCAGTACCTTGGCTCCAGAACCCTGTACCTTGGCTCCAGAACCCTTTACCTTGGCTCCAGAACCCTGTACCTTAGCTCCAGAATCCTGTACATTGGCTCCAGAACCCTGTACATTGGCTCCAGAACCCTGTACCTTGGCTCCAGAGAGCCATGTACATTGGTTTCTGAACCCTGTAACTTGGTTCAAGAACCATGTACCTTGGCTCCAGAACCCTGTACATTGGCTCCAGAACCCTGTATCTTAGCTCCAGAACCCTCACCTTAGCTCCAGAACCCTGTACCTTAGCTCCAGAACCCTGTACCTTGGCTCCAGAACCCTGTACATTGGCTCCAGAACCCTGTACCTTGGCTCCAGAACCCTGTACCTTGGCTTCAGAACCCTGTACTTTAGCTCCAGAACCCTGTACCTTGTCTCCAGAAATCTGTACCTTGGCTCAAGAACCCTGTACATTGGATCCAGAACCCTGTACCTTGGCTCCAGAACCCTGTACCTTAGCTCCAGAACCCTGTACCTTAGCTCCAGAGCCCTGTACCTTTGCTCCAGAACCCTGTACCTTGGCTCCAGAACCCAGTACCTTGGCTCCAGAACCCAGTACCTTGGCTCCAGAACCCTGTACCTTGGCTCCAGAACCCAGTACCTTGGCTCCAGAACCCAGTACCTTGGCTCCAGAACCCTGTACCTTGGCTCCAGAACCCTATACCTTGGCTCCAGAACCCTGTACCTTGGCTCCAGAACCCAGTACCTTGGCTCCAGAACCCTGTACCTTAGCTCCAGAACCCTGTACATTGGCTCAAGAACCCTGTACCTTAGCTCCAGAACCCTGTACCTTGGCTCCAGAACCCTGTACATTGGCTCCAGAACCCTGTACATTGGCTCCACAACCCTGTACATTGGCTCCAGAACCCTGTACCTTGGCTCCAGAACCCTTTACACTGGCTCCAGAACCCTGTACCTTGGCTCCACAACCCTGTACCTTAGCTGCAGAACCCAGTACCTTGGCCCCAGAACACTGTACCTTGGCTGCAGAACCCTGTACCTTGGCTCCAGAACCCTGTACATTGGCTCCAGAACCCTGTACCTTGGCTCCAGAACCCTGTACATTGGCTTCAGAACCCAGTACTTTGGCTCCAGAACCCTGTACCTTGGCTCCAGAACCCTGTACCTTGGCTCCAGAACCCTGTACCTTGGATCCAGAACCCTGTACCTTAGCTCCATAATCCTGTACATTGGCTCCAGAACCATGTACCTTGGCTCCAGAACCCTGTACCTTGGCTCCAGAGCCCTTTACATTGGTTCCAGAACCCTGTACCTTGGCTCCAGAGCCCTTTACATTGGTTCCAGAACCCTGTACCTTGGCTCAAGAACCCTGTACCTTGGCTCCAGAACCCTATACATTGGCTCCAGAACCCTGTACCTTGGCTCCAGAACCCTGTACATTGGCTCCAGAACCCTGTATCTTAGCTCCAGAACCCTCACCTTAGCTCCAGAACCCTGTACATTGGCTCCAGAACCCTGTACCTTGGCTCCAGAACCCTGTACATTGGCTCCAGAACCCTGTACCTGGGCTCCAGAACGCTGTACCTTGGCTCCAGAACCCTCTACCTTGGTTTCAGAACCCTGTACCTTAGCTCCAGAACCCTGTACCTTGGCTCCAGAACCCTGTACCTTGGCTCAAGAACCCTGTACATTGGCTCCAGAACCCTGTACCTTGGCTGCACAACCCTGTACCTTAGCTCCAGAACCATGTACATTGGCTCCAGAACCCTGTACATTGGCTCCAGAACCCTGTACCTTGGCTCCAGAACCCTGTACCTTGGCTCCAGAACCCTATACCTTAGCTCCAGAACCCTGTACCTTGGCTCCAGAACCCTGTACATTGGCTCCAGAACCCAGTACCTTGGCTCCAGAACCCTGTACCTTAGCTCCAGAACCCTGTACCTTGGCTCCAGAACCCTGTACATTGGCTCAAGAACCTTGTACCTTAGCTCCAGAACCCTGTACATTGGCTCCAGAACCCTGTACATTGGCTCCAGAACCCTGTACCTTGGCTCCACAACCCTGTACATTGGCTCCAGAACCCTGTACCTTGGCTACAGAACCCTGTACATTGGCTCCAGAACCCTGTACCTTGGCTCCAGAACCCTGTACCTTAGCTGCAGAACCCTGTACCTTGGCTCCAGAACCCTGTACCTTGGCTGCAGAACCCTGTACCTTGGCTCCAGAACCCTGTACTTTAGCTCCAGACCCTGTACCTTAGCTGCAGAACCCTGTACCTTAGCTCCAGAACCCTGTACATTGGCTCCAGAACCTTGTACTTTGGCTCCAGAACCCTGTACATTGGCTCCAGAACCCTGTACCTTTGCTCCAGAACCCTGTACATTGTCTCCAGAACCCTGTACCTTGGCTCCAGAACCCTGTACCTTAGCTCCAGAACCCTGCACCTTGGCTCCAGAACCCTGTACATTGGCTCCAGAACCCTGTACATTGGCTCCAGAACCCTGTACCTTGGCTCCAGAACCCTGTACCTTGGCTCCAGAACCATGTACCTTAGCTCCAGAATCCTGTACATTGGCTCCAGAACCCTGTACCTTGGCTCAAGAACCCTGTACCTTGGCTCCAGAACCCTGTACATTAGCTCCAGAACCCTGTACATTGGCTCCAGAACCCTGTACCTTAGCTCCAGAACCCTGTACCTGGGCTCCAGAACCCTGTACATTGGCTCCAGAACCATGTACCTTGGCTCCAGAACCCTGTACATTGGCTCCAGAACCCTGTATCTTAGCTCCAGAACCCTCACCTTAGCTCCAGAACCCTGTACATGGCTCCAGAACCCTGTACCTTGGCTCCAGAACCCTGTACATTGGCTCCAGAACCCTGTACCTTGGCTCCAGAACGCTGTACCTTGGCTCCAGAACCCTCTACCTTGGTTTCAGAACCCTGTACCTTAGCTCCAGAACCCTGTACCTTGGCTCCAGAACCCTGTACCTTGGCTCAAGAACCCTGTACATTGGCTCCAGAACCCTGTACCTTTGCTGCACAACCCTGTACCTTAGCTCCAGAACCCTGTACATTGGCTCCAGAACCCTGTACCTTGGCTCCAGAACCCTGTACCTTGGCTCCAGAACCCTATACCTTAGCTCCAGAACCCTGTACCTTGGCTCCAGAACCCTGTACCTTGGCTCCAGAACCCTGTACCTTGGCTCCACAACCCTGTACATTGGCTCCAGAACCCTGTACCTTTGCTACAGAACCCTGTACATTGGCTCCAGAACCCTGTACCTTGGCTCCAGAACCCTGTACCTTAGCTGCAGAACCCTGTACCTTGGCTCCAGAACCCTGTACCTTGGCTGCAGAACCCTGTACCTTGGCTCCAGAACCCTGTACTTTAGCTCCAGACCCTGTACCTTAGCTGCAGAACCCTGTACCTTAGCTCCAGAACCCTGTACATTGGCTCCAGAACCTTGTACCTTGGCTCCAGAACCCTGTACATTGGCTCCAGAACCCTGTACCTTTGCTCCAGATCCCTGTACATTGTCTCCAGAACCCTGTACCTTGGCTCCAGAACCCTGTACCTTAGCTCCAGAACCCTGCACCTTGGCTCCAGAACCCTGTACATTGGCTCCAGAACCCTGTACATTGGCTCCAGAACCCTGTACCTTGGCTCCAGAACCCTGTACCTTGGCTCCAGAACCATGTACCTTAGCTCCAGAATCCTGTACATTGGCTCCAGAACCCTGTACCTTGGCTCAAGAACCCTGTACCTTGGCTCCAGAACCCTGTACATTAGCTCCAGAACCCTGTACATTGGCTCCAGAACCCTGTACCTTAGCTCCAGAACCCTGTACCTGGGCTCCAGAACCCTGTACATTGGCTCCAGAACCATGTACATTGGCTCCAGAACCCTGTACCATTGCTCCAAAACCCTGTACCTTAGCTCCAGAATCCTGTACCTTGGCTCCAGAACCCTGTACCTTGGCTCCAGAACCCTGTACCTTGGCTCCAGAACCCTGTACCTTAGCTCCAGAACCCAGTACCTTAGCTCCAGAACCCTGTACCTTTGCTCCAGAACCCTGTACCTTGGCTCCAGAACCCTGTACCTTGGATCCAGAACCCTGTATCTTAGCTCCAGAATCCTGTACATTGGCTCCAGAACCCTGTACCTTGGCTCCAGAACCCTGTACAATGGCTCCAGAGCCCTGTACATTGGTTCCAGAATCCTGTACCTTGGCTCCAGAACCCTGTACCTTGGCTCCAGAACCCTGTACATTGGCCCCAGAACCCTGTATCTTAGCTCCAGAACCCTCACCTTAGCTCCAGAACCCTGTACATTGGCTCCAGAACCCTGTACCTTAGCTCCAGAACCCTGTACATTGGCTCCAGAACCCAGTACCTTGGCTCCAGAACCCTGTACCTTGGCTCCAGAACCCTGTACCTGGGCTCCAGAACCCTGTACCTTAGTCCAAGAAAGACATGAAGTACTTTGATGCTTATCTTGACTCAAGCTGTTTACATGTATCACAAAGATAAAACTATAATCCCCAATGTCTTTGATGCATTCATTTTATAATCATATTGTTGAAATAAATAGGGTAGGAGATTGTTCGAGGACAGAATGAATCTCTTCATGTTAAAACCATACCATTCAAATAACATATTAGAAGTTTGTCTTAGGACATACTGTGTTAGCAGATTCGTAGATTGCCTTAATAAATATATCACAATAGCTACATGTAACAGAGAGAGCGGGAGAGGGAGAAATAATGAGAGGGAGACAAGAGAGATGGAGAAAGAGACAGACAGACTGAGAGCGATACAGACAGATGGACAGAGACAGAAATACAGAGACAGTCAGAGACAGACATACATACAGAGAAGAAGATAGCGAGTAAAAGATAAATAATGAGAGAGGGAGAGAAAGACAGAGACAAAGACAGGGAAGGGGCAGAGGCAGAGACAAAGGCAGATACAGCAGCTATAGAGACAGAGACAGAGACAGAGACAGAGAGACAGGCGAGGCTTACAAGAAAGACCGACAGAAAGAAAGAGAGAGAAAGAGAGAGAGAGAGAGACAGACAGACAGACAGATACACACACAGAGAGACAGGGAGAGAGAGAGACAGAGAGAGAGAAAGAGACAGACAGACAGACACAAACAGACATAGAAAACGAGCGAGAGAAAGAGGGAGAGAGAAATAGAAAGAGTGCGAGAGAATGAGAGAGCGAGAGAGAAAGAGGGACAGAGAGACTGAAACTAAGAGACACGGCCAGAGACAGAGACAGATGCATATACAGAGGTAGAGATAGAGACTGGAAAACAAGCAAGGCAGACCGACAGACAGAGACAGAAATAACACGCACACAGAAGCAGAGAAAGAGAGGAGGAGGTAGAGGGAGAGAGGGGAGATATATATAGAGAGAAATAGAGAGAGATAGAGAGAGAGGTAGAAGAGAAAGAGAGGGAGGGTAAGTGAGAGAGATGGAGAGAGCGAGAGAGGGGGGAGAGAGAGAGAGAGAGAGAGAGAGAGAGAGAGAGAGAGAGAGGGAGAGAGAGAGAGATTTGCCATTTTGTGATATAGCATGCACTGAAGTCGGGGAAACTGGTCATAGTCCGTAACGTGGGGTGTAAGTAAGGAACTATTACATTGTATTAACGTCCATTTATAAAGATTTGTGACCGAACCTGCCCCCCCCCCCCCCCCCACACACACACACACACTCCGGAAGCCATTTGCAGTCTGAATTTCTAACATATTTACATCACAAACTACTTTAATAATTTTATCAGTTATATTTAAACGCTACTTAATTGTATCATTATTGTACTTTCAAGCTTAACTAGACCATGCATTTGATAGTTTAATATTCTCCACTGATAATTATGTAAACTATAAATAACACATTTAATAGTGAGTATATAACCTACTGGGAAATTACAGCAAAGGAAATGTCTTAACTCTTTGCACGGTGGCGGCAAACCGTGATGACATACATGTAATTATGCAAACAGTTTTGATCCAGATGAGACACCGCATCATTCGTCGTCTCATCAGAATCCAAGCTGTTTGATACTCTGATCATGTTATTGCAAAGAGATGAGAGAGTTTTTATTTTAAGAATTGAAGCAGACGACAATTGTTGCTTGGTGACGAATAAATACTTGACGTGCAAAGAGTTAAACAGAGTGTCTGTACTCAGAGGATTACAGCAGGGTCTAGGTAACCCTTTCAGTGCCAGTAGTGCCGTCTGCTGGGCACATTCAGTGCCAGTTTTAGCGTCTGCTGTGCACATTTTCGCTTGCTTTGATATTTAGGGTAGGTGTTCTTTAATTCTTCATTTTTTACATTTTCTTTAAAAAGAATAGCCAGAGTGTCGAACAGCCTGGATCCAGATTAGACGCCGAATTACTCGATGTCTCATCAGGATCAAAACTGTATGTACATGATGTCACATACCCATTTTCTTGACACCGAATGGGTTAAATAATCCGATTACGAGTCACGTGCAATGTGCAGACTTGACAATAGAAGGCTACTGAATGGCGGCACAGTAAAACCTGTCTGAATCGGCCATTAAAAAGACATCTAATGATGAATATGTAAGGCAGGTGGTAGTTTAATGCAGGTTAAAAGGTGTGCAGAAAGCTCTTACAGGAGCTTTCTACTTTACTTTTGCACTGCATTATGCAACCGCCTGCTTTTTAAGATTCCTGTTTTCAATATATGAATGTCCGCTTAGGACAGATACTATTGTCTATTTTATAAGGTATTGTACTTTATCCCCACCCTTTAGTGGCTGCAAAATATGGACTGGCTGCTTATTAAAGGAAATAGTTGACAGAAGTCTGACTCTTTTGCAAGCATTTATGAACGATGAATTGGTGTTCGCTCAGCCGATGATGATAATCATATGCGTAAAACACATAGTTTACCTAAAGTCTTTTAATCTCAAATGACACCATCACCAACCAGTGCAGCCACATAAATGTCGTAAGTACACGAATGTCTTCATAATTAAACACTGAATACAGACCTGTTTTGAAGACACACGGAATAAATGACCAAGCCCAATGTGGAAAGTGAATTACAAGGATTATTTTGTCATCATGTTTAAACATTCTGAATGTGGGAAATGCGTAAGCAGTTATTCACAAACAGTGTAGATCCAAATCAAATGACTCCTGGAGGAGTCATCTAATGCTTATCAAGCTAAGTGTGACATGGCTGGCATTTGCAAACAGCTTGGATCCAGATGAGACGCCGAGTAAATTGATGCCTCATCAGGGTCCAAGCTGTTAGATACTCGGCCAACAGTTTCGTAACCCTTTCCCTCATATAAACGTGTTCTTCACGCATCTGCAAACAGAGTAGATCCAGATCAGACGGCTCCTATAAGAGCAGTTTGATTCGGGTCTGCTCTGTTAGCGAATGGAATTTAATAGATCTGTTTCTCTACTTTCCAAAATAGTTACAAGCGAGGTTTTACGCAAGCGTAAATGACAGCGTAAACCATGTTTAAGCAGGGTAGAAGTTAAAACAGAGAGCAGCATTATTATTTAGTAACTTGTTTTTAGCATTAATTTTCATGCCCCGCCTCTAGGCGACGGGGGCATTACGTTTTACCGTTGTCCGTCCGTACGTCCCATACGTCCCTACGTCCCGTACGTCCGTCCTCAAAATATTTCGTCAAAGATTCCTTGGCTTGTGTTAGCTGGAATGATTAGATATTTGGTCTGAAGCATAATCATAATGAGTTGTGCCATGTGTCCCCTTTTCAGGTCTGACTTTCATCTATTTCCTGTTTGCCAACACTTTGATTGAATTTTGGTAATTGTTTAATGATAAAAAATTCGTCACAGATTTCTTAGCTTGTGTATGCTGGAATGATTTGATATTTGGCCTGAGGCATAATCATAGTGAGCTGTACCGTGTCTCCCCTTTTCAGGTCTGTCGTTCATCTACTTCCTGTTTGTCGATACCTTGATTGAATTTTGGTGATTGTTTAATGGCAAACATTTTCGTCAAAGATTTCTTTATTTGTGTAAACTGGAATGATTTGATAAATTGGTCTTTTCAGGTCTATCATTTATCTACTTCCTGTTTGCCGGTACTTTGAATTTTGATGATGGTTTAATAGCGAATATTTTCGACAAATATTTCTTAGCTTGTATATGCTGGAATTATTTGACTTTTGGTCTGAAGTATAATCATAGTAACTTGTAACATGTCTCCCTTTTTCAGGTCTTGCGTTCATCTACTTCCTGTTTGCCGACACTTTGATTGAATTTTGGTAATTGTTTAAGTCTTCTTCCTGTTTATGGTTATGTTATTAATCATTTGTAGTTGTGTAGTATATACAGAATTATCAAAATATTAGCTTATAGTAAATTATTGTGTCGCCTGCATTTCACAGAGGCAGCATATTGGGGTCACTATCCATCTTGTGCCGTCGTCTTCTCCAAGTAATGTCCGTCCCATTTTTCTCAGAAACCACACAAGACCACCTTCCTGATATTTGGTACAGAGCATTTAAGTAAGGAGAAACTTAATTTTTGAATAGAGATCATATTAATTGATAGAAATAAATCTGCAAACCTTCAGTCAATCCATTTTAATGCAATTACGAAAAAACATGACGGGGGAATCCGTACCCCATGGATACATTTTCTTTTATATAATAATCTTTGCAAACGGTCTGGATCCAGATGAGACGCCGAGTAACTTGACACCTCATCAAGGTCCAAACTGTTTTTCACTCTGACATTTGGTTTTGAAAAGGTATGGGATTTTTTGAGCAGACGACAATATTTGCAGACATTAATTGCTCAGAGTGTCGACGGTATTTGGAGTACGTTATGCTGGACAGCAAATGGCCTAAATAATGTTAACAGCACATCAAACATCAAATAGTTCTGGGGCATCAGTGAGGCTAACTGAGCACAGTGGAAAAATATTGCAGCTGCATTTTTCTAGAGTGTAAAATTGGAGTGTAGTCTCGCAGTTAATCATAGTCATTTTGAATTTCCATCAAATATTGATTTTCGGTTTGTAAGTCATTGCTTTTGTTTTAAAACCGAAAGTAATGACTTTCACCGATATCAGTGTCAAGCTTGTAGAGCTTTTTAGAAAAATATTGTTTGAAGAAATTGTGAAAACACGATACATGTATCCATTCATGCTATCAGACCGGGGCAATGCCTTATAGACCAGTTATATTTATGGTGTTTCGACTTAAATTATAGCGTATTTCTATCTCGAACCCCAGAGTCAACCTGTGTCCTAGAGGAGTTGGTTGTCACTTTGGCGACTCGTTGTAAAAGCGTGTTAATATTCGGAGAAAAAATAGACGACTGATCACAAAGAGTGATGATTTCTTCGATAAATGAGACACAGTTTATAGAAATCGGTGGTCAAATAAGCTTTCAAGGACGATCGCAGGGAAATAACCCATCGATTTTTGAGCAGATTTCCGCCGGAGTTAAATAAATACCTTGTACTTATTATATAGAGCAGGCGTGTTTGGTTGAGTCAGAAAACTATCTTTTAGTATGTTTTAGATACTTATGACATGTGATCAAAAACATAATGTAGTTGTGATGGTGGTGTTGTTGTTGCTGTTGTTGAGACATAGCATCCGAAGGGCACCTGTGGCGACGTCTTAAGCAATTATAGTCGACAGAAATCAGAATACACGTGTACATTCACGTGCCAGGGTGATTGCACGGGTGAGTGAGATGTGAGAAAGCATGCACAACAACTAACAACTATAAATAGACAGAGATCACTCTTAATCTCGAAATAATGGAAAGAACCGCTATAGGGCCGTGATAAAACATTTCATTACAGCAGAACCTGTCTTAACCCTTTCCTTCATATAAACACCTTATCACGCATTTGAAAACAAAGTAGATCCCGATCAAACGGCTCCTGTGAATTTCTGTATGGGCCGTCTGATCAGGGTCTGCTCTGTTTGCTAATAACACTTGATAGCTATGTTACTTTAGTTTCTTACATGACTACAATGTTTCACCTTCCATATTTCATTTTAACTATTTTGTCCATGAATATTCAGTAGGTATTGAACTTTGAAATAAATATAGACCAGGGAAAGGGTTAAGCGGCTATCAAAAATAAGTCTAATTGTGGGGCTGTTAGTCAGGTGGTAGCTTAATGCAGGTCAACAGTAATGCAGAAAACTCCTATATATACTTACATCCTGCATTAAGCAACCACCTGTTTTAAGACTACTATGCCCAATAGATGAATGACCCGTTCAATATTAATAGACATGGATATCACGTGAAAATCCTTCACCCCATGGAGTATAGTATTATTTATAGCTGCTGACGTATATTCTAAATACAAAATATCAAAGCCTGTTTCATACATTTTCGGACTATTCCATTTGTTTTTGTTTACTTTGATTTTCAACATTTTATCCGTTGGCTTTACTCCACGTCTGGTATACTGAATTGTTATAGGGATAACGTAACTGACATTTGTATGATGCGGCTGCAACGATTGTCTCCATTTGTTTAACACTTTCATCCATGTCATTGTATATACATTCAAAATAGACAAGAGCTAAGTATTTTTATCACATAATATGCCTTATGGGAGTGTCGTAACAGAATGCCGTATTTCGCGGAAATGCACTAGTGCATTTTTATGCAAATGGGCAATCGTTAGCAAATCGTAGCGCTCATTTAAGCGTTGGCCAATCGTAACGCTCCATGTGCACCGTCCGTTGTATTACTACGCTGTTTGTAAGCAATGGCCGAACCAACCTGTTTTATTTTCTATGGCATTTTAAGGCTTATGTGATAAAAAATCTTACATTCGTGTGCATTAAAAATTTTTTTTTATGAAACTCGTTTGCTATAATGAATATGACACTCGCTAAAACTCGTGTCATACTATTATAGTAAACTCGTTTCATAAAAACAATTTGTAATGAACAGTCATGTAAGATCCTCTATAAATTACACACAGAACATTTAAAAGCTAAGCTGGTGTTTCCGTCCATGTTCTGTGAACGTCGAGATATAGTGAGCGATGTCAACCTTGTATTCCACCAGCATTGTATCAGAGAGGCATACGAGAGACAGTATCTATACCAGGGTTCTCATACCCACACTGAAAAGAGACGGGGGCCTGTACCACCTGACGCACACGTGGGATAAAACATAGTAAGGGTTAAATAGTGCATTTTACATGCCTAACGTGTTTACATAATTATTTTTACATATATAATATATGTGTGTGTTAAATCTAGGTCAAACTAGTTATAATATGACAGAGATAATAGTATATTTTGCAAACAGACCTGGTTAAGTCGATAATCAATAACAGGATTAGCAAGGTTGATGTTGTACAGGGTTTTTGTGTGTTTTCGAGGATTTCAGATCAAGATAATTATGTATTTGTATACAGAAGAACCTGTCTTAAGCAGCCATTCATTTACTGAACATGTGAGTCTTAAAAATATGCGGTTGCTAAATGCAGGGCAAAAGTAATGCAAAACGCTCAGACAAGAGCTTTATGCATTACTTTTGACCTGCATTAAGCTACTACCTGCCTTACTAAACCATAATTAGACCTCTGTTGATGACCACTTAAGACAGGTTATACTGTATTCAAATGTTTTATCACACTGTTGTAGTGATTCATTCAATTATTTCGCGTGTTCAGAATTATTTCTATTTTATTATAAGTTTATAATTACTTGCGCTTACAAACCAACTCTTTTAAACCGAATGAAATACGGCTAAATTTGTTCGAGTAGGATGGATAAAACAACTATAACTTGGATGGTGGTGTTTTTTAAATTCATCATACTCCTATGAACTTAGCGCTGTAGCATGGCGTTAGTTTGTAAGCGCTATATAATCTTACTACAGTTGAACGTTTATATCTTGAACTTCAAGGGACCATACGCCGAGATAACAGATGGTTCGAGTTATCCGATTTCTAATCTGGACAATTTCTCAAGTTCACAGCTTAATGAAGTTAATGCAGGTCCATGGTAGACCGGAAAGAGCTGTAGGAGGTTTCAGCATTACTTTGGACTCGCATTAAGCTGTCGCGTGTGTTTCTAGATATGTGCAGTGATATAATTTAGTCTTATTTAGAACTATCCTGTATTGTACATTTTGGAAGGACCGAACTTTTGGTTTCGATTATCCCGACGTTTGTGTTATCCGAGTACGAGATATCGAAGTCCACGTGTAACTAACTTGACATAGATTCCTTCGTTCTTTTAGAAAACAGTCGCTATAGGTTCCTTCGATATTTTAGAATACTATCGCTATAGATTCCTTCGATATTTTAGAATACTATCGCTATAGGTTCCTTCGATATTTTAGAATACTATCGCTATAGATTCCTTCGATATTTTAGAATACCATCGCTATGGATTCCTTCGATATTTTAGAATACTATCGCTATAGATTCCTTCGATAGTTTAGAATACTATCGCTATGGATTCCTTCGATCTTTTAGAATACTATCGCTATAGATTCCTTCGTTATTTTAGAATACTATAGCTATAGATTCCTTCGTTATTTTAGAATACTATAGCTATAGATTCCTTCGTTATTTTAGAATACTATAGCTATAGATTCCTTCGTTATTTTAGAATACTATAGCTATAGTATGTCGTTGGTTTTAACCCTTCCCTACATGAATATTCTTATAAAATACTAATGACACTATGTGCATGAATTATATATGATTTCTATTATGGCACATGGACATAATTATGAACGTTTGTCCACAGCAGAATCTTAAGAGTGATATCTACATTACTTCGTACAGCAAACAGAGCAGACACTGGCCAGACGTCTCCTACAGGGGCCGTTTGATCTCGATCTACCCTGTTTGCAAAGGCATAGAAATGCATAGTTACGGAAAAGGGATAAAATTCACGATAATCTCACTAACTTGTGTTATTTGGATTTTTTCTTTCTTTTATAATCCTATTGCTATAGTATGTCGTTGGTTTTAAAATCCGTTATAATATTTCTGACTGGTTTAACCTTTTTGTATCTCTAAAAAAATATTTTTGTTTAGCAGTCAATGAATAATGTATGGCAGCGAAGTTAAAAAAAACCCTCTGATTTTGAATCTGAATTCAGTTTCAAATATCTGATTGGTCAGATTTTTAAGAATAAACTCTAACTCAAGGTGAAACTTTAATAACATCCGACAATGGTGCATGTGGGGTTTCTAGCAGTATTAAACAATACAGTAAACCCTCGTTAAATCTAAATGTTAGTTAACCATTTCCCTTATTGAAGCGTATTTTGACGCATCTGCAAACAGAGTAGACCCCTATCAAACGGCTCCTAAAAGTGACGTCTGATCAGGGTCTGCTCTGTTTACTTATGGTGTAATATAGATATGATTTAACAGCTTCTGCCTTAGCAAAAATGTCATGTGTTCATATGCCATTATAAAAATTATCTTATTAATATTCATGACGTCATTATTACCTACATGAATATTCATCAGGGAAAGGGTTATGATGTATTGAGAACGATTTAGACAGGTGACTGCTTAATGCAGGGTGAAAGTCATGCAGAGAGCTCCTAGATAAGCTTTCACCATGCATTAAGCTGCCTCCTGTCTTATTGATCAGTAATACTATTTGTTTGAGAGTTGAGTTATTCATTTTAGGCAGGTGACTGCTTAATGGATGGCAAAAGTAGTGTAGGAAAATCCTAGAAGAGCTTACTGCACGAATTTCACACTGCATTAAGCCCCCCCCCCCTTCCCTGTCCGAAATACCAGTAATGATACTTGTTTGAGAGTTATCGAGATTTGACTGCATAATTTATAACGTACCTGACAAGCGGCTACATCATACATGTATTGTGTGATAGATACAAGTTTGTAACTCAAATTCTTCTTCAGCATTACACCATGCAATGTGACATACAGTATAGATCCAGATCAGACGTTTCGTCATAAACACTGTCTATAGTGGAACCCCTCTAAACTGTACATTAAAATTAGTATTAGTATTTCAGACAGGTGGCAGCTTTCTGCATGACTTTCACCATATCTTAAGCAGCCATCTAGCTAAAATACCTAAATTGTACTGTATTGTGATTCCGGTTTAGAGGAAACTCCGGTTCTATTGTATTCGGTTTGATGACCAGCCAAATATACAGAAAGGGTTTCGGTCTCTAGCGCAACGTATTGACATGATCTGCACAGTTTGTCTAAACAAAGAGGTACAGTTTCGCATTGTTTCTTAAAAGTGTTTGATTTAAATGAAACATGCTTATCACTGATTGTGTAGAATTATAAACGAATTATAAACATGCGCAATACAGTAACACATCGATACGTCGACATTTTAGTAATGAAGAATTGATGCATTTTAAGACAGGGAGCAGCTAAATGCAGGGTCAAAGTCATGCAAAAGCTTCTAGAGGAGCTTTCTACACGCCTTTCACCCTTCATTAACCCACAACCTGTCTTAAACCCGACAAGTATACTTATTTTAGTGTTCGAACCATCGGGGCTGTACAGTTAGTTCTAAATCCATAGAGATAAGATTACGAGTATACTTGTTTTAGTGTTCGAACTATCGGGGTTGTACAGTTAGTTCTAAATCTGGAGATAAGATTACGTTATTCGTAAAAGCGTAAATTACTTCCAATCTTCACCAGGAGTTGATAGCAAATACCAAAGCTATCAGCTGTACGTGGGCAACTGTTTGCGGATGTGCATTATCATATACAATTTCTGAAAGTAGGAGTTCCTTTGAAAGCAAAAGCAGTAATTCGGAAAGAGAAACTTACAGACTGGTTTTTATTGAGTATGTTCGTGTGCAGTGCAACACTACTCAAACCATAACACCGACATAAGCGGGATTTTCATAAGTAGAAGCATTGAAAATGATGATGCACACGGACCAGAAAATAGTTTCACTGACTTTATCTACACTTGGAACCTACATTGATTGATTTCTATCAAACTATTTACTTTTGTCTGCTATTCTAACATCAATGTCCATTATGTCGGAGTACCGACAGCTGTTTTGTGGTTGTACGTTTATTTTAAACTTCAATACCTACGGATTATTCATGGATAAACTAGTTATATAAATGTAAATATGGAAGGAGGAACATTGTAGCCATTAACAAAAAGAGCATAATTATCCTGATCATGGGTCTACTCTCTGTTTGCAAGTGCGTGAAAAAGCATGAGGGAAAGGGTTAAATTCGTTCGACGACATGGTCACGAGAATATGATCCATGGGACCTGTTGCAATAGGTGAATCTGAACTTTTAACTTCGCAAACAGTTGTAGATCAGACGGCGAGTAACTCCAAACTGTGTTCCATTACATTTATCTTTTGAGAATAAATTTAAAAGAAAATTCATATTGACACTTAAAGCAGACGAAAATTATTTGGCGCCAAAAGCATTAAGCATCTACACTATTGGACAGTAATATTCTTTTAGTTCTTGGCAGCTGTAGTGCAGCTGTAGTGTTGTCGTTCAGTAACCATTTACTCCATTAATACGCCTTTCTGCGCCTTTGCAGACAAGAAGACCCAGATCAGATGGCTCCTGTAGGAGACGTCTCACCAGGGTCTGCCCTATTTGTTAATGGTATTATATAGATATGAATCTACTGTTTCTGCCATGGCGAAACGTTCCCGTGTCCTAGTGTTAGTATAATAATTAATCGAATTGATATTCATTATGTCATTATTTCTTACATGAATATTCATGGAGTAAAATGCTACGGGTATATAGACTAATGGCTACCTGACGACAGTTTACCTAGTTGGTAGTGCTGCCTTCTCACAGAGCAGACATGTGCTCTCGAGGCTCGGGCTTCACGCTCTTTATTGAGCATCGTCATTGATTAATCGATGTATGGTACAGTGAAACATTCTTTAGATTCCGTATTATATATATATATATATATATATATATATATATATATATATATATATATATATATATATATATATATATATATATATATATATATTCGTATTTCTATATAAACAGCTTTCCGAAGATAAACAACGTTCGAACATCATTGACTATTGGCGGTATGTAATTTTTACCAGTCCCTGTACTAGCTCAGTAGATAAGGGTGTTGTGTACAGAGGGTAAGGTAGCGGGTTCGAGCCTCACCTCGGGCAGATTTTTTTTCTTCGAAAAGTGTGTACATTATATTGCATGTCCCTTGTTCTTGACTGAATGAGCTACTGAATCTGACCAAGACAGCATTTGAGGAGATTGGAGAAAATAGATTGAGACATGCATGTGACCACACCGACAATCTCATCTGCCAAATGAAGAAGACAGACAACTACTTCCAGAGAGAGACCGTGAACAGCATCGTCATAGACTTGCTTGATGACACCATATACACACACACGCGCACATACGTATATGTAAATAATAAAATATCTGATATATATAATAATATATTCTTGAAAAATCAAGTATAAAAATAATAGAAATTAAAAATATCTAAGGACTTCAGTTGGATTCGAACCTGCAGCCGCTAGAATGACTGGCAAATATCTTTCTGCTGCGCCACACTTTAGACCGTATTTTGGTCTCAACGCATAAGCCAAGTATTGGTATGTATGGTAATCGAATTCATCCGAGTATAGCCGGAAACGCTAACGGAAATTGATGAGTCTCGGTTTAAAATGGTCAAGTATTACCCTCTGCTTATTTATTTAGTTGTCTATACATTGTTTTGTTTGTTTGCGTGCTAGTTTGTTCGTTTCATCCATCTTTTCATCCATCCATTCTTCCATCCATCACCCCTCCGTCCGTCCATCCGTCCGATCGTTCATTCGTTCATTCATCCATTCACTCATTTATTTATTCATATGAATAATTAGTTAATTCATTCATTCATTCATTTTTTTCTTTCATTCATTCATTTATTCATTCATTAATTCATCCATCCATCCATCATTTGTTTGATTGATTGATTGATTGATTCATTAAACCAAAACGAATCTTGTAAACATGAAATGATACAGTAAAACTTCACCAATCCGAATACTCAAGTTAGAATCATTGTTAGTCTGTTTCAACCCATTCCTTCATATTGATGCCTTTTGACGCCTCTGTAAACGTCAGTTTTGATACTATTATGATAAAGAGAGCAGTTGCTCCATAGGAGCAAAATACTGTATTTATCACAACAGTTTGAAAACTATACAGTTCTAAAACACAATTTAATTAAATGATCCTTTCAGTAGATTTATCCATAGGGGATGGGTCTAAAAATAACCTATGAGGTAATGGGTCTAAAGTAGCCTACGAGGTAATGGGTTCAGGCAGATGGCGTGTACGGTGAAAGTCACGCAGAAAGTTTATGATTGATCTCCCCCTGGAGGGGGCGATCCTATGGAATGAATTTTCAGTTTGTTCTATGGGCGAGAGGAAGTGGATAGTTCCTCCTATTACTGATTATCATTGTAGCAGCGGTAGCTGTCTATTTTCATTCTTTTTCTAGATTTTCACCAATTATGAACTATGTTACATTGTAATTTGCATATGCATCTGTGCTAGTAAATTGTGTTTTATCAGTTAATATCGTGTATAAATCCAGAGTACAGACTGCTGTTTTATATTCCTAAAATATCTATTCTGTGAAGAACTGTCTACTAGTATAGCAAAAAGCAAAAACAAGTTAGTTTATTCCCAAACAAACCCACTCCAGCAGATAACTAAAACATATAAACAGAATAACACACATCGAGTTACGGGCGTCTCAGTTTCTATTTTGGGTTCTTTTTATTGAATATATTGCTGATATGAACGCCAAATTTTACTGTGTTTGACGTATAAGTAATCGATTCAAGGCTGTCAACGGTTCGCACCCAGGGACGAGGTCGTGTCCGACTAACGAATGTTGGCCATGTTTCTCCTGTTTCTTGTGCCGTGTTAAGTTTATCTCTTATTTGACCGGGAAAATATTTGCATATTCGAATACAACAATGCATTTGCTTAGGGAACAGCTTTTTATCTGATCGAAATCGGTGCATTTCTTGCAGTGCGAATGGTTTAAAGTAGAGGAGTGGGTAATTTGGATCTTTTGAAGTCGGATCCCTTCTTTCTATATATAAATATACTGACTCAAACATGTCTTACCCCTGTGATCAGGATTAGACAATAACAAATTAAAGTGTTTCATTAATTTCACAAAATTGTTACATATATATTCAAGTTTTGATGGGATTGTTTGGATTCGTTTTCTGAAACACGGAATCCTAAGTGCCCCGCAACTGGTGTCATATTAACTCTTCCTTCTGACAATAATTTGGGGGCGATCCAGATGCATGTACCAATGTTTGTCTTGTTGTATACTGGTTTCAATTCCAATATACCTTATTATGGCACAACAGCGATCTTTAGAATAATCAATGGAAGCACAAACTTATAACCGTGCAGATGGATATATTCGGGTCAGGTTTTTCTCGTGCTGTCGTCACTGTTTATACAGTGAAACTCCTCTGAACCGGACGTTGAATTTAGTGTAAATATCGATCTTGGAGACAGGTGGTAGCCTGATGCAGATTGAAAGTCATATTGAAAGCTCATCTAGGAGCTCTCTGCATAACTGTCCCCCTGCATTAAGCAGTCACCTGCCTAAAAGTATCTGAATTCTTCCTACTATAATTCCGGTTGTGAGGGGTTTTACTCTACGTGTCTACACTTTGTAACATAGCATACGGGATGAAATCTGGTTTTATTAAACGCCTGTTTCTATATTGCAATACTCGTATATTCCATGCCAGCGCATTCTCAAGCGTAAGAAAAAGTATACAATATATTACAATGCATGAACAAAGAGCACACACAGCTTCAACTCAATATTGTCCAGACCCACCCGATCCTGATACTGAATGCTTGTCTAGGATTATGTAACTCTTCGCTGACAGAATGACCCATATATGTCAAGAGTGCAAGCTAGCGGATAAATATTGTAACCCTTTCACCGCCAATGTCGCAAAAATGCACTACGAGAAATATTGCAGTCCCAGACCAGACACCGCTTTTTGAAGACGGCGTCTGATCAGGAACTTTACTTTTTGTCTCAAACCGTATTTCTATATCTGCGCTGTATTAATTTGAAATTTGCATAAATTATTTATCTTATTTCCTTATTTTACCGAATGATTTAACAAAATTGGACTGCAGACAACAGTTGGAAATTTGGCGCCGAAAGGGTTAACAAGGAAATTGGAGAAATGTTGCGAACGAGATTGCCAGTGACGATAGGATCCTATCAAAGTCAGTTTATAGGTAACAAGTGATGTTCAAATATTAACAGACAGGAAATGAGAATACCTGCAATATGATAGTTATCAGAGTATTATCGACTATACACGTCCTCGACTGCAAGTCTACAAATAGACATAGATAATTCTGAACGCGCGAAATGCAGGTCAAAAATAATGGAATTAACGACTGTATGGCCTAGGCATACGTCCTTTTTAAGGGACACTGACAACTAATGAGATAATGTCGTATGTATAAAAGCCCATTTATTTATTAGTACAGTACAACAAATTAATATTTCACAACTTGTCAAGTGCTTACTCTTTACTGGACAAAGATAAATGATATTTTAATAAAACTATATCTATATCAAAGTTTTAACTTCAATATATTTTTACACTTTCCGTTTTCATGTATTCCTTAACCTTTTACTCCATAAATGCACCTTTCTACATGTTTGCAGATAGAGTAGACTCAGGTTAGATGACTCCTGTAGGAGTTGTTTGACTAGGGTCTGCTCTGTTGGCTTATGGTACAATATAGCTATAATTTTACAGTTTCTGTCATGATAAAATTCCTTTTGTCCCTTTATAGCAACTAATCTAAGTTTACATATGATGCCACTATTTGTTACATAGAGGATACAACATGAGTGGTCATTGAATATTCCAAATATAAAACGAGTTGTCTAAAATGATATAATGCGAGGTCAACTCGTTTTATATTTGGAATATTCAATGACCATGAATGATGTATTCTATTTATCACATTACCTCTAAGACAGTGAATTTACTAGATCCAAATACAGGTGACTATTAGTACTTTGGGTGTTTTTATCACAGTTGTGTGTCACTCTGTCTAACCAACTAAAAAGTAGATACTATAAATTTCGTTCATTTTGTCCACAACAAATTGATAATTGTGTTTCATAGTTGAAAACACCTAGTTATATAAACAGGCAACCCAGAAATTAAACAAGTGTCTTTTTATACATCAGAAACATATAAAGCAACACCTACAAATGAAGTGACGTCATTCTTGACAACCGTCTCGCGGCCAAAGTAGGTCAACAATCATGTAAGTTTTGAGCGCCATAAATGGCTACTTTTCAATCAGTGTCACTATCGGTCAATCTAATTCGTTTTCTGGTTGGACTGTTCGATTTTGCTGGATTGTCATTCTGGTGGATATGTACATGGACGGTTCCGCAATGTATTGGGGCGGCCAAAATGCTTTGGAAACCACCATTGACAGGGAACTTTGACGATGATGCAGCGTGTAGAGAGTTAGAGTTCAGCTGCACTGGACATGCTCTTGTAACCTGGTTTTGGGAGGTGTTATGATTGCTGTCAGTTGAGTGGAGGATGGATGAGATCATTGTGTGCTGATTCTGATTAATGCGACTGTAGTTATTGATTGAGGCCAGATATTTGCATTATCTGGTTCGCGGGAACATCGTTGTCATCCATCTTTGGAATCGTGTATTTTCTGGAGCTGTGGTTGGACAAGTGTTTGTTAGTTGAGATTCCAGAGCGCTTGACCATGTGTTTCATCATGGAACAGAATTACAGACAATGTTTACACGATCGGACTTCTATGGAACTATGTACACGCTGTTAGGCGAAAGTGAGTGGACAGTAACCGTTGTTAATGCTATGTAAAATGGACTGTCAGGCTCGGAATAACCGGAGTGTCGTCTTTTGTCATGCTCTCTGCATACTGCTATTGAACACCTGTTTGGATTGTCCAAGTTTAACCATAGTTTTGGTCTCACAACGCGTACATATCTCGAGGGTTGCTTCCCGTGTTTGCCATGTTTGTTTTGATTTTTTGACAGCGCGTATGAATACAAGTTAGGTCAGAATATACAACCAGTTGCATAACAAGCATTCAATATCGCAAATAGTTCCCAAGTTATAACACTGCCGAATGCTTATAAACTTTGATAATATAGTTACAGCTGGTGATCTAAACTATGATTTGACTAGACCAGAAAAAGCTAAGACAGTTTTTAATATTATGGATTCTTTTGACTTGGTAAACTTGGTAAAAGAACCGACTTGCTTCAAAAATTGTAGTAATCCTACACTCATAGATGTCATTTTAACAAATTCTCCTACACTTTTTTGTAATACTTCAGTTTTCAACTGTAGCACAAGTGATTGTCACAGTATGATTTTTACAAGCCTTAAAGAGCAAATAAATTCTGTCAGTAGAAAATCAGTGTCTTTCAGAAGTTATAGGAGATTCAATGAAACTGTTTTTAACTCAGAACTAGACAATGTACCATTCCATATAGCCCATATTTTTGACGACGTATACTGGGCACATGAAAAACTTTTTACCGATGTTTTAAATGAACACGCCCCCATTAAACAGAAAAGACCCAGGAAAAACCCACCACCTTATATGAATGCAGAATATAGGAAAATAATATATAAAACCCGTCAGGCACACAACAAGTTCATCAAATATAGATCTAATAGGAACTGGGAAAATTATAGGAAACTCAGAAATATTAAAACTAAAGTGAAAAGGGACTCAATTAAGACTTACTTTATTGAGAGGTGCGGTGGTGGCCCCAAATCTAAGGATTTCTGGCCAACCATCAAACCCTTTCTGTCGCAAAAATCTTTTCAAAAACACTCCAGCGAAATTATTCTTAAAGATAATGACACACTGATCTCTGAGCAACCCAAAGTCTGTGAACTTTTAAATGATTTTTATATAAACATAGCAAAGAACATTGGCATTGGCATTGACTCAAACTCTAGAGTTGACATAACCCACCCAAGTATTTTGAAAATCAGGCAACATAATCTGAGAAATGGTGATGAATACTTTAATTTTTTACATGTAACATCAGAAAACGTTTGCAGACTGCTAAGTAATATAGACCCCAAAAAGGCCACGGGGATTGACAATATACCACCCAAAATACTAAAGTGTTCAGCTAAGACCATCTCTAGATCATTAGCAAATATAGCAAATAAAATGATAGACACTGGAATTTTCCCAGATAGCCTGAAAAAAGCACAGATAACCCCCTTGTTTAAAAAAGATGACCCTTTCACTATGAAAAATTATAGGCCTGTTAGTATTTTAACCTCCACTTCTAAAATTTTTGAAAAAATTCTAAACGAGCAACTTTGCACCTACTTTGAAAACATATTTCATGACTTCTTATCAGCCTTTAGACCCAAATATGGTTGTCAGACTGCCCTGATGCGCCTGACTGAGGACTGGAAACATGCTCTAGACAAAAAGGATCATGTGGCGGCAATCCTTATGGACCTATCCAAGGCCTTTGATTGCCTACCACATGACCTCATAGTCCTCAAGTTGGGGGCATACGGGCTGTCTGACAATGCCTGTTCTCTTGTTAAGAATTACTTGTCGGACAGGAAACAAAGAGTAAAAGTGGGACATGCTCACAGCTCATGGCTTGAAACTTTGAAAGGTGTACCCCAAGGCTCAATTTTAGGCCCGCTAATCTACAATATTTTCATGAACGATATATTCTACATTATAGAGAAATCCAAACTATATAATTATGCAGATGACAACACTCTATCATACAATCATCAGAATGTTAATACCCTCAAATCCACTCTTGAAGAAGAAAGCAAGGTACTAATAAACTGGTTTGATCTCAACTTAATGCAAGCCAACCCCGATAAGTTTCAAGCCATAGCTGTGGGAAAGAAATCTCATGAATTAATAAATGACTTTAATATTGATGGAATAAATATAAAATGTGAGGATAGTGTAAATTTGCTCGGCATTGAACTTGACTATCTGCTCAATTTCAACGGACAAATAGCTAAAATGTGTAAGAAAGCAGCTGGTCAACTAAATGTTCTTTTAAGATTAAGTAAATTTTTGTCACCTGAATGCAAGCTTTTAGTTTACAAGTCTTTTATCAGATCCAATTTTGACTACTGCCCTATGATTTGGCATTTTTGCAGCAAAAGTAACACGGAAAAGTTAGAAAAATTACAGCATAGAGCCCTAAAAATTGTTCTTAATGACTTCAATTCAAATTATGAGTGCCTACTAGACAAAATTAATATGCCTACACTACATTTAAGCAGAATAAGATCAATTGCCATCGAAACTTTTAAATGCATTTATCATATTTCTCCACCCTATCTAAACGATTTAGTACAAGTAAAAAAATCTTCTTACTCTTTTAGGTATAACAACATCTTGGAAGTACAAAACATCAGAACCACAAGTTACGGTAAGCAATCTTTCAGGTATGAGGCAACCCAGATATGGAACAGCCTGCCAAACCATATTCGACAAGTAGACAACTATAAAGAATTTGTCAGGCTGGTCCGTGTCTGGTGTGGCCCAACCTGTAGATGTGCTATGTGTTCCTGAGTTCTTACAGTTCTGCTTCCCCATAAACCCTTTTTTGTTTGATTTTTTGTTTGCTTATGTTTCCTGCTTTTTGCTGTGATACCATTTGATTATTTTTAGTTGCAAACTCTTATTTGTATAATTGCATGCAGATGGCTGGGACCGCCATGATAATTTCCCATATATTTAGATTGTTTTATGCTAACCTTATATCTGTATATATTTCCTGATCCTTCCCCATGCATGATGTAAAGTGGTTGTATATGCTCAATACATAGATAAATATCTGATTGATGATCAATTGTTATATATTTACTACAGCTATATGGGTGTTGCAAGGCATTACACACTGGGCACCCTCATTGGGGGAGGGGGGGGGGGCTTAATTAATTGGAGTAACACATCGTTACATGCAAATACACTGCTATAGACATTGCACATCTATATAGTAACCCTTCCCTCAGGTAGACATTATCGAACGATGCCAAAAAGAATATACCCAATCAAAAGGCTCCAATAGGAGCTGTTTGATCAGGGTCTGCCCTGTTCGCTTTGTTCTCGACATAGTTATAATTTGTTACATACCAAATTTTACATTTTTCATCAAGCAGGAATCTGTATTTTTTCCCTGAAATTTATATAATGAAAGCAGTCTAATTAACTTTCAAGTTGTCATTTTAGCAAAATGCAGCAGGTAAAGGGTTAATGTCTCCCAATTTATGTGTTTCTTTTTCGTTTTCGAGGAAACAGCATAATACAAGGGATTTCATCTGTAGTAAATGTATTACACCTCACTTATATGTGAAAACCATGTAAATTATGTTTTATGGTGAGAAAAATGCTGATCAGTTCTCCCCAAATCTGATTTGGGGTGATATTTGTTTTTAGAATAATTTTAGCAGTCACACTTTTGTGTTCTTTTTGTCAAATCAGCCTCTTACTTATCGTCTTAAGGCAGTTTTTAGGCCCCTGGTCTAGATCAGCATCTTTCCCACAGCTTTTAACAAGATAAAGTTAACTCTTAGTTGATATTTGTCTAATATTATTATTTATAATATAGATAGGTATGTATGTGTATGTATATATGTGCCAGTATGTATGTATGAGTATGTGAGTAACAGGTATACATACATGCGTATATGTATGTGTATGCGTGTATGTATATATTTCGTACGTGTGTATGTATATGCATGTGTATTTATGTGTGTGTGTGTATAAGTATATGTTTATATATAAATATATGAGTATATATATTTATAAACATAATTTTAGGCCATCTACAGCAAACTTGTGATGTATAAATTATTTATAGCTTTTCCTGTTTTAACATGTTCTTATCCACAGGCATTTTATTTTGATTAATGTATTTTGTTATGAAAATTTGTTTTAGTCGGTAAATAGCTTCTAGCTAATGTTTAATGTTATTCTGTAACACCCGACTATAAATAAAGTTTGAATCTTGTATCTTGTATCTAGTTCAAAGGTATTCGCGATACCAGTTATAACGATTCAGACAATTAGAAGAATGTCTATGTGCGGGATAGTGCACTGGCATAACGTTCTTTCTTGACACGAATTATTTACTTGTGAACAGACATTTTAGGACGAAGTTCTACTGGATTATGGTGTATGTAGTGGCATATACATATAAGTGTATATAGTGGTACTTGTATGTAGCGAAATATGTAAGTAGTGTATACACGTATGTAGTGGTACATATATGTAGTGGTATATATATACATGTATATATGTAGTGGTGCATGTATGTAGTGGTTTATATTTATATGTAGTGGTGCATGTATGTAGTGGTATATGTATGTAAATGTACATGTATATTATGGTACATGTATATAGTGGTACATGTATGTAATTGTACATGTATATTATGGTACATGTACATTGTATGTAGTGGTACATGTATGTAATTGTACATGTATATTACTGTACATGTATGTAGTGGTATATATATATATATATTATTGTACATGTATGTAGTGGTATATGAATAAGGGAGTACATTTACATACCGTGGTACATGTATGTAATTGTATATGTATGCAGTTGTACATGTATGTAATGGTACATATATACAGAGGTGCATATATGTAATGGTACATGTATACAGTGGTAGATGTATGCAGTGGTATATGTATGTAGTGGTTAATGTATAAAGTGGGATATGTAAGCAGTGGTACATGTATGTAGTGGTATATGTATGTAATGGTACATGTATACAGTGGAACATGTATTCAGTGGCATATGTATGTAATTGTACATATATGTAGTGATACATGTATACAGTGGTATATGTGCGGAATGATACATGTATGCAGTGGTATATGTATGTAATGGTACATGTATGCAATGGTACATGTATACGGTGGAACATGTACATTGTATTCAGTGGCATATGTATGTAATGGTACATATATGTAGTGATACATGTATTCGGTGGTATATGTATGTAATGGTACATGTATACTGTGGTACATGTATGTAGTGGCACGTGTATGTAATGGTACATGTATGTAGTGATACATGTATTCAGTGGTAAATGTATGTAATGGTACATGTATACAGTGATACATGTATGTAGCGGTACATGCATACAGTGGTAGATGTATGCAGTGGTAGATGTATGCAGTGATACAGGTATACAGTGGTAGATGTATTCAGTGGTAAATGTATGTAATGGTACATGTATACAGTGATACATGTATGTAGCGGTACATGTATACAGTGGTAGATGTATGCAGTGGTATATGTATGCAGTGATACAGGTATACAGTGGTAGATGTATGCAGTGGTATATGTATGTAATGGTACATGTATACTGTGGTACATGTATGTAGCGGTACATGTATGTAGTAGTACATGTACATGTATGTAGCGGTACATATATGTAGTAGTACATGTACATGTATGTAGTGGTACGTGTATGCACTGTTTCATGTATACAGTAGTGGTATATGTATGTAGTGGTACTTGTATATAGTGATGAAATTATATATAGTGGTACATATATGTAGCGGTACATGTATATAGTGGTACAGTGTTGAGATTCATTGGCTGAATAGATCAAACACAATTTGTTTCGCTAGATTTCTCCTGTGTGTATTCACAAATATATATCCCATGGGTTCATTAACCAGGGTACTAAATAATAGACACACTGTTCACAACAAAACTATCGAATACTTAATGTATGCTTTTACCTACATGTACTTTTTAGACACAACTTTCAGACAAATAGTGACATTGCGTGACTGAGGCAATTATTTCGAATAATCTTCTAACCACAATATTCAAAGTCAAACATAACTCTCCAAAGTTGAACAATTATCCCCAAAACGCTAATTTATTTTCTCAAAGACCACATACAAAACAGATAATTTAATCACCTACATACCGTAACACCCGTTAGACATGCTACAGTAACATAATAACCAGAGCTGCACTTTAATCAGTATTTACTTAACGTCCTTAAAGTAAATCAGAAGGAGCCGAGGATCTACAAATACAGCTGAGCTTCAATATCCCGTACTCGGATAACTCGAACTTCGGGATAACTCAAAGTAAATGTTCAGTCCTTCTAAAATTTACGATACAGAATTGTTCTAAAAATATATCACTTCGCATATCTACGAAACACAAGTAACAGTTAAATGCAGATCGAATGTATTGCTGAAAGTATGAGATATCAAAAATCAACCGTATGTTCTTTTAGGATCAACAAGCTATCATAAAGAGAAAACTATCCATAAATGTATGTAAGTATGTTTTCAAGGAACGACCTGCACATACATTTTACAAAGGTAGCCGCCACAGAGTAGACTAGTTGTATAGTACAGTAGATCATGTTGTAAGCGGCCATCAAAAGAGGTCTATTTATAGGCCTGTAAGGCATGGTGGTAGCTTAATGCAGGTCCAAACAGCTACTCTAGGACCTTTCTGTATTACCTGTATTAAGCAATCACCTGCTTTTAAGACTCCTTTATTTAATGAATGGTCGCTTCAGACAGGTTCTTCTGTATACTATGTTTGTATACGACTGGTGGGAAGGATGTCTTTTTCTATACATATACCTATAGTAAAGTACAATGCTTAGACAAAAAAAAACCAGATGATATAAAATTATATAACATGTGCCCAGCTACGTGTAAATGCTTAACCTAGTCAGTAATATGTACAGGCTTTATATACAATATATTTGTTTTCAATCGAAAATGTAATGAAGAGCGACAGTTAAAGGTGCGTACTGATATACTAAAATCGCCCAACAATAGTGTAACTCCACTTTATTAGGACACATCTGTGCCTTAATACAACAAATACATTGTATAGTGCAACTCTGTGTCACATGCGTTCGTGACTTAATACAACGATAGGTCACGTTTGCGCTTATGACTTAATAACTCATGAACAGACTCAATAAAACCGAGTCTACAGTTTTCTCAGTTTACATGTACTTCACAACAGCCGGTGTTAATTTTTTGTGTGGCAGCCGTAAAAAGTCGCCCCGTACTTCATTCTCAGTGTTGTTATATTTTCACGTATAAAACGTAACCTATATAACGTTTGATTTTCAACGTAACCCATATAACGTATAAAACGTAACCTATATAACGTATATGTTCACGTATAAAACGTAACCTATATAACGTATGACTTTCAACGTAATCCATATAACTTATAAAACGTAACCCATATAACGTATGAAATATTTTAATTACTACTCATGAACAGACTCAATAAAATCGAGTCTGCAATTTTCTCGTTTTGCATTTCTACTTTTGCTTTCGAAGGATCACCCATTTTCAGAATATGAATACAACTGTGACAGGCCGGGTACAGGTACTGGGTGAAAGACAGTAAGCGGCTCGGATAGCTCAGTGGGTAGAGCACTCACCTTGTAACTGAGGGGTCCCCGGTTCGATCCCCGGTCTGGCTGCATGTTTGTTCACCAGTCCTGTTACACAACGATAGTGTAATTCCTTTAACTGAGGGCTAACATAAAAATAGATTAGGAGGGAATGGATAAACCAAGATTCTTGTTCGTCAGCTTATTCGAAATAAACAAACAGTGTTTCTTAAAGTCATTTCATTTATTCAGAACTACTTTATCAAATGTGACACAAAGAAAACATGATAAATCGAGATTTTAGCTGACGTGTGATTGCTTTCTTACAGCAAACAGCATCTGATCGAAATCTTAAAATATAAATTGTATCATCAGTCAGATTCACCCATTTAATCGGGTCATATTGCTTATCGTTTAGCCTTTTGCTTGGTAGAAATGTATTTTCCGGCCTTTGAAAACAGAGTAGACTCCTGTAGGAGACGTCTGATCAGGGTCTTCTGTGTTCACTTTTGAAATATATTAATAATAGTTTGGTTCTATAGGTTCTGCCACGACCTGTAATGTCTATGTTCATATGTCATAATAAAAAAAGCTGCTTAGTATTCATTTATTTTTATATTATTTTAATTTTAAAATGAATATCCACGAAGTACCATGCTTTTTAAAATAATTGTCCAAATACAGTCAATGCCAGTGTTGTAATGACCTATTTTGCTGGATTACACGGGCGTATGCCAGTAAGTACCTTATATGTTATTATGCCAGAACAGATGACATTAACCCAATCTCTCCTACTGACGCCCTTTTGCGCCTCTGATCTGCAAAACTCATTATTGAAACCATTGTGATAAATAGAGCATTTGCTCAATGGGAGCAAATTTTAATGCTCTATTTATCACAGTGGTATCAAAACTACGTAATTCTAAAATTCTTCTTTTCTATACTTTATGATCCTTTTCGGTAGATAATTCAAAGAGGTTGGGTCTAAAAATAGTCCATGAGGAAATTAGTTAATTCGAATTTAATAATATCTGTGGAACTGGAAATTGTTCAAAATGTTGGAAACATGTCCCTATTCTATATTTAGTCTAAATTCAAGTACCTACTGAATATTCATGGACAAAATAGTTATTATAAAATATGGAAGGTGAAACATTGTAGACATTTTAGAGACTAAATAAACAGGTCTATCAAATTCCATTAGCAAACAGAGTAGACCCTGGTCAGACGGCTTTTATAGGAGCAGTCTGATTTTGGCCTACCCTGTTTGCAAATGCTTAAAAAGCCGTTTATATGAAGGAAAAGGTTGAGCACATTGTAGCTGTTACAGTTCCATTAACCTTTAGTAATACGTCGTGGTTAAACTGGTGAATGGCTTTGCGAGCAACTTTGATCCTGGGTCCATGCTTATAAAACTTTAAGTTGAGTCTGAGTACGTTCTCAAGCTTTTGATTGGTCAGATTTGAGCCTCTGGCTCAAATCTGACCAATCAAAAGCTTGAGAACTCCAATCTGACCAATCAAAAGCTTGAGAACGAAACTCAGACTCAACTAAAAGCTTTATAAGCATGGACCCAGATGATATGCCGAGAGACTAGAGATGCCGAGAGACTCAGATAAGCCGAGCGATCAGGATTCTACCTGACTGATACTCGGTTAGTAGTTTCTCAAGAGCTTGTAACGGGTTGGAAGTTAGTAAGGGTTGTTTTGTACTAGACGTTGAATAGACAATCATATCTTTCGGGAATTATTGCACTTATAGATGGACCTCAATATCTCGAACTTCAAAGGACCTCACAAATTACATCGAATTACCAGAAATTCGAGTCAACCGATTTCTTACCTGGATAATTCCTCAAGTTTACAGCTTAATGTAGGTCTTAAGTACTAGTGCTGGGCATTGCAGAATTATCTCCCCTTGAACTTTGAGATTTTTTTGTTATTTTGGCATGACACATTGGGATTGGTATCACAAACTCCTCTTTCAATTTCAAAGTTATTCAAATGATACTTGCCATTATAACCACAAACAAATGTGCAAGACACAAATGTTCGTGTTTAGCGCCGGGCATTGCAGATTTATCTCCCCTTGAACTTAGTATTTGGTTGTATTGGCATGAAACATGGGGAGTTGGTGGCACGAAGTCCTTCGTCAGTTTCAAAGTTATTCAGTGTATAAGTAGTATACATTATAACCATGAATAATGGATGAGCAACACTTAATTTTCATGTATTTAGGGCTAAGAATTGCAGAATTATCTCCCCTTGAACTTTGAGTATATTTTGTCATTTTGGCATGAAACATTGGAATTAGTGTCGCGAACCCCTCCTTCAATTTTAAAGTTATTCATTTGATACTTTCCATACATAATAACCACAAATAGCATATGTGCTGACACCATTTTCATGTGTTTAGCGCTGAACTCCCCTTGAACTTAAAGTATTTTTGTCCTGTTACATTATTAGTTATACAGTTCTTTCCCAGGGTACATGACGATTTATTCCCGGCTGAGGAAAATCATGTTGCCCGAGCCGTTAGGCGAGGGTTACATGATTTTATCAGCCGGGAATAAATCGTCATGTACCCTGGGAAAGAACTGTATAACGAATTTATTATACTGCAAAGTTTTACGGTTCGGATAATTTATATAAATCCATTTTGGCATGTTGAATAACTAAACACTCTTATTCCCCTAAAAGCGCCCCAATACATTAATTTTACCCGAAGGTATCCGAAGTGGTTTGTATTGTATTTTATCGGCGTTCGTGTTAGTATAGATGGCTGGACGATATAATAACTCCTCTTAAAACTGTTTTATTGGTCATTTCAAACAATGATGTTTTATAATTCATTTCTGCATTTTTTTCTTTACGTATCAATAGGTGTCTATTATGAATTTTGCTATTGTTTAGCCGAGTCGAGAAGTCGGTATTTTGGTTTCTGACCATAATATGTGGGGCCTGCCATGGGGAATTTCTATGTACCCTGTCAGCTCACAGGGTACATGGACTCATGTACACGGCTAGTTAACCAATCAGAATTGAGGATTTTACTTTGCAGTATAATAAGAGTACTTGGTGTCACAAACTTGAATTGCAGTCAAAGCTGCCATGCGGGGGTATATATCACCTTTAGTGATATTTCTAGTATTCACACTATTTCACATTTAACCATATCCCTAATATAAACACCTTTTCACGCCTTTGCCAACAGAGTAGACACAAATCAGACGACTCCCATCGGAAACTGTCTGATGAGGGTCTACTCAGTTTGCTTATGGATTGATACAGATGTGCTTCTGCAATATCTGTCAATATAAACAAATCCTCTGTTCATGTAATAATTATATTTATACTAAATATTCATGTTGTATTTATTTCTTACCTGACTATTGAACAGGGAACATGTTGTACCTTTATTCCCTACATCCGTATTTTAACGCCTTGGCAAATAGAGTAGACTCGGATCAGGCGGGTCCTTAGAAAAGATACGTGACCTGAGTTGCATCTATGTCCAATCAGGATCTATGGTGTTTGTCACTCGGTGATTAGACGCTTTGATTTTAGTTGAGTTAGTATTTAGCTCCATGTGTTTGTGTATTCAATCTTGTGTGAATTCATTCGATTTTGCAAAGAGGGTACAGTCATTCAATCAGTTTTGATTGAGTTATAATTTCTCGTAGATATACTATATTTCTAATATGCTAGTGTTTGGAATCGGACCGAAAACATTTACTCGATCATCGGCACATGTTTGCGATCGATGATCGATACAAATCACGATTAAATTCTAATATGGCGGGCTTATTTGGGTTTGAATAAAGACCACATATGGGATATGTGTAGGTTTGCAATGAATGGATATCTAGAAAAGTCTCTTTGTTCCAAAACATGACATATGATTATGTTTAACCCGGTTTTAATCTTAGATTACACAATGGCTCTGTTCAGTTAAAACAATACGACAAACAATGTATAAAACAATGTGACAAACAATGTATAAAACAATGCGACAAACAATGTATAAAACCGAAATCAGATGGTTGGCCTTGCCTGGCTTTTACTGTTTATGCTAAACTGTATGATCTCCACAGGTCATGTATAAATCGTCGATCATCACTTGGAACCTTCTTGACGTGATCGCCGAGTACTGCGATTAATCGACGCATCACTACAAAATGCTTATCTTTCTAAACAAATTCCGGCGAATTCGCCATTCTTAAATTAAGTGGGTTGATAAATCTGCTCTAGTATAGAGAAAACCCCTGGTTTTCTACAACACTGATCAATCAACTTAATCATACAGGCAAGAGAAGGTCAAGTGTCGTTGATATATGTCAGTTTCTCATCCAGTCAGATCGAATTAATCTGCATCAGATTTTCTGATTTTCTGAATTACTAGGAGTGGAATTTAATTGGCAATAACCGTTCAAGGACAAACACGTTCTGCTTGCAATGGTAAATTACTGTGTTTAAAGATAAACCCGTAACTCGCTGTGAAAAACTAATCAGGGCAACAGATAAAAGTTGCCTACTCAAATACGAAAATCGTCCTTTCTCCACCAAACCCTAAATTGCGACTACTCGAAGAGACGATTCTAAATGGTGATCACGGCATAGGGTTTTAAAGAGTGGTTAAGATTACGGAAAAGGCCGGTTTATTTCCAGAATGCGTGTATATGGAGATGGTTTTGTACAGTCTCAACATTTCGGCAAGAAAGTGATACGAGTTACAACGCAGAGTGCTTTGTATATATCATATGGTGTGACCCCGGTGAGGAATTGCTTCCGGAGGTCGTATTACAGTAAGAAGTAGTTCTTTAGAAATGCAGTGCTTTAAATATGAGCTAATAAGTGTCTTTTAAGAACCTGACAGGCTGAATAATTGCATATTTTCAAGTCAGTTTGTGTATTCTCTGCCCATCTGGGTCTGACTCTCTTGCAGGACTACTTCCTCTGGTGGATGTTGAGAAACATGTGTGTGGAGCGTCAGAATGGCCCAGATTTAAAGCGAAAATAGACGGTGTGTACATGTACATACTTTTGTGTGTTGCGAAAAAAAAGTCAACGTTCTTGACCTTGTTTTCTGGTGATCTAGAGACAGTGTTTGGACTAAATATGAATGCGTTAAGAGGGTATAACCCAAATCTATGCCTGGAAGTAGCTAGGGATCCTGTTTTTACATAGAATAAAGAAGGGCAAAAGTGACCGGGGTCAAACCATATATTAAGTCGAGAATACCTTTATATTGAAGGATAAAATACGACATATTTTTTTGAGTGTCAAACATTAGCCCCTGCGTGTTCAAAGTGGCAGCAGGTCTGCGTTTACACTGTTCGGAATTCCTCCAAAGTGCCTCGTCAAGCGAGCTGTTAATCAGTTAACACGGGAGTCTTGAAAAACAGGTTGTCGCTTAATCCTGTCCCTCATATAAACGCCTTTTCACGCATTTGCTAACAGAGTTGACCCAGATCAGACGGCTCATAGAGGAGTCGTTTAATCAGGCTATGCTCTATTGGCTATTGGACTATATCCAATCTAAGTCTACTGTTTCTAAACTTTCTACCAATACCCAAACTTCCTGTTTACATAATTATGCATTATTTATTACATGAATATTGAACAGGGAAAGAGTTAATGCAGAAGACCGAACGTAATACAGACAGCCCCTAGAGCGTTTCCTTTAGAGAGATTTAAATGTAGTTTACTATTGTCTCGTTGGTCAGAGACAGAACGGCTTTGTTGTGCAACTTTTTGTTTTAACCCGTTACTCCATAAATACACATGTCTATGTCTTTGCAATCAGAGTAGACGCAGGATCTGGTCTGTTTGCTTATGAAATAATATAGATATGATTCTCCAGTTTATGCTTTGGTAAAATATCCATGTGTGAATATACTATTGTAAAAGTTAATATAATTAATATTCATGATGCCATCAATTATTTCATGAATATTCACGGAGTAAAGGGCTAAATAATACAGTACATGTGTTACAAATTGTATCAAAGGTTTTACTGTAAATACTAGTTTACAGCTTGTTCTGTTGACAAGCCTTCATGCAGGCGTTTCTAAAAGCAGGTCTTGATTTTATAGGTTGTATGTCTACCAAACCCCTCCCTCCCGAATTAATGTTTGAGATACCCCCCTTGTTCGATGTATGCTTGTTTTTAATTTTAACGAAAACAAAGTATCTACCCTTTATACTGGCATTAAATGTTGTTAAGAGAGCAGTATGATCTCGGATTGCACTGTTCGACTTTAATAATCCTCTCGCAAATTAAACCCTTTTACATTGAATGGACTCTACAATCGATAGACAATTCCACTTGGACTATTTAACATTGAAAGGATTAAGGTTCTGAATTCTTATGTCGATTTAAATGAATACAATAATTATCATGGGCATACAAGGCCTATAGAAGGTTTAGCCCTGTACTCTATAAAACACTTTCTTCGCCTTTGCAGGTCAGGTCTGGTTGTTTATGAAATAGTACAGATATAAATCTACAGTTTCTGCCATGGCCAAACTTTCCGAGTTCATTTCAAAAATATAATCTAATCATTATTCATGGCGTCATGGAGTTAAATATTAAGTACTGTTCTAAAGTAGTGCATTGTACTATGGAAGTGTATAGGTGCATTGTACTATAAAGGTTTAAACGTGCATTCTTGCACGTATGTATAAGGACTTGCCAGTAAATGAATAGACCTACAGACGTACATTTTAAATGATGACAACTGTTGAACTATGTGTTGAGAGTACAATTTTAACACACCCAGTTTATTTATGGCAATTTGCAAGAACCTTTATCCAGATGAAATGCGGGGTAACCCTGTGCTTCTTCTGGATCAGACGGGCTTTAGCTACCGTGTTCGCTTCACACTAGACTCGCAGAGTAAAACACCCTAAACCGGACGTAAAATTGAGCATACATATCGATGGAAGCTTAATGAAGGGTGAAAGTCATGCAGAAAGCTCCTCTAGGTTTTTTACCTTGCATTAAGCAGCCACCTTCATAAAAGTGCAATATTCTCTACTAGAATTCTGGTTTAGAGGGGGGGGGGGGGGTACTGTAAACGCTCTCGCATGCTTTATCATTTGCGTATTTTGTTTATTGCCCTGACGCTTAATGCGCGTGATATACCGTTCTCCACACAGGTTTCACCAGGTTCTCCAGTTAACTTTGGCAAATGTTCGATTTCACATGCAAATGTTCTGGGTAAACTAATTTACTTGAATTCAAACAAATTTGTTTCTATTTAGAAACATCTCGTGGGTTAGAGAAAGGAAATATCTGTCAGTAAATGTACCGAAGCGTGTTAGCGCCAAGTGCGATTTTTCCGAACGATTTCAATGCTTTTTTGCGCCCATTATATGCGCGTTAACTGTAAATAAACGAGCTAGTCCGAGCCTAACGATCAGTGTTGAATGATAATAATAGCGTGAGACAGGCACTAACTTGGATCCAAATCGACCATAGGCGCCACTTCAGGTCAATTTCAGCTCTGATTTTCACTCATTAGCTGCGGTTTGTTAAGGTATAATAAATATAGCATTGTATCATATGCTGTGGCTGATTTAAGTCTACACTGTATGCAAATATAACTATACATTTACCCAAAAGTGATTTAATACCCAATCGGTTTGGATTTAATCATAAACACGCCTTTCTTTGTTTTTGCAAACACTGCAGACCCAGATTAGACGGCTCCAGTAGGAATCTGATCCGATAGTATCCATGTTGTCACTATTTCTTATATGAATGCTTATGGAGTAAAGGATTAATTAACCCAATGCTTAGTGTGTTTAAAACAAACAAGATACAGGAATCCCTTGTAATAAAATGTATGTGTACGACAAACAACCACTCATGTAACATTGCTATATATGATTTAACCTCTTCTCTGTTTAATATTCATGTAAGGAATAACGACATCACGTATAACCATTAACTGATTTTTATGACAGTTTGTCTCAGGTAGAAACTGTAGAATCAGATCTATATTATACCACAAGCAAACAGAGCCGACCCTGACTAGACGGCACCTATAGGAACCCTCTTATCTGAGTCTACTCTGCACATGCGTGGAATAGCATTTATATGAAGGAAAGGGCTAATTAATATGTTATTCTTATACTAATACCACAGAAGTCTTATAGCATGTAACATTCAAACTGTACACTGGTGTTCACGAAGAAAATATATACACTGTACATACATATTTATGACATTGCCGCCAATATACAGCATATGAATTGAGAAATATGTCTAAATTGCTGTTCACCAAAACATCTTGTTGTACACGTCCGTGAACCCTTTCCCTCATTCATATAGGACCCGTCTTACTAGGGTCTACTCTGTTTGCTAATAAAATTTGATAGATCTGTTTCTTTACTTTCTAAAATAACTACAATATTCCACCTTCCTTATTTCATTATATGAGATTATAGATATATATGTTTTGTCCATGGATATTCAGTAGGTATTGAAAATTGGACTAAATATAGAACACGGGATTGATTAAACCTGACCATCTTATTCGAAACAATGATACATCGGATAATCTTCAGATTAGGTAGACATCACGTGGTAAATAATGTTCGCAGGTAATTACAAGTGAAAACAGAAAATGGTTTGTGGTTCACTATGATAGCTACACAATGTCTGCTAAAATTGCGTATATGAACTGTGGCAATATGATGATGTGTACATGTATACTGATGAAATTGGTATCAACGTTTTGGTATGCACTTATCTTAATTGACTCTCACTGATCAGTATCAGTGATCTGGATCTGATTATTCATCAGATGAAAAGGTAACTAGTCCCAGGGTTTTTTGTCTGTCCCAAGGTGCAGGCAAACGCATGCATGTAACTTTATACTATATCTCGTAAAACATGTGCTACACAAAATGTAAGTACTACAAAAGTATTTTCTTTCCTTATTTAAACATTTGAAACTAAAAACGATAAGGTCGCCTGGAAGCACAGATTTTAAATTAGAAAATTAACATACAGTACAAAGAGTAATGGGAATTAATTGAGAGAGTTCAGTGTTTTTTTCTGCTTCCATCTATTAATAATTTGGCTAACAATTCCACTTCGGTTCAGCTTAGATTCAGACGGGACTCTGATGTACTCGGCATTTAATCAGGATCCAATCTGTTTGACACTTGTTCAATACTTTCCCACATGATCCAATCTGTGTGGCACGTGTTCAATATTTCCCACATGATCCAATCTGTTTGGCACTTGTTCAATACTTTCCCACATGATCCAATCTGTGTGGCACTTGTTCAATAATTTCCCACATGATCCAATCTGTGTGGCACTTGTTCAATAATTTCCCACATGATCCAATCTGTGTGGCACTTGTTCGATACTTTCCCACATGATCCAATCTGTGTGGCACTTGTTCAATAATTTCCCACATGATCCAATCTGTGTGGCACTTGTTCGATACTTTCCCACATGATTCAATCTGTGTGGCACTAGTTCGATACTTTCCCACATGATCCAATCTGTGTGGCACTAGTTCGATACTTTCCCACATGATCCAATCTGTGTGGCACTTGTTCAATACTTTCCCACATGATCCAATCTGTGTGGCACGCGTTCAATACTTAACCACATGATCCAATCTGTGTGGCACTTGTTCGATACTTTCCCACATGATCCAATTTGTGTGACACGTGTTCGGTACTTTCCCACATGATCCAATCTGTGTGGCACTTGTTCAATACTTTCCCATATGATCAAATCTGTGTGGCACTTGTTCAATACTTTCCCACATGATAAAGTCTGTTTGACACTTGTTCGATACTTTCCCACATGATCCAATCTTTTTGACACTTGTTCGATTCCTTCCCACATGATCCAATCGGTATGGCAATTGTTCGATACTTTCCCACATGATCCAATCTGTTTGACACTTGTTCAATACTTTCCCACGTTATAAAGTCTGTTTGACATTTGTTCAATACTTTCCCACATGATCCAATCCGTTTGGCACTTGTTCGATACTTTCCCATACGATCCAAACTGTTTGGCACTTGTTCGATACTTTCCTACATGACCCAATCTGTTTGACACTTGTTCAATACTTTACTACATGATCCAATCTGTTTGACAATTGTTCAATACTTTACTACATGATCCAATATGTTTGACAATTGTTCAATACTTTCCCACAGGATCAATCTGTTTGACACTTGTTCGATACTTTCCTATATGTACATGATTCAATCTGTTTGACACGTGTTCAATACTTTCCCACATGATCCAATCTGTTTGACACTTGTTCGATACTTTCCTACATGTACATGATTCAATCTGTTTGACACGTGTTCAATACTTTCCCACATGATCCAATCTGTTTGACACTTGTTCGATACTTTCCCACAAGCTTCGTAGAATCCGAAGTAGTTTACTAAGGCTACAGTCCCACTAGCGCTTGCGACCGTTAAAGACCATTGGCGATCTCTGAGACCTCTGAAACCACCGATCGTCTGCGATTGTCGGCGACTAAATTCCAAATCAATTCGCAGGCACATTGGCGATGTATCTAAGACCACCTTAAGACCACCATAATACAGGTTGTTGACGATCGTGCTTCAAGTCACTGGTATTCGTACGATATTCGTACGAAGGTTCCACGATCACTTCCGATCTGATGTGCGGTCACGTGATCTATGCCTAGTCGCGGGTATTCTTTAGGCTGTCGCTAGAGATCGCAAAACAGTCGTAGGTAATTGTAGAAAGGTCGCTGATAGTCGTACGACTGTGAGAAAGATCACCAACGACCAGTTAAAGATTATTGGAGACTTTCGTACGACGATCACACGATTACCTAAAACCTCTAAGGTTAAATCTTAAAGTATACCGGCGACCAATTCGATCGTAAGGAGGTTGTTGTGCATGATCAACAACCTCTCTACGACTGAAATTGGTCGCACGACTGGATACGATTATCAACGATTACTGAAGACCATCTGCGATTATCAGCGACTTGTCGTGCAACTTTCGTACGAATATCGGCGACCAGAGGTCGCTAGAAATCGTAAACAGGTCATAAGTGGTCGTAAGCCTAGTGGGACTGGACATTCGGGGTGTTGTACATGGTCAACAACCTCTCTACGACTGTAATAAGACTGGACTTGGTCGCACGATTGTAAACGATTACCAACGATTATTGAAGACCATCCGCGATTAACAGTGACTTGTTGTGCGACCTCCCTACGAATATCGGCGACCACAGGTCGGTAGCAATCGTAAACAGGTCTTAATGGGTCGTAAGGCCTAGTGGGACTGGGTCCTAAAACATTAGATCCAACTTTCAGGAGATTTTTGTTGAAATAGCGAGGTAATGATTCGCGCAAATTTATTCTATGTTTACCCTTTATTTCATACAAACGTTTTTTCACGCCTTTGCAAACAGAGTAGGCCCAGATCAGACGACTCCCGTTTGATCCGTCTGATCACGGTCTGCTCTGTTTGCTTTTGAAATTGTAGTAGATCTGAACTTAAAGTTTCTACCAATTTCAAATATCCCAGTACACATGCGTCATTGTAAAACTTCAGTTAGTAAATATTTAAATATAGTAGAACCCCTCTAATGCGACCACTTGATGAATAAACATGGTTATCTTTATAAGCAGGTGGTTGCTTAATGCAGGACAAAAGTAATGCAGAAAGTTCCTACTTTTGTCCTGTATTAAGCTACCACCTGCATGTAGCACCCATAATTATACCTCTTTTAGGTGGTTGCATTAGCGGGGTTTACTGTATTAATAAATCTTTTACATGAATATTAAAACAGAGAAAGGGTATTGGGCGCATTTACGTATGATCATATTTGCAGACAATTTGCATTAATATGATATTCCAAGTAATCCTGTGCTTTACTGGGATGCAATCTGTTTGGTACATTGACTGCATTTGTGAAAAGAAATAAAGGACAATCATTTGATGGTGGAAGGGGGCATCAGTTTATTACATGGTTAACTGCATATACATGTTAAAGAATTTGAAGGTGTGCCAAAACGCTCTGAGTCTGATCTAGCTTCCAACTAGACATCTCAATTATTTATGTTTCATGCTATATGTACGAAACACACGTTGCATATTGTTGGTGAAAGAGTACTTGGTGGTGTCTTGCTATCTAATTCTATAATAAGGTACATCTCGTATTTTGTGAAAATGGACAATTCTGGGTATAGATCTGTGATCAAGTCTCTGATTTTACGAGATGTCTGATCAAGGTCTGTTATGTTTGTTTAAGAAATTATAAAGGTATAATAGATATGACTCTACAGTTTTTTCTAATACTAAAATACCATGTGTAAATGTGTACATAGTTTAATATATAAGTGTGTACATAGTCAATATATAAATGTGTACATAGTCCAATATATAAATGTGTACATAGTCCAATACATAAATGTATACATAGTTTAATATATAACTGCAGCTAATATATATTAATGGTGTCATTATTTCTAACGTGAATATTCAACAGGAGAAGTGTGTGAGCCTCCGCTGCGATTCGAACACACAACTTCTTGATCTGGAGGCGAACACTATACGACTCAGCTGATGAGGAAAAACGGTCCTCACACAATATAAACACAGATTAGCTTATCAATACGGTCTCTATGTTGTTCATTGTTTGCCGTTCGTCATCAAACACTGATTGCACGTCAGGTACACAGCAGTACTTGATCGGACGTTACGTCTCAACATTGACTCCTATAAGAACCGCTTTCCGCTTTATCAGGGTCTGCTCTGTTTGTTTTAGAAAAAATAAACATATGATTTTACAGTTTCTGCCATGGCCAAATTTTCATGCGTTTATGTGCCATTATAAAAAAATCAAAGAAATCTAATCAATATTCATGATGTTATTATTTCTTACTTGAATATTCATGAAATAAAAGGTTAAGTATTCTCCTTGTCATAGAGAATAATTGAACCATTTATTAGACATGTTTGTTAACGTCTTTGCAAATAGAGGAAACTCAGATCAGAAGGCTATTATAACACCCGTCTGATCAATGTCTGCACTGTTTATGAAATATAAAATAGCATTATATAGTTGAACTTCGAAATCTCAAACTTCTAGGGACTGTACAAATTAGTTCGACATAACAGAAGTTCGAATTATCCGATTTCTAAACTGGACAATTTCCCAAGTTGACAGCTTAATATAGGTGTCTAAATTAATGCTGAAAGCTCATGTAAGAATTTTCAGCATTACTTTATACCTTCCTTTAAGCTGTCACATGTGTTTCTAGATATGCGTAGTAATACACTTTAGAGCAATTCTGTATTGTTAGTTTTGGAAGGGTCGAACTTTTAGTTCGAGGTATCGCAAATTTCGATTTATCCGAGTTGAGATATCGAAGTTTAACTGTGTGTCGATCTGATTCTACATTTTTGAAAAGGCTTTACAGAACGTATCTATGGAGAAAAGGCTTTACAGAACGTATCTATGGAGAAAAGGTTTTACAGAACGTATCTATGGAGAAAAGGCTTTACAGAATGTATCTATGGAGAATAGACTTTACAGAATTATCTATGGAGAAAAGGCTTTACAGAACGTACCTATGCAGAACGTATCTATGGAGAACAGACTTTACAGAACGTATCTATGGAGAACAGACTTTACAGAACGTATATATGGAGAAAAGACTTTACAGAACGTATCTATGGAGAAAAGACTTTACAGAACGTATCTATGGAGAAAAGGCTTTACAGAACGTATCTATGAAGAAAATGCTTTACAGAACGTATCTATGCAGAACGTATCTATGAAGAAAATGCTTTACAGAACGTACCTATGCAGAACGTATCTATGGAGAAAAGGCTTTACAGAACGTATCTATGGAGAAAAGGCTTTACAGAACGTATCTATGGAGAAAAGACTTTACAGAACGTATCTATGAAGAAAATGCTTTACAAAACGTATCTATGGAGAAAAGGCTTTACAGAACGTATCTATGGAGAAAAGACTTTACAGAACGTATCTATGGAGAAAAGGCTTTACAGAACGTATCTATGGAGAAAAGGCTTTACAGAACGTATCTATGGGGAAAAGGCTTTACAGAACGTATCTATGGAGAAATGACTTTACAGAACCAGAACTATATAAATATTTGGCATGGAGGCAAGTTCACATTTATATATAATTAATTTCAATGATCCAAGAAGACATTCAACTGAATATTTTTCCTGGTTGAAATGGCTTCCCCACTTAGATGTAGATTTCGATTCATTTATCGTAATGCACAGGGCCTTATCTAGCACGTCAAACTTTCTCAAACATAATTATTAACCGCAGACCATTAAACCACACAGCGAGGAGTCTTAAAATAGTTCATAATCTTTGGAAGTTTTTATCACGAAACTAAATACTAGAGATTAAAAAAACGTAAAAACCTCAGTTCTCTCCTGCTATCTAGGTCATTTGTTTTGCAAGCACTGAGCTGATTCTGTTTAGTAGAGCAGCGCAATACTGGTTCTGGTAAAGTAGGTTCAAAGGTAATAAACCAAACGCCTATAGATATGCTCAGGCGTATAGTGGAGAGGAAAACTGTTCATGTATGTTTTCAATACAGCATCACGGCTCTAGGGTATTAAATAAGAAGTTGAAATAATTCTACTTTGAATACACTCAACAAAGTGAATTACGGTTCAGTAATTAGAAGTGTTTTTTCTATAACCGAACATATCTGAATATAAAACAGATATAGTAAAACCTATCTTAACCGGAATTCTATGAGAGAAGGATTTAGATACTTACATGTATATGCAGGCGACTGCTTAATGCAGTATGAAAGTCATGCAGAAAACTCCCAGAGGAGCTTTCTGTATGACTTTCACCCTACTTTAAAACTGCCACATGTCTCCAAGACCGATATTTATACTAAATTTGACGTCCTGTTTAAAGGGTTTTATTGCATTGTGTATTACTTTCAAGAGTGTACAACTGTTTACCAACCCGTGGCTGTTCGATTAACATTTTGTAATATACCCCGCACCAATAAACCTTGTGAACAATCAGTGTGTATAAATTGTCGAAGAGTTAAAATAACAACAGCTGTTTTTAAATTTCGGACTAGTGATATCAACATAAAATTACAATATTTGCTTAATTTAGAGAACTTAAATTGCCCAAACGGCATATACGAGAATATGAAGCAGTCGGAGCTTTTGGCTGGACAAACACAAAGTCAGGTGGCCCATGACCATAGCGTCAAACCAAAGCATTATTCAACGCTATTGGGAAAAGTACCTGCAGACTAGGGCAGTTGAAGACATTCCCAGATTGGTCGTCAGCTGTTTCCCTCAACAAACACTTTGTACATGCATCTGGTATTCGCATTTCACCCCATACATTTCGGATCAGACCCCATGACGCACGTTCTCACGTGTCATTTTTATGCGTTTCGTTTCGCCAAAATGTCAAGTGTTCGCCTATGCTAACTGGCAAATGAGGCATTTTTCATCAAGTTTACTTTACAGATGAGATCAAAGTTTGCTTTGATTTTCATGACGGACGTCGACGTGAGTGGTGTCAATGTAATAAGCGTTTCCGCGAGTGTGGCATATCTGAGCACAAGTATGGGAGATGCTTCGACATCGTTTGGGGCGGCATATCCGACCCACACCGGCTATTCATGACCGGCACTTCTTGTTCACGACGGAACATAGGCGATACCCTTAATCTCAACGTCATTAAATGTGCCGGTGATATTGACCAAGAATTTGTGCTTATGGACAACAATGTGCCCGAATACTGTGCAAGAACCGTCACACAGTGTTTTTGTGATCAAGGCGTCGAGCGTATGGAACAGCGGACACGAGAAAAAACATTCGTGGTACATGCTCAAGTGCCGTGTTAATGCCAGTCATTGTCAACCATCTACCAGAGCTGCGCCTGCTGCATCCATTGCTGAGGAACGGGACCTCATGCCGCAAAGAGGCACCAGAAAGCTGACATTAACTTTCGAACACATGTGATGGACGTTTTTCGAGCATCAGGAGGAAATGTATACACGGTTTTAAAAAATTACAATTGTCGAGAATTATTATAATAATTATGTGTTTATACCAACTACTGCCTGTAAAACAATACACAGTTGAGGGTGTCGGAATTTCAGGGTTTATCGCACGAAAATTATAGGAAAGAATTTATTACAATGTAGGTATCTATTTTCTTAAACACATTTTGAAGTATAACAGCGCATACTTTTCACTAAGTCCGGACCACGGTTTTCTTTATAAGTAAACCCCCTCTAATGCGACCACCAAAAGGGGCAAACTTCTGGGTGGCTGAGGCAGATTGTAGCTTAATGCAGGACGAACGTTATGCAGAAAGCTCCTGTATAACTATCGTCCTGCATTAAGCAACCACCTGCTTTAAACGACGCCAGTGGCTGTTTATTAACTGGTCGCATTAGCGGAACGCCAGTGACTGTTTATTAACTGGTCGCATTAGCGGGACGCCAGTGACTGTTTATTAACTGGTCGCATTAGCGGGACGCCAGTGACTGTTTATTAACTGGTCGCATTAGCGGGACGCCAGTGACTGTTTATTAACTGGTCGCATTAGCGGGATTTCAATGTGACCGTATGTGTGATTCCAGAGCTGAACAAGATACATATTGTTATGATGTCGCCTGCTGCATGCACGAAAACCGAATGTGTCAGCAAGTCAATTTCATACAAATTTACTTCGTATTTCTTTAATCCCACATGACAAAGTCTACGGCCTATATGATCATTTCACATACAAGTTGTACAATTCGTCATTATTGTCCCTGAATGTGTTAAAATTCACGAATTTGTATCTCTCAACAAACTCAACTTTTCAATCGACGGATTTAAGCGGAAGTGGAACTATTGATATCTCGGCTAATGAATACTTTCACTTTGAAGCCTCTGTGATGCTTAGCAACCGGAGATTTCATACTGTTCTTTGGCCCGCCCCTTCCGAATAAATTGGGCGAATTTTAAATAGTTCGTTACAACGATATTGCTTTTGAAAGTGTTCTCAAATCTTGAGAACTTCCCACAACTATATTAGACTTTGAAAGTTGTTCATGATGAATTCTCGTACATAGATCCATAATTATGTATTTAAAAATACAGTAAAACCCCGCTAATGCGACCACCAAAAAGGGGCATAATTCTGGGTGGCATAGGCAGGTTGTAGCTTAATGCAGGACGAAAGTTATGCAGAAAGCTTCTGCATAACTTTCGTCCTGCATTAAGCAACCACCTGCTTTAAACGACACCAGTGGCTGTTTATTAAGTGGTCGCATTAGCGGGGCTTCACTGTAAATATAGATCTTTATTTAAATGTTATTAGATATTTAATGTGGAAACAGGATAATAGAAGAAAATAAATAATAAATAAAATTATTGTCTTTTTTCCACACTCTGGCCCGTCCTGACACTATAGACCTGGTAAGCATTCAGTCCGCTATAAAAAGAAGTCTTCTCACAATTGGTTCTGTTCCAATTTGAACATGGCCGATGCCTTTATGCTTTTGAGAAACTATTAACCGAGTGTCAAACGGCTTAGGTCTCAACGAGGCGCCGAGTTACTCGGCATTTCATCTGGATCCATGCTGTTTGCGAGTCAGGTGGCGGACAGAAGGAGAATGTTTAAATCCATCTGTGTTACCATATAAACAAGCCTTGTATTCATTGGCTTAAATTCGTTAAATTAAATAAAAGATCACGAGGTGTTGAGTTTTGCCTGTCGACCAACATACATGTAAATGTTTGACGTAACACACTAGAACTTCTTTCTCCATTTATTCTATGACCCAGTCTTTGCAAACTGAGGAAACCCAGACCAGACAGCTTTCGTTGGAATCCAGACCAGACAGCTCTCCTTGATCTCCTACATGTAAGTAACTCAGCGTCTCAATAAGTACAGTAAAGCTCCTCTAAAATTGAAATGTAGAAGAGAAGATTTTAGATGTTTTAGGTAGGTAGCTATGAAAATCATACAAACAGTCCCCGCGGTAAGTTGCCACCTGTCTCTAAGACCGATGTTTATACTAAATTGAACGTCTGGTTTAGTGGGGTTTACTGTATACTAGATTGAACGTCTGGTTTAGTATGCTTTACTGTATACTAGATTGTACGTCTGGTTTAGTGGGTTTTACTGTATACTAAATTGAAGGTCTGGTTTAGTGGGGTTTACTGTATACTAGATTGAACGTCTGGTTTAGTGGGGTATAGTTATATTAAATTGAACGTCTGGTTTAGTGGGGTTTAGTTATACTAAATTGTACGTCTGGTTTAGTGGGGTTTACTGTATACTAGATTGTACGTCTGGTTTGGTGGGGTTTACTTATACTAAATTGTACGTCTGGTTTAGTGGGGTTTACTGTATACTAGATTGAACGTCTGGTCTAGTGGGGTTTACTGTATACTAGATTGTACGTCTAGTTTAGTAGTAACTTGAACGTCAGGGTTAGTGGGGTTTACTGTATACTAAATTGAACGTCTGGTTTAGTGGGGTTTATTGCATACTAGAGTGTACGTCTGGTTTAGTGGGGGTTACTGTATACTAAATTGAATGTCTGGTTTAATGGGGTTTACTGTACCAAACTGCAGTAAGCTGTCATCTGTCTCTAAAACCGAAGTTTATACTAGATTGACAGTCTGGTTTAGTGGGGTTTAGTTATACTAAATTGAACGTCTGGTTTAGTGGGGTTTACTGTATACTAGATTGTACGTCTTATTTAGTGGGGTTTACTGTATGCTAGATTGTACGTCTTGTTTAGTGGGGTTTACTTATACTAAATTGAACGTCTGGTTTAGTGGGGTTTACTGTATACTAGATTGTACGTCTGGTTTGGTGGGGTTTACTTATACTAAATTGAACGTCTGGTTTAGTTGGGTTTACTGTATACCAGATTGTACGTCTGGTTTAGTGGGATTTACTGTATACTAGATTGAACGTTTTTTTTTTGTGGGTTTTAGTTATACTACAATGAACGTCTGGTTCACTGGGTTTTACTGTATACTAAATTGAACGTCTGGTTTATTGGGGTTTACTGTAATGTATATACTAATTGATCGTCTGGTTTAGTGGGGTTTACTGTAATGTTTATACTAGATTGAACGTCTGGTTTAGTGGGGTTTACTGTACCTGCGGTAAGTTGCCATCTGTCTCCAAGACCGATGTTTATACTAGATTGACAGTCTGGTTTAGTAGGGTTTACTGTACCAAACCGTTTAAGACGTGGTTAATAGAATCTCAAGGAATTAAACCAATTGGAGGAATTGAACCAATCGGGTGACAGTAAAAAATGTTAAGCAGATCAGAGTTTAAGCGGATACTTGTTTTCAGCAAAGGATCGATTAACCCTTACACCGCTACATTTTCAAATGGACAGTTCCAAAATTAAAACCAGTGAATCTTATTGTGAATATTTAGGGATTTAAACCCTTACAAGGCTGACGTTTCAAATGGATTATTATAAAATTCATACAGGCTTAGATTGCGGTGAATATTTAGGATTTTTCTAGAGAAAAAACGTATAACATGACTAACAGTGCAGACCCTGAAGAGAGGAATCCTTTAGGAACCCTGTCATCTGAGTCTACACTGTTTGCAAAGGACATTATTGAATCGTGTCACACACTGTGCGGGTTAATGAGTAGCTCGTGTCACACACTGTACAGGTTAATCCTTTACTTCATGTACACTCATGTAAGAAATGAATTATAATGTTTATTATCGCACATGAACACATGGATGCTTGACCATGATAGAAACTGTAGAATCATGCCTATATCTTTATATTAGCAAACAGAGAAAACCTACCGTAGCCGTCTGATCTGGGGTTTTATCTGCTTGCAAGGCGTAGAAAGTCCTATTTATGTATTTATGGAGTAGTGGATTAAATAGTTTTGCGTAGAACCGAAGTTCATTCCTTCATCGCTGAACTATATATGCAGCTATTCTTAAGACAATTATTGTCAGACGCGGCTTTAACTATTTACATATTGATAGATCTACATAATACATATAGTCCTTTCATCCATAAAACACGCCAGAGTAGACCTACGCCAGATGGCCCCTGTAGGTTCCGATTGATTATGATATAGGCAAAAATCTACACTTTCTGACATGGCCAAATATCAATGTGTCAATATGCTAGTATAATAATTAATCTAATTGATATTCATTATGCCATTATTTTTCTCATGGAGTAAAGTGTTGGTAGAGAGTTGTTCAGTTGGCTTGTTTTTCGCCCATTAGTCCATTAACTGGTTCATTTTACATGTTCAGTATCGAGACGAAAGATCAAATTAACCTCAAACCAAATGACTTTTATGTTATCTTGCCGACGTGGTATCTGCCATTTCAATTAACTTATTTTCTAATTTGTGTCACACACAGTGCATGAGACATCTGATAACAAACTATGCTGATTGCTTTGAAACCGTTTATCAAAGCTACAGGCCGGAGTACAAACACTTTACAAAATTATGACGCCACAGGAAAAATTGGATTCGGGGCAGTTTATTTAAATATGAATGCTTATATAGATTGGGTCAATAGTTGTTTCCATTACATTGACTATAGTAGATGCCGATTAAATTTTACCATAGTTAACTATCCCTAATATTCGGTTAGATTCGTACTACATGCTAGTGTCTGAACAAAGTGGAACACTTGGCCTGTTACCCTTTCCTGTTCTATGTTCTATGTTTATTTCAGATTTCAATGCCTATTGAATACTTGGACAGTAATGTACGCTATACTAGTATGTGCAAATATGAACAATTGGCCTTAAATACACGCTACACACTAGTCTATGAACAAAACCGAACACCTCACTTTTAATGCACGCTACATACTAGTCTATGAACAAAACCGAACACCTCACTTTTAATGCACGCTACGGACAAATCCAAACACTTGGCCTGTAATTTACACACCATACTCGTGTATGACACTTGGCTTTAATACAGTTTTGAATTGTCGTTGTAACTGTGAAGGTTATTTGGTAGCTTGCTGTTTTATTAACAACTTTATTGATGAGTTGCTAACCAATTTACACTCGCGGTCCGATCATTGGGACATAGTAAAAATGTGGACCCAAATTACTGTTTGACTTCAATATCTGAACCCGGATAACTCCGCAGTAAAAGCTCAGTCCTTCCATCAGTTACAACACAGAATTGCAAATGTATCTCTACGCATATCTAGTAACACATGTGACAGCTTATTGCAGGTCTAATGTAATGCTGAAAGCTCCTACTTGAGTTTTCAGCATTACGTTAGACCTGCATTAAGCTGAAACGTATTTTTTCCTGATGACTCGGGCCTATGTTATCTCGAATGTAATTTGTATGGCCCCTTGAAAATCGAGATATCGAAGTTCAACTGTAGTGGGCTCTTTGCGAAGCCACTTATGTATTTTGTATGCGGAGCACCATCGGCATGACACATGAATTATTTAAAATAGTATGCATTTTGTATGCAGTGCACCCTCGACATAAAGCATGAAATGTTTAAACTAGTATGTATTTTATATGCGGTGCACCATCGACATGAAACATGAGTTGTTTAAACTAGTATATATTTTGTAAGCGGTTCACCCTCGACATGAAACATGTATTGTTTAAACTAGTATACATTTTGTATGGAGTGCACCCTCGACATGAAACATGAATTGTTTAAACTAGTATGTATTTTATATGCGGTGCACCCTCGACATGAAACACGAATTGTTTACAATAGTATGTATTTTATATGCGGTGCACCCTCGACGTGAAACATGGATTGTTTACAATAGTATGTATTTTATTTGCGATTCCCTCTCGACATGAAACATGGATTGTTTATACTAGTATGTATTTTATATGCGATGCATCCTTAACATAAAACATGGATAGATTCTAACATTTAAATGTGGAGGAAGTTAGCCTAGTCAATGGATTCTTGTTCTATTGTAAAAGTCCTAATATCAGACAACATATGTTTCTCTCGTTTCCTCCCCCGATTTGATAATCTTTTTTCATAGTGATAACATTTATATTTGCCATTGTTTGCTCCATGAAATGATGCAGTTTGTATAATACATCATATATTTTCTTCAGTTTCTTTTCACATTGCAGGTTTTGCATTACATATCACAAGGAATTTGCTCTTAAAAACTTATTTTCTTTTGAATTCCCTACGAAATGTTCAGCCTACGTGATTTAAACAGTAGTGTTGACTAAGTATATATATAACGTTCTGTCTGTAAAAAATGTATCAATGATGATTAATATCCTTTTAGATTTGCGTTGTATGGCTTTGTCTAGGAATACAGAAGACATTACAAGAGCGTGTGGGTGGATGTGGATTCGCGTTTGGGATATATGTGCGTATGTGCGCACATGAATGTGCGTGCGCGAGTGTGTATATGCGATCGTGCGCGCGTGTGTGTTCGACAGCATATATATTACGTAAATAACACGACTGTATATGACACGTGGAAGTATGTTTCTTCAAGACGTGCTTGTTAACATTTCATACAAAAACAAAACCATGTTGCATACATTTTTCAGAACGATCGGAGTTTTCGATCTGTTGTCATTCGGACTGTAAGTCCACATTACATGTATATAGATTCCTCAATATCTTGTCAGTCTACAGTAGAACCTGTCTTAAGCGGTCAATCATTTGTTGAACATATGAGTCTTAAAACATGTGGCTGCTTAATGCAGGACAAAATTAATGCAGAAAGCTCCTATAGGATTTTTCTATCCTATAGGATTACTATTGATCTATATTTCCCTGTCGGCATTTTGCTTGTTTTGCTCGCTATGTTAATATCATCGTGGCCACATGACATCAGTATGCATGCTACTATCAGCGTGACCACATTACATCAGTAGGCTATGTAAGACCACATTACACCAGTAGGCTATGTTAGAACAAATGACATCAGTAGGCTACGTTACTATCACCTTGACCAAATTACATATGTAGGCTATGTTAGACAACATTAAATCAGTAGGCTATGCTACTATCAGCGTGACCACATTACATCTGTAGGCTATGTTAGACCACATGAAATCAGTAGGCTATGTTACCATCATAGTGACCACATTACATCAGTAGGCTATGTTAGGCTATTCTAATATCAGCGTGACCACATTACATCTGTATGCTATGTTAGACAACATTAAAACAGTAGGCTATGCTACTATCAGCGTGACCACATTACATCTGTAGGCTATGTTAGACCACATGAAATCAGTAGGCTATGTTACCATCATAGTGACCACATTACATCAGTAGGCTATGTTAGGCTATGCTAATATCAGCGTGACCACATTACATCAATAGGTTATGTTACTATCATTGTGGCCACATTACATCAGTAGGACGATGACCACATTAAATAAGTAGGCTATGTTAGTACTTCAGGTACTTTGTGAAAGTCTTTTGATGAATTCGAAATGCTAAATTAACGGAGGGCAGTCGGTTGCAATGTGTTCGTTTTCAACAGGTTCTATAACCATGTACAAAGATCTGAAATCTGACAATCTAACGTATGCCTACTTTAAACTAATACGTTAAAGTAGCATTACTTTCCCAATTGGTTTGTTCAGAGTGCAGACAAACGCATTCCAGTCACATATGCCTTCGCTCATCTTCATAAAGTTCGATAGAGATTTCAAAATAGATGTGTTTACAATAATGTTGCAAACTAAGTTAATCTGGGGGTTTTTCATATAAATGATACCTCATTATTTTTCACTTAGTGGAACATGGATGAAACTTTTCTAGCGAATGCTAATATAAACGTCACTTTAGGGTATGACTTTTAACTGAAGAAATTCAACTCTGAATAATCATAGCACACAAGACAAGAGATTCTAGACATGAATTGATGATATACTGAATTTACACTTCATATAAGTTATGAATACGATTGTAGGCCCGTTTGATTAATATAATCAGAAATAAATCATTTTATTTGTCGAGTAGACAAGGCAGCATTTGCGTGTAATTTGTTTCTATGATAGTGACACAGGTTCAACTAAGACTGGGATAGTTTCATTCCTTGCTAGCGTGCTAAGTGCTGTTTATTTATCATTTCCTTAATTGAAACGCGTTTTAACACCTTTTACAAACCGAGTAGATCTAGATCAGGAGTCATTTGGCCAGGATCTGCCTGTGTGTTTATGAAAACTATCAGTCATATTCTACAGTTTCTGCCATTACCAACAGTGTCCTTGTTCATAAAATAAAATTGAGCCAATCAATTTGCATACATTCATTATTCATCAAATCAATTTGCATACATTCATTATTCATCAAATCAATTTGCATAAATTCATTATTCATCAAATCAATTTGCATACATTTATTATTTGAGCTAATCAATTTGCATACATTCATTATTTGAGCTAATCAATTTGCATACATTCATTATTGAGCTAATCAATATGTATACATTCATTATTGGGCTAATCAATATGCATACATTCATTATTGAGCTAATCAATATGTATACATTCATTATTGAGCTAATCAATATGCATACATTCATTATTCATTTAATCAACATTCATACATTCATTATTCAGCTAATCAATATTCATAAAGTCATTATTTCGTACATGAATTTTCATACGGAAAATGGTTAACGTATTGAGCGAACTTGAAGTAAGCAACACTAGCATAGTCGATCGCGGTTTTAACCTCTCCCTCATAAATATGTATACAAGAATTTGTGACTTGATTATTAATTGACTGAATATGTCTATTGGTCAATGAAAATCTGAACGAGCATGCGCAAACAGAATGTACCCTGATCAGACCGTTAGACTGTGTTATATCGTGTGGCAATGGAATGCACTATGCGGGTGAATTCATATTAGATTCTAAAAATAGTTCGCATTGGAATGGAAAGTGATCGTAAGTTCACCTTTATCGTGAAGAAAACTGTTCGCATTGGAATGGAAAGTGGTCGTAAGTTCACTTTTATCGTGAAAAAAAACATATGTCTGTCAAAACTCTGATATGTTGCAGGTTTTACCTCTGATTCGTACAAGCGTTTGCTAAGCTGTAGGCCGAGTGTCAAACAGCTTGGTCCCTAATTAGTAACCCGGCTTCTCGTTTGGTTCCAAGCTGTTTTAGCTGCCAGTCGGTCGCGCTTAGCACGGTAAGGGTTAAAAACCAATATAAAGAGAAACTAGTTTAATAACCTCACGTCAAACAGTTGAGGAAATCATAATTCATGTAATTCTCCTTAGTTTTGCAAGTCGGTAGAACTGAATACCCGTCTTTACAAATGCGTCACACTGATAAATGTTACTTGAGTCAAATATAACCGTTTTACACCATGTTGAACAGTCAAACGTCATGGTTCGCCTAGTTTTCTTTTTAAGGGAATTTACGTATTGGAGAGGTCTTATCTCTGATAACATTAAATATACCAAAAGTTGAAAACATTTTTGTTAAATTGAGATCTCAACCTTACTGTAATTGATTTTTTTTTCAAAAATTACTTCTTTATTTCTCCACCAAACCATATATTGTGTCAAAAGAGTAATCACAACATAGGGTTTGGTGCAGAAATAAAGATTTAATATTTGATTTCGCACGTGTATATGTTGCTCTGCGTACAGACATATTATTTTATTGTAGTATGTTGTGTTTTCATTGTTCTTTCCATTTGAATGCACTGCACAATGCGATGGGATACATTATAGGCCACATTCCTATTGGCAAAGCACATTCCGATGCATCTAAGATATAGTTAGCTGTCTGAAAACTAGCTTTAAATCCAACATTATGTCAAATATATTGTTCTAACGCGCACAATTATTGAGTTATAACTCTTGTAGAGACATAACATGCCACAGGCAGGGATAATTTGATGGCGTGCAAAATACTTGCGATGTCTTATTCAATACTTAAAAGCAGGAGATCGAGTTTTACTTTTAATCTTCGAAACGAACATTTGATGTTTTGTTCATAAACCATCATAATTTTTATTTAACAATATTACGCTCTGTAGACAAAGTGCAAATGATTTTTTGCTGCTTTTTTTGTTTTGTTTTTTGTTTTTTGTTGCTTTTTCCGATACCACATAGTCTTGTTTCACAAACAATTTTCAAAGCTTAAATCTTTGAACGCCAGTGTTGGAAGCGATTCACAGGGCTTGCTACAATATGCGAATGTGTGAATACTTTTACAAACAGTTTAGGTCCAGATGAGACGCCGAGTAATTGAGCGTCTTAGTAGTATCCAAACTGTTTGACATACCACTTACAAGGTAGAGTAAGAATGAAGGGGATAAAAGCAGACGACATTCTTTACAGATGAGACTCTTTTGGCGCCAAAAAATTAACACCAAAGCGAATAGATCTGCAAAACATACATGTACCACCAAAAGGGAACGTGGGTTTCAATATACATACTTAAACTGGTTAGGTTAGGGCATGGGTTCTTCTTTCCCTTGAAATATGATATGGAACAGTAGCATCTTTTGAATATATTCAGAGGTCCAGACAATATGCATAGATTTAAACGTTTTCCAGAATACCTTCTTTACTTCTCCACCAAACCTTGTTGTGACCACTCTTTAGAATTGTCTCTTCGGCGCGATTCTAAAGAGTGGTCACAACAGAGGTTTTGGTGGAAAATGACAATTTTAGTATTTGTATGCATGTTTATCTGGCTATACAATGTTTGGTTTACCTTTCAACACCAAAACAGCCTGGATGTCTTACCATAGCCAAGCCCCCAATATAAGCCATCTAGAACTCGACAGAATGCTCTCGCGGGAGTAAAACGTGCTGTTTTATTAGCTTTTTGAGCGATGACGTGTCCTGATTTACTAGCTTCAAAGATATGCAGTATCTGATTTTATCTGGTTCGATCTTCAGATGATACTTTATAAACCGAGGTTCGATATATCAGTACTTGGGCTCTATTTGCTTAGGAAATAATACAGTTTATAAATCAGTTATATAACACAGCTCTTATTCTACAGTACAACTCTGATTCTACAGTTTAGCTCTGATTCTACAGTACATCTCTGATTCTACAGTTTAGCTCTGATTCTACAGTTTAGCTCTGATTCTACAGGACAGCTCTTATTCTACAGTACAACTCTGATTCTACAGGACAGCTCTGATTCTACAGTTTAGCTCTGATTCTCTGATTCTACAGTTTATCTCTGATTCTACAGTACAGCTCTGATTCTACACTACAGCCCCCATTCTACACTACAGCTCCGATTCTACACTTTATATAGTTTATAATGCAGCTCCCATTCTACAGTTTAACTCTGGTTCTACATTACAGCTCTGATTCTACACTACAGCTCCGATTCTACACTACAGCTCTGATTCTACAGTACAGCTCTGATTCTACACTACAGTCCCCATTCTACACTACAGCTCCGATTCTACACTACAGCTCCGATTCTACACTACAGTCCCCATTCTACACTACAGCCCCCATTCTACACTACAGCTCCCATTCTACACTACAGCTCTGATTCTACACTACAGCTCTGATTCTATACTACAGCCCCCATTCTACACTACAGCCCCCATTCTACACTACATCTCCGATTCTACACTACAGCCCCCATTCTACACTACAGCCCCCATTCTACACTACAGCTTCATTCTACAGTACAGCTCTGATTCTACACTACAGCCCCCATTCTACACTACAGCTCTGATTCTACACTACAGCTCTGATTCTACACTACAGCCCCCATTCTACATTACAGCCCCCATTCTACACTACAGCCCCTTTCTACACTACAGTTCTGATTATACACTACAGCTCTGATTCTACACTACAGCTCTGATTCTACACTACAGCCCCCATTCTAGGTACAGCTCTGATTCTACAGTATGGCTCTGATTCTACTGTACAACTCTGATTCTACACTATAGCCCCCATTCAACACTACAGCTCTGATTATACACTGTCAGTACAGCTCTGATTCTACACTACAGCCCCCATTCTACACTACAGCTCCGATTCTACACCACAGCTCTGATTCTAACCTACAGCCCCCATTCTACACTACAGCTCCGATTCTACACTACAGCTCTGATTCTACAGTACAGCTCTGATTCTACACTACAGCCCCCATTCTACACTACAGCTCCGATTCTACACTACAGCTCCGATTCTACACCATAGTTCTGATTAGTTCTGATTCTACACTACAGCTCTGATTCTACAGTACAGCTCTGATTCTACACTACAGCCCCCATTCTACACTACAGCTCTGATTCTACACTACAGCTCTGATTCTACACTACAGCCCCCATTCTACATTACAGCCCCCATTCTACACTACAGCCCCTTTCTACACTACAGTTCTAATTCTACACTACAGCTCTGATTCTACACTACAGCTCTGATTCTACACTACAGCCCCCATTCTAGGTACAGCTCTGATTCTACAGTATGGTTCTGATTCTACTGTACAACTCTGATTCTACACTATAGCCCCCATTCAACACTACAGCTCTGATTATACACTGTCAGTACAGCTCTGATTCTACACTACAGCCCCCATTCTACACTACAGCTCCGATTCTACACTACAGCTCTGATTCTACAGTACAGCTCTGATTCTACACTACAGCCCCCATTCTACACTACAGCTCCGATTCTACACTACAGCTCCGATTCTACACCACAGCTCTGATTCTACACTACAGCCCCCATTCTACACTACAGCTCCGATTCTACACTACAGCTCTGATTCTACAGTACAGCTCTGATTCTACACTACAGCCCCCATTCTACACTACAGCTCCGATTCTACACTACAGCTCCGATTCTACACCACAGCTCTGATTCTACACTACAGCCCCCATTCTACACTACAGCCCCCATTCTACACTACATCTCCGATTCTACACTACAGTCCTCATTCTACACTACAGCCCCCATTCTACACTACAGCCCCCATTCTACAGTACAGCTCTGATTCTACACTACAGTCCCCATTCTACACTACAGCTCTGATTCTACACTACAGCTCTGATTCTATGCTTCAGCCCCCATTCTACACTACAGCCCCCATTCTACACTACAGCCCCCTTTCTACACTACAGTTCTGATTCTACACTACAGCTCTGATTCTACACTACAGCTCTGATTCTACACTACAGCCCCCATTCTAGCTACAGCTCTGATTCTACAGTATGGCTCTGATTCTACTGTACAACTCTGATTCTACAGTTTAGCTCTGATTCTACACTAAAGCTCTGATTCTACAGTACAGCTCTGATTATACACTACAGCTCTGATTCTACAGTAAAGCTCTGATTGTACAATACAACTCTGGTTCTACAGTACAACTCTGGTTCTACAATACACCTCTGGTTCTACAGTACAGCTCTGATTCTACAGGACAGCTCTGATTCTACAGTACAACTCTGGTTCTACAATACAACTCTGGTTCTACAATACAACTCTGGTTCTACAGTACATCTCTGATTCTACAGGACAGCTCTGATTCTACAGTACAACTCTGGTTCTACAATACAACTCTGGTTCTACAATACAACTCTGGTTCTACAGTACAGCTCTGATTCTACAGGACAGCTCTGATTCTACACTACAGCTCTGATTCTACACTACAGCTCCGATTCTACAGTACAACTCTGGTTCTACAGTACAGCTCTGATTCTACAGGACAGCTCTGATTCTACAGTACAGCTCTGATTCTTCGGTTTAGCTCCCATTCTACAGTACAGCTCTGATTCTACAGTACAACTCTGATTCTCTGGTTCTACAGTACAACTCTGATTTATACAGTACAGCTCTGATTCTACAGGACAGCTCCGATTCTACAGTTTAGCTCTGATTCTACAGGACAGCTCTGATTCTACAGTACAGCTCTGATTCTACAGTTTAGCTCTGATTCTACAGGACAGCTCTGATTCTACAGTACAACTCTGATTCTACAGGACAGCTCTGATTCTACAGTTTAGCTCTGATTCTCTGATTCTACAGTTTAGCTCTGATTCTACAGTACAGCTCTGATTCTACAGTACAACTCTGATTCTACAGTTTAGCTCTGATTCTACAGGACAGCTCTGATTCTACAGTACAGCTCTGATTCTACAGTTTAGCTCTGATTCTACAGGACAGCTCTGATTCTACAGTACAACTCTGATTCTACAGGACAGCTCTGATTCTACAGTTTAGCTCTGATTCTCTGATTCTACAGTTTAGCTCTGATTCTACAGTACAGCTCTGATTCTACAGTACAACTCTGATTTTACAGATTAGCTCTGATTTTATAGTTTCTGCAAAAGTAAAAACAAGCATGTGTTCATATACCCTTATAAATATTCTGATAATTAATATTCATGACGTTATTTTCCTACATTGATATTGAATAGGTAAAGGGTTAACCCTTTCCCTGTTCTGTGTTTGGACCAAATTTCAATATCTATTGAATATTCATTAAAAATAGTTATAAACAAATATGGAAGGTGGAACATTGTAGACATTTTAGTAAGTAAAGTAACAGATCTATAAAATTCCATTAGCAAACAGAGTAGACCCTGATCAGACGGCTCCTATAGGAGCCGTCTGATCTGGGTCTGCTCTGTTTGCAAATGCGTGAAAACACGTTTATATAAAGGGAAAGGGTTAAACCTTATTCCTCTAACCGCGACCAACGTCCTATTTGTAAACAGCTTGGCTCCAAATGAGACGCCTAATAATTCGGGGTCTCATCAGGATCCAAGCTGTTTAGCACTTGTTCAATCGTTTCTAAAAGAAATACTGGTGTCTAAAAGAGATACTGGTGTCTAATTGAAATACTGGTGTCAGAGACACTTGATCAATACATGTATGTATCCTAAAATTGTGGCAATTCAGAAAATGTGAAAACTTCAATAGATCCATATGTGAGTAGACATTGTTATACATAGCGGGACAAGGGTTACAATAATATCCAATCGCATAATGTTGTTCCCTATTATAAAACGTAAACCCGTCCAGATCGTATTTTGGAACCCACCCATTTGTCATGATGAGGGGACACAGCAAACGAACTATTTTCTGGTATAAGCATTTGACATGCATGGGGACAGCAAATAGTGTATATCCAGATCAGGGGGGAGGGCTCCTTTAGGAGACCCTGGTCTGGATCTACACTGTTTGTTTATGTCCTTTTTAAGCGATACTGGGAGGAAAATGGTTTAAGCACATATGCATTATGATGGTGCTCTATTAGATCTACAAATACTATATAATGGTGATTGATGTTCATTTCAGATTTGGGAAATAGGATTGTGTCTAGGAATGCAGACAAACAACAATGATTTGTGTCATTTTCGATTTCAACCTGTATTCCTTAATATTCTGATGATACTGAGACCCAGATAAAATGCGTCAATTTAAACATCTTAAAAAATAGCTATTTGATTTCTCCAGAAAGCCCTATATAGAGTTTGATGGAGAAATGGCGGTTTTGATATTTGGGTACGCAACTTCATCTGTAGCTATATCTAATATTATAGAACGAATTTTAGTTTCAAATGGATAAATGCAAGTGAAAGATAATGTATTTCTAGTGTACAATTTGTAAAACACTAGCACTAGATCGAAAAAGACTATATATCTACTTGTAACATCTATTATAGGTACAGTTCTTTATGAACTACATGTGTAGTCTTTTTTTTATCTAGTTCCAGTGAGTAAATACGATCTATATTGACCAGATGTACGTTACCATGGCTACGTTGAGCACCTTCCAAATCATACCAAGAACGTTTTGGATACGTAATAAACTAAAGAGTGTTATCAGTATCCACATTGAAAAAAACCTTGGTACTTAAAAGTATGTAGGTTTTAAATAAGCGTATTGCAAAAGTCTACTGATATTAATTCGTACTCTCCGAAATTTGAATTTGCAAGTGACTATTGTGCTCATTTGAATTTGCATGTGACTATGGTGCTACTGTGAATTTGCATGTGACTATGGTGCTCCTTTGATTACAGTAGAACCTGAAGTGGTCGTCAAAAAGAGGTCTGATTGTGGGTGTGTAAGGCAGGTGGTAGCGTTATGCAGGAGATTTCTGCATAACTCTTGTCCTGTATTAAGCAACTACCTGCTTTAAAAAGTTCATATGTGCACTAACTGAATGACCACTTAGGACAGGTTCTTGTGTATAAATAATCACGTTCCAATGTATTACTCAAGTCGGATGTGAAATAAAACGTTTTCTATTTTTTTAAAAAGGAATTTTCTATATTCTTGTTCTGTGGAAACTTGTTCATGCACATCGAGTAATTGAAGAAGTCCGTGAACTTTTCCGAAATAATCGTGGCTATTCAAATCTGTCAAAACCAGAAACTGATTAATTGCATCTTACGAAAAATAATAATTGATCACCACGTGAGACGATGAATAATGGGTTCTGGATTGTGCATTTTTGCAAACAGTTTTCTTTTTATTTCAGTCCCGTGCTGTTTTGATCCAAATGAGAAATATCCTATCCATAGTCGTACATAAATCTGTATTTAATACCCTATCCATAGTCGTACATAAATCTGTATTTAATACCCTATCCATAGTCGTACATAAATCTGTATTTAAAGGATTGTTTAAGATTCCCTTGATGACTTTTTAATTAATTGAAAATGAAATAACTATCACATTTTTTTTAAAATCGATGAAATTAATTTATATCTAAAAGTAAATATGATTACAATAATGAATATATATAAGTAAAATATATACATGTACCTGTATTTCGCTGGTAACACATACAACGTTCGATGAAGTCACTCAAAAGCATTGAATAAAGTGACAACCAAACCTAGACAATTTGTCTAGCGCGGGACTTCAACTGATTGACATTTAACCTCCAAGAAGGGTGAACATCTAAATAGGTTAGATATGAAATAGATTTTCTACTGACATAGAACATTTCTATTTGAGTTCTAATCTATAAAAAGAACCGTGACAAACTTGAATGTTAACAAAAACACATTGTTCTGACCCTCCAGTTTTGATAACTCTAAGCAGCAATCGTATACACGCATTTATACCAAACCATGTCTGGGACTCTTATCTGCCGAGGTCTATTGAGCGTAAACACGCAACTTCTTCGGATTCATAATAGCTTTTCCACTGACAATCGCAGCTATTACTTTCATTTCTGGACACTTCGACGTTTAGTATATAGCTTTGATTTCACATTTTAGTCTCTCCCTCTCAGGCGCAACTTATATACACTGACAACTGAAAGTCTGGAGATACCGTTACGTCACACTTTGCCTCTTGACTTGTTAAGTGAGACAGATTCGTCCAACGCAATCAATCCATCTATCTATCGACCAGACTGTCTATGACGCGGAAGAAGCAGTTTTAGATTGGGTTTTACTATGCATGTTTAATTCTAATAAAGACCTTCGGTCGAAACACATATACCCCATTCTGTCATACTGACGCCTTTTGTAAAAATCACTTTTTGAAACCATTGTGATAAATAGGGCATTTTCTTCCATAAGAGCAAATGTTCTATTTATCACATTGGTTTCAAAACTATACAATTCTAATTTGTTTCTGTTTTGTTCTAGTAAATGTTACTATTTCGTAGCTTGATCTAAAATATCATGTGACGTAATAAGTCTAAAATAGCCCATGAGAGAATGGGTTCAGACATGTTAATACAATCTCTCTAAGGTGACAACTAAATGAATGAAAACATGTGGCTTTAAATGTAGGAATTTGCTCAATGCAGGACGAAAGAAATACATAAAGCTCCTGGGAGCTTTCTGCATAAAATTTGTCCTTCATTAAGCTACCACCTGCCTTTAATATATAGATGGTGCTTGCCGGTTTTACCAGATAATGTGATTAACTGACATACACCATGTCTCTATACAAACGTAATGTTAAACGATTTATAGGTTTATTCGGATCACTGTTTAAGGAAACGAACTCATACTAGAGCGAAAAGAGTGAATTAACTGATGTGCTTAAGCTTTCCCTTGTTTTATGTTAATGTAAGAAATAATCACGTCATGAATATCCATTTTATATACATGTAATGGTATTATGCACATGAGTTTTGGTATTAGTAGACACCGTACAGAGTCAGATCTGTTATAATTTCATAAGCAAACAGAATAGATCCCGATCAGACGTCTCATACAGGAGATCTCTCATCCGTGTCTACTATGTTGGCAAAGGCGTAAAATGCGTTTACATGAAGGAAAGGGTTAATAAATACAATATGTTTATGCTTGAATACTTTCCTGACTAACATACTCTTAAACAAATCTGATTCAAAATGTTTGTACTGATATAACTGAAAATTAATAAAGTTCTGCCGTTAGGCTATTTACCTGATAAATAATCATGTAAGAAGTAACGACATCGTGTATATATCTATTGACTGATGTTATAACACTATATGGATACTAGAAGGTTTAGTCATAACTGAAACTGTAGAACTACATCTATATATTTCTATAAGCAAACAGAGCAGAACCTGATCAGACGGCTCCAAAAGGAACCCGTCTGATCTGTGTCTACTCTGTTTTCATGCGTTAAAAGACCCATATAACAGGTAAATGGTTAACACCATTTGAAAAAATGTAAAATTAAACCTTCAAAGCATAGTTAAACCTGTTTTTATTCATGTGTTGCACTTAAGGTACCCAGTTAACTTTAATTGAGCCATGTTGTTTAGTTCGACAGCTTATGGGACTACGTTTAGGGCAAAATTAAGGAGCGATATGAGATATGTTCTGATAGAAGAACTCTAATAACTGTGTCCATCAACCGTTATGAATTAGATCATTTTCCAATAAGTTGGACTAAATTCGGTAACAAACTGAAATGTGTAGTCTACATACGTTTATGTATTTACGTACGATCATAGCTTTCAAACAACAGACAGCCTTACACCGTTATTGTAAGCAAGTATATCAACACAATCATAATGAATATTTGGCGAGAGATCAGGGCAGGATTTGTATAAACTATAAATTCATGTTTAAGATACAAGTTGAACTGATGTTTGGCTAATTGAATTGGCATCTCTGCTTAAATACGTATTTCAATAGTGATAAGAAGAGTTATTTAAACCTTTACTCCACGAATGAGCCTTTCTACACTTTTCAAACAGAGTAGACCCACATTCGATGGCTCCTGTAGGAATCGTCTGATGAGAGTCTGCTCTGTTTGCTTATACAATGATATAGATATGATTCCACCGTTTCTGCTATTACCAAACTTCCTGTTTTCATGTTCCGTTATAAAAACAAAAAGATAATCAAACCAATATTCATTATGTCTAGCATGAATATTAATGAAGGAAAATTTAGATTTTAAATCAATACTGCAATATGTCAAGACAATCTGATTACGCTCTTGATATGTTGAATAATGAACCAAATGCTTATCTCATTTAGTGCCAACCTTGATCGGACACTTCCATTTGGCTATCCCATGTCTCCTGGAGAGAGGTTATAATGGGTTCTGTCAAGTATATTTTTTGCTTCCTGGTTACTGGCCATCTGCAACAGATTGAAGTTTACTGCCAGATGTGAGTAAAATACATTTATTGAAATAAAATGCTATTTACAGAAGAACTTAAAAATAGAAGGGTGGGTGTTTAATTAAATATTGGACACCCGAGTCTTGAAGTCATCGGCTGAAGAGACAGTTACCATATCATGTGGGAGAGTGTTCGGTTCTTATGTGGTCCTAGGAAGGAAATATTGTAGTATTGCGTACTGCAGTATGGAATTGTGTATGAGTGACATTGTGTGTTTCTTGTCTGAGTATGTATTTTTTTAAAAAGATATTTTGAGTGATCAACGGTTACTTCATTGTTAGCTACCTTGTACAGAATTATGCGTACACACATACATTATATTCAGCCTGTTGAAGATTGGTATGTTCAAAGGTTACAATCTTGTTAACTTAACACATCGAATGCGGGATATGACTTTAAGGTTAAGCATAAAATCCCACTCATAGCAATACAAAAATAAGCATGCGATTATAGGCACATGATTGGTTCCCATGGGAATACCAATGAAGCGTCCAAATATATTGTCTAAGAGAAAAGTGATAGAATCACAAATATCTAAACAGTCCCACGTGGTATACATATCTACACTATCATTGATAAAGAATGCATGTCTAGAATTACTGGCAATAATTTGTTTTTGTTAAGAAAATTTTTTTTGGTTTAAAGTTTGACCTATTTCAGATCATAAGGTAGTGTAGCATAACGTGTAAAACTCGTATCTGTGTATAGTGTTAGTTTGGTGTTGCCTGTATTGTAATTTAACTAAAAACCCATTGGAGATTTTATATAGCAAAAACACCCCGTTTAATGCTGGTGTTCTCATAAGCTTTATCAGAGTAACGCTTCATTATGCTCCTTAAACCTTTCCCTCATATAATGCTAATATAATTTGATAGATCTATGTTTCTGTGCTTTCTAAAATGGCTACAATGTTCCACCTTCCATATTTCATTATAACTATTTTGTCCATTAATATTCAGTAAGTGTTGAAATTTGGACTAAATATAGAACAGTTAACCGCTGTGAGTTACAATGTGATCAGTTTGGATAGTGTAGTAGTAGTTTATGCTGTGTGATTAGTTTGGATAGTGTAGTAGTAGTTTATGCTGTGTGATTAGTTTGGATAGTGTAGTAGTAGTTTATGCTGTGTGATCAGTTTGGATAGTGTAGTAGCAGTTTATGCTGTGTGATCAGTTTGGATAGTGTAGTAGCAGTTTATGCTGTGTGATTAGTTTGGATAGTGTAGTAGTAGTTTATGCTGTGTGATTAGTTTGGATAGTGTAGTAGTAGTTTATGCTGTGTGATTAGTTTGGATAGTGTAGTAGTAGTTTATGCTGTGTGATCAGTTTGGATAGTGTAGTAGTAGTTTATGCTGTGTGATTAGTTTGGATAGTGTAGTAGCAGTTTATGCTGTGTGATTAGTTTGGATAGTGTAGTAGTAGTTTATGCTGTGTGATTAGTTTGGATAGTGTAGTAGTAGTTTATGCTGTGTGATCAGTTTGGATAGTGTAGTAGTAGTTTATGCTGTGTGATCAGTTTGGATAGTGTAGTAGTAGTTTATGCTGTGTGATTAGTTTGGATAGTGTAGTAGTAGTTTATGCTGTGTGATCAGTTTGGATAGTGTAGTAGTAGTTTATGCTGTGTGATTAGTTTGGATAGTGTAGTAGTAGTTTATGCTGTGTGATTAGTTTGGATAGTGTAGTAGTAGTTTATGCTGTGTGATTAGTTTGGATAGCGTAGTAGTAGTTTATGCTGTGTGATTAGTTTGGATAGCGTAGTAGTAGTTTATGCTGTGTGATTAGTTTGGATAGCGTAGTAGTAGTTTATGCTGTGTGATTAGTTTGGATAGTGTAGTAGTAGTTTATGCTGTGTGATTAGTTTGGATAGTGTAGTAGTAGTTTATGCTGTGTGATTAGTTTGGATAGTGTAGTAGTAGTTTATGCTGTGTGATTAGTTTGGATAGTGTAGTAGTAGTTTATGCTGTGTGATTAGTTTGGATAGTGTAGTAGTAGTTTATGCTGTGTGATTAGTTTGGATAGTGTAGTAGTAGTTTATGCTGTGTGATTAGTTTGGATAGTGTAGTAGTAGTTTATGCTGTGTGATTAGTTTGGATAGTGTAGTAGTAGTTTATGCTGTGTGATCAGTTTGGATAGTGTAGTAGTAGTTTATGCTGTGTGATCAGTTTGGATAGTGTAGTAGTAGTTTATGCTGTGTGATCAGTTTGGATAGTGTAGTAGTAGTTTATGCTGTGTGATCAGTTGGATAGTGTAGTAGTAGTTTATGCTGTGTGATCAGTTTGGATAGTGTAGTAGTAGTTTATGCTGTGTGATCAGTTTGGATAGTGTAGTAGTAGTTTATGCTGTGTGATCAGTTTGGATAGTGTAGTAGTAGTTTATGCTGTGTGATCAGTTTGGATAGTGTAGTAGTAGTTTATGCTGTGTGATCAGTTTGGATAGTGTAGTAGTAGTTTATGCTGTGTGATCAGTTTGGATAGTGTAGTAGTAGTTTATGCTGTGTGATCAGTTTGGATAGTGTAGTAGTAGTTTATGCTGTGTGATCAGTTTGGATAGTGTAGTAGTAGTTTATGCTGTGTGATCAGTTTGGATAGTGTAGTAGTAGTTTATGCTGTGTGATCAGTTTGGATAGTGTAGTAGTAGTTTATGCTGTGTGATTAGTTTGGATAGTGTAGTAGTAGTTTATGCTGTGTGATCAGTTTGGATAGTGTAGTAGTAGTTTATGCTGTGTGATTAGTTTGGATAGTGTAGTAGTAGTTTATGCTGTGTGATTAGTTTGGATAGTGTAGTAGTAGTTTATGCTGTGTGATTAGTTTGGATAGTGTAGTAGTAGTTTATGCTGTGTGATTAGTTTGGATAGTGTAGTAGTAGTTTATGCTGTGTGATTAGTTTGGATAGTGTAGTAGTAGTTTATGCTGTGTGATTAGTTTGGATAGTGTAGTAGTAGTAGTTTATGCTGTGTGATTAGTTTGGATAGTGTAGTAGTAGTTTATGCTGTGTGATTAGTTTGGATAGTGTAGTAGTAGTTTATGCGGTGTGATTAGTTTGGATAGTGTAGTAGTAGTTTATGATGTGTGATTATCATATCTGCATTGAATTATTTGCCTTTTTTCAATATGTTCAATATTTTCAGATATTATCTCATGTTCATATTTAAAGACCACAGTGTATGAGTTGGGGCTTACGAAATAAATGTACAATACAGAACATTATCAATGCACTTTATGATTAATTTGTATTATGTAATTATAACAATCTATCAGTATCTCAAAACATAGTCTTTTCAATTCATATCGACTGAAAATATGAAAAGAAAGAGATATTATTAATAGCTAAATTAAAAAAAACCATTATACATGTAATACGTTGTAACTAGACGAGTTTCAAGTCGCCCCGAAAGACAGAAAATACTGATTTCGTACTCAATTCACTATTCTAAATGTTTTAGGTAAATCCTCCTCAGTATGATCATGTTAATATTGAAAGCACTGAACACTTTCAAAATCAAATATCAAACTCAAGACTCGCCGCGTATAGTCAGGCTATTCGTTCATACGTGAAAGTGAGACCTCTTCTATATTACATACTCAAAGTTACTCGACTTAAGTGCATCACTGTTGGTCGTGTCCTCCGATTAAATGTACCGTTTGCATTATAATAACCCCCCTCTAAACCGGAATTCCAGAAGATAATAATTTAGACACTTTTAGGCAGACGAATGCTTAAAACAGGGTGAAAGTCATACAGAAAGCTCCTCAAGGAGCTTTCTGTATAATGTTCACCCTGCATTAAGCTGTCACTTGACTCTAAGACCAATATTTATACTAAACTTAACATCCAGTTTAGAGGAATTTTACTGTATACTACAATTGGGAAATGGTATCTCAAATTCGACTGAAGTGCGTCAGTGATAGTCACATTCACTGCTTTAGACGCTATTTGAATGATAATACGATAATATAAATGTAGGTCTCTCATATTTTCTCTTCTGCTTCATGTCCTTTTCAAACATATCAATGCAAACATTGTCGTCTGCTAGATACATTTTCGTCTGCTTTGAGCTTAATAGTGGGTGCTTGTTCATTTTTAGCTCACCAGAGCACTTTTGTGCTCACGGTGAGCTTTTGTGATCGCCTGATGTCCGTCGTCCGTCGGCGTGCGTCGTGCGTCGTCCGTCGTCGTGCGTCAACAATTTCAACCTTTAAAAATCTTCTCCTCTGAATCTACAGGGTTCTCAGCTTTCATCTTTGGTACACAGCATCATCTGTAGGTCCTCTACAAAAGTTATATAAATTATGCCCCTGGGGTCAAAATTGGCCCTGCCCCAGGGGTTTTCAGTTTTCAATAGAAACATATAGTGAAAACTTTGAAATTCTTCTCCTCTCAAACTAGAAGGTTCTCAGCTTTCATATTTGGCACATAGCTTCATCTTCAGGTCTTCTACAAAAGGTATATAAATTATACCCCTAGGGTCAAAATTGGCCCCACCCCAGGGATTGACAGTTTTTTTCTAGCTGACTGCATAAACAGCCCATGGGATCACTTTATATGCATAGGAAAAACTTTGAAACTCTTCTAGTCAAAACTACATGTCCCAGAGCTTAGATATTTGTTGTATAGATTAACTTAGCATACCTTTATGAGTTTTGTTAATATCATAGTTCTGAGGTCAAAATTGGCCCTGCCCTGTGTATATATATTTTCACATCATAAATTACAGTCTAAAGGTTCTACAGGTTAAAGTTTTCCTCAGATAAGCCAGTGCTCTGATAGGACTCTGATAGTGGTCAGTGAGAATGTATTGGTAATCACCCTTAGCCTGATCAGTAGAGTAGAAATTGTGTTTAGACAAATTACACACACTCATTTTAGATTGAGAAAACTATGTGGATAATTCTCAAAATGCAGAAAGCTTTTGAAGGTTTTTTTCCATATCTATGCCCTATATCTATGCATTAAGCTGCCAGCTATCAATATAGATCCTATAACTAGGTTCAGCTTAATACAAATTCAAGTGTTCTATTGCATCTTGGAGAGCAGTGTCTATTTTTAGCTGGCTATTTTAAGCATACATAAAAGGTAGGTTATTTCCCTTTCACACTTTTTGATTACAACTGGATTGCCTCCCTTCTGGATAATGGCAGTTGCAAATTAGATCTGACCTGTAAATAGAACAATTAACCCGTTACTCCATAAATATGCATTTATACACCTTTGCAAACAAAGTAGACCCAGATCAGATGGCTCATGTAGTAGCCATCTGATCAATCTGCTGTATTTGCTTATGATATAATATAGTGTAAATTGCATTAAATTATTTTTATTTTGTGTACAATATACATGTATTTATAATATGTTTACTTAAGCCTTTCCCTTATATAAATGACTTTTCATGCATTTGCAAACAGAACAGACCCAAATCAGACGGCTCCTATAGCAGCTGTCTGATCAGGGTCTGATCTGTTTGTCAATGGAATTATAAATATGTTTCTTTACTTTCTAAAATGGCTATACTGTCCCACTTTCCATATTTCATTACAACTATTTTTTTTATAGCAACTGGATTGTCTCCCTTGTTGGTAGTAACTCTGCAGAAATATTGCAGATCTTCCCAAACAATGAAAATTTTTGCACAGTAATCAGACAATTAACCCTTTACTCCATAAATATGCCTTTCTACACCTTTGCAAACAGAGTAGACCCAGATCAGATGGCTCATGTAGTAGCCATCTGATCAGTCTGCTGTTTGCTTATGATATAATATAGTGCAAAGTGCATTACATTATTTTTATTTTGTGTACAATATACTTATAATATGTTTGCTAACCCTTTCCCTCATGTTAACACTTTTTTCACACATTTGCAAACAGAACAAACCCAGATCAGACGGCTCCTATAGCAGCTGTCTGACCAGGGTTTGCTCTGTTTGTTAATGGAATTTGAAAGATGTTTCTTTACTTTCTAAAATGGCTACACTGTCCCACTTTCCATATTTCATTATAACTATTTTGTCTATGAATATTCAGTAGGTATTTAAATTTTGAATAAACATAGAAAAGGGGAAGGGTTGAAAATAAATTAAGATATGAATAATAATAATTCATGAAGGTGTAATGAAAATATCTGAAATTTTGGATATTATTTATAAGTACATGTATAAATTAATTTATTCTTTCTAAAATTCAACCAGTTTGCCCAGGGAAAGGGTATACATACTTTTGTACATGCCCTTCTTTAGATTTGCATTGTTATATGTTTTCATTTACATTTTCTTAAATTTTTTTCACTTGAGGTCCTCTACAAAAGTTACATAAATTATGCCCCTTGAGTCAAAATTGGCCCTCGCCAGGGCTGGTTAGTTTTCTATAGAAACATATAGTGAAAACTTTGAAAATCTTCTCCTCTGATTGTCTGGTGAGCGATGTCTGGGCCTTTCAGGCCCTCTTGTTTTAATTTAAAAATTGTCAAAGGCCATGTACCCTGATGAGACGCCGGGCTACTTGCCATTTCATCCGGATCCAAACTGCTTGCACATGGTAGCATTTTTCTCGGCACTGCATGGGTTAAATAGTCCCAAAATGCTTGAAGAAATAAAACGTTGGCGTTAGCACTGCAACTTAATATGCTTTTGTTTTAAAACAACACATATTTAATTTAATGCATTTTCACATACCATGTATTTTTGCATCATATATCACCCGAATATTCACTTTTATTAGTTTAGTTCTAAAATTTATATATTTATGTTCTAAAACGTGATAAATAAAATTTATTGAGACCATATTATTTTCTGTCTGCAATAATGATGATTGATATCTCTTAAGAGTTGGAAAATAAAGACATTTTATGGGAATACCGTACGCCAATATTGTACTTTTACGCTTTTGCTAACAGAATGGACCAAACTCTGACAGCAGCATTAGAAGATGTATAACCATGGTCTGCTCTAGGTCATAAATAAACAGCAGATACTGATCGGACATCTCCTGTAGACGGTTCGTCTGATCTAGGTCTCCTCTATTTGCTAACGCTCGGATAAGCATTTGTACCAAGGAGAGGAATGAGAAATACCCATAAACTCATAAACTCTTGCATATACAGTAAAACCTCTCTATAACGGCCACTAAATTGTGTTAATTAGTTGGTATTTAGGGCAGGTGGTTGCTAAAAACAAGGTGAAATACATTTATAGGAGCGTACTGTTTTACTTTCATCTTGCTTTAAGCAACCACCTGCCTTTAACAAAAATACTTGATGTCATTTAGTGGCCGTTATAGAAAGGTTTTACTGTATTTTAATTTAAACGTAAGCAACGGATGCATGGTAACACGGGGCTTTATGTGCTCACGATATTTTGAACGATCCTTTTCTATCTTTAGTCAGGGTATACTGCAAGGCATCGTAATGCTGGTGTGTAGCTTGTGTAATACTTTGATAAACGAATAATTTATATTCATTTAAAGCGCTTTCGTCGTAGACAATTGTGCAAGACATATGGTTAAGAATCGTTGCCTCACTGGAATATTAAGCATTTATGAATGCTTTTAACCCCTTACTCCATAAATACGATTTTCTACGCCTTTGGAAACAAGGTAGACCCAGATCAGACGACTCCTGTAGGGGCCATCTGATTAAGGTCTGCTCTGTTTGCTTATGAAATAATATAGATATGATTCTACAGTTTCTGCCATGACCAACACATTCATGTGTTCACATGCCATTATAAAAATGAATCCGATCAATATTCATGATAGCATTTTTTCTGAATATACATGGAGTATAGGGTTAATACGAGATGTGTTTCATAGAGGGAATAAAACTCTGCAATATTTTGTTTATTGCAACCTTAAGAAATGAGCACATTCCGTGCGAATTGGTAGTTAATTTGATTTGGTGTTTATCTGTACACCGTCTGGCGGCACTTTAATCCTTTACTTGATAGGAACGCCCTTTAATGCATTTGCTAACAGAGTAGATCCAGATCGGATGATTTTTGTAAGAGTCGTCTTATCAGGATATACTCTGCTTGCTTATATAACATGATAGATCTTATAATATACTTGTTGTCATAGCAATGTATTCGCTTGACCTGTTTATTTACAAACATAAGAAAACTAGTTAATTCATGTTGACAATTTAGTTGGGATACGTCATACATATAGCAAGGTATAGAATAAAATGAAAAAGAAATACTGTCTCGTAACGTTTAAATTATTATAAGTACAGTTGTTCTGTAATCTATGTCATGTTGTTTTATTGACGGATTAACCTTTTACTCCATAAATACGCTTTTCTACGTATTCACAAACAGGGTAGACCCGGATCAGTCGGCTCCTGTAGGGTCTGCTCTGTTTGCTTATGAAATGATATAAATACTATTCTACTTTAACAATTTATACTGTGGCCATAAATTACTGTGTCCATGTACCATTATAAAAATATTATATAGAGGATCTTACACGAGTGTTCTTGATTATTGGATTTATTAAATGAGTCTTTTTGAAACGATAAAAAACGAGCTTTAGCGAGTTTTTTTTATCGTTTTAAAAAGACGAATTAATAACATAACAAACACAAATTAATAACAAATACAAATTAATAACATAACATAACAAACACAAATGTTTTTGCAGCCAATATTTCAGCAGTAACGTGGATTGTTATAAATTCTCCTTACATATAGAAATGATGAATGAAAGGTGTTATTAGGTTCGCTAGGTAACGGGGACAAAGTAGGTCCAAAATTTCCAACTGTTTTTTGACTTACTGTCGTATCAACTAGGATCTAATTTAAACCTCTCTGGTACTCAATTTAACTGCGATAGTTTATGATACGAAAACCTACAGAAACACGTCAAAATAATTTTTGAGTTACAGTTTCGACATTCCAACACGTCACATTGTGACGTCACTGTACACAACATGTATCTGTGTAAAGCGCGCCATTTAAATGAAGACCCACATGGGTCATTCTCAAAAAATGTCAGAATTTATGTACAATAAGAATATCAGCAAAAGTATTTATTTAGGCTAATAAAATTAGTGTTCTCAGGGTGAAATGAACAGCTTAGAAGCAAAGTAAATTAAAAAATGAATCTTAAACCTCTTTAGAATTGTTAAATTGAAAGTTGATGTATCAATATCTTTGAAAATCGGCCTGTACAAAACCTGGCGTCATTACTTACGACTTCATTTTAATTGTTAAAAATAACATTTATAACTAAATCCTGTGGCCTAAAACATTAACTACATCTTTAAAATGGCCAAAACACTATGAAAACTATCATTTATCTGCATTAAAGTGTCAGTTTTAGGCATTTTACTGATATACATAAATTCTCGTCCATCCTGTTACCTTACCATAAACTGTTCATGTACAATGTTATCCAGTCACATTTTCATTGCCTAAAAGGATGCTGGGTATTATTCATTTCCTGTTTTCCAATATGGCTGCTGCTGCTGTGCTGGCATGTGACACGATACAAAAACTTTGAAGATAGTAAGTATGCCCTTGCAGTATATATTATTTTCCTGTCTATCCTGTTACCAGTAGGATTTGCTCACCATTCTTCATAAAAATGTGGGGAACCTTGCTAAGGAACAGTCAAACATTGCTATGCATAAAAATAATAGTGTTCACATGCTTGGGGTGACTAAGTGCATTTACATCAGAAAAACATATTGAATACGTCCATCCTGTTACTGTCCATCCTGTTACCATAGAAAAGGTAACAGGATGGACAATTTTGGTAACAGGATGGACAAACAAGTATTTTCTCATCTTTTATATGAATCAGATATGCAATTCTGAAATTGTGTCTGCAGATCTTACTTTGATAGCTCATTAAATGAAAGAAGTTGATACTTTGCATTGGTTACTAGGTTGTTTGTAATTTTCTACATAGATGTTTGTAATCAAATGTAACAGGATGGACATACGGTAACAGTATGGACACTCAGTTACTGAATCTGATTATCAGTGCGACTCCATTAATCGAATAAGTGCATTTTAGTGTACTAGATTACACATAAAATAATTGCTTAATATTTATCTCATGAATATTCATGCAGAACTTCATTAACTGTAAGTATTTATTCCAATATTTTGTTCATTTCAGTAAATGGAATGTAACATCTGCATACTACAGTCAGTAGTTAAAAATTATAACTGTAGCAAAGCAAACCAAGTAGATCCTGTTTTGTGCAGCTTCTCCAGAAAATGTCTGATAGATCTACATTGTTTGCATTTGGAAACAAAAAAGTGTCTTATGAAGTAAAGGTTTAACTTCTTATCAACGCTATTCTTCACCTGCAATTTCTTGATATTCAGTCAATCTGTTGATAACATTTAATATCATACACAGAAAGTCAGAAACGTACGTCAATGTCAATTAAAGCAGGGTAGACCCAGACCATAATCTACTCTGTGGCTTATAGAAGTATTTAATGTAGTTTCTACAAAATTCATGAATTAAGTATAAAAATTAAGTATTCTTAGGGGGCGTAGTCTTGTTTTAATTTTAAAAAGGTAAATCGTTAAGGGATATATGCAAGTAGTTTAGATACAGACCTAACACTTTAGTTACTGAGCATCTGGTCTGAACCAAAGCTTATTGACAAATTATCCCATATATTGACCTTGAAAAATGAAATTGTTGGCTAATAGTTAACCCTTACAATGCATTCTTTCATAAACAGTGTAGAACAAGATTAGAGGGTTCCTGAAGGGGCCCTCTGATCAGTGTCTACGCTATTTGCCCATATACTTTTAATCTACATTTGAAAGGAAGCATATAGTTTGTATGTTTAATAATAATTTGAATAATTAGTATTAAAAGTGGGTGGAGCAATGTATGAATAATGAGCATTGTAAGGATTAAAACGGACAGAGACAGCACCTTGTGACTTTGGAATGTGTCATTTCTTTCAGAAGTCATGGCTCTGACACCTGCTGAAAAGCAAAGGCGCTATAGGGAAAAACGGGACAAAGACGCAGAGAGAAGAAGGCAGTACTTAGAGAAGGAAAAACAGAAATACAAGAATGACAAAGAAGTTGGCAAAAAGACATTAATTGGAGATTTGTCTGAGAGATCCAGAAGGACCCAAAGAAGAATATGGAAAAAACAAAAACAGTTACTTAGAAGAAGAGAAAAAGAACTTAAAAGTGCACAGACGCCAGCTTGCGGATCTGAGCTATCTCCACAACAGCCTTCTCGCCAGAATTCGCATAGTATACGCAAGCGACAAAGGGAAAGAGCTAAATGTTACAGAGATAATGAAGAACTTAAACATAAATTAAAACTGGTTGAGATGAAAGCACAAATGTTCAGACAGCGATGGCTCAGAGCTACGCAGAGAAAATGTCATGAAACCTCACCAAAAGATACTCCGAGAACTAAGACGAAAAAACTGCTGCGCCATTTCTCTGCTAAAACCGTTAGAAAAACCCTGCTTTTTCATAACTGCTTAGTTGACCAAATGAGAAAAAATTACAAGAGAGGAAGACGTCAAATGTCAACAATTAACAAACTTGTATCTGGTCAAATCTTAAATAAGTATAAGATGAAAACTTTTGCAAAGCAGCAAATTGGTGTCTGTCCTAAACAAGGGAGCTATGTGAAGAGATTCAGCTTAACACAAAGAGTTAGAAAAGTGGTTAATGAATTCTTTGAAAGAGATGATAATTCTCGGATATGGACAGGCCAGAAAAATACTGTCACTCTCAGGAAAGACAAAAGACAGAAAAAGATTTCTGTTAGACACGTTGGGGAACTTATACCGCAAATATTTGTCCGAGTGCAAGAATAGAATAAGTTATGCTAGTTTCTGCAGAATGCGACCATTCTGGGTAGTTCAGCCGAAGGAGAAAGACAGGCAAACATGTTTATGCAAAAAGTGTGAAAACACAAAGCTGAAAGCTGAAGCTCTTTACAGCTATGGGGTCTTATCAACACCAGATCTTGGTAAGTTAGTAAAACAGACCACTTGTTCAACTGAAAATGTCAGCTGTATGCTCAGTAAGTGCTACATTTGCAAAAGAAAAGAACTTACAATAAATGAGTATGACAGTAACCTACAAGTGAAGTGGGTAGAGTGGAAAACTGTTAAAGAAGAAAGAAATGTGAGAGGTGAAAGTAAATATGTCACACGTACACTTAAGCAAGAACATACTGGATCCTTAGATGGTCTGTACAACATCTTTCAAAATGATCTTCAGCAAGCGTACAGGCAGCATTGCTTTAACATTTACAATCAATGTAAACATTATCAGAGACTTAAGTCCAAAATGACAAGTTCAGAGTGCTTCATACATGTAGACTTTGCAGAAAATTATGTTGGAAAGGCTGCAAAGGAAATCCAAAGTATGCACTTTGGAGCATCAAAACGTCAAATCAGTTTGCACACAGGGTACTATCTGACAGGTGGTATGCAGGATCCAGTTTCTTTTTGTGGTGTTTCGGATTCATTACGTCACGACCCTTTTGCAATCTGGGCCTATCTATCTGAAATTCTAAAAGACATCAGAAAAAAACATCCAGAAATTGAAATTGTCCACTTCTTCAGTGATGGCCCGACCACCCAATATAGGCAAAAAATCAATTTTTTTCTGTTCTCGACAGAAATATACAGACATGGTTTAAAAAGTGGATCGTGGAATTTTCATGAATCCGGGCATGGAAAAGGGATCCCTGACGGAATTGGTGGGGCTATAAAGCGATCAGCAGACACTATTGTAAGCCATGGTACAGACATTTTGAATGCAAGTGACTTTGTAAATCAGCTCAATGCAGTTAGTACATCTGTACATCTGTACATCATCGACGTCAGTGATATAGCTAAACAGGAGAGAGAGATCCTTCTGAAATCTATTCCAGGAACTATGAAACTCCATCAGATACTTTCAACATCATACGGTCAGATTGAAGTAAGAGAACTAAGCTGCACATGTTCAGGTGATGCCTGTTGTAAAGAACCTTCATTGAAAAGTTACAAATTTCCAGTCTCGCAAATACAGGATCAAGTTGATCCACCAAGGAAGGCTGCAGGCGATGCAGATGATGAAGGAAATGTAAGAAATGTTAGAAAAATAAGAGAATATTCACAGAAGGCAAGAGGCACGGATGGATCCAAGATAGAGATAGAAGACAGAGTTGATATCAATAATAACAAAACAAGCACTTGTGACATCAATGGCATAAACATTTCCCAACATAGCAGAGTTGATACAGGCCAAGCAAAGGATAAAAATGTTCAACAAGCTGAAACCATCACTACTGAAACAGACAATATTGGAGAACCAATAGAAAATATAATTGAGCGAAAGAATAAAGTTTACACATCCTGCAACCAACCAGACAAGCATCACTTGCACTTAGAATCGTTGAAATCATGCAATTCTTTCACAGAGCTAGAGCTTAAATGCAGAAGTTTCACAGAGAATGAAATGCCACATACAAGAGGGCAACAGAGATTTATTACAAATGACAGTCTAAGCGTGGATGATAATTCACTTGACATATGTCCAGAAGATATTCCTTTTGAAGAACCGTTGTACCCAGCAAGTGTTCGGGCTGACGGAGATTGTCTTCCAGCTTCTGGGAGTGTTTTTGCCTTTGGCCATGACTGCAACACTGACAAAATAAGAATGCAGATAGTAGCAGAAATGGCGTTACACAAAGACTATTATCTTGAAGAGAAAAATTTGAAACGCGGGCTTAGTGCTGGAGATAGCAATTATGACGTCAAACGTGCCTACGCTATGTACTCAGATGAATTTATACCTGGAATTCCCTTAAATGACAGTATTATACAGACAATATATGAGCAAGAGCTAATGAAAATTACCAAAAGTAGGACTTACATAGGCATTTTCCAATTATTTGTCTTAGCCAGTGTCTTGGAAATGCCAGTCTATTCCATGTACCCTAAACTTGGAAATCCAGTTGTACGGACGCACTTGCATCGTCTTATTGAACCGCGGCAAAGGTCCACTGATGAAGTTGCACATATTCTGTGGACAAGCACTAGAAATGACATGTCACGAACACATTGGGTGCCAAATCATTTTGTTCCAGTGCTGCCTGTTTACAGGAAAACTGACACAGGTGGAGACAGTGAGAGGACAAATGAGCCCAAGCAAACACAAGATTCAGCTAAGACAAAGTCAGATGTAAGTGGAGATATAGATAATCCCTCACAGAAAGAAAGTAATAGTATCAGAATCAAAGAAGTGGTTGAGAAAGAAGATGAGATATTGGTTTACCTTGAATCGGGAAATAAAGACGAAGAAATTGAAGAAGCTGAGGGTGACATCAATATACTGCATCCCACCAATCAAACAACAGAGAAAGATATGACTGTACGAAGTTCTGAGGCATACGAGAAAAAGACTAGTTTGTATGAGCCAGAAAGAGAAAACAAAGTAGAAGAGCAAGCAGACAATAACACATTTGGCCATATTCCTTCTCCACCTGAATGCATTGGAAAATATGTTATCGTGCTGTACGATAAATCGCCATATCCTGGGTATGTTGAAAAAGTTTACAAGGAAGAATTTTATGTCGAATGTATGAGAAAGCTAGGTGGGGAAAATAAAAACAGTTTTCAGTGGCCAAAACGAAAGAAAGACAAATGCTGGTATCACAAGGCTGACATTCTGGCCATCGTTCCAAAACCAACAAAACCTACACGTCTGACACTCACTGTCAATGATTGGATTCAAAATGCGCCTTCGTTTTGGTATATTAAGCTCTTCATCAGTGTTGTATACACATGGACATGGACATTTCCACCGAGAAAAAAAATCTCGATTCAAATTCAGTGAAAAAGTTTAATGAAATGGACAAAATATTCAGTAGAGCTACGAACTGCTGCATAAAACTTTATTACCAGTCAGAGTAAATCCTTGGAATTTGATTGGTCAGTTTGCCAAAAACTGCCGGGGTGTACAGTACCGTATTCAGCGGCTTCCACGGAGAATACAGAATTATTCAAATTTGACACGTGACGTCATTCGTTTTATTTTTATTTTTAGCGTCAATTCGAAATTTCATATCGTCCTTACTCCAATAATTCTGGATGGATTACGACCAAATAATCGATAATAAACGTAAAAAACTGTACCTCATACGTTCCTCAATTTAACACCATCAACTTATCAGTACAACGTGTTACCGTTAATGTTTACAAGTTTTCCTCTTTCGAAATTGCTCTGAGACGACGTCATATTTGCTCTGTGATGTCATGTTTTCTTTGTCATGTCGTCATACAATTAGAGATCTAATGTCAGCAAAATAAGAGTTGTTCGTTTCTTAATTAGATAAATCGGATCTCCGACTGGTAATAAATTCGTTACACGGTAATTTGGCAGGTTGTACGGGCTGGTATGACCGGGTTAGACCACGTATTTCCTTCGGCTAACGCCTCAGGAAATACGGGATCTAACCCGGTCATACCAGCCCGTACACTCTGCCAAATAACCTTGTAACTAATAGTGTTGGAACAGGAGGAAGATTTTCGCGATCAGCTGATTTGGAGTATAACATATTTGAAATATGTCTGTGCTGTGCTGGATTCAGATGACTATACCTGTTGAATGACGAGATATTTTTGTGAGTAGAAATCTGCATTAACATAAGGACATACGGTGAAGAAAATGTAAATTTGTGAAGGCATTTTTTATGTAGAATGGATGGTTTGGGTCAGAGAACCTGGTAGGTGTTTTTTGGCATACATTTTGTAGATATTTACTGATAGATATTTACTTTACAGTTTGCATTATTTTATCGAAATTAAGGCGCAAGTTCCAACAGTCCTTTGCCATCTATCGTGAAATCAATCGTTGACATGTAGGTCACCGTCCGCCAGTTTGTTTGTTTTGACAGCGCGTATGAATACAGTTCGGTCATTCGAATGTTATTCACTAGTGAATATATGCCCGTGAATATCAAAATATATATGATAGTGTTACGTTACGCTGAAGCCACGAGTTATGTTATAAAAAAATACTATTCATGATGTCATAATTTCTGAAAATAATATTCATGGAGTAAAGGGTTAAGATGACGGAGGATCGTATAATATAATTATGTTTAATTTATCAGTGAAATACAGATCATAAACAGAGAGTGTAATATAGAATCATCAATTATCACATTCGAAAAATGGTTTAACTATTACCTTTGTATTAATGGTCTAAGTGTACTGTAACGAGCAAGTTGTTGGTGTTGCAAATAAACAAGAACAATATATGAATGATAAATGATCGCAAGATGGATATATTCAACACAAAAGTCATATTTCTTTGCCTTTCTACAGCATATATACATACCTACATATCGGTATTTATAATGCAGTTGGACCTCATTATCTCGCTTTGTTTAGTAGAAAATGAGAGTTTAAGGCAGGTGGCAGCTTAATGCAGGGTGTAAGTCATGTCACCTGTCTTAAGACTAATAGTAATACTTTTGAGAGCTCTATTTATTAAGATTTGACTGTATATACAAATAACGGAATTCTACATCAAGTAGCAGTGCCACATGAGGTATTATGACAATTCGTGATGTTTCATCTCGTTTATATGGAATGCTATGCCTTATTTGAAAGCAATTGTATGTATTCTTTACTGTCAACCAAGACGTATTACGTCCACTCGCCAAAATTAAGTACCGAAGAGTAAGCGAAATATAGGCCACATGTCTTAATGTCCCTCACTACGCTCATGACAACCATTTCGCCGCCAAATTAAATTCGACTTCTAAGACTAGCGTCTGCTTCAGGTTCTAAAGTGAAGGTTTTCTTTTCAAAAATCAAAATCAGTTAGTTTGGATCCTGCTAAGACGCCATTTTTAAGCGTCATCTAGTTTTAAACAGAGATTATCACTTATTAGCCTTCGGCGGCGAAAGAGTTGGATAGCTAAAGAGGTCATACATGGTAGAGAGTAGATACAACATTGTTCACATAAAGAGCCTTTGGGAAAAAGTGGACGTGCAAAGAATGACACTGAAAAAATACTAAATTAAAAGAGATATTTCAAATAGTGTGATCATCAAATGAAAATGACAAGTTCCGTGCTCATTAGTTATATCAGCATGTGTTCTCGTTATAGGCCCGTCACACCATGACGTTCTGGTCAGCGTTCTTTGGCGTTTGAGGGAACGTTGGTAGTCGCCCATGGTCGCTGGGATAGCGCCAGAAGAACGTTGTGTGGACGCTTGTGAACGCTAGTGAACGTCGGTGATCGCCGGGAAATGCGCGGAGAACGCTGGTCCGGAAAAAAAGTTTTGAACATGCACAAAAGTTCTCATTGAGACCAGCGTTCTTCAACGTTTAATTTTAAACGCTGAAAAACGTTTAAGAACGTTAATGGGACGTTTTATTAACGTTGCACGCGTTCGGATATCGTTAGTCAGTTGTTACTCTAGCGTTACTCAGTTGTTACTAATCGTTTGATTTGCAGTGAACGACTAACTGGCGACCCATCAACGACCGCTGAACGCCCCCTAGCGTACGCAGCGTGTGACTAAAGTCAAACGAACGTCAAACGTTATTCTGTCGTTATTCACACGTTAGTCACACGCTCAACTCGTCCGTCTAACGTTAACAAATCGTTCGTTGTGCACCAGTGGCATGTTAGCACACGCTTGTGGTTTTCAGGGTTATCTTAGTTGGTCGCTGTTACACGTTTCTCGCGCGTAAGACACACGCTAGTCATGCGTTAGGTACACGTTTATCAGACGCCAGATGTGTCATCCTCACTCTAGAACGCTCAAATATTGAACGATTGAAACGTTCAGAGAACGTTGACCAGAACGTCATGGTGTGACGGCCACTTTAGACGTTGATAAATATTTACAAATCTTATACATGGGGTGAATAGTCAATATGGCTATCTCAGCAAAATAATAGTATTTCACCAGGTAGCGTGTCTCACAAACAGTCTTTTAGATATCTTTATAGAGCGCATACCCGTTGATGATCAAATAATGTTCTGTCATATATCCTTTCTTTACTTTCAAAAGCCTGTCTGTCACTTCAGACCGCAGTGTTACCATTTGTTCTAATAAACCCGAATATCAATATTGCCACAGATACATGAACACTTACTAAATCATGTCTAGGCCCCTCCATCAAACACTATTGTACGTAAACACAAAGCATCGTCAAATAAATAACAGCAATCACTGACAGGTGCAATCATTACTTTTCTATATTGCACATTTCATTATTTGCCTTCTGGTTTGATGGTCTCAGACACAATTCCTTTACACAAACAGAGCAACAGCTAAATGTGTGTACTCAAGTATAAACATACTAACTTCTCCACCAAACCCTATGATGTGTGTTGAAGAGACGATTCTAAAGAATAGTCACAACACAGGATTTGGTGGAGAAATTAAAACGTTATTCTTGAAAATGTTTTAATTTACGCATCTTAGCTGGATCTCTATACACCGACAAACTGAAAGTCCCAATGTTGTATATATACACACAAAGACCGTTACGTCACACTATCTGCCTCCTCCTGTTTTTTCACGAGAGCTTGTTGTTTCTGATCAATTCCTTCTTTCATGTGGTAGAACATGAGGGAGAGAAGGGTCTGCCAGGCTTCCTCCACGTCGTCACTCCAGTGTTCCTCAATGTGCGTCTTTATGGCATCAATGAACGGAGACGCTATACTCTATATATGGCAAGGAATAAATAGTAGTTTGTTATTCGCATATATAGTAAAACCACTTTAAACTAGCAGTGAACGATTTGTATTCTTTTAGACAGGTGACTGCTTAATGCAGGGTGAAAAAAGTTCTAAACATTTTATGATGACATGTCACTTGGTCAATATTTTCTCAAAATCTTGTGCCATGACACTTAGCGACTTGTTCCGCAACCCTTTCCCTAATGAATATTCATGTCAAAATAATGACATCATGACTAATAATAATGATTGCAATAATACACGTTTGATAGAGAAAAAAGAGGTTGCCCTTGAAAATATATGGTTTTTTTTTTTATTTATGCATGATATCGGGATCGCTGCTTCTCATTCGTTAATACTAGCGGGAATTCCGATGATACATCGATTGACGCCACATCTCATCAGGACCCAGGATGTTTGTGAATGTAAATCAGATTGCACTGGGCAGTCCTGGGGTTAAATTCAATGTTGTGTCTCCTATGCTATCTATGTGACATAAATTGGAACTTTTATCACTGCATGTCAATCCTTCTGTAATGCCTTTGTCATTATCTTAAGTCATTAATGTCAGCCTCCTCTTGAGATTTGCCTGGAATTATCACGTTCGGCGAGGAAATCAATTTCCGATCCTTAACCCTTTCCCTCATGAATAGTGCATTATGATTATTAATTAGATGTTTTTTTGCAATGACTTATGAACATAATTTATACCATGCCAGAAATTGTAGAATTACATTTATATTAGTAAACAAAATAGACCTTGTTGAGACGGCTCCTACAGGGGCCGACTGAATTTGGTCTGTTATGTTTGCAAACGCGTGAAACTATATGGAAAAAGGTTAATGTCTGACGCGAAGCATTTGTAACAAAAAAAGCCCAGAAACATTCTATATTTGAAACTAACACTTCCGTGCAAGTCTATAGGGAAACTGATGTTGTAAAGAGTAAATAATGACTGAGCATCAGTTACTTCAATCGATCAGTATCACTGGCATCAGTGTCGTCTACACATGAATATTTACTGTTTGTTATCTCTGTTCCACCCAAACTCTTATCTGGTGTCTTTGCTTTCGATTCGTTCACGGTTATGTTTTCTAACTGTTGTCTGGGTGACAAAGAACTTGGTTCCTGATGAGTCGCAACTACTTATTTTAGAGTTAACTCTTTCCTTCATATAAACGTTTTGTCACGCAAACAGAGAAGACCCAGATGTAGGAGCCGTCTGATCAGGGTCTGTTCTGTGTGCCTTGGGAAATTATACTACATCTGACTATACAGTTTCTACCAATACTTAAAACTTTCATTATAAAGAATCCGCTAAACACATGCATGATGTCAGTATTTTGACATGGACATTCAAACAGGGAAAGGGTTACTTGCGTTTCAGTCATAATATGTTTTATAGCTTCGTGGAGCAATTATTAGGCCTTTGTGTTACCGTGGCAATGTGCCCAACAAGGTCGGACATTGCCCTACGAATTTAGAGTAATATCTATCTAGGGATAAGTATAAATTACTAGGACTAGCACAGAAATATCGTTTAATCCTCCACTTCATGAAAATTCCTGAAGAGATAATGTCACCATGTATATTGATTAGCTGACTATCCATATTATTCAAAAACAAACATAGTAGATCCTGTACCGAGTCGTCTGGTCTGTGTCTACTATTTTTGTAAATGCAATCAATCTGACATGCATTGTCTGGCATAAAAATAGTTTATAATTCAACACAAAATTGAGGTAAATGTAAAGTAAAGAAACATAAACATAGCTTGTTATTTTGAATAAATTAAATCCTCATTTCCCACAAGATCCTATACTGTGACTATTTTAAGAATTGGTCTGGAAAGACTGTTGTGAAGAGTACTAGCAGAAAAGGGTTTGGTAGAGAAATGAGGGAGTTATCTTACGGCCAAAGACTATGTTGCTATAGCAACAGATAAAGGTGCTTGCTCAGATACTAAAACTCGTCCTTTTCCCCACCAAACCCTATGGTTTGACCACGATTCTAAAGAATGGTCACATCATTGGGATTGGTGGAGAAAAAAAGAAGTTATTCTTGAAACTGTTTTCATGTACACATCTCAACTATACCTCTTTGGTACTATTTCTTTCAAGCACACATACCTGTATTTGATTGATTGTAACACTGTATTCAACATGCTGGGCACCAAGCTCCCTGAGGAATTTAACAAAGTTGGTATGTTCTTCCAGTCTAGACAGACACTTGTCCACTGTAGCCATCACTCGCAGGGCGTGGGCGCGAATTAAACCAGAGTCCTTCAACTCGGTGAGGTCCTTACCGCGGAAATTTGAAAAGACTTCTTTTAAATCTGGTCTGGTTTCAAACATACTGAAAAGGCAAATCAGAGAAAAACATGATTGTGTCTGGAAGCAGTATATCAGAGTTAACAAAATTAAACCTGATTGCAACTGACTATGTCTTACAGCAATATGCAGTTGGTGTTTATAACTATGTCTTACAGCAATATGCAGTCGTTGTTTATAGCTATATTTTAGCCATATAGCCATTAGCTATTTTAACCCTTACTCCATGAAAACGCCTGTCTACGCATTTGCAAACAGAGTAGATTCAGAACAGACGGCTACTGTCGGATCAGGATCTGCTCTGTTTGCTTACGATATAATATAAATCTGTCTCTACACTTACTGCCTTGGTTAAATATTAGTGTGTTCCATATTAGAGTAATATTAATTGATTAAATGTTAGCGTATTTTAAAAAATATAGCTACTTAATACGCATAAGGTAGTTACTTCTTACATGAATATTCATGGAGTCTAGGGTGAATGGCCTTTTGATCAAGAATACTTGGAAATATATTCAACGTTTACCCCTTTAGAGTAGACCCAGATCAGACGGCTCTTGTAGTACTGCCTGGCCAGGATCTGATCCATCAACTTACAGTATTTTTTCATCTGATTTTATATCATTTAGCAAAGCTATGCATTCACCCGTTTTATATAACAATGGAGCATGATGGGTCGAGTCTGCTAGGCTTAAAGTAATACGCCCAGACAAATTACCTATGATTGACGTATATATCTTAACCCTTTCCTTCTTATAAACGTTTTGTCACGTATCTGCAAACAGAGTAGAACCAGATCAGACGGCTCCTATAGGAGCCGTCTGATCTTGGTCTACTCTGTTTGCGTATGGAGTTTGATAGATCTGTTTTTTAGTTTTTAAAATGGCTATAATGTTCCCCTTCCCTATTTCTTTATAAATATTTTGTCCATACATATTCAGTTCAAATTTGGAATACATATAGTACAGGGAAAGGGTTGAATGAAACCATCGTACCATGGCATTTGAAAGAAACAAATAAGTGGGGTCTATGCCAGGACAAACATATTGGTACACACCTTTGTTCTCTATCTTAACCGCTTACTTCATGAATATAAATGACGACAAAATAATGACAACATGAATATTATATTCATTACAATTTGTTTTATAATGGCACACAGACACCATAGGTTTTGGCGATGACAGAAACTGTAGAATATTGAACAAACGCAGCAGACCCTGATCAGATGGCCCTACAGGTACCGTCTGTTCTGGATCTACACAGATTGCAAAGACGTGAAAAGGCATTTAAATGAAGGAAATGACTAAAGGGTTAAACATTCAGCATTGCCCGACTGAGCTGCTGTCGGGGCTTCCATTTATCCTTGCGATTATTGTAGGACCATCGTAAACATGTAGCAGGTTGATATGAGCAAACGATAATCGTGTAACAATCGTATGATTGCCGTATGAAAACTTAGCATCGATGGATTGTTGTGCGATATTTGTATTGCGATAACCGTGATGAGCTTATACGACGATCGGAGAAAATACGTACAAATTAACCCTTTCCCTCATATAAACGTGTATTCACGCATCTGCAATCAAGGTAGACCAAGACCAGACGGTTCCTAAATTTGTAATAAACATAGAACAGGGAAAGGATAAACGTCAACATCCTTGAACTAGTTTTCCCATGACAGTTTAACGCTACGTAGTTTAGATATAAACAGAGTAACAGATAAAGGTGTGTACTCAAATACTAAAGGTGCGTACTCAAATTATAAAGGTGCGTACTCAAATACTAAAGGTGCGTACTCAAATACTACAGGTGCGTACTCAAATACCAAAGGTGCGAACTCAAATATTAAAGGTGCGTACTCAAATACTAAAGATGTGTACTCAAATACTAAAGGTGTGTACTCAAATACTAAAGGTGTGTACTCAAATACTAATGGTGCGTACTCAAATACTAAAGGTGTGTACTCAAATACTAAAGGTGTGTACTCAAATACTAAAGGTGCGTACTCAAATACTAAAGGTGCGTACTCAAATACTAATGGGGCGTACGAACACTATCATTTCTCCACCAACCCCTGTGCTGTGGTCACATAGGGTTTGCTGGAAAAATAAAGAAGTTATTCTGTAAAATAATATAATTTACGCATCTTTTCTGGACCCCTGTATAAACGCAACCGAAATCCTTCTATCCCAAAAGATGAGGTCTCTCCTGCCGTAGCTCCATAAATGTTTTACCACAAAAATTGCACAACAAAAGTGACAACCTTATAAACTATTTACTTGCTGCGGTTGAAAGATCATGTCTACCTAAATCCATATCCCGGTGATACAATGGGAAGGCAAACTTACCTAACAAATGTTATCACTCCAACATTGACGATATGTAATTTCAAGACTTGCCAGTTGTTCTTTAACACAGCACGTTGCCTCCCACTTAGTACAGGTGGTTTAGATGAGGCTTCGAAAGGCTTTTGGCTAACTTTTGAAAACTTCCTTTGCTGTAGTTTCACGTTAACACAACCCATGGTAACAGTACATGCACACCGAAATGTTTTCGTTCAAAATTACGTTTCGTAATAATTAAACCAATGTCTTTTTTATTCTTCCACTTTCCCCGAGGTTAGTTTTGAACAATATTGTATGTAACACGATTTGTGGTGTTGTCTTTCCTCTACTAACCCTTTAGTCCATACATTCGCGTTTCTATGCATTTACAAACAGAGTAGACTCAGATCAGACGGTCCCTTTAGGAGCACTCTGATCAGGATGTGCTCTGTTTGCTTACGCAGTAATATAGATATTATTACACAGTTCCTACTCTGATCAGACAATACTATATACATGCGCTATTATAACAATTAATATCCATGGCGTCATTATTTATTATATGAATATTCCTTGAGATAAGGGTTAACCCTTTTGGTGCCAAATTTCTAATTGTCGTCTGCAAACCAAGTTTGCTAAATTATTCGGTAAAAAAAGGAAATGGGATAAATAAATGCAACTTTCAAAGGAATAAAGCACAGATTTAGAAATAAAGTTTGAGACAAAAAGTGAAGTTCTGATCAGACTCCGCCTTGAAAAGGCGTCGTCTGATCTGGGACTGCAATATTTGTCGTGGTGCTTTTATGCGACATTGGCGGTGAAAGGGTTAAGAAAAGTTCATGGCTTATACATTGTAACAGTAACAAAATCTGTTTGTATTACCATACATCCAAGTCAAAGAAAACACTTAGATATGGAGGTTACGTAGAACATGCTTTAGTTAATTTCCTGCACGTAATTTGTAACATTAAACAGACCCATATTCCTGCTTAGCCTATGAACAACAAATCCATCTGTACAATTTCATTCAGTAAAATATCCTTCCGTAGAAATACTTGGATGACAAATTATCCAACGAAGGAATCTTGTAATTGCTCCAGCAGACAGTAGGAACAATGCAACCTGTATCGGTGTCTGTCTGTTTCTCTGTGAAATATTCAATAACATAGAAGCAGCGCCTTAAATACCGCGGGCCACAGCTGAGAGCGAATATTCGTTAAATATAATACCAGATGCTCCAGTTCAACCTATAGCCTAGAAAACTGATACAGTACGCTTGATACATCGCACCAAAATGTAATTGCGAATAGTCTATGAAGCTATATCTTAATCTGACAATGTGTTTTACTCAAGTTCTAGTTTGCTGATTCTTTGATAAACAAAATACAATAAACCCCTCTAAACCGGAATTCTAGTGGAGAAGAATTTGGATACTCCAGGCAGGTGACTGCTTAATTCAGGTTAATTCATGCAGAGAGTTCCTAGGGGACCGATATTTATATTAAATTTTACCTCCGGTTTAGAGGGGTATTACTGTACTGATACGAGCTGTTCTAGAATGATTGGTTACCAGATATGAGACTTTATGATCTTATAAATGAACCACTCGCCGGGAAGAAATGTATTGTTGCATTGCCAACTGTGTACACACAGATAAGTGGTCGAGTCTTAGACGCGGTCTCTGGTCAGTCTGCATTTTTGCTACTCATACGAATACGTATGTTTTATAGTTTTCCTTACACCGAAAACCATGATCAGGGTTGGTGCCTATAAAACTGTTTGAGTTAGAGAATGACAATATATTCAAGCTTCAGCTTAGTCAGATTTAGTCGAATTCTGATCACTCGGATGCTTCTTGAGTATTTCTGACCAACTTTGATCAGATTTAACCAGAGCATGACTGAGATAATGCCTAAGAATAAACTCGTGCTCAGACTCAACGTTATAGGCACAAACCCTGATATCCCATCATATATACTTATAAAAAAAGTTTAGCAAGTTTGGAAATAACTGTTTTGTAATCGAAAAAAAGTTAACCAAATCCTAAATAAACCGTTTCTACCGATGCAATAATGCTATCTCTGCAGACTTATATCAATTTATTCTCAGGATAATGCTGTGTTAGGAGAAAAACGGAACGTTGAAAAGGGTAAGGGTCAGACACAAAATCCACAGCACATGTCAGTATCGTGTATGGCCACCATTAACAGCCAAAACGGTCAAACAACGTCTTCTCATGCTACAAATAAGCCTTATGATATAAAGAGGGATTCTGGCCCATTCCTCTTGCAAAGCACGCTCAAGGTCACGAAGGTTATTGACGTTTTCACGTTCTCTTACCTTACGTCCCAGATGATCCCATAAGTGCTCAATAGGCGAGAGATCCGGCGATTTGGCGGGCCACTGAAGCACATTAACATTATTTTGGCGTAATACATCCTGTGTATGCCTAGCAGAGTGTGGACGGGCGTTATCCTGTTGGAAAGTAGTGACGTTACGTTCTTGCAGAAACGGCACAATTACTGGTATGATAATCTCGTCACAATATCGCTGTGCTGTCAGATTCCCGAAAACCGTCACAAGCTCTGTCTTACCATCATGGTAAATTCCCGCCCATACCATTACGCTACCACCACCGTAACGATCATGATTTATAACGTTTTCAGGATCAAACCTCTCACCCCTTCTCCTCCAAACACGAATCCTACCATCAGCAAATGACAGGTTAAATCGTGACTCATCACTAAATAGAACGTCATTCCATTGTCTGCGTGACCACCTGCGATTAATCTGAGCCCACTGAACACCCGCCTGACGATGTCTAAGTTTCAGAGGGATACCGACGTAAGGGCGACGTCCTCTTAATCCAGCTGCTCGCAGCCTGTTTCTGACAGTCATATCAGAAATCCTAGTCCCGGTAGTGTTCCTTAACCGGATAACTAACCGCCGGCTCGACATGAAGCGGTTACGTCGTGATGACGTCACTAGGTAACTGTCCTCCCATGGTGTTGTTTTTCGGGGCCGTCCAGTACGGGGTCGATCAGTCACGTTGCCTGTTTGCTGGAATTTGGTCTTCAGGCGACTGATGGTCGACTCATGAACATCGAAATGCCGAGCGACGTCTCTAGCAGACATGCCAGCCGTTAGCATTCTAATAGCTCTTTGACGTTGATCCAGCCTCATTCCAGGACGACGTCCCATCTTTATTTTCGGATTTATTTTGCGGTTTATTTTGTTTCAGCTTACGCTTAGAAAGAAAATGTGTAATGTGACACTGGATAGTCTACCGATTTACCTCTGCATGGAGCACGTGCTTTCCCCTCATCTCACGTTTCTACGTGATTTTCGATGAAATTGCACGGAAAATGGAAATAATTTTGTTCTATAGGGCCAGACACACCGTTTTACTACACAAACATGTTTACATCATTCATCTACACAAAAAATCTGGTATGACGAAAAACTTGCTATATATGTGATTTGTGATAATAGTCTATACTTTCTATATATCTACGCCTTTAAGACCCCTTATCTCAGAGCTTGCTTCAAATGTCCGTGATGTTGCGATTAGCAGAAATTAGACTTAAAGTAAACATTAACCTATTTATGTCCAGTGTCCCTTTAAAAGGACACAACAGGGCAATCAATGTAGACCCGGATCAGAGAGCTTTGTAGGAGCCCCCTGATCAGGGTCTGATTACGTGAATGGCTTATATTAGAAAACCTTTTGTTTTCTGTGCCCCCCCTCAACCTAAAAATAAGTTGGTTCCAAAGTTAGATCTGGACGAGTTTACTTTAAATAAAATGGGGATGAATGTATTAAGAGATATTGGTTATAGACAAGTTGGGCAAAACGAGCAAAACATATATACACATGTTGAGAACCATGTACGTTAGTGTTCTGTACAATTCATCAGTGTCTTCTTTATTTATGATTATTTCGGATCTCTGGAGACAGTCAGGAATATGAGAAGACATTATTTATTGGATCTAATATTTAACCATTGCACAATGGTAACCATGACGATCATAGACTGTTTCCTAAGCCCAGTAAAACAAGTAAAGTAAGCCCAGTACACATATTATCATTGGCTCATTCCTGATATATAGCTGAACTTCGGCATCTTTAACTCGGATAACTCGGATAACTCGAGCTTCGAGATAACCCGAAGTAAAAGTTTGGTCCTTCCAACATTTACAATACAACATTTGTATTATCCCATGAAGTTCGAGGTATCAAAGTTCAACGGTTCGTTAACCCATATATTCCCACACTACTTGAAGAAAACTCGTCCAAATGTCCAAATGTCATTGTGGAAGGCTCCATTTTTCATGTGGAGGGGTCACAGATAACACAATATTTGTTAGAACAAGCCGTTGACATTGGCGGTTTCATCCAACAGTGCATACCCTGATCAGAGAGTTCTTCAGGAGTCCTCTGATCTTGGTGTACACTGTTTGCCTACGTCCCTTTTAAGGGACACTGGGCACAAATGGGCTAATTAAATGCGTTTTATTAGAACAATATATGAACACTAGTCTGTATAATATCATTTTCTTTAATAAAGAGTTGGTTTGTTTGTAACAGACAGGCGTGAAGATGACATATTTCCTAGTTTATTATATAAGCTAACCATCTAAAAACAAATGCATACACAGAACTACAGATAAAAATGCGTACTCAAATACTAAAATCGTCAGTTCTCAACTTCTAGACGATTCTGAAGAATGGTCACAACATAGGGTTTGGTGGAGAAATAAAGAAGTTATTCTTGAACATAGTCTTATCTGGACGTTTGATATATCACTAAAAGGATTATTTCACTGAAGGTGATCGAACATTTCAAATTCAGGGAATATGTCGATCAGTGTTAAAATAAGATCCAATATTTCGTTTTGAAGTATTGCAGACTCAAAAAGTCAAGTTTAAATACAAGTTTTAATTTCAAGAAGCAAATAAAGGTGTGCATTTTAAATTGTATTTCAAGTTTAGTTGGTACACGCAAATCAACCTTAAGCCTGGTATATATGAACTTTTAAAAAAATCATACTCGTGAAATTTGAAATAAGACGATAAGCCTGAAAAAACAACAACAATTTATTCCCTTATTATTTAAGGAAAACTCGCCCCGATCTTCATTTGGAAGCTACCCTAATGTGGAGGGGGCACAGCAAACAAAACGTTTGATGAAATAAGCCGCTGACATTATTGGATTCAGCAAACAGTGCGGACCCTGATCAGAAGGCTCATGAAGGAGTATTGTGATCTGGGTCTACACTGTTTCCCTATGTCCTTTTTAAGGGACGTTGGTCACTAATGAAGAGTTCACCAGAATAACCTTTGTTATACATTCAGATTAAAAACTGTTAACAGGAAACAAAACTAGCATTTCATAAAAGTGAGACGAAGATAGTTTTACCTTTAGAACTTTCGCATACTAAAGGTCAATAATAGCATAGCCATCATTAAAAGTAGACCCGTAAAGACGATAATAAAATGAAATTAGTTCCTATAAACACCTGTTACAAATTAGTTTTCCATCAAGTAGGATCTAACACGATCCATTGCTTCAGTACTGATGGCGATAAGTGCTTTCATTACCCTAAGTAATACGACACCACATCTCCCCACTCAATCGGTTTTTAAATCTGAACAATGCAACTTTGATCCATTTCCATAACCTTAAATTAGAATGTCATAGTAACAAACAGTGCAGACCTTGATCAAACTAATATAACTGATAAGATCTAAAATCTTAAAGTGCATGTGGTACACTAAATACAACACTGATATCTAAACATATATTCAGTTGCACGCTGTGTATATTGCACATTTATCCTTTTGTTTAGCTCACCAGAATACAAAGTGCCCAGTGGAGCTTTTATGATCGCCCGATTCCGTGTGCCATGCGTCGTCAACAATGAGAACATTTAAAAATATTCTCCTCTTAATCTACAGGGTTCTCAGCTATCATCTTTGGCATATAGCATCATCTGTAGAGCCTCTAAAACGTGGGGTAAATTATGTCTCTGGGATCAAAAGTGGCCCCGCCCAAGGGGTAGTCAGTTTTCAAAAGAAACATATAGTGAAAACTTTGAAACCCTTCTTCTCTTAAACTGGAAGGTTCTCATCTTTCATATTTGGCACATAGCTTTATGTTCATGTCCTCTACACCAGTTATATACATTATGCCCCTTAGGTCAAGCCCCAGAGGTGGCCAGTTTTCAATAGAAGCATATAGTAAACATTTCGAAAATCTTCTCCTCTGACACGAGAAGGTTCTCAGCTTTCATGTTTGGCACATATCATCATATTGAGGTCCTCTACAAAAGTTATATACATTATGTCCCTTGGGTCAAAATGGACTCGCACCAGGGGTGGCCAGTTTTCAATAGAAACATATAGTGAATACTTTAAATCTATTCTCCTCTGAAACCGGAAGGTTCTCAGTTTTCACATTTGGCACATATCATCATGTTCAGGTCCTCTATAAAAGTGATATAAATCATGTATGTGGGGTCAAAATTGGTCCCGCCCAAGGTGTGGCCAATTTTCAATACAAACGTATATAGTGAAAACTTTTAAAATCTTCTCTTCTTAAACTGGAAGGTTCTCAGCTTTCATATTTGGCACACACCATCAAGTTCAGGTCATTTACCAAAGTTATATAAATAATGCCCCTGTGGTAAATATTGTCCCCGCCCCCAGGGTTTGCCAGTTTTCAATAGAAACATATAGTGAATACTTTGAAAATCTTCTCTTCTGAAACCGGAAGTTCTCGGCTTTCAGTTTTGGCACATAGCATCATTGTCAGGTCCTCTACAAATGTTATATAAATTGTGCCTATTGGGTCAAAACTGGCCCCGACCCAGGGTTGGCCTTTTTGTCATAGAAACATAAAGTGAATACTTTAAAAAATATTGTCTGGTGAGCGATATCAGGGCAATCATGGCCCTCTTGTTTTTATTTTTGTTGCCTTGACATTTGTGTTCTACAAATGTTACCACTTCCTTACTGTTTAATGACACTATGTCGAGTCTCGGGGGCATTGATGATAACCACAGTATGAAAATTTAGGAACCTATCAATGCTCTTAAGGCAAGTACCATAAACTGAAGTTAATACAAAAGTGATCCGAAGTTTGGTTACCTTAACCTGCAAATTCTAGTTGGTATAAAAATTGTCTTTTCTAGTTATCTTCGCGTTTGTAAAATTCAGTTTTTGAAACCATTATGATAAATAGAGCATTTGCTCCATAGGAGCAATTGCGCTGTTTATCAAATTGGTTTCAAAAGTACAATTCCCGTATTATAGTAAATGCTTCTCTTCAGTACATTTATCAAAAATGTCTAAAATTGTCTAGGAGGAAATGGGTTAATGGAGTTTGATTCTAATGAGACAACTGTCTGTAAAGGTTGTCACATATCCGTGCATAGCATGCACAATGGTAATTATGTCCTTCATATAAACGCACTTTCACACGTTTGCAAACAGAGTAGACCCATATCCTATAGGAACCTCTGAATGGCGTCTGCTGTGTTTGTATATGGCCTAACCTAAAGCTGTTTGCTTATGACATACCTCAATCTGATTCTACAGTTCTTGTCTTGATAAAAATGACCTTGTTCATAATGACCGTATAAAATGTTTGATAGTCCGAACACGAAAACAAGTATCATTATCAGTCTTCAAATCAGGTGAATGCAGAGTGAAGGTCATTCAAACGGCTCCTCTTGGAACTTTAAACCTGCATTTAGCAGCCACATTATATGGTAAGTGTTTTATGTCTTTTTGTGCAATTCGTCACGTTTTGTCTTGTAATTGTGTTTTTTCATGTTTGATGATGTTTTGGTACCGCATTCCTTTGACTGGCGCTTCCCGTAGGAATGTTGTTTTTTCCATTCATTCCGACAAATAACGGAGTATATAAATAATATATGACCTCACCCGGTGAGATCGCATGGTCATATATGGTAATAAAATGATAGTAACAGTTTTGTTCCTATTACATTCTTGCAAAGAATGACCAGATGATATAGGATCTTCAAATTAATTTGATATGAGGTTAGAAAATTATTTTTACACATAATATATAAATGACAGTTAACAGAAAATGAGTACATAGAACATAGAAAGGAAAACTGTAGAACTGTGTAGTTTTTAAACTTTTGTGATAAATAGCCGGGGCTAGGGGACGGGACTAGTTTTGAAACCATTGTGATAAATAGCCGGTGCTAGGGGGCTGACTAGTTTTGAAACCATTGTGATAAATAGCCGGTGCTAGGGGGCGTGACTAGTTTTGAAACCATTGTGATAAATAGCCGGTGCTAGGGGCGTGACTAGTTTTGCACTTTAAATTACTACTCATGAACAGACTCAATAAAACCGAGTCTGCAATTTTATCTTTTGGCATTGCTTCTTTTGTTTTCGAAGGATCACCCACTTTCAGAATATGTATACAGAGTCGGCAGTATGAGGGAATGGGTTATAATCTACAGATTTTCCGAGCGGTGTCATACTTATCTATGTACGTTCAGCAAAGCTGTTACATTAAGTCCCAGGAATACATCTCCTTTACGGTAAATTATCATAAACACCCATACCTCCATTATGGCTGATACATCATTTTGTCCTACTCTTCCGGACATGAAACGACGGGTTTAAATCACTAATTCATCAAAAGTAGATGCTTACATGACAGTGCAACTGGAAAAAAAATAAAGCAGGGTAGTAACGCATCTATCACATCTATCACTGAAAAGAGGCGTCTATATTTAAAAGAGTGAATGATGATTCCAAGATATTTCCATTGATTTATCATAGAATCGGAATCGCTTAGGTCATACAATCATTACTCAAAACTTATATTTACATATTTACATTGCAGAGCAACAAATAAAGCTGCGTAGTCTAATACTAAATTCGCCCATTTCTCCACCAGACCCTATGTTGTGACGAATCCTAAGAATGGTCACACCATAGGGTCTGGTGTGAAATAAAGAAGTTATTTTTGAAAATGGTATATTGTACGCCTCTTCTCAGGACGGCTGTATACATGGTACATATACATATATACATGGTATATCATACGCGTAGATAGGATGGATAAGCTTAGCTTTGTTATCAAGTATAGCTCCTATATTTCTCCCTAAAACCTTATATTGTGATTCAAATGTGTGGACGCAGTGGAGAAATGGTGTTATCCCATTTATACCTGTATTTTTTTAAAACTCGTCCAGACCTTGTTTATTGCGAGGGAGCATAGCAAACAATATAGTTTCTTCAATAGAAACATAGATGGTTTGTGCAAACAGCGCAGACCCTGATCAGAGGGTTCATACGTCCCTTTCAAGGGACACTTTGCATAAATGGGTTAATATTTGAAGAAAGACCACTTACATATGGCCCTGTATGTAGTGACATGCAGTGGTATATTGTTTATTAGAACAATAGCAAATGACTGTCTTACGTGCGAAGTAATAGTGAATTAATCATAATAACATTGGAATAACAATGGTTTGATACGGTGTATTAATATTCTGAAAATGGGTGATCCTTTGAAAGCAAAAGTAGAAATGCAAAATGAGAAAATTGCAGACTCGGTTTTATTGAGTCTGTTCAAGAGTAGTAATTAAAACTGCAACACTACTCACGCCCCTAGCACCGGCTTAAGCAGTATTCAATTTTCAAAACAAATAACATTAAAACTAATGATCCCGAAGGACCAGAAAATATAACAACACTGAGAATGAACGCGTTTTAAAAAAACATCTGATATATCTGCTCTGTTTGCTAATGAATTATAATGGATCTGACTCTACAGCTTCCATAAAGGCAAACACATTCACGATGTCCTCATTTCTTCCATGAATATCAAACAGGGAAAAGGTTAACAGTCACGAACTATAACCCTCATCGTGATAAAAACAAATATGTCTGCCAACATTCTCTGATCTATTGCATGTTTACCTCTGATTCGTTATTAACACGATTTGTTTTTCATTAATTCCTACGTAAAAAATGGTAAAATAATGTTACGAAATGTTGGTATTGCGACCCAAAGTATGTTTATGTGTTATTGTATGAGCATGCACATATGTGAGTATTTTGTCTGTGGTGTTATTGATAGCATGAGAAAAGACACACGGTAAAGATGTTGCTTGAAAGGATCGGGTGTTAGTTCCGGTATCTAGACATTCCATCTAAGATGCATTTGATTACAGTAAAAACGGTTAGTAAAGAAGAGGTCTTTATACACATGGCTGTTTTACGCAAGAAGCAAGTCACGCTTACAGCACCCAGATGAGCTTTCTACATGATTTGCATCCGTTATTAAGGTGCCACTTGCCTTAGAGACAGATACTAATACGAATTTGAGTAGTTTTGTTCTAAATATCTTGCAAAGTAATGATGTATTGAGTGAGATATGTGGATTCTATAATGTGCACCTATTGGCATACTACTTATGAGTCATATAAACTAATACCATACTTATTCAAACGAATTTTACCGAACATATCTCGGAATGCTTCGAAACGAACAAAGCATTATAATTGATTAACATGCAAACCGCTCGTCCTCTGCATATAAGTGTCCACTTATCGTTCTCCAGTTTGTTTCCCGGAAATGCATTCAAAATACCGAACAGTTTGAAAACGAACGATATAGAATCTTGGCAAGAGATTTTGAAAACGAAACACATCAATCAGTTGTATTTAAAATAATTTCATTAACCCATTCTAATGCATCATATTGTTTCCATTCCATGTATGTTATATATTGGGGATTTTGTAATAGTAAGAATGCATTATTGGCTTGGTCACAAAAACCCTTAGATAACGAACAAGTTGCATTACTGACCTGAATTGAAGTGTATACTGCTTTAGCCAGTGTAGGGGCGTGAGTAGTGTTGCACTTTTAATTACTACTCATGGACAGACACAATAAAACAAAGTCTGCAATTTTCTCTTTTGGCATTGCTACTTTTGTTTTCGAAGGATCACCAACTTTCAAAATATGTACTTCACAACAGCAGGTGTTAAGTGCTTGTGTGGTGGCCGTAAAACGTCGCCCCGTACTTCATTCTCAGTGTTGTTATAATTTATGGTCCTTCGGGATCATTAGTTTGATAGTATAAGTTTTGAAAATTGAATACTGCTTAAGCTGGTGATGGGTGCGGTGGGTAATGTTGCTCTTTTAATTACTACTCATGAACAGACTCAATAAAACCGAGTCTGCAATTTTCTCTTTTGGTATTGCTACTTTTGTTTTCGAAGGATCATACACTTTCAGAATATTGGTCAGAAAACGCTTGTAGATAAAGGAAAAGTGAACTTCCGGATTATCAGTTTCAATGCTTTTAGTTATGAAAATTAAATATTGCTTAGCCCGGTACTAGGGCTATGAGTAGTGTTGCTCTTTCAGTGACTGGTCGTGAACAAATTCTATACAACATACTCTGCAGTTGTCTCTTATCACTTTTTGCATGACTCACCAAACATTTTACTATAATACTTAATATTCGTGAGATCACATGTGCCAAATAAAATATCGATATACCAAACCATCCCACATGAAACGGAAGTGCAAGCTGCATGCAGAATGTTTTATTTTGTTTTACATTTCTGTTTCCATAACATTTGTGAGCTATTAAAGGTCACACAAACAATCTCGTTGTTGTTGTCTGTCAAAACGTCAAGCCTCGTGTGCCTGGCTGAGTAATCACAGACTCGGAATAAAGAATTACCAATGTTGTTGCTGTAACAATCCGTGCTACAACAATGATCTAAAAATTCAAATGTAGCTTGCTTACATACATTCTTCAAAAATTCATATAAGATTATGGTATCTTTAACCTATTACTCCATGAATATTCATGTTAGAAATAATGGCATTACGGACATTACATTACCGTCGTCTCATCTGGATCCAAGCTGTTTGCACATGCGAGTCATGTCACACGTAGCATGTATAGGGTAAAGGTCGCCAGACTATATCGGATTTGAGATTGGAAAAGTGTTTTGGCAGATTATATATCACTGACGGAAAACAGAATATGATTTCGTGGAATACTTCCGTAAAAATCTAGAGCTTCCCATGAGCGATGTCATATCTACTTAAAGTCAGCAAATCTGTAGAATCAGCTGTAGAACTATGTCAGTGGGATACGTCTACTGTTACAAAAAAGAAAAAAGTCGATTTGCTAGAAAGGTTGCGGGGAATTCGGAATAATGACGAATAATGCAATGATGGTTTAACTTGTTCTATTAATCAGAGTATGAACCGACGTGTTTAAATCGCAGATTCTATTGAAGTTGTTAGTTACTTTGCAGCGCCACTAGACAAAGATTGAAGGAAGCTAAGTACACTACACCGTAATAATTCAAGTGTCAAATATCGGGGCGGGTCGAAGAGAAGCCTACATTTAAAGGAATGAATAATGATTCTAAATTAAATTATGAGTACATTAAAACAGTCTACAGTAGAAACTGTCTTAAGCGGCCGTCAAAAAAAGGACTAGTTATGGGTCTGTAAGACAGGTGGTAGTTTAGTGCATGTAAAATAATGTGAAAAGTTCCTATATTACTTTTGCACTGCATTCAACAACCACCTTTTTAAGACTCCTAAGTTTAATACAAAATGGCCACTTAGGACAGGCTCAATAACTCACAGCGCATGCTTGCATGGTAGATTATTATAACACTTACGTATAGCCTTAGATAAGACGTGTTAAAAACATTTTAAATAAAATATGTTCACTATTTCTCTATAAAACTATGTTGTTACAACTCTTTTGCACGGTCTTGAAGAGACAGACTCAATCATAAATGGTAATCACAGCATGGAATTATGTGGAGAAAAAATGATTTTAGTATTGGACCTTTTTATCTATAGCTACGAGTATCGATGTTTTAGGTATGCATGGTTGTTCGTCCTTCGATCTCGAAGAAGACCATCTTCATCTCCTAGTGTCTTGTGGTTGGATGTTGTGCGTTCGAATATGGTTGACCACAATACACGGCTGCATGCTGAACAACGGTGATGTGAGGGAGGATCGCGATTTCCTTGCTGTCTGTTTCTGTACAGCTTAATCAGTGCGTCCTGCTGACGATATCGAAGGACTTGGTGAGCTTGACAAATATTGTGTAGAGGTCTGCATTTTGCTCCTGGCGCTTTTCCTGGAGTTGCTTCGCAGCAAAAGTACAAAAATGAGTCATGCAGGAAACACCACATACAGAACAAACACTCGCCCGAACAGCAACACAAGGAAACAGCAAATGTACATAGGTAGAAAAAAACAACAAGAGACGCACAAAGACAAAACAAACATACAATAGGAGGAAGATGGAAGTACCGCCTTGGAACGGTCAGTGACAAAAGTCACCGGGGGTTTAAACCGGTTTATGGGCGCCCAACCTCACCCTTATTCCATCCCCATCCTAAAAGACAAACAGTGTAAATAAACGTATCCCCTCTCCGACTAATCTACAACAACCGCGACAGCAAATACAGTGGTAAAGTGCATGTATAACAAAAAAACATTTTATTGAAAATACTGTATCCACCTATCGCTATTGTACTCAATGATTGAGCTGCAAACAGAGTAACTGTAGAAAAGTAATAAAGGGTACGACAAAAATGAAATAGTACAGATATCCGACGTTCTCCTTCCATTTCTGGATTTAAGAGGTCGCCTTCATAGAGTACTAAACCTTTCTTGTCGGCGTACATGCAAAGAGGCCAGCGTGATTGCCAACTGTAAAAGGGTTCACAATCAAACATGCAGTATGTTGTAGTAATACAGGATCATATCCCTTTTTAATGAATTGTTTTATATATTTGATGAACAAAGTGAGAAAATGGGTATGTCCAATAATTTTACGAAGTTTGTAAATCACATCACCATAAAATTCAGGATGTGAAATACCGTGTCGCAAAAGTACCTTGAGATTACATTTGTACTTGCCAATAAGCGAGAGATTTCGATAGTAAAATTTAGAGAAAATTTTTCTTAGTTTATGGTATCTATATCCTTGTTTAAGCAGTTTATCAGTTAAAATGAGATTTCGACTGTTAAAATCGTCAATAGATGAACAAGCTCTAGCAAAACGCATAAGTTGAGATATATAAACCCCGTAAGATGGAGCACGGGGAACATCCCCGTCAAGATGAGGAAAATTTACAATATTAAAATCAAAATCATCTCTTTTGTCATATATTTTAGAAGAAATCATTCCATTATTAATTTTAAGGTCTAGGTCAAGAAACGCTGCATAATTGTCGGACGGGTTAGCTTTATTCAATTTGAGTTCTTTAGGATAAATTGTAGGAATCAGAGCATCAAAGAAAGGGTTATCTAAGTTAAAAATATCATCCAAATATCGACAAGTTTCATTGAAGGCTTTTATAATATCTTCTTGTGATTGAGGATTCAAACTCAACATGAAATCTCTCTCATAGCAGTACAAAAACAAATCTGCGACAAGTGGTGCACAATTCGTACCCATGGGAATACCAATTACCTGACGGTATATAGCATTCCCATAACGTACAAATATGTTATCCAAAAGAAAGGTTAGTGCTTCGCAAACTTCTGAGCAAGTCCAATTGGTGTAATATTTCATTTGCTCGTCAGTAAAGAAAGCTTTTTCAGCATTACATGCCAAGAATGATGTTTTTTCTCGGGCAAATACTTTCTGGATCAAGTTAGTAAGCTTATCCTTAATTAAAATATGAGGAAGAGTTGTGTACAGAGTAGAAAAATCGTACGTGCTTACAGTGGATGCAAGATACCTTTTGTTCTTAAGTTTGTTTAAGACGTCTGACGAGTTCTTAATAGACCAGAAGAGATTTATTCCAGAATTTTCATAAGTCTTATCACAGTAAAATTTTACATGTTCCTTTACCTTCGTTAAACAAGAAGTCAAAAGTATACAAAATTTAGTAGTTGTACATGAACTAGAATTTGCAATGAAACGCGCTTTATATGGTTTTTTATGTAGTTTTGGTAACCAATACATAGTAGGAAGTTTATGTTGTGTAATTTTAATATCGGTTCCAAATTGTTCACACTTTTTGACATGGTCTGAAATGATGGTCTTTTCGTCAGTGGTAACTGAAATGTATGACTTGGTATTAATAATTTCCTGCTTCAAGACATCGATATAATGTAATCGTCAAATAATAATCACATTATTTGATGCCTTATCAGCAGGAACAAAAACGTATTTTGAATGGAAATCCTGTAAACCCTTTTTAAGATGTCTAAATGAAGTTCTAGGTTTAGGTGGAAGAAGGTGTTTATTAGAGCTGTAAAAGGAAATGCGTTTATCAATTATATCAAAAATTAGTTTTTTCCAACAAGAAAGGGCATCAGACTCAACATGTTCTCTTCGACACCATTTAATACTAAAATTTTGTAAAGCCTCCGCAATCTGAACTCGACAAGAGTTAAAATCTATCAAGGATGGTATTCTATATTTGGGACCTTTATTCAAAAGAGATCGTAGACGTTTATCTTTAATTATCTCAAAATTACCAGTAATCACATGACCAGCCGGAGAATAGCAAAATTTTGAGGTGGCGCAATCTCAATTATCAGGAATATTATCATTCATATTAAGGTCGGCCACAATTTTATTATAGTTGAAAATTGTATTTCTGATGGGTTTGTTATATTTGTAGCAAATGATAGGTGGTTCTGTATTTTTAAAGTATTTAGGAATAGTGTCAATTACATTTTTGTCTCTAAAAATACTTTGGAGGTCAATAAAATCAATACCTTTATTAATAAAAGGAATTTTCAAGAAGAATCTTTGGTGTTCAGATAATTTGTCGATGTGCGGTCTGAGAACATGTAGAGTAAAGCTTTGTATCAAACTAGCCGTTCCTATGAGAGGATCTGATCGAAAAATAATTTTATCGGCTTGCTCGTCAATTTCTTTTAATGAACATATAGATAAGGAGGAAAGTCTAGAAAGCATGGCATGTTTACCCGAAGTTAGGCGTAAAGTATGTAGATCAAGAAGAGTCAATTTCAAACGAGATTTTCGTTTAACATTACCATTCTTGCGAATGCCATGCGAACGAGATTTGCGTTTTCTAATAGAAAAAATTGAAAAAATATCTATATCTGGTTCTTTTGAAATATTTCCAGTCTGGTAAATATTATCATTCAGTCCTAAAGGAAAAGGTGTTTGCAATTTTTTGATCCAATTTAATTCAGATATAAATCTAGCTTTCGATTTAAAGCTACTAGTCGCCTCCTTATCATATGTTATATGCTCAACAATTTGTACTAAAACATCTTTAAAAGAATGGCCAGATTTCCGAAAGTGTTGGTATAAAAAAATGTTTAGTTTACGATTTCGACACTGATATGCATGCTCACGAAATCGAGTTTTCAAAGCACGTCCTGTTTGTCCTACGTACTGTATACCGCAACTAGGCGCGTTTCAAGTTAAAACATAAATAACGTTAGTAGTAGTACAATCAACGTCTGAGTTTATCTTGACATTAAATGTTCTACCATTAACTGTAGATTTTATAGTGGAATTACAAGAAATGTTACTACAACATATGCACCTCTTAGCAAAGCACTTTTGGATAATTGGATACACTCTGTGTCGTCTGCATAAGGACCGTTTACGAATAGAAGAAACATTTTGGATAACAGATTTTAAAGGTGAAAGTACAACTCTTGGTCCATTGAAAAAACATTTATTAATAGAAAGAGATGGTATGTGAAAAGATGAAGCCGACTGAAGATTAAGTTGTTTTAAATGAACAAAAGGTTGAAGGAAGAGAAATTAGAAATATTTCTGGGTACTTGTACAGACGACACAGATTGCATATTTAAAGCTTTTAGTTCTATTCGAGGTATTTTAACTTTATTCATATTGGAAAGTGATAGAGGGGCACCTGTATTGTGTTCATCAACACGTCAATTACATTAGTGTAGCTACCAAGTGCATCAAATTGTTGGTGAACACAACACCTACCACGAGGTGCATGACATACTTATGATGATGTAAGAGGCGAATGAGAGTTGTGTATGTTACTTGCATATCCTGCAAGAGAATGATAACAACATCGATTACGTGTACGGGGAGACTTTTTACGGCCACCACACGGCACAAGCAACACTGTTGTGATAATAAAAGTACAAAAATGAGTCATGCAGGAAACACCACATACAGAACAAACACTCGCCCGAACAGCAACACAAGGAAACAGCAAATGTACATAGGTAGAAAAAAACAACAAGAGACGCACAAAGACAAAACAAACATACAATAGGAGGAAGATGGAAGTACCGCCTTGGAACGGTCAGTGACAAAAGTCACCGGGGGTTTAAACCGGTTTATGGGCGCCCAACCTCACCCTTATTCCATCCCCATCCTAAAAGACAAACAGTGTAAATAAACGTATCCCCTCTCCGACTAATCTACAACAACCGCGACAGCAAATACAGTGGTAAAGTGCATGTATAACAAAAAAACATTTTATTGAAAATACTGTATCCACCTATCGCTATTGTACTCAATGATTGAGCTGCAAACAGAGTAACTGTAGAAAAGTAATAAAGGGTACGACAAAAATGAAATAGTACAGATATCCGACGTTCTCCTTCCATTTCTGGATTTAAGAGGTCGCCTTCATAGAGTACTAAACCTTTCTTGTCGGCGTACATGCAAAGAGGCCAGCGTGATTGCCAACTGTAAAAGGGTTCACAATCAAACATGCAGTATGTTGTAGTAATACAGGATCATATCCCTTTTTAATGAATTGTTTTATATATTTGATGAACAAAGTGAGAAAATGGGTATGTCCAATAATTTTACGAAGTTTGTAAATCACATCACCATAAAATTCCGGATGTGAAATACCGTGTCGCAAAAGTACCTTGAGATTACATTTGTACTTGCCAATAAGCGAGAGATTTCGATAGTAAAATTTAGAGAAAATTTTTCTTAGTTTATGGTATCTATATCCTTGTTTAAGCAGTTTATCAGTTAAAATGAGATTTCGAAGATGATATCGATGGTATGTTTGTATAATGTATTATTCAACGTAACTGTTTTGGTTATTCGTCTACAGGCCGTCCTTTATTTATGTATAAGCTAACAACTTTTATTATAAATGCCAATGATTAACCTAATTTAAATGTATTATATACATATAAGGTTATCATAATTATACTTTAATAGTGATTCTAATTGAATTAAGATTTTATAGTTAGGTAGAGTGTGTTAATTTATTGTAGTTGTTATAAGATGTCTTCTGCTACAAAGTGGTTTATGGCATTGAGAACAGTGTTGACCAAGATCAAGCATAATATATATATATAATGTGATATCTGATCATGGTTTAAATTAAGTTGAACTTCGATATCTCGAACTTCAAGGGATCATACAAGTTACTTCGAAATAACAGAGGCTCGAGTAATCAGATTGACTCGAGTAATCAGATTTCTAATCTGAACAACTTCTTAAGTTCACAGCTAAATGCAATTCTAAAGTAATGCTAAGCACACATTATGGATACTCAAATGTTAATATGAATAAGGGACAACATTGTCGAAACATCAGCTCTGTAATACATGAATATCCAGTATAGTGACATTCAAAAGACAATCGGTATAATCTCTCACCAGAGCTCCTGATAGGATGCATGAATTGCAATATTTTCAAATATAATATCCCTCCAGTCATTGGGATCCTAACTGTGTGACATTTTGTCAATAGTTTCTTCGTGACTTGTCCCATGACACTTGGTCAACAGTTTTGCAAATGATTGTCCCATGACACTTTGTCAACACTTTTGCAAAGGATTGTCCCATGACACTTGGTCAACAGTTTATCAATGACTTGTCCAATGACACTCGGTCAATAGTTTCTTCATGACTTGTCCCATGACACTTGGTCAATAGTTTTTTATGACATGTCCCATGACACTTGGTCAATAGTTTCTTCATGACTTGTCCCATGACACTTGGTCAATAGTTTTTTATGACATGTCCCATGACACTTGGTCAATAGTTTCTTCATGACTTGTCCCATGACACTTGGTCAACAGTTTTGCAAAGGATTGTCCCATGATTCTTGGTCAAGAGATTATCAATGACTTATCCCAAGGCACTTGTTCAATAGTTTTTCAAAAGCTTCGGAAATTGTTGGAATTGCACCAGATCCAAAAGTGTGCAGACTGTTGTTGGTAATTTATCACAGCGGGTCTCGTTAATATTAATTATTGCAATATATTCCGAGTACAACATCCTTCGAAAGCAAAAGCAGCAATGCGAAAAGAGATACTTGCAGACTCGGTTTATTTATGAGGTTTATGAGCAATTATTTAAAGTGAAACACTTTTCACGACTCCTTGTCGTACACACAAATTGAAGTCTGCTTTAACATCAGCGACTGTTTTAACTTTACGGAAAATACTGAGAATTGTTTTTAAATCAGAGCGCGCTCGACACTTTACCTGCCTTTTACACGGCCCGCATTTTATTGTTGGCAAGCTTTCAGAAATATTTCAGCCTGGTTGAATTAGACAATGCAGAACATTGGTTTCTTATTGAACCTTCACATCGGCTCTCATTGGTTCCAATCGTTTTATAGTAATTTTGTTGATTTTTTTTTATTTCTTTCGACATCATGTAGCATTACATGGCCTCTTCTCAGCCAAAAGCTCTCAGCATTGCATGGTTTTTATGCTCTTCCCATATGGTCATAACAATAAGACACATTATCATCTACCACCTACTCCATAGATAGAGGAGTCTGCGAGTATATAAAGGCATATTATATGATATTATCATTTACGTCCTAGCCCATACATGAAGCAGAATGTGGCCAAAACATGACACATTATCATTGACAACCTAGTTCATAGATAGAGCAGCATATTCAGATACAAGTCGGCATTTTTGCACCAAACCGTAATTATGCTGTGACCATCCAGTCGAGTCGTCTCTTTGTGGTTAGAAAATCAGGTTTAGTGGAGAAATAGAAGAACTACAGTGAAAACTTGATAGTTCGAAGATATGGTATTGAAGAATTGAGATCTTTTTAGACAGGGGATTCTTTAATGCATCGTGAAGGTCATGCAGGAAACTCCTAGAGGAGGATTTCACTCTGCGTTAAGCTTACAAAGTCTTAAACACGGATATACAGGATCTGATGCGAGTTGTCTTTTAAGATCACATGTTTCTAAACGCGCCTTAGAAAATGTCATTAAGCGAGCCTTGGCGAGCTTAAACATTTTCTAAGGCGCGTTTAGGAACATGTGATCTTAAAAGACTACTCGCATCAGATTCTTTTTCTCACATATCAAAAAGGTGTATTTTCGCCGTTTAAATGACATGTAAAAACATAGGTTTCCATGGTGTGACGTCATATATGACGTCATACGTTCTAAAGTGATCTTACACGTGTTACAGATAAGGAAATCTTAACCTGTTGTTCTAACTCGGAGATAAGGGAAGGTATGTAAGAAAATGATACTTGTTTAAGTGTTCGCAATATCGGGGTTTTACTGTATTCTTAAAATAATTGGAACACGGCATTTATTTTCTGTACGGCATGAAATCTACAGATATACTTTTGGATTTACTAATTTAATTTTTTAACCGGATTCTAAATGTTCATATCTTTCCTATGACATTAACTACTTTTTCTTCGTAAACTGCAATTACTGCTTGTCTCGAGGGACCTTTGCGAGATTTATTATCTCATCTTATAGAGAAGGTTGTAAACTTCCTTGCCAATATAACATGACACTTTTCTTGAGGTAAAACATTCATTTGAATTTTTTTTTGAAGTTTTTATGACACGTTTTGAAAGAGGCTTCGTATAAATTCTCCCAGGGGCTTTTGTTGAGTACTGCTAGTTAAAATAAATGAAATGAATGTCACATGCTCTCGGTATTCTCAGGTGTCAGTTTTATCCTTCACTCTTATGCAACTAATATGATAGTGTCGAAGCAGAACATTGTCTTCTTCATTTTAAACAATATGACGAGACTGTTCACTATTTCGCTGCCAAGGTCGCATCTGTGATTACTTATACAAACAGTTCGGATCTAGATCGGCGCCTCACCAGGATTCAAACTGATTGTTACTGTCACTGTGTTTACACGAAAATAAAGAAAAAAAAAGAAAATTGTAAACGACAAAAGTTGGCAGCGAAACAGTTAAGTTTTTTTTAGTTTGCATGGACCTAATGGCAAACAGTGTTAGTCTTGACGAGACGTCGGGATAGCCGGCGTTCAAATTGAGTTCAATATGTATGCACAATCAGGTCAGAGTTAGCATGGTAAGGCTGAGGATAGCAAAAACTAACAGTATGTTCAACAATTTATATTCTGGAGATATAGGACGAGTAACTGCTTATAGCTAGCTAATCGATAGTTAACCGCCACAATGTGCGCATTACAATCCTGAGATTTAACAACCTTACGGTAATATTATACTATAAAAGAACATTTCTATAGCGAATAAGTAATGGAAATGTATCGAAGTATATACGTAGCACATTTTAGCTCCACTTTTTCAAAGAGTGGAGCTATTGTCATGACCCTCTGGTCGGCGTCGGCGTCGGCGGCGGCGGCGTCGGTTAACCTTTTTGTTAAGGTACATTTCTCAGAAACATTTGGTTAAAATTTGGTATGCATGTTTACTACCACAGGGGGGATCCATTTCACAGCGGCAGGTAATCCTAAAATTAGTTTTGCCACAATTATGCCTCTTTTTAGAATTAGAATTTTCATTGTTGGTTAAGCTTTATGTTAAGGTCAATATCTCAGAAACTGTCCAGGATATGTGGTTTAAATTTGGTATGTAAAAGTACAAAAATGAGTCATGCAGGAAACACCACATACAGAACAAACACTCGCCCGAACAGCAACACAAGGAAACAGCAAATGTACATAGGTAGAAAAAACAACAAGAGACACACAAAGACAAACAAACATACAATAGGAGGAAGATGGAAGTACCGCCTTGGAACGGTCAGTGACAAAAGTCACCGGGGGTTTAAACCGGTTTATGGGCGCCCAACCTCACCCTTATTCCATCCCCATCCTAAAAGACAAACAGTGTAAATAAACGTATCCCCTCTCCGACTAATCTACAACAACCGCGACAGCAAATACAGTGGTAAAGTGCATGTATAACAAAAAAAACATTTAATTGAACATACTGTATCCACCTATCGCTAGTGTACTCAATGATTGAGCTGCAAACAGAGTAACTGTAGAAAAGTAATAAAGGGTACGACAAAAATGAAATAGTACAGATATCCGACGTTCTCCTTCCATTTCTGGATTTAAGAGGTCGCCTTCATAGAGTACTAAACCTTTCTTGTCGGCGTACATGCAAAGAGGCCAGCGTGATTGCCAACTGTAAAAGGGTTCACAACCAAACATGCAGTATGTTGTAGTAATACAGGATCATATCCCTTTTTAATGAATTGTTTTATATATTTGATTAACAAAGTGAGAAAATGGGTATGTCCAATAATTTTACGAAGTTTGTAAATCACATCACCATAAAATTCAGGATGTGAAATACCGTGTCGCAAAAGTACCTTGAGATTACATTTGTACTTGCCAATAAGCGAGAGATTTCGATAGTAAAATTTAGAGAAAGTTTTTCTTAGTTTATGGTATCTATATCCTTGTTTAAGCAGTTTTTCAGTTAAAATGAGATTTCGACTGTTAAAATCGTCAATAGATGAACAAGCTCTAGCAAAACGAATAAGTTGAGATATATAAACCCCGTAAGATGGAGCACGGGGAACATCCCCGTCAAGATGAGGAAAATTTACAATATTAAAATCAAAATCATCTCTTTTGTCATATATTTTAGAAGAAATCATTCCATTATTAATTTTAAGGTCTAGGTCAAGAAACGCTGCATAATTGTCGGACGGGTTAGCTTTATTCAATTTGAGTTCTTTAGGATAAATTGTAGGAATCAGAGCATCAAAGAAAGGGTTATCTAAGTTAAAAATATCATCCAAATATCGACAAGTTTCATGGAAGGCTTTTATAGCATCTTCTTGTGATTGAGGATTCAAACGCAACATGAAATCTCTCTCATAGCAGTACAAAAACAAATCTGCGACAAGTGGTGCACAATTCGTACCTATGGGAATACCAATTACCTGACGGTATATAGCATTCCCATAACGTACACATATGTTATCCAAAAGAAAGGTTAGTGATTCGCAAACTTCTGAGCAAGTCCAATTGGTGTAATATTTCATTTGCTCGTCAGTAAAGAAAGCTTTTTCAGCATTACATGCCAAGAATGATGTTTTTTCTCGGGCAAATACTTTCTGGATCAAGTTAGTAAGCTTATCCTTAATTAAAATATGAGGAAGAGTTGTGTACAGAGTAGAAAAATCGTACGTGCTTACACAGGATGCAAGATACCTTTTGTTCTTAAGTTTGTTTAAGACTTCTGAAGAGTTCTTAATAGACCAGAAGAGATTTATTCCAGAATTTTCATAAGTCTTATCACAGTAAAATTTTACATGTTCCTTTACCTTCGTTAAACAAGAAGTCAAAAGTATAGACAATTTAGTAGTTGTACATGAACTAGAATTTGCAATGAAACGCGCTTTATATGGTTTTTTATGTAGTTTTGGTAACCAATACATAGTAGGAAGTTTATGTTGTGTAATTTTAATATCGGTTCCAAATTGTTCACACTTTTTGACATGGTCTGAAATGATGGTATTTTCGTCAGTGGTAACTGAAATGTATGACTTGGTATTAATAATTTCCTGCTTCAAGACATCGATATAATGTAATCGTCAAATAATAATCACATTATTTGATGCCTTATCAGCAGGAACAAACACGTATTTTGAATGGAAATCCTGTAAACCCTTTTTAAGATGTCTAAATGAAGTTCTAGGTTTAGGTGGAAGAAGGTGTTTATTAGAGCTGTAAAAGGAAATGCGTTTATCAATTATATCAAAAATTAGTTTTTTCCAACAAGAAAGGGCATTAGACTCAACATGTTCTCTTCGACACCATTTAATACTAAAATTTTGTAAAGCCTCCGCAATCTGAACTCGACAAGAGTTAAAATCTATCAAGGATGGTATTCTATATTTGGGACCTTTATTCAAAAGAGATCGTAGACGTTTATCTTTAATTATCTCAAAATTACCAGTAATCACATGACCAGCCGGAGAATAGTTTACTATCACAAGGGGAAACCACTAAATAAGGGCAGGTAACACTAAAATTGACTTTTTCATATTTATATCCCCTTTTCGACTTAGAATTTCCACTACAATATCCAACACTTACAAAAGTCAAGTGAGGTGTCCGCGGACAGCTATTGTTAAACATATCTTATGACCATTCAAGCACTACCGTTTTAGACCATGTTGTGAAGATTTACATGAACAACTTATATTGTAAAATTTGTTTGCAATGAATAAAAACGGCTTGCATGTTACTCTTAATATCTTGTTCTAAAACTGTTTCCGAAACGGTAATGAAACACATATGATGTTGAAATGTTGCGCCCGACATTTTTCGTGCACGCAAGATTACTGAATGTTGAACACGTTTACACTTTTCTTTATGTCCATGTGCTATAATAACAATATCATTCTAATTGATATTCATGCCAAACTTATTTTTACATGGATATTCAGAGGGTACAGGAGTAATACAATACTATTTTAGATCATTTCTATAGCCAGACTACGTAATGGTTTAGCATTGGAAACTATAACCAACACATTTCTAAACATATCTCATGACCTCTACATCACCACTGTTTCGACCATATTATAAAGATTTTCCTTAACAACTTAACCCATTTCCTCATATTGCCGCCTTTGGCGCCACTGTATAAGTCACTTTTTGAAAATATTGTGATAAATTGAGCATTTGCAAATGCTCTGTTTGTCACAATAGTTACATATCTACGCAATGCTAAAGTTTTCCTTTTCTCTAGTCAATGCTTCCATTTTCGGAAGATTTATTAAAAGAGGTTGGATCTAAAATAGCATATTCATGAGGTAATTGGTTAATATCGCAAAACGTATTTTGTAATGAATAATAACGGCTTACATTGTCACTCGTTATTTATTGTTTTGAAAATGAGAATGAAACAGATTTTGAATTGTAGCGAGCGGCATATTTTAGCAGACAAAATTAATGAATGGTGCACGCCTTAACCCTTTACTTCAAACAAACGCCTTTTTACGCATCTGCAAACAGAGTAGAACCAGATCGACGACTCCTATAGGAGCTAAAATTGCTACAATGCTCTACCTTCCATATTTCCTTATAGCTATTGTGCCCATGAATATTCCGTAGGTATTGAAAATATAGAACGGGGAAAGGATTAACCCGTTACCCAATGGATACGCCTATATGTCTTATGCAAAGAGATTATACCCAGATTAGGAGCCGTCTTATCGGAGTGTGCTCTTTCTCGCTTATGATAAAATATAGATATGCGTCTGTAGTTTCTGCAATGGTCAAAACGTCACGTGTCCATGAATTGTGCTATAATAACATTGATTCTAATTGATATTCATATTGTATTTATTTCTTACGTGAATATTCATGAAGTAAAGAGTTAGATAAAGTAGACCTGTCTGTGCCATTTGATACATCACATGACCTGGTTTGTGCGGGACAGAACAATAATCGAAATTCCATCGGTCGATGCCCTGCAGTTCGATACCAGCTGGCATTTAGACTAGGTCGGTTATTACGCTTCGCAAGGGAAAGCTTTATCTATCTGCCACAAATGAATGGATTTTTGTAGGAGCCGTCTAACCAGGGTCTACTCTGTTTGTTTATGGAATTTGCGAGATTTGATTCCAGAGTGCCTGCTATAGCCAAAAACTATTATGTGTTATAATACCCTTTTCGGCTAAATGATACTCATAGATAAATTGACTCTGACATTAATATTCACAGAGTAGAGGGCTAATGTAACTGTCACTATGGAAACAGTAAGGGGAGAATCGCGATAAAAACCCGATTGCTGTTATTTGTACGTGAATGTTAAATTTTCTTTCATTATCTCGCAGCCTTAAAAGACTAGGTTTGACAGTTTGATGAGAAAGCAATTTAACACATTCCCTCCTAGTGACGCATTTTGGCGCCTCTGTAAAATTCACATTTTGAAACTAATGTGATAAATAGAGCAATCGCTTCATAACAGCAAATGCTCTATTTATCACAATGGTTTCAAAACTACACAATTCTAAACTTCTCCTTTTCTCTAGTTAATGCTCCTTGTCGGTAGATTTATTCAAAGAGGTTGGTTCTAAAAATAGTCTAAGAGGGAATGGAGTAATCCTTATCATGTTAAGCGTGACTCGGCGTCCATCATAATCCAAGTTATTTGACACTCGGTCAACCGTTTCTCAAACGCTTGTACGAATAAGAAGTAAATAAAAAAAAATGGAAGAAATCAAAGTTTTCGCATACATATTTTTCAGCACAATAAGAGGTTGATAATGGGTTGATTTATATAACTATGTCAATATGTAGGTCTTCCTACACAGGGACCTAATGTCAGAGAAAAACATTGTACAACAATTTCTAATTAACCCATTTATTTCTGTTGTGTTTGAGGAAACCCCTTTAGTCTTATTTTGGATCCCATCCATTTATCTTGTGACGGGGGCACAACAAACAAAGTAGTTGCTGTTATAAGCCATTGACACCGATGGGGTCAACAAACAGTGTAGACCCTGGTCAGAGCGCCCCTAACAGGAGTCCTCTGGGTCTGCACTGTTTGCCTATGATTTTTAAGGGAGACTGGACACAAATGGTTTAATTTGTACATGTGAATACCATACACACAAGGTCTTTGTACATGTATGATGCGGAAGTAAATATTAACAACCAAAGCAACTCAATATTTCACTTTGAGCACTGCTATCCTATTTGATCAGCTCATTACCACCACTACTTGTATTTATAACAATGTCATATTAAAGAGCTCCAGATAAGATACGGAAATGTAAACATTATTCAAGAATAGCTTCTTTATGTCTCCACCTAACGCTATACTGTGACTTATAGCTTCTTTATTTCTCCACCTAACGCTATACTGTGACTTATAGCTATTTTATTTCTCCACCTAACGCTATACTGTGACTACAGTTTAGAATCGTCTCTTTGAGGGTCCCTTCAGGAAAGATTGACGAGTTCTGCAGGTTGGGTACGCACCTTTATCTGTAGCTCTGACATTGTCATTAGTGTTTATGTCGATATCCACCGAGTTAACTTAATTGTAATTCGTTTGGTTGACAAAACAATAATGAGCAATGCACGAAACTACATAATGGTTGGTGCCGTTAATAAATGATGTCAATAGCACAAGTGTTTATCTAAATGGTTAATAATTTTGAGATATTGTTTTAGGGAACAATTTATTTTTATTAAAGACAATGGAATATACTTAAAATGTAATTATAGATGGATAGTAGAATTCGTTTGAATAAAAATTATGAAGTCTAAAATATTTTATATGAGATTCTTTCTGTGCAACAAATTCATTCATGATATCTGTTTAACCCTTTACTCCATTAATACGCCTTTCTACGTCTTTGCAAAGAGAGAAGACCAAGATCAGACGGCTCCTTTAGGAGATCCGTCTGATCAGGGTTTTCTCTGTTTGCTTTTAATATAATGTACATATGAGTCCACAGTTTTCTGGAGCCAAACAGTATTATGTTCATGAGATATTATGGCCATTAATCTAATTAATATTCATGATGTCATATATTCATGCAATGAAGAGTTGGCCATTCATTCCATATTACTATGTAAGGAAAACTCGCTCACATCTTACTTTGGAACGCACTTTTCATGTAGAGGGGACAGGGCAAAATAAAACTATTTTCTGAAATAAACCATTGGCATTGATGAGTTCGGCAAACTGTGCAGACCCTGTTCAGAGGTCTCCTCCAGAAAGCCCTCTAATCTGGATCCACATTGCTTGCCTATCCTTTTAAGGGACATTGGTCACTATTGGGTTAAATATTTCTCGTGTGTTCAAAACTTACTTGGATTTATCAAGTACGTATTTGAAAACCAACATCTGACTAAAACATATATATCGTATAAACAATATACAACACAACACAAACCCTTTATTACACTCAGATTACACAAATATAACAACATGAGGACGTATATAGAATAATACAAAAAAGCATGTGCAACGGATGGTCAATTGAAATTATGTTCTAGATTTTGAAACAGAGAGTTAAATATATATTAATCCTTTGAGTGCTGCAACTCTCATCTGCTTTATGGAAGCCGTCTTATTATCATCTGGAACTAACTACTTTCGCCTCTAAATTTAGAAAAGTACAATCTAATTGGCAAACAGTGTCGACCGTGATCAGACAACGCGTTTTGCAGCATCTGATCTGGAGCAAAACAGCTCGCACACGTCAGCAGAGGTCTTTTCCAGCACCCAGAAAGTTAAATGCATACAAGAGAAAAGGCGCGGGGAAAGTTGTTAAATGAGTTAAAAGTAAACGTAGTCAGCTCGTAGCATGCACTGTGATTTAAACAGCAAAACAGTCAATACATGTATATTTGTTCCAAATTTGACAGCTGTACATGTATTACTGCATTTGATAGGTGACATCATTTCGGATGTTGGTTATTTATAGATGTCATTGATGCCATAGTATCTATTATTAGAAGGCAACCCTTGACACACGTCAATCAACTGCAATTCTTGAACAAAACGTGCTGTTGTAGTCCCGCTAGACCATGTATTAACCCTTTCCCGGTTCTATATTTATTATTATACCATATTTATATAGCACGTTCAAAAGTGCTTTTATTTAGTCCAATTTTCAATATCTACTGACAATTCATGGACAAAATAGTTATAATGAAATATGGAAGACGGAATATTGCAGCCATGAAGACGGAATATTGCAGCCATGTTAGAAAGTAAAGAGACAGATCTTTAAAACTCCACTAGCAAACAGAGCAGAACTGATCAGACGTCCGCTATTGGAGCCGTCTGTTCTTGGTCTACTCTGTTTGCAAATGCTTGTAAACACGTATATATTAGGGAAAGGGTTAACAAGGCGATTCTCGTGCTCACGCGCTGTTGTTGACGGTTTTAATTGTACCTATTCGGGGCCGAAGGTAAAAAATGGACGCGAATGCTATAGCGTTTTGGCCTAAGCTAGCTGAAGTGAATGAAATTCCGTGTAAACGGTATTTGATACAATCTTGAAATGACGTCAGAAAGAAAACAGTGGCCCGGAAACAGCATAAATCGAACGAAGTGTCAAAGAAGTGTATAGGTTTGCTTGTATTTGGAAGAAAATGGGTTTTATGCAAGAAAAGCGTTAATACACGTTTGTTTGCGGGCAATAGCATCTGCAGTGTCCCTCGGGAATGTTGTTGCCCTCGCGCTTCGGGCTCGGGTCAACAACAGTCCCTTGGGACATAACGTGTACCGGTATTATTAGGAATGTTTTAAACAACGTCTAACCATCTAAAGTGTTGATGTCTGTTAAGCATTATTTCGTATATGCAGCGTGCAATATTGGTGTCTTTGCCAGTTAAGAGTATATTCCAGTATCCTATTATCCGACTTTTAATTATTACTGAGATTGGGTATCGCCCTAGTTCCCCATACAGCATATACAATGATGTGTTTTTTCTTGTTCGTGTTATTTTGCGTAAAAAATCATTTTGGACTTTTTTGATGATGTTCAAGTTCTCATATCCCCAGATTTCTGATCCGTATGGAAGAATTGATACGGTGTTATGGTCAAATATATCAAGATTATTAATTTCCATGTATAGTAAATGCATAGCTTTCCTTGCCCGTGTCTTACATATGAACTCAAGTCTCTCCTAAACTATTTTAGGCCGAGCCTCTTTGAATTAATCAACCGAAAAGGAGCATTAACTATAGAAAAGGAGAATTTTTATATTTGCGTAGTTTTGAAAAAAGGGTGATAAATAGAGCGTTTGCTCCTATGGAGCAATGTTCTATTTATCACAATGGTCTCAAAAAATGATTTTTACAGAGGCGCAAAAAGGCGTTAGTAGGAGAGAACGGGTTAATGAATGCCATGTTTACCACTAATCTCTCCTCATGCTAATTTCGTCACCAACGTCAAACCACTGTCAGACTATCTCAGTATCAGACTTGTAAATATTGATGTGTTTATGCAGTTAATGGCCACAAGCCCTTATCTCGCTCTGTGCGAACCGTTTGTTTGTTCTTTTGGTTGGTTGGTTGGTTGGGCGGTTGGTTGGTTGGGCGATTGAATGGTTTATTGGTTGGTTGGATGGTCGGTTGGTTGAATGGATGGGTGGACGGATGGTTGTTTGGTTCGTTCGTTGGCCGGTTGGTTCGTTGGTCGGTTTGTTCGTTTGTTTGTTTGTTTGTATTGCGACCTAACTCGTATTTGCAAACAGCTTGAATTCAGATGAGACATCATGTTACTTGGTGTCTCTGTTTGATATTCAGTCAATAGCCTTTAACAAGCTTGACGAAATCAGAATAAGTCTAAATTGTACTATTCCAAAGTAGAAAAAAGACATTTTATTTCAAAGCTAGATAGAATGTACGAATGTATGTATTAACTATTCCACTGTCAAATATTGTCGTCTGCAAACTTTGTCGTCTGCTACAATTTTCAATTTTTTTTTAAAAACAATCTGCATTTTTGTTGTAAAAAAAAGTCACAGTAACAAACAGTTTAGCTCCTGATGAGACGCCGGATCCAAACTGTTTGTATAGGTAATGACAGATGCGACATTGGCAGCGAAAGAGTTAACCTACAGATTTGCTTGTGTTTACAGCCAATTAATCGGCGACCGCCTTAATTAACCAGCGTTAGGTGATCGCTCGTAATTAACCCTTTGCCAGATATCGGCTAAAACTTTAGATTGATGCGTATTGGACTACTTCTGACTTGATTCAGCTTTTGAGAAACTATTGACCGAGTGTCAAACAGCTTGGATCCCGATGAGACGTCGAGTTACTCGACCTCTCATCTGGATCCAAGCTGTTTGTGAGTCAGGTCACGCATAGAGGGGTGAGGGTTAATATCTTCTCAAACCTATGGCTGCAAGTCCTAATTTAGCAATAAAAACAGCAGTGTTAATTTACAAGTCCTAATTTAGCAATAAAACAGCATTGTTAATTAGCATTTCATTTTACGGTGAAGGTCAGTGATCGGTTTGCGTATTTGTGCCTAATTCACCGAGTTCATAAGATCAGCTATGACGGAGGCGACACTGTTTAATGCTTCCTGTTGTTTACATTTAAATATTGCCCTACTCTAATTAATGCTTCCTGTTGTTTACATTTAAATATTTCCCTACTCTAATTAATGCTTCCTGTTGTTTACATTTAAATATTTCCCTACTCTAATTAATGCTTCCTGTTGTTTACATTTAAATATTGCCCTACTCTAACGCTTTCATTTCGCCCACTGACAAGTTTAATTGTGTTGTGATTAAGTGCAGAAGTCCAGATTAGACGCATAAATTAAAACAAGAATAACTCATCGACGAGACGAATCGAAAAAGTGGTCACAAAAAAGGGTTTGGTGGAGGGAGATTGGGCGAATTTAGTTACTGAGTACGCATATTTGTTTGTTGCTCTTATTAAATATGGCAAATAAACGTAATACCGGATTGAAGGAACGAAGTCCGATTCTCATTCTTGTAGTTCGTAAACATATTGATATCCATAATGTATTTCAATGAAATTAATATAATATGTACAAATCCTTCTACATGTACAGATCCTTCTACTGATCCTTCTACATGTACATATCCTTCTACATGTGCAGATCAGATCCTTCTACATTGTAGTAACTACTCTGATGGAAGTAAGTTACAGATTAAACAAAACTTTTAAAGGTATTCAGTGTCAGAGTTCCAGATAAGATGCGTAAACTCAAACAATTTAAAAAATAACTGCTTTATTTCTCAAAATAAAACTTATGTTGTGACCGTCTATACGAGACGATTGATTCTAAAGAGGGGTTACAACATAGGGTTGGTGGAGAAATGACATCTTCATTTGGTAGTATTTGAATACGCACCTAGCTCGGTTCACTCAGCAATTTTAGTAAGCTTACAGACATTTTAATTAAAAATGCAGTTAGGACGTCCAGAAACGTGGAGTTTTATCAGGGCCCAAACTGTCTTTGCACTCTGTCACTTCTTGTTTTGAAACGAAATGCAGAAAGGATATGTTTGTAAATATATAAATGAATTCTTCGTAAACGGTTAAGCATCGATCAGATCCGATATCAACAGTCTATAGTTATGTGACGTCATCACTAGAAGGACCATTCAGCAATACATTTGCAAGCTGTTTCCTGAACCGATAGCTTCCTTCAAACTTGATCTACCATTTCCTGTCAGACATGACGTGTTTAATGCGATGGTCGATCAAATATTCCTGTACGACCAGAATGACTAAACGCATTAGCTAAATTGTGTTGTCAATCAAATATAATTGTACCTTTATGTGAGAGAAATGTAACAACATACCCTTCTATAAATAAGAAAACACTTTGTTTGCAGCACTTGGCGTTGTGTACGATGTGTGACACACTCTTGATATAAACATCATTTCCTATTCACAAACTGTATTGTAAAGAGAACAATAAATCATTTACAACAGTTGGCACTGAGAGGAGTTTATATTATCGAAATTAGATTTACAGTAGAACCTGTCTTAAGCTGTCATCACAGAGAAGTCTAATTATGGGTTTGTAAGGCAGGCGGTAGCTTAATGCAGGTCAAACGTAATGCCAGAATCTATTGTAGGAGCTTTTTGCTTTATTTTTAGTCTGCTTTTTCTGGCTTCTGCTCTCCCTTTGATATACTATACGGTCATCATACATAAAACACGTGGCGATAATACATATCCGCATTACAGTAGCATCTGTCTTAAGTGGCCATTCATTTATTGGACATAAAGCAGCTTAAGAAGCAGGTAGCTGATTAAATAATGCAGGGCAAATATAATGCAGAAAGCTGCTATATGAGCTTTCTGCATTATTTTTAACCTACATTAAGCAACCACCTGCCTTATAGACCAATATTAATGCCTATTTTTGATGGCCGCTTAAGGCTGGTTCTAATGTATTCTAACGATGTAGAATTATAACGGAACCACGATTACTTTTAACGTTTAAAATGTAGCTACGTTTGGATTTTACAATAGTGTCAATTTTATTTCTCGGACCTGTAAAATTCATGAATTTATATTTCGCCTTTAAAGTGCCACACGTGTATTCTGACAGAACAGAATACAGGGACGTTTTGATTGGTGAAAATATCCACTTAAACAATACAGTACAACATGTATGTCTTATTTTAGTTAATAGAACCTGTGCTTAGCGGCCATTCATTTATTGAATACATGGTTCTTAAAACTCAGGTGGTTGTTCAGCCTACAGCAGTTGTTCAATATTACTTATTTTATGAGTTTTACCATTTCCCTCATACAAACCTATTTTCACGCCTTTGCAAACAGAGTAGATCCAGAGCAAACAACTCCTATAGGGCCATGTGAGCAACAATAGGGGGCATGTGAGCAGGGTCTGTTCTGATTGCTTATGAAATTATAAAACTCTATAGTTTCCACCCATTCCCAAACCCTCCTGTGTACATATGCCATTATAGAAAACCTCCTGTGTACATATACCATTATAGAAAACCTCCTGTGTACATATGCCATTATAGAAAGCCTCCTGTGTACATATGCCATTATAGAAAACCTCCTGTGTACATATACCATTATAGAAAACCACCTGTGTACATATGCCATTATAGAAAGCCTCCTGTGTACATATGCCATTATAGAAAACCTCCTGTGTACATATACCATTATAGAAAACCTCCTGTGTACATATACCATTATAGAAAACCTCCTGTGTACATATGTCATTATAGAAAACCTCCTGTGTACATATGTCATTATAGAAAACCTCCTTTGTACATATATATATAATCTTTATTTGAGTCTCTTCATGGTTACATAGTTTACAAACACCATTATATTATACATATATATAAAAACCATGCCATTCATAACTGAATTATAAGAGACTGTTTTACAAAAATAAAACATACAATTCACAGATATGTTCACAGTGAGCGTTTTAGGCCATATATCTTCACAGATACTGACTATCGGTTCGAGTACTGGTGCAAAATACACCTTTGCTGCCCAATGTGCAGAATCGCGATGGACGCCAATGTACTTTCATGCATCGCCATCGCCATTATGCACTTATGAAGCTTAATGTGCCAGCATCACATAATGCTTCACATTCCCTCCAATGGATAGACAGTTTTATATTGCACAGCTTAACAATTGTTCAACAATCACATTGCACATATCCGTACAAATGACTAAGATTAGCCTGCATTTAACTCCTTCACCCCTGCAACCCTCACTGTACATTTCCAGTCTCCAAAACAGCCATGTGTCTGAGTCACAGGCACACAGACTGTTCAGGAACTGGTCTACTCGTCATCAGGGCTGAATGTGTCAAATGCAGATAGTTAAGATGCATACAGCCATCATTAATCTACAAACTGTGTAACAGAGCAATGTTACACTGTCCGCTTAAAATTTAATTAAAAGATATCAACAGCCTGTCGCTAAGACCTGACATTGGAATACTGGCCAAACAAGCCATATTAAAAACCATTTTAAAGAACCAACTATCAACTCGAATCAGATTCGAGGTGAACTGATTAATGATTGCTGTATACCTTGAATAAAATCTTAACTTTACATCTAAGACTTAGGTTTACATTATTTACACTAAAATTTCGCTATACTCTAAGAATACTATGCATAACATTACTGGCCTATGCCACCAATGGTAATGCAATAGCATTTCTGACAACTTACACCCACTGTAATGTGAATGTTGTCAACTCAGATTGTCAAGCATATAAAAATGAATTTCTAGCTTTAATAACGTTACAGCAGGTTTTGGCAAGATCCCTGACAAGTATATCTGTGGAAAAAAGAAAAATGAACTTTTCTTCAGCAGTCATCAGCATGAAGGAGTTATTTAGGCTTTGAGCCTTATCAAAAAGTTCTATTCTTTCTATGGTATACAATGGGCATTCTATCAAAGCATGTGTCTCATCTTCAATTGAATCTTCACAGAGAGTACATACTCGACACTCAAGTGCATGTTGTTGGTATCTACCAGTTTCAATTTTCAAGGGTGCAACACCACATCTAAATTTAGCTAAGGATGACCTGTGAGAGAATGACATGTTTATCTTGCAATAATACTCAGTCTCATAAAATCTTTTGAAACGTCTGTAAGTTCTAAGCTTATTTCGACCATTTCCATTTCTGGCACTTTCCTCTTTATCTATTTTCATTTGCCAATTATACATGTGACGACATGTCAGTTTCTCTTCTAAATCCAAAACTAGTCGCTTTGAGCTTGCAGTAGTATTGCATTGCAAACTGTATTCCAAACCATTTTCTTTTAACATTTGAAGGACATTATAATTCCAGTTTTTACATTTCGCACCAGCTTTACTGCTACACCAATCAAATATGCGGCGGTTTACTCTACACCTTCGCATTGACTTAAAACGATGCCATTGTCGTCCAATATCTTTCCATTGACGTCTGAAGTGAGGTAACCATGCCATATCACCTGCGACAGCTGCATTGGGAGTATATTTTCCCGTCCCGAGGAAAAATCTCATAGCCCTATTCTGGACTGCCTCGATACAGGAAAATGTGCAATCTCCCCACACAGCCGCCCCATATGATATGACTGACCAAACCATAGAATCATACAATTTTGTTAATACACTATGTGGCATACCACCAAGCGCCTTGCATTTAGCTATCAAGAGTCCTAAGGCCCTACTGGCACTTTGTGAGACCATTTTTACAGTGACCTTCATATCTAGAAACTCATTTATCATTAACCCAAGGTATTTATAACTGTCAACCATTTCTATGGCAGCACTATTATATGTGAACTTAAAACATGTTCTTTGCATTGAGACAGGTCTGAAATGGACTATAGTACTCTTATTAACATTTACATCCATGCCATTTGAATTACACCAAATTGACAAAGAATTTAACATGTCCTGCTGATCCTGTTCATTCCCAGCCATTAGCACAATGTCATTAGCATACAATAGGATGCCTACAACATCCTCACCAATTCTAACACCTTTGCTAAGAGCTTTAATTTTACTAGCAAAATCATTTAGGAACAGATTGAACATTACAGAAGATATCGGACAGCCCTGGCGCAAACCGGAAGACACCTGAAACCACTCAGTGAAACTCTGATTAACACGGACACATGATGATACAGACGAGTACAGAGACTTGACTGCATCAAGAAAATTGCCCGTGATTCCAAGTCCCTCCAATTTACACCAGAGAAGTTCCATATTTACAGAGTCATATGCCTTCTTTAGGTCTATAAATGCACAAAAAGTAGATTTTCTAAGCCTTTTTCTTGTATCAATGAGGCTTGTTAAAGAGGCCAAATGATCTATTGTGCTGCGTTGCTGTCTGAATCCATTCTGTTTATCAACCACTTTGTCCTCAGCCCATTTACTTAAGCGGTCATTTAATAGACATGCATACATTTTGTACATGGTGTTAGCAAGAGTTATTCTCCTGTATGATAATGGGTCTCTAGCATCTGCTGAGCTCGACTTTAAAATAGGGTGAATTCAACCCTTGCCCCATTCTGACGGGATTACTCCTGTTCTAAAGCAGACATTAAAAAGAGAATGAAGAAACATGATTGAAACATCATTCTGTAATACCTCAGATGGTATGCCATCTGTACCAGTAGCTTTACCCTTTCCGGCATTTAATACAGCCTTTCTTACTTCTAAAACAGTAAAATTATCATTAAGATATGGAAATATAGGCAACCTAGAATTACCTGCACTTACAGCTTGTTCACTGAAAGAGACTGGAGCTCTATTATATAAAGCACTGAAATCCTCCTTCCATTTATCTAATACAAGTGCTCTGTTTGATGTAGTAAATCCATCATTCAAGATAACCTCACACGGTATTGAATTAGCCCTACCTTGCCCAACACCAATCTTACCTATTTCCCTCCAAAATGTATGGGGGTCATAGTTAAGATTGTTCAGGAGGTCATCCTGAATCTGACACCAATGGCGTCGCTTAGCTTGCTGTACTGATCTATCAAACCGTCTACGGCCTTTTACAAACTGCTCCTTAAAACGTGATTTCGAAGATGGACATGTAGAGGCTAACCAGTCACTTTCATGTTCACACATATTATTCCATAAGACAGTCAACTCGTCATTCCACCAAGCCTTCCCTGTACGTCGTCTCTTGCCGGATATACCGTGTTTAGCATGAACCTTACGCTTTGACAGTTTATGGGACATTTCATCTTTAACAAGAGAACTAAAATCAGTATACGCCTCGTCTATATCGCTCTGCAGCCGGAAACCCGTCTCCAGAGTCTGTATAACCGAGCCTATATCTGAGACGGTCTGTTCCTCGCCTAAAAACGAATCTGGTAAAACAGAGCTATCAAACCTGTAGTTAACTGGGCCACTTATATCCCAACTATTAATAACTGCACTTTCAGTACACTCGTACATGATGTCCCATAATAGACACGAATGGTCGGGTATGGAAGGTGGAATGATGATTTGCCCATCCTGCTTAGACTGGTTAATAATGTCTGTGGCCTTCAAGACCTGAAAATTCTGAAACATGTCTAAATCTTCATGACTTACAATGCAATAGTCAACAACCGAACAACCCTTATTAGATATCGAAGTAAAATTATTCGACACAGAGTTCCGACCATTTAATATGCACATACTACTATTCACCAGAAAGTCAATGAAAATGTGACCATATCTGTTTGCCTTGAAATCTATAACTTGTCTTTCGATCACTTCATCAACCCCTGCAATAAAATCATGCTCGTCTCCACATCGGCTATTGAAGTCTCCGCATACGAATACACTGCCGAGACTTTGATAACTATATAAACCAGTGAGTAGATTATCAAAGAATACATAGGGGTCAACTTGTCTCGATGAGTTTTCTGGGGCTAGATAGCACACGCAACCTATAATAGAAACATTACTCTGCTTGTGGTCAAGTTTCACCCATAAGATATCATCTGTAGAATTGTCAAGCACAGATACTTTAAAAAATGTAAGTAGGTCTTCTTTCACCAGGAAGCCTACACCCCCAGACCCATTACGAGCTCGCACATGTTGCTCACTACGATTTCTGCCCAGCCATTTGTACCCATTCATGTGTATACATTGGTCACCACTGAGATGTGACTCAACTATGCCGATAATATCTAAATTTAAAGAATCAACACAATTTGCCCTCACTGAATAGTTGTCCGAGTCCTCATTTCGACTTCACCCGTTGACATTCCAACAACCTTCTGCCACCTATCTCCTCTGGCTGTTCTGATTGTCTCCCCTAGCACCCCCTGTTGACCATGGCTGTCAAATAATCTGTGACCGTTACCCCTACCCCGTCCTGCCCCCTGCCGTCTATCATTTGATCGACCCTGCTGCCAGTTGCCATGGCTACCACTATTTCCCTGACGGCTCCTTTGCTGAGGGTTGCGGTCCTGTCTCGGCGCACTGTCCTGCACGGAGCTATCAGATGTGCCTGACCGCTGCTGTTGCACCACTCTTGAACCGCGCACTGCAATCGAAGTCTCCCATTTGTTGATCGCGTTCACAATAGCCATTATAGAAAACCTCATGTGTACATATCCCATTATAGAAAATCTCTTGTGTACATATGTCATTATAGAAAATCACCTTATACATATGCATGATATCATTATATCTTACATGAATGTGCAACAGGGAAAATATTAACTCTAACCTTGCTGTACGATAAAGTCTGCTTAAATGTGGTTATCTAGAAATTTTAATTACTTCCATTTTGTCCAAGCATTTTAGAAAACATTGACAAAGAGTCATACTGCATGCTTTCTAGAAACCATACGTGTCATAACACATGCTTTTTAGAAACCACTGATGACAAAGTGTCACAACACATGCTTCTTAGAAACTATTGACAAAGTGTCACAACACATGCTTCTTAGAAACTATTGACAAAGTGTCACAAATACTTGAATAACTCTGATATAATATTTCGACCACTAAGGGCCTTTTTCAAAGATTATCATGTCAAAATACACGTCTAGTTTTTGTTACATTCATTCAGCCGTAAAACCAAAGAGAATCATTCTAACATATTAATTCCCTTTTGGGATATTTTCATCAAATTGACAAGGAGTTGTCACATGCTTTTTAGAAACCATTGACAAAGTGTCATAACACCTGCTTCTTAGAAACTTGAAGACTGGTGAGATGATGAGTTACATAACGTCATATTTGAATCACATGTGTTTGTAGACACCACTAATGACCCGGGTAGAGGTTATGTATGGGGTCGCTAACTGTTTGTAGACACCACTAATGACCCGGGTAGAGGTTATGTATGGGGTCGCTAACTGTTTGTAGACACCACTAATGACCCGGATAGAGGTTATGTATGGGGTCGCTAACTGTTTGTAGACACCACTAATGAGCCGGGTAGAGGTTATGTATGGGGTCGCTAACTGTTTGTAGACACCACTAATGAGCCGGGTAGAGGTTATGTATGGGGTCGCTAACTGTTTGTAGACACCACTAATGACCCGGGTAGAGGTTATGTATGGGGTCGCTATCTGTTTGTAGACACCACTAATGACCCGGGTAGAGGTTATGTATGGGGTCGCTATATGTTTGTAGACACCACTAATGACCCGGGTAGAGGTTATGTATGGGGCCGCTAACTGTTTGTAGACACCACTAATGAACCGGGTAGAGGTTATGTATGGGGTCGCTAACTATTTGTAGACACCACTAATGACCCGGGTAGAGGTTATGTATGGGGTCGCTAACTGTTTGTAGACACCACTAATGACCCGGGTAGAGGTTATGTATGGGGTCGCTATCTGTTGTAGACACCACTAATGACCCGGGTAGAGGTTATGTATGGGGTCGCTAACTGTTTGTAGACACCACTAATGCCGCTAACTGTTTGTAGACACCACTAATGACCCGGGTAGAGGTTATGTATGGGGTCGCTAACTGTTTGTATACACCACTAATGACCCGGGTAGATGTTATGTATGGGGTCGCTATCTGTTTGTAGACACCACTAATGACCCGGGTAGAGGTTATGTATGGGGTAGCTATCTGTTTGTAGACACCACTAATGACCCGGGTAGAGGTTATGTATGGGGGTCGCTAACTGTTTGTAGACACCACTAATGACCCGGGTAGAGGTTATGTATGGGGTCGCTATCTGTTTGTAGACACCACTAATGACCCGGGTAGAGGTTATGTATGGGGTCGCTAACTGTTTGTAGACACCACTAATGACCCGGGTAGAGGTTATGTATGGGTCGCTATCTGTTTTTAGACACCACTAATGACCCGGATAGAGGTTATGTATGGGGTCGCTAACTGTTTGTAGACACCACTAATGACCCGGGTAGAGGCTATGTATGGGTTCGCTAACTGTTTGTAGACACCACTAATGACCCGGATAGAGGTTATGTATGGGGTCGCTAACTGTTTGTAGACACCACTAATGACCCGGATAGAGGTTATGTATGGGGTCGCTAACTGTTTGTAGACACCACTAATGACCCGGGTAGAGGTTATGTATGGGGTCGCTATCTGTTTGTAGACACCACTAATGACCCGGATAGAGGTTATGTATGGGGTCGCTAACTGTTTGTAGACACCACTAATGACCCGGGTAGAGGTTATGTATGGGGTCGCTATCTGTTTGTAGACACCACTAATGACCCGGGTAGAGGTTATGTATGGGTTCGCTAACTGTTTGTAGACACCACTAATGACCCGGGTAGAGGTTATGTATGGGGTCGCTAACTGTTTGTAGACACCACTAATGACCCGGGTAGAGGTTATGTATGGGGTCGCTAACTGTTTGTAGACACCACTAATGACCCGGGTAGAGGTTATGTATGGGGTCGCTATCTGTTTGTAGACACCACCAATGAGCCGGGTAGAAGTTATGTATGGGGTCGCTAACTGTTTGTAGACACCACTAATGACCCGGGTAGAGGTTATGTATGGGGTCGCTAACTGTTTGTAGACACCACTAATGACCCGGGTAGAGGTTATGTATGGGGTCGCTATCTGTTTGTAGACACCACTAATGACCCGGGTAGAGGTTATGTATGGGGTCGCTATCTGTTTGTAGACACCACTAATGACCCGGGTAGAGGTTATGTATGGGTCGCTAACTGTTTGTAGACACCACTAATGACCCGGGTAGAGGTTATGTATAGGGTCGTTAACCCTTTACTCCATAAGGAGCTGTCTGATCAGGATCTGCTCTGTTTGTTTATGATATGATATAGATATAAGACTACAGTTTCTAACATGGACAAAAGTCATGAATCCATGTGCTATCATAACAATTATTCCAATGAATATTCATGATGTCATTATTTCTTACATTAATATTCATGGAGTAAAGGGTTAAAATGTGACTGTTTAAATTCAATCATGATCTGATGATGAGGACTCTGTTAACCACTTATTGCATCCAAATTTACTGAACAAAATGGCTGTAGCGATATTAATCAGTTGAATTGTTGTTAGGACATTATGGACAATTGTTGTTATGACATTATGGACAATTGTTGCTATGACATTATGGACAATTGTTGCTATGACATTATGGACAATTGTTGTTATGACATATGGACAAGAAAGTTTTTTTGCCATAGCAGCTATTATTTCATATAATATTTCACATATTTTCAAACAGAGCAGACCCTGATTAGTCGGCACCTATCAGTCTTCTGTCAGGGTCTTCTTTGTTTGCAAATGTGTTATAAGGCGTTTGTTTATAAACCGTCCCGTATAAGACAGTCACTTTACAATTTTAAAAGAAAGCACTTCCCTCAGTGATCATAATTGTATTAAACAACAAACTGACCTCATCAACCACATTTGCAAAGCCCTTCTATTTTCTGCACCAATCGTTCGTGAGGGTAATACTTAATATTATAATTATATTAACCCTTATCGTGCTGACAAAATTATGTCAGCCAAAAATTCCGACATGTTGCTTTTACTTACTTTAACTGATTCTTACAAGCGTTTAGGAAGCTGTTGATCTGAACCCATACTGTTTGCAAATGCGAGACAGGTGTCGCGCTTAGCCTGGCCATTTGATTTGACAGCGTTTTAACACAACATTTGGTTTTCTAAACATTGAAAGTGTAACATCCTTTTAAGATGTCCGATGTAATATCTTTTCAGATATATTCAGAGCTGCAGATAAAGGTGCGTACTCAAATACTAAAAGTGTTCTTTCCCCACCTTACCCTATGTTGTGACCACTCTTTAGAATCGTTTCGAAAAGACTACTTTAAAGAGTAGTCACAATAAAGGGTTTGGGGGTTTGGTGGAGAAATATTGAAGTTATTCTTGAAATATCTTAATCAACGCATCTTATCAAGACCTCAGTTAACTACATGCATACGCGACTAAATGTTGTAGAAATATTCAAGGTCGCAGACAGCATAGAAATAGCATGGGAACTGTTTCCTGCAAATTTATTCACAAACATCACAGCCATCCGATGCATTATTCAAGAAGTGACAACATTAATATTTATTTCATATGATTTGAACATAAAACTGAACTATAATTCCTGGACTAGTTATTTATGCTGTTGCTCACACGATGTGAGAGGACAAAATTAGTGGTGCATTACTCAACTGTTGGAGACATTATGACTTGCTTGTAGCATGTATCGTTATTGCCTTCATTAGATTCTCTATATCTCGGCCATTGACATGAGGCATATGACTTAACACTTTCGTTGCCAATGTCGCATCTGTCGAGCTGCCAATGTCGCATCTGTCAAGCTGCCAATGTCGCATCTGTCAAGCTGCCAATGTCGCATCTGTCGAGCTGCCAATGTCGCATCTGTCAAGCTGCCAATGTCGCATCTGTCAAGCTGCCAATGTCGCATCTGTCAAGCTGCCAATGTTGCATCTGTCAATACCGTTGCAAACTGTTTGAATCCAGTAACTCGGTGTCTCCAAACTGTTTGAATCCAGTAACTCGGTGTCTCGGCCAGTTACTCGGCGTCTCATCAGGATGCAAACTGTATGTTTCTGTTACTATTTAGCTCCCCTGAGCAAAGCTCAGGGTGAGCTTTTGGGAGACTTGAATGTCCGGCGTCCGGCGTGTGCCGTGTGTCGTGCGTCGTCAACAATTTGTTTGTGAACACACTAGTGCTCACAATTGTAGTCCAGTCTTCATGAAACTTGGTCAGAATGATTGTCTTGATAAAATCTCGGACGAGTTCGAAAGAAGGTCAAGTAGGATTAAAAACTAGGTCATTAGGTCAAATAGTAGGAAAACATTGTGAACCCTCTAGAGGTCACAATTTTAGCCCAATTTTCATGAAACTTAGTCAGAATGATTTTCTTGATAAAATCTCGGAGGAGTTTGAAAAGTGGGTTACGTGGGGTAAAAAACTAGGTCACTAGGTCAAACAGTAGAAAAACCTTGTGAACACTCTAGTGGTCAAATTTTTTGTCCAATCTTCATGAACCTTTGTCATAATAATTGTCTTGATAAAATCTCAAAAGAGTATGAAAGTGGTTTATGTGGGGTTAAAAACTAGGTCACTAGGTCAAATAGTATGAAACCTTGTGAACACTCTAGAGGTCACATTTATAGCCAAATCTTCATGAAAATTGGCCAGAATGATTGTCCTAATCAAATCTTGGACACGTTTGAAAGTGGGTTATGTGAGGTCAAAAAGTAGGTCACTGGGTCATATCTTAGAAAAAAATAGTTTACACTCCAGTGGCCACATTTTAAGCCCGGTCTTCCTCAAACTTGCTCAGAGTGTTTGTCTTGGTGATATCAAGGTTGAGTGTGATCATGGGTTGGATGGGAATAAAAAGTAGGTCACTAGGTCAAATCTTAGACAAATTACTCTAGAGGGCACATTTTTAGCCCAATCTTCATTGGTCAGAATCATTGTCTTGATAAAATCAATATACTAAATCTTTGAAAATCTTGTTCTGCAGAACCACTGCTCATGAACCACTATCAACATTGTTCAAATGGTGTCCCTAAGGTCAATATTGGCCCTACCCATGGGCTACCCAGCAAAAATCTTAAATCTATGGTAATCAGGTGAGCGATTAAGGGCCATCTTGGCCCTCTCGTTTATGAAACAGACATGTACAAAAATGAAAAGGGAAAATTGTAGCAGACGATAAAGTTTGCAGACGACTAATTTTGGCAGCGAAAGAGTTAAAGGCAGATAACGTTATTTGATGTTGCAACTTTACTAAATAAATTACATTCACAAAACACTTAGGTCTAAAACAACATTACTATTACTTTAAGAAATTCGATTATAGAAAATCAATTTCAATGCCTTTAATTACTGCTCATGAACATACTCAATAAAACCGGGTCTGCAAAATCCTCTATTTGCATTATTCTTTGGCTTTCGAAGGCTCTTCTGCATTCAGAGTTTATAAAAATAAACATAACATGTTTTGACTATTGAATTGTTGTATCTGTCGTACATCAAAGGGCGGGACAATATGGCGTGAATTCTCTCTTAGGCTATATAGTCGATTACGATATTCCCCGCCAGATGATGTTGTCCTTGGTTGAGACAAAACAATATACATGTTCACAAAGTGATATTTACATAACTATGAAGCCTTTTATATTATAATCAAATTGAATCGTTTTAGTATGCTTGTACGTTTCGTGAATGTAATATATTGTATAAGTCTGCAACTTCAACCTCCGCCATGCCTGCTTCTTAGCATTTACTGATCAGTTCTGCTCTGTTTACTTGTGCTATAATATTATGATGATTCTACAGTTTCTGCTATAACCAAACACTCCAGTATCTCTGTGTTATTATAACCATTAATCTACTTGATATTCATGGTGTCATATAATATTTCTTATATAAGGACCCAAACTGTTTGACTCATGGCTAGTAATTTATCAAACCATAAAATAATGGGAAATGATTAATGTTACTAGTTAAGAAATTTGAGTAACAAATCGATTTTGTATGCAGAATAAGGGTAAAATATGGCTACCATTCATAACTATGAGACGTGAGAGGTTTCTCTTGCGATAGTATACATATCTGCGGATATGACAATATTGCTGCAGTCTACCGGCTTCAGATCCCATGTGTACATGTAAACACAATAACAGAACTTATCATGCTAAGCTCACTCACATTTGCGAGCAACTTGTACCCAGATGAGACGCCGAGTAACTCGGTCAACAGTTTCTCAAACGACTGCACGAATCAGAAATAAGTACAAAAAAGAACATATCAGAGTTTTGACAGATATAATTTTTCATAATTGCTATGTGCAGCCGTCGTATTGACAGATATAATGTTTCAGCACTGCTACATGTATGTGCAGCCGTCGTATTGACATATATAATTTTTTTCAGCACTGCTTTGTGTAGCCGTCGTATTTAGAGGTATAATTGTTCAGCACTGCTATGTGTAGCCGTCGTATTGAGAGATATAATTGTTCAGCACTGCTATGTGTAGCCGTCGTTTTGACAGATATAGTTTTTCAGCACTGCTATGTGTAGCCGTCGTTTTGACAGATATAATTGTTCAGCACTGCTATGTGTAGCCGTCGTTTTGACAGATATAGTTTTTCAGCACTGCTATGTGTAGCCATCGTTTTGACAGATATAATTGTTCAGCAGTGCTATGTGTAGCCGTCGTTTTGACAAATATAATGTTTCAGCACTGTGTAACCGTCGTTTTGACAGATATATAATGTTTCAGCACTGCTATGTGTAGCCGTCGTTTTGACAGATATATTTTTTCAGCACTGCTATGTGTAGCCGTTGTTTTTTGCGTATCGTAAATGGAATGATCAGTGACGACTGCAGTTTACAGACTTCATAATTATTGCAAACTGAAAGCAGCAAGGCGAAAAGAGAAAATTGCGGATTCAGCTTTATTTAGTTTGTTCATCATAAGCAATTATAAGTGCAACACTACTAACGTCCCCTAGAACCTAGAATTTCCATAACTAAAGGCGTTAAGATAATGATCCCAAAGGACCAAAAAATATAACAAAACTAAGAATGAAGTACCGGGCGAATTTTTACGGCATCCACATGAGCACTTAACACCTGCTATTGTAAAGTGCATCAGATCTTAAACATATAGATGTTGAAACCATTGCGTGTTGGTATTGAAGTAAGTGTTTATTTGAAGCATTAACCTACAAGTGCGTTTTGTTCATTGTTAATATAAACGATATCGTAATTAAAGGTTATAACAATGGACTTCATTAACTGGGTACTTTTTTCCAGTCAATTTCTCCGATACATTTTGACAGAAATAATCACATATGGTAATTACTACTTTCTAATTGTACTGCAAAGCCATATGAAATGCCTTCACTAACGTTTGACTTCTAACGTCAATAATTATTGACATTTCCTTTAAGTCAAGACCACTTCACTCAAGGCCAGTGGTAAGGTTAATTAATGAAATCTAAAAATATTTGACTGCTTTTGTGAGATATCAGTTATCTCGATAGCGACAGACTAAGGCTTCCAGTACACTGTGTGTATAAGCATCATTACATACTTTATTTGAGACATAAACATTGTATTTGTAAACAGAGTATATCAGATCAGACAGCTCCTATAGGAATCGTTTTATCAGGATCTGCTGTTTCCTTATGAAATTATACAGATGTGATCCTACAATTTTGCTAAGACCGCAGTAGCCTGTGTTCGTATACTATTAAAACATAATGCTAATATATATTCATGACGTCATTATTTCTAACACGAGTATTGATAAAGTAAAAGGGTTAAGTTAAACCTTTCTTACTATCATAACAGTTCCAGTTTCAACGCTGAGTCTCGTCGGTAAATGTTATGAACGGACTGATGGGCGAACTTGGAAAGGTATAAATACGAATCGGAAAACACTTAACCTATAAGGGTCCAGTGTCCGCTAAAAAGGCCATAGGCAAACAATGTAGATCCTGAAGGAGTCCTGATCAGGGTCTGCACATTTTGTTGAATCTGTCAATGACTTATTCCAGCCAATATTTTCTGTGCTTGTCTCCTCCACGTGAACAAGTAAAATCGTTCCAAAGTAAAATCTGGTCTGTTTTTTCTTAAATAATATGGGAATAAACGGATTTATCATTGTTGTATGTTCAAATGTAAGGTTTTCAATATCATATAATAAAATACGCCATATTATAGTCACAGATGTTGAAATTATACCATAGCTTTGCACTCTGAAAATGGAACGAGTCTCGTTGCTGAACATTTAGCGTTTAAAACATTCAAAATCAGATATATACTTTGTATACATCATTATGATACATGTATGTTGCTAAACGCCTCGTTGACATCCAGTGACACGTTGGCAATGTTTTACCATCCTGTGTAATCATACACATTGCTTTTAGACAAAGGCCGAGATAATATGCCTACACTGAAACATTTTCAAGAATAACACCATCATTTCTCCACCAAACCCTATGTTGTGACTACGTTTTAGAATCTTCTCAAAGAGAAACTCTAAAATGGTGGAGAAATGACGATTTTAGTATCTGAGTTCGCACATGTATCTGTTGTTCTGTGTTATATCTTTTCTCCATACGAGTTTTAAATGAGTTTGCAATCAATGAGTAGATCAATATCATTATCTGTTCTGTTTTTTACGTAATATAAAATATGATTCTACAATACATGCCATGGCGAAACATGTTTAGGTTACATGTCATTTAGAAAACAAGCATTAGCGCATTGGTTCTTAATATTAATATTCATGGAGTAAAGGGTTGAGCACATGAGCACACAACACGCATGTTCAAGGCCAAACATCATATCCAGGAATCGATGTTTCATGATAATACAAACAACTCTAAAATATGTAAAACAAAGTACGTTTGAATTTATCTATTGATATTGTGTTTGATAGTATGATATGGTTCCGAAACAATATACATTAAAAGGGTGTCCATACACTGTCAAATATTGAGATTGCAATTCTTTGGGTAATTAATTAAATGTCAAAACAGGTTGACAGAGTCTCTCTAAATATTACTCTCTACGAATGCTGTCTTAGGACATAGCTAAACACATGTCTGTCATATAAATATTAGTAGTACAATGTAGAACCTGTCTTAAGCGGCCATTCATTTAATGAACATACGAGTGTTAAACAACATGTGATTGCTTAATTCAGGGCAAAAATAATACCCAAAGCTCCTATAGAAACTTTCTGCATTACTTTCGACCTTCATTAAGCTACCACCTGCCTTATATACCCTCAATTAGACCTAGTTATGATGGCCCCTTAAAAAGGTTAGTGTTTATTGTTCATGATATGACAATCGAATGTATTTATTACGCCTCTTACATGATTAGAGATATAAGTAGTATCCCTCTCTTCCACTAATGTCCTGGTGTGATAAGTTTTTATCACATTGATGACACTCTTACACACACATTACAGCTTGATTATTTGATTGAGATACATAATATATAAACAATTACTAAGTAAAAGAACTAATTGAGATTGTTTTGACCACATCATTGGACCATTTCTACAAATAGAAAACGTTTAACTGAAATTAAGCCAAGCTTTTCAGTGCGGGTTTTTCAATTAGATTGCAATAGCAAATGCTCTATTTATCTCAATTAGATTGCAATAGCAAATGCTCTATATATCCCAATTGCTTCAAAAAGTGACTTTTTCGGAGGCGTCAGAACGCATCTATATGAGGGAATGGGTTAAGACGTGTTAAATAGACTTCCGATAGAATGGTGATGATGATACTATACGTATATATCGCATGGATGCATCAGTATCAACTCTCTATGTAGAAAAAATGACATCATGAATATTAAATAGATTGTGCATATTAACACATGAATTGTTTCCCAAAGCAGAAACTACAGAATCATGTACTAAATAATCACACCATGAATAGTAATTAACTCAGTTTTATGATTTTATATGGCACAAACGTTTGACCATGTAAGCTTCAGTAGACTTAGATTAGACGGTTCTTGTGGGAGTTACCTTATGAGGAAATGTTATCTTATGGAATTATATAAAACTGATTCTACAATTTCCGCCATGGTAATAATTCTTTTGATGAAATCAAACTAAACAATGTTGACAATTACTTCTCACATGAATAATCATAAGGGTAAGAGTTAACAAGCAAAGAAGTACTTTTTATATGTAAAAGTTCTGAAAGTAGGGGGTTCTTTTAACGCAAATACAGCAATGCAGAATTGCAGAACTGGTTTTATTTAGTCTGTTCATGAGCAGTTATTAAAAGTGCAACATTACTCACACCCCTAACACCGGCTTAAACGGTGTGCAATTGCCAGAACTAACAGCGTTAAAACTGACGATCCCGAACATATAACCGACATAAAATATAACCGACATTTGTTTAGTGTATTGTAACTATTTACCTTAGTGTTTCTTCCAAGAGAGTCTTAATCTGTCTTTAATTAATCACCTATTAGCAAGAGGGACAAAGCATATGATATGGACAAAACAAAATAATTTCTTAGAGAAGCTCCATTGTAATAGATCATTATTAACTTCATATAAACGTGTTTTCACGCATTTGCAAACAGAGAAGACCCAGATCAAATACACGTGTATTTGTGAACTGAACGATGTGTCTTACCCTGCTGCAAAACATCTGTTATAAGTTCATACGCAAACAGAGCAAGCTCTGATCTGTGTCAACTCGGTTTGCAAAAGTGTGAAAATGTGTTAATACGAGGGAAAGGGTTAAAAACTACTGTCCGAGTGTCAACCCCGAAACAAACCCCTTCAAACTGGTGGTGTATGGCAGTTAGCAGACAAAGATTATTTAGTGTTAAGCGTGTTAGATAAAGCACATCTTTCTGTTTGTAGCACTCCGATACATATGTCCGTTTGTAACATTCGGCACATCTGTCTGTTTCTAACATTCCGGCATATCTTTCTGTGTGTTGCATTCCGGCATATCTTTCTGTTTGTAACATTCGAAGAAGTCTCCGAATTCCGATCGATCGATGCCCCTGGGGTCATCACCAGCTGACAATTAGAGTCGATCCGTAATTACTCTTCCTAAGGGAAGACTTTATACTGCTAGATCAATTACCATACCACAACTGCACCTTGTATCCATTTAAGCACTTCACTGCCTCTATCGGCCAGCTGCGATATAACAGTTTTCCTTTTTAGATATTATGTGTAGTTAGTCCATATTTATAAAGTCATATTTCTATTGCCAAAATAGATTTAACATCTAAATTAAATGTCGATTTAAGCCTTTGAGGCCTACTATACCATTTTTCATTTTTTTATATCCACTGATGTAAATATAACGAAAGGAATGCCTTATCTTAAAATATCCACTTTTGATTTATTTCAACATAAATTCGCTTCTGATACTGTATTAAATTATAGATGTTCCTCTCTTGTTTGTGGCAATAGGAAAAGCGCCCGTCTGGTATTGCATATACTCCTGTTACTGTGCTGTTTGTTCTGTAAGTGTAGAAAAGACACGCCTTTTAACGCCTTTGCAAAGAGAATATATCCATATTCAATAATAGCTATTTTATTTCTCTACCAACCCTATACTGTGACCACTCTTTAGAATCGTCTCGAAAAGACTAAACTATTCTAAAGGGTAGTCACAGTATAGGATTTGATGACGAGTTGAGTATTTGGGTTATATGTAGCTCCGATACCCAGTTCAGGGCCTGCCGTCTTTGCTTATGAAATGGCCTGTGTATTTTGCACTCAAACACCATTATACAAGTTAAGCTAACAAAAAAGTCATAATTATTAATGATGAAAAGGGTTAATATCACTTAAACGGGCACTTCCAAGATATGTATGTCATGCTGTCATACGCTAAGAATGTAGACATGTAAATTTCCAGAAGTCCGTGTTTTATGATGACAACACAAAGAAGCACATACGCGTGAACCAATCATTTGACTTGACATCAGTAATATGCTAGACAGAAGAAACGCCACAAAACCATTTTTCAAGACATGTCAAACTTTGAGATTGTAATTCTTCAGTAATAAATCGAACGTCACCGCAGCTTGACTACTATTTTCTGTTTACATGATAAATATGTCTACGAAAGTTCACTCGGGACAAAACCAAGGCATTTCAAATAAATATGTATCTTCCTTTTGTCTTCAATCTGAAAAGCAAACGTCTTTTGAGCATTCAAATATGTCTCAAATAGATTTTTCCCGGAAATCATTGGATAGAGACCAAAAAGGATTTTCGATATAAAGTTAATCGTTCCGTAAACGCCCCCCCCCCCCCCCCCCCCACACACACACACACACTGTCTTGGTTTTTCATTTAAGAGGACTATCAGGATACAAGATGTTCGGCACTCCGTCAATGTTTTCTTAAAGTTTGATCGAATCGGAAGCAACTAAAATTGTATCAGACTCAAAGAAAAGCACAGCTGAATAAAAGTTTAAAGATGAACATATTTAAAGAAATAAATACCAGTATCATAAGAGACGTTCCTGAAACACGAATACCGCCTAACACTAATATTAAAACCTGCTTAAAACTTAATGCATCTATCTGAGTCTGCAGTTCCTCCTATGGAAATCAGTCCTCTGTTCATGATTATATCATTCAAATTCAGCTAATTAATATTCATATGTTCAGCTATTCTTAAAGGGTTAACAAACAAATATAATTTACATCGGATATTCTACGTGTACATACGATCATAAGTTTTAGCAATATTTAAATTCGTAGACAATTTAAAGTAACATGGGAATAGTTTTCCGTAATGTTCTTCACAAATATTGTAGACGTTCATGCATTATTCAAGAATGTTTGTAATGGCTGGGTTAATATCGTTATATACAGCATAACCTGTCTTAAAAGACCATCAAAACAAATGTGTAGTTATGTGTCTGTAAGGCATGTGGTAGCTTAATGCATGTCAAAACCAATACGGACAGCTTTTTTCTGCATTACATATGCCCTGTATTAAGCAACAATGTGTTCTTTAAAACACCTGTGTTCAATAAATGAATGCCCGCTTATGGCAGGTTCTACTGTTTGAATCAAACCGACACTGCAATATAATTTCTTGAATAAGTGTTAGATACCATTTGTTACAATGTCAATAATGCCAGCACTAACAGTCCGACGTATCAGATAACAGAAAAGAATGATGTGCACTTTACCGGACTATTTAAAAATACTTCTTACTTGCTTATTGGAACTGATGCGATATATGCGTGTTGGCGTTATAGATATATTTATTTCGGTAAAAGTGCACACCAAACAAAACGCTATGAAATGCACACCCCTAATACCAAGGATAACACAATCAAGAAAAACAAACGTTTTAGACTGGCGGAAGCCAGTCTTTAGTACCGCAAATCGGATTCAGCTTTCGTACCAGTACCATGTCCGATTTAACATTTTTGTATAAAAAAGTGTCATCTTATTATTTCTAGGCTTTAAAATACTGTCATCAGTAGAATTGCCGTGTTTCTAGAGGGTGATTCTTTACTATTGTGATGTGAAATACGGCACAAGGCTGACCCAGTTTTTAGTATTTATGTGTTGCATTTACATACGTGTATTGTCTGTGTAACTCTGAAATCATTTTTCATGTAAAGCGATACCGTTTTTAAAATCATTCTCTCGGTTTCAGATATACCCAGATAAATATATTAAGTGCAGTAGAATCTGTCTTAAGCGACCCTCAAAAAAGAGGTGTAACTATGGACATCTAAGGCGGTGGTAGCTTAATGCAGGTCAAAAGTAATGCTTCTCATATAAGGAACTTTCTGCATTACGTTTGCCTTGAATTAAGCAACCAGCTGTCTTTTAAAACCCCTGTGTTCAATAAATAATGGTCGCTTAAGACAGGTTCTACTGTAAGGGCCAGTAACGTTTGCGCTTACATTGCATACTTCTTTTTCTGTGCCATTGTTGACACATTGTGACGTGGAATATATGCAGTTGTCATACTGATGTCGTAATTTACAGTTGAATAGAAAAATATATTTCTATTTTCTTATTATCATCTCAATTATCAACCATGTTTCCAAAGGGGTCAGTCCGTCCATCCGTCTTCTTTCCCTCCGTTCGTCGGCAATTGCTTTAAACAACATCTCCCCTGAAACTGCATGATAGAGTGTAACCAAACTTCAGATAAATGAGCTTAGTATTAAGTTCTATCAGAATTGCTAAATGAATCCTGATCCATGAAGACGTATGGTTGATATGGCAACAAAAATAAAATCTTAAGAAATATTCCCCAAACCCAGAGTTTAGATTTGAACGATACTTGACAGAAATAGTCCTCTGGTAAATCTCTAACAACATTTTTAAAATGATGCTGATATCTCAAAAAGCATGACTGCCAGGGGCGGGGTTACTTTTCCGCCAATCTTTCAACGATTCCAGCGCTTTGGTTTCTTATTTCCATCGTGTTCCTTGAAAATAGTGGCATGATAGAGAGAGAGAAAGAGAGAGAGAGAGAGAGATAAAGAGAGAGAGAGAGAAAGAGAGAGAGAAAAAGAGAGAGGGAGGAGAGAGAGAGGGTCACGAATGTTATATGTTGATATAATTGTAATCCACATAATGCCTTCGAATTTCTGTACATAATCCTGCAAACTATGTCAAGCTATGAGTGCACTAACAAGTTAATTACGCTATAAGTGCACTTACATGTTGATTTAGGCAAACTATGTCAAGCTATTAGTGCACTAACAAGTTAATTTAGGCCACGTTGTCAACTAGAAATACACTAACAAGTTGATTTAGGCAAACTATGTCAAACTATAAATACACTAACAGGTTGATTTAGGCAAACTTTGTCAGGCTATAAGTACACTAACAGGTTGATTTAGGCAAACATTGTCAAACTATAAATACACTAACAGGTTGATTTAGGCAAACTTTGTCAAACTATAAATACACTAACAAGATGATTTAGGCAAACTGTGTCAGGCTATAAGTACACTAACAAGTTGATTTAGGCAACCATTGTCAAACTATAAATACACTAACAGGTTGATTTAGGCAAACTGTGTCAGGCTATAAGTACACTAACAGGTTGATTTAGGCAAACTGTGTCAAACTATAAATACACTAACAAGTTGATTTAGGCAAACTGTGTCAGGCTATAAGTACACTAACAGGTTGATTTAGGCAAACTGTGTCAAACTATAAGTACACTAACAGGTTGATTTAGGCAAACTGTGTCAGGCTATAAGTACACTAACAGGTTGATTTAGGCAAACTGTGTCAAACTATAAGTACACTAACAGGTTGATTTAGGCAAACTGTGTCAGGCTATAAGTACACTAACATGTTGATTTAGGCAAACTGTGTCAGGCTATAAGTACACTAACAGGTTGATTTAGGCAAACTGTGTCAGGCTATAAGTACACTAACAGGTTGATTTAGGTTACCCGTTACTACATGTATTGAACTCGCTTTCGAATTCCGATCGATCGATGCCCTTGGGGTCATCACCAGATTGTAATTGGATTCAGTCCGTAATTGTTCTTCCCGAGGGAATACTTTATACTGCTAGGTTCTTTATAATACTACAATTTCATCTTCTAGCCAATAAAGCACTGTCTAATACATATATCTTGATCGACCGTCTAGACCTTGTCAGCAAATGTTACTGACGCTGCTATAGTTCAATATTAACAAATACGTCGTTTTATTGAAATATAAGGATAAATGTTCCTGTTATTAAGCCATCATCCCAATTGAAGGGCAAGGCAATTTGGCTCATAAGCCACTTTATTATTTGGCACTGTATGTCCTGATTCTTAACCAGACACCGGGCAGCCATGCCATTAGTGTCAATTCAGCTATCTGGGGGCTCACCGGTCATATCAAAAGTCTCCAAAAGCAAATGAACTATACACACTTGTACTAACATCATATTGGCATTGGCCTGAAACGAAAGTGTCACTCTTTACTTTATAGATTAACGCGTTCGCATGGCAAAAATAGTAGACACAGATCAGACATCTTATGTAGGAACTGTCTTATCACAGTCAGCATGTACGTCAATATAAACATGGGTTTATTAATATTTATACAACCATTATATCTTACGTAAATATTCATGGAGATTAAGTGATATCAACAGCTCTGCGTCTTTTCTGTTATTTGTTTCAGAAGCAAAATGTTTAAAGGTTTGCATAAACCGCATTCTACTGTGATAAACACCAATTTAGTGTTTAAAACGTTCAATAAGGCATACTGAGATATAACAAATAGTCACATAGTTTTCAAAAGCTGAAATGAAACACAAAATAGCATGATGAATAGTAACTTAGCTGTGAAAGGCGTAAATAAATCATAAAATAATATATTAATAGTCGCTTAGCTTTTTGACATGTTAAATTTTCAAATTACAATATGATATATATTCAATTAGTGTTGAAGTAGTAATATGATAATTACTCAAGATTTAACAAAGGGTAAGCTAATATTGTAATAGTCGCTTAGTGAATGCTTTAACCTTTACTCCATGAATATTCATGTAAGAAATAATACCATCATGAATATTAATTAGATTGATTAATTGTAATAATTGAGCATGGACACGGGAATTTTCGGTCATAGCAGAAGCGGTAAAATCATACCTATTTTATATATTTAGCAAACATGACAGACCCTGATCAGGCTATTGCAGGAGTCATCTGAGCTGGGTCAATTATGTTTGCAAAGGCGTATTTAAGGTAGACATTATGATACAAATGGTTACTTTGTGTTGAAAGGCTGAAATAAACCACACATTAATATGATAAATCTTCCCTGAGTATTGAAAGGCTTAACTAAAGCATAAACATTTATGTTAAATAGCTCGTTAGTATTGAAAGGCTTAACTAAAGCATAAACATTTATGTTAAATAGCTCGTTAGTGTTGAAAGGGTTAAGCTAAATAGTAAAAAATAACTAATATGGTAAATAGTAACATAGTGCTCAAAAGTTAAATAATACAAACTCATATGGTAAATAGTAACTTAGTGCTCAAAAGTTAAATAATACAAACTAATATGGTAAATAGTAACTTAGTGCTCAAAAGATAAATAATACAAACTAATATGGTAAATAGTAACTTAGTGCTGAAAAGTTAAATAATACAAACTAATATGGTAAATAGTAACTTAGTGCTGAAAAGTTAAATAATACAAACTAATATGGTAAATAGTAACTTAGCGCTCAAAAGTTAAATAATACAAACTGAAATGATAAACAGTCAGTTTGTGTAGAAAGGGTTAAGTAGTAATATAAAATACTCACCTACCTTTGAGATAGTTCAATAAAACGCAAAATAATATGAAGAATACTCACCCAGTGTCAGTTTTGGAAGAGGTAAAAAAGGCAAAACATAGCATGGCAAATAGTGTCGCAATGGTTACGATATAAAGCACACGATAATACCCGGTATGATAGAAAGTCAGTTGGTGTTGAAAAGGTTACATAAAGTGTAACGAGCGCAACATAATATTATAAATAGTCTCTTAGTATTGAAACACTTCAATAAAGCCTAAAACAATGAGATAAACAGTCTAGTAGTGTTAAAAGGCTTCAATAAGGTACACTATAATATGATGAATGATCAACTATTGCGGAAATGGTTCAATACAGCACAAATTATATGCTAAGTGGTCATTTAGTGTTGAAATAGTTAATAAGAGATGTTTGTAAAACATGTACAGGTATACACCGACACCCTGACCTTTGACCTAGTGACCTCAAAAACAATAGTGGTCATCTAGTGTCTTGACTAATCACCACAGCAAGTTTGAAGATCCTAAGCCAAACCCTTGAGCAGATATTGATCGGAAACAATTTCACCAGTTAAGGTCATGGAGACATTGACCTTTGATTTAATGACTTCAAAAACAAGAGGGGTCACTTAGTGGTCATGACGAATCACCACAGCAAGTTTGAAGATCCTAAGCCCAACCCTTGATCAGTTATTGATCGGAAACCATTTCACCAGTTAAGGTCAAGGTTACCTTGACCCTTCACCTAGTGAGCTCAAATACAATAGAGATCATCTAATGGTCATGGCCAACCACCACTGTAAGTTTGAAGATCCTACGTGAAGCCGCTTATCAGTTATTGATCGGAAACCATTCGATCTACCGACCGACCGACAGACCGACCGACCGACCGACCGACAATATACTCCCATGTTTTAAAAAGGGGTAGTAAATAAAGCAGACCATAATATGACAAGAAAAGTATTGATGCCTACATGTAGCATCAAAAGTCGCCCATTATTGAATAGTGAATAATAATTATCGAGAATGAAAACATTGAAATGTAATTTGAACAAGATATTTGTGTTACCTTTAGAATTATTGTCTAAGTAGTGTGTCTGTTAACTACAGCTGTTGACAAGTAAATTAATACTGTGTGGGTTTAATAATAACCTGTCCCTGATCACTTAGATGGTTTAAAAGAATCCATTCAGATTAACCAAAGACCTATGATAACACATATCTAGGTATTTAGATTAACCATTGATTGAGGTTTTGACGAATTTGGCTTTGGTTCCGATTTGAAGGAATGTCTATAGATTTGGAATTTAATTATCAGTAAACAACAGCAGCATGAAAATGATATCAAATAGCACTAAGAATGAATGAAATTAAAATTGAAATTAAAGTGTCTATTTGAATCGGAATAGTAGCTATATTATCAAAACAATATTTATTCCCGTCATTGCTGTGCGTTATTATTCAAGTCTTTACTAAAATTTCTAATAATCATATGTTTCGAAATGACACATCTTACACTTTTTATAGTGTAAACTGTACGCAGATTTCATGAATATTTCAGTATCTCATGTTAATAAGTAGGTTATATTAACTTTCCTGGAAGAGCAGAAAGGACACTACCTGTTTAACGGAGGTCACTCCGTAAGAAGGAATATATTAATTTAATTTAAATTGCTAAATTGTAACCATGTCACTATATTGAAATACATTTATATATCTATCTATCTATCTATCTATCTATCTATCTATCTATCTATCTATCTATCTATCTATCTATCTATCTATCTATCTATCTATCTATCTATCTAACAAAAACTTCAGCCTCCTCTGCAAAATAAGCAATAAAAGAAAGTGTTGTTGAACAGCTGTTATTTTGCTTAACCATTTCCCTCATTTAAACATGTTTTCACGCATTGCAAATGGAGTAGACCCAGATCAGACAGCTCCTACAGGAGCAATGCATCTGATCACGGTCTTCTCTATTTGCTTATGAAATTATCATAGACTCGACTGTAGTTTCTACCAATACCAAAATAATCCTGTCATTATTAAACAAAATCAGCTAATAACTGTTCATAGTGTCATTATTTATTACGTGAATCTGCAACGGGGAAAGGGTTAATGCAATTAACCCATAAGCACAAGCCAATCTGTTTAGTAGAAACGAGCCCAGGACGAGTACATTCAGTACTTTGATTTCTGTTCTATTTTTAGATTACTTAAACTTTCGACCAATCGTTAAACTAAGACAATTTGTCAAGGACAATCCGATCACAGTTTGGTTAGAAAAAATCATAATGCGCGAAGTATTCAATAACAAATGACATTATTTCTTTTTCTGTTTCGAAATTGTTTATTTCTTTCTGTTTCGAAATTGTAAAGCAAAATATTTCATTGTTACGGCGTGACAGCTTGGGTCACTCGGCATCTCATCAGGATCCAAGCTGTTTGACACTTTGTCAGTAATTTGATCTGATCTGAAGTTGTCGAAATTACACCATATCCAGATTTGAGCAGGCATTATTTTAAAAACAAAGTAAGGCATACTGCCAGAGAAAACAAAACCTATGCCAGTATCCCGATGATGTCCTAAATAACACGCTCGTATAATGTTTTCGTAGTATATGAAATGATTCGCTGCTTAATTGCTACGAAGGCAAAGCAATTATTGAATTGGCACACTAGGTTTCATTTGTGTTTAATAGCATATCATACTAGCATACACATTGTTGTGAAAGGTATGCATTACATGTGGGTGGACATTCAACTCTTGAAAACAATAGAAGCATGTGTATCTTTAACTCTTTACTCCATAAAGACGCATTTAGAACTATGTATTTGCAAACAGAATAGACCCAGACCAGACAACTCTTACATGGGCGGTCTGACCAGGGTCTTATCTGTTTGTTCATGATTTAATGTAGATTTAATTCAACAGTTTCTGCCATGGCCCACGTGAAAATATAAGAACTAATAGAAGTAGTACTCATGTTGTCATTTTTTCTTACATGAATATTCATGGAGCAATGGAGTACCACTTTTGCCACCGAAGTCGCCGGAAAGCGACTAATGGGAATGGCTACAACGGACGTAACTGGAGTTACATTTGCAAACAGCTTAGATCTGCGCCTCATCAGGAATCAGGAACCATACTGTCTCATCAGGAGCCATGAACCATACTGTCACATCAGGAATCAGGAACCATACTGTCTCATCAGCAACAAGGGGTCATACTGTCTCATCAGCAATCAGGAACCATACTGTCCCATCAGCAATCGGGAACCATACTGTCTCATCAGCAATCGGGAACCATACTGTCTCATCGGAGAACAAAACTATTTGACACATCGCTTAACGGTTTAGAGAATTACATGATGGAAAGGCGAAACAATTTTGTTGTATGTTTATTTCAAATTTCAATACCTACTGCATAATCATTAACAAAACAATTATGTATTATGAATTATGGAATGTGGAACATTGAAGTCATTTTCGAAAGTAAAGAAACACATTTATCAAATTCCATTAGCAAACTGGAAAAAAAACAGACTCTGATTAGACGTCTCCTATAGGAGCCGTCTGATCTGAGTGTACTCTGTCTGCAAATGCGTGAAAACACGTTTATGTGACGGAGCGAGTTAAAAGAGTATATTTTCTCACAGATGTATACATGCACGTACAATTTTCCCATAGAATAAACTTCATACATCAACTTTCGGTTAAATGTTCTTCTTCTGTGTCAAAGCCATTGATAAGACCTTCAACAATTTCAATATTGAGTTACTAAAACACTGTTTTTTCACAATCCTTTATTACATAAAAACGATTTTCTATGCCTTTGCAAACAAAGCAGACCCGGATCAGACGACTCATGTAGGAGCCGTCTGATTTGGGTCTACTCTGTTTGCTTGTAGTCTAATAATTTGCGGGAACAGATCATTGTCATTCCAATTTCTTACTATATATAATCCTTGTTGATCCTCATCGATGTGCATAGGCTGGATAAGTCTAAGAATATAACGCACATTTTTCTATTTTACATGTTCATCAGATTCTCAGTTTATACTTGTATCGCGAACAATCAGACCATGGAACCAGTGTCAGGTCCGCAACGTCTTGTATAGTGACTTAATTATGGGAGGTTAAGTACTTAAACTACGCGTCAAAACCAGAAGTGTGATAAATCATTTTAACACATAAAATTTGATGTGCTGGAACAGAGTGTCGTAAACCACAGAAATTCACCAGTGCAATTTTTTTCAAATTGGCTTTCTGAATCCGGCTGATAATGAATGTTAAAGAGAATACGCGGAATCAATGTATGACGTCATTTAATCGTTAGCCAATCCTAGCGCTGCATGACCGATGCACTCCGTAAAACAGTCGTCAGCTGCAACCTGTTTCATGTTCTATGGCACTTTTTGATAGTTATGTGATAAGAAGAAGCTTACATTTGTGTTCATGATATCTGTAATGAAACTCGTTTACTATAATATAATAAATTCGTTTCACAAAAACCACGTGTAATGAACAGTCATGTAAGATTTTACAATATGTATAAAATGCACTGCACTGTTCAAGTCCGATACAACATGCATTACCAACAAGATTTTCTGAAAAACCTTGTTACATTGTCGAAGGATAAGTATACAACAGATAATTGTCAATACTTCTATGAATGTCATGGGTATCATACAGCTTTCATTGTCTTGTTACGCTGTCGTAGACCCAAACGTTTGTCGTATAATAATGCATCCAAATGGTTTACACTGTACGACTGGGCTGCTTTCTGGATCTTAGTGTATATCCAAGTCTTTTGTACGACAAGCGTGTATATATACATGTAACTATATTCGTTGTCGTAGGCTGAATATGACCATCATACAGTTGTCGTACAATAACCGATCATTTCAGAATTGACGTATAACACTTGATTTGTCTTTTAACAGGTGTAAGAGTCTTATACTGTTGTCGAAGACAATTCATACTATTTGACTTCAACATCCTTATCTCACAACGGTCGTATGCTGCATACTCTATTATGACAACATCCACTTACAAAAATGTGACTATTGTTACCCAATATATCCACAGTAGATGCCGCCATGTGACATTACGTCACCAATATCTGCATGACGTCTTGCATAATTTTACGCTGTTAACCCATTCTTCACCGAATGTTGTCTACTGGAAAACGTATGGCATACTGCATATTTCTTTCTTTAAATGACCGTTCTACTTCTTTTGAAGCAAGATAAGAGCATTATAACAGTCTCAAACAGTTTGGACCCTATAAGGGCCACTGACTAACATGGATCTAAACTCCTTTCATAAGCACTCAAATATTCAGTTAAAGTGTTTAGATGTTTACGTATGAACATTTGAAATGCACTTTGCTGATTGCACTTGTTTTCTGTCTTGTCAGAATAGCGCTGACTGATAATTATTCATGTAAGAAATACTGACATCATTGCTATCTATAAGATAAATTCTTATTATGGCGTATGAACATGGGACAGTTTGACAATGGCAGAAACTGGAGTATCAGATCTATATTGTTCTATTAGCAAACGCAGCTACAGGAACTGTCGGACTTGACTGCGGTTTACCCTTTTTGTAAATATATCGTTTACGATCGGAATGAACCGGTTGTAACATACATATTAGGATATACGCGATTTAATCATGATTTTGAGCGATATTATGATTTCAAAGTATGCAGTTTCGTGACAATTCTCATGCTTTTAGCGTGCATTCCTGCATTTGCAAATAGTGTATGACCATATGAGACAGAATTCATTTAACATGATAATTCAGTTAATACATTGGGATCCACCTTGAGAATGATTCATCTAGTCAATAGTCATAGTGGATGGATTAACAGTTGAACATTCAGCATTAAAATGCTTTAACTATTCCCTCATAGGATATTTTTAGAACCAACCTCTTTGAATATATCTACTGAAAAGTAACCTTTACTAGAAAAAAAGGATTTTTAGATTTGTGTAGTCTGAAACCATTGTGATAAATAGAGCATATGCCCTTATGGAGAAAATGCTCTATTTATCGAAATGGTTTCATAATGTCACTTTTGCAGGGCGTCAAAAGGCGTCAATATGAGGGAAAGGATTAAGTAAAAAATACTGTTGCATCTGTTTTCACTTAGGCAGAGTATAACTGGTATATGCATAGTCTCTTTCTGTGCAGATTCTGCAATACAGGACATCGGAAACAACTGTCCATTATTTGATATTTCAACAGAATAACGTGTCTAGTTTGTGGAATAGTATATATTAGACTAAATATTCCTGTATAGTATATAAACTGTTAATTAGTTTTTTATTTAAGTCAATGCCAACGTCAAATGTTTACTAACTTTAAGGTTTAAATCATTTGACAGCTTTTGTTAGCTAATGATATCAAATGAGCTACAGAAAGCTCGATTCTGAGTAAATTGACTGATAACGACACTGGCAAATTAATAAATGAAACGAAAACAGTATTGATCCACCGTGAGATTGTGCGAATGTCAGTATGAGTTGTTAGATCATACATCAACGCCACACTTGCTTTATAACTACCCTCTATTAATAAGATGAACATGTCCATGACAGTTCGCTTGGGACATAGACAAACCATTCCGTATAAATGAAACGATGTTTATTTTGTATTATTATCTACAATTTTAACCCTTGCGGTGCCAGTATTTTCGTTTGCTGGGCATAGTTTCGTTTATTTTTATTATAAGTGTGTGCACGTCTTCCATTTTCTATATAAAACAGTAAACAGGGCGTCAAACAGTATCGACGTCTCATCTGGATCGAAACTGTTAGCATGTGATATCATAGACCCGTCAACTTGGCACGGAAGGAGTTAAATCAAACATATCAAACATATCAATGATTAACTTTTGCTGAAAGTTGCAAAGCATCTATATTTGGAAGTATTAGACAGATGTGAAAAAGCAACGATAAAAGGTTTTTTATATAAATCCTGTAATTATACGACAATATAGCGTGACCCTTGACCCACCATGAGAATGATCCACCTAACCAATATCCATTGTGGATGAATTTACAGTTGAATAGTCAACACGGGGGCTTAACCCATTACCTCATAGGCTATTTTTAGATACAACCTCTTTGAATAAATCTACAAAAAAGGAGCATTAACTAGAGAAAAGGAAAATTTAGAACTTTGTAGTATGAAACCATTGTGATAAATAGAGCATTTGCTCCTATAGGAGCAAATGATCTATTTATCACAATGGTTTCACAAAGTGACTTTTACAGAGTCGTCAAAAGTCGTCAATATGAGGGAAAGGGTTAAGTAAAATTATCTTGTTACATCTACTTTTACTAAGGCTTACATACAATATCTAAAGTATCTTATCTATACAAGCTTTAGTGTAACAGACGTAAGAGGCAAAACCACAAACTGAATTTGACAATATAGCTTCCTTCGGATGAATCATTCGATACAGATACAAGACAGGCCATGGGCATTTTAGTAGGTTATTATGCGATATTGATATCGGCAACATTGAAAATGAATACTTACCAAGGCATGCCAGCTTAATCTCTTTACGCACAGATTCTACAATATTGGACATTGGCTGTATGTCTCCATTCTGTGATCTAGGTACCATTCGACAGAACAATTTGGTAGTTTGGCCACAGCATAAACGCCTAAACCCCATTATAAAAAGGTAGAATTGTGTGACAAACATATTTCGATTAATTTTAACTTTGTGGCTAATTTGTAAAATTGGTTACATTTTCAATAGATTTTGTCGAATTTACCCAATTTTGTTGTCGAAATAAACTCAACAAGGGTAAAGCAAGTATCCGAGTGGATACAACTTGGTTTTGACGTGTGACGTCAACAATTCCTAGACAGCAATGTGTTTAACCCTTTACTTGATAGAGACGCATTCTCAAACATTTGCAAACACAGTAGACCCAGATGAGATCACTCCTGTAAAGCCGTCTGACCAGGGTCTGCTCCTTCTGCTTATGTAATACAATAGACCGGATTCAGCATTTGCTTCCATGGTCAAATATCGGTGAACATATTTGTCATTACAGTAGAACCTGTCTGAAGTATGGGTCTGGTGGTAGCTTAATACAGGTCAAAAGTAATGCAGAAAGGTTCCTCTTATAGGAGCTTTCTGTATTATTTTTGCCCTGTGTTACATGTAAGCAACCACGTGCTTGTTAAGATTCGTGTGTGCAATTAATATAAGGTCGCTTAAGACAGGTTTTACTGTATAAACATATAGCTAATTAATATTTACAAAGCCTGTATATCCTACATGTATATTAATATTTACAAATGCCAATATTTCCTACATGTATATTAATATTTACAATGCCAGTATTTCCTACATGTATATTAATATTTACAATGCCAGTATTTCCTACATGTATATTAATATTTACAATGCCAATATTTCCTACATGTATATTTATAAGGTAAAGGATCACTGGCGTATCTATGATGTGAAAGTTCTCTTCAAAGCTTTCCTAGATTGAGCCACCCTTTCCGTAAATGGCTTGTTGCGGGCGGTTGTCGATCAAATATTCCTGTCAGACTAGATTGACTAAACGCATTAGCTAAATTGAGTTGACAGACAAATATCATTATACTTTAACATGACATCCGTCTATATATGAGAAAACATACGTCATCGTGCGTACTGTGTGGCACGTCCAAAATAGTAATAGACTTTCACTAATGTATTTAAATGATAAACACTCAAAACTATTTAAATTTTCTCAAATGGCCACTTCCCTTTATATTTAACCTTTTGCTCCTTAAATACATCTTTGTACGCCTGTGCAATCAAAATCAGATGGTTCCTGTAGAAGCCGTTTGATCAGAGTCCGCTCTGTTTACATATGATATAATATTGATATGATTCCATAGTTTCTACCATGTCCACACATTCTTGTATTCATGTGACATTATATAAGTTAATATTGTTAATATTCGTGCAGTCATACGTTCTTACATGTACATCCATGTGGTAATGTTTAACTTAATTAGTTTCCAATTGTATCCATCCACTACGTTTTGAAGGACATTCCGGCCAGGCTTGAATGGTATCAAACCAAGTGCCTGTTTATAAATTATATAAGAAATACTAAGTGTAAAAATATTAATCAGCTCGTATCTTATAATGACATATCGACCAAGCCGAGTCGAGTCTTATAATGACATATCGACCAAGCCGAGTCGAGTCAGCTCTATAATCATTGCATTATCAAGTAGTGTAGACCCTGACCAGGCAGCTCACAGGACACTTTCTTCTCTGGACCTGCTCTATTTGAAACGGTGTTAGTCTCCGAACTTTGCTACCAAATGGAGTGTTACATCCCGGCTAAAATGTTGATATATTCCACGATTTGTTTTTATAATACGCTTTCTATAGGTGATAGGAAATGATACACCAAAAACAGCATAATTCTATACCTTCAGTCCTAGAGTTCCTTTCATACTGTCAGAGACATCCATTATTCACAAATCTCTGTAAACAACTAACTCGGTATATTTTATAAATTGCGAAAATACACTATAATACAGTATACATACACTATAATACAGTATACATACACTATAATTCAGTATAAATACACTATAATACAGTATAAATACACTAATACAGTATAAATACAACATAATACAGTATAAATACAATATAATACAGTATAAATAACACTATAATACACTATAATACAGTATAAACGCGATTAATCGAACACTCAAATACTTGCAACTATTGATCTTTAATTAAGACACATGGCAGCTTAATGCAGGGTGAACGTAATGCAGAGAGCTCCTGTGGGAGCTATCTGCATGACTTCCAACCCGTATTAAGCAGCCACCTGCCTAAAAGGGCATAGATTCTGTTAAAATAATATTAATTATCGAGGTTTTACTGTATAATTTTAACGCTGTGCCTAGCTGCTTAGCGTGATCTGCCTAGCATGTATAAACAGCTTCAATCATCATGAGACGCCGACTAAATTGGCATCTAATCAGGATCCAAACTGTTTAACACTCGGTCAATAGTTTTTCAAACGTTGTAAGAAATAATTGTAGCAGATCTGAGCTCGAGCAGACATTGTTTTTTTCAACAGGCAAAGTGTAAATCAGTGTAAAACACATCCCTAGATATAATAAGCATTGTATATAACTAGTGTAAATCAGTGTAAAACACATCCCTAGATATAATAAATATGTATATATAACTAGTGTAAATCAGTGTAAAAACATATCTAGATGTAATAAATATGTATCTGACTAGTTTAAATCAGTGTAAAACACATCCCTAGATATAATAAACATCAGTTAAAAACACATCCCTATATATAATAGGCATGTATATAACTAGTGTAAATCAATGTAAAACACATCCCTAGATATAATACCGGTAAACATATATATAACTAGTGTAAATCAGTGTAAAACACATCCCTAGATATAATAAGCATATATATAACTAGTGTAAATCAGTGTAAACCACATATCTAGATGTAATAAATATGTATATAACTAGTGTAAAGCAGTGTAAAACACATATCTAGATGTAATAAACATGTATATACATGTAACTAGTATAAATCAGTGTAAAACACATCCTCATATATAATAATCATGTATATAACTAGTGTAAATTAGTGTAAAATACATCCCTAGATATAATAAACATGTATATAACTGAGCGGTCCAGATAAGATCCGTACATTGAATTTATTTTTAAGAATAACTTATTTATTTCTCAATCAACCCTATGTTGTGACCACTCTTTAGAATCGTCTGGACGACGATTTTAGTATTTGCGAACGAGCCTTTATCTGTAGCTCTGATAAGTCTAACCAAACTTCTTCTCAATGTCAAATGACAAATAAATCAGTTGCAGATCGAGTGGACACTATTTGATGTATTTCATCTTGTACTTAATTACTTACAAGAATATTGTACAAATATACACGAATTTATATGAACCTTTGCCCCTTAACAGTTTACTCGATAAATACGCCTTTTTGCCCAGGTGTCAAAGAGCCTGGATCTTCGGGGTTTCATCTGGATCTTCGGGGTTTTATCTGGATCCTCGGGGTTTCATCTGGATCCTTGGGGTTTCATCTGGATGTCGGTGGTTGCAAATGCGAGTCAGGCCACGGAGAGCTATAGGTCACATAAAGTTTCTCCTACTCTGTGAGGACAACATCATTTGTTAGAGTCTGTCAAGTTCCAGCTTTACCAAGAAATTAGGAATGTTGATTAAGGCTTGTTAATATGGTTTTACTTGTAGTATTAAAGCTGTTTACAGAAATGAACTATTTTACATGATCAATGAATGGAATAGCATCAGAAAGCCTCGAGACATAGTATTTAAATTACTTCTTTCATCATTCCCTTTGAAGATTTCGATCGAGCTCAGAGAGGACGCGCAATTAGTCCTTATCATGTCGACACTGGCATGCCTGATTAACCCTTTCATCCCTGAATTATCCGAATGGACTAGCCCATTAGTATTTAATCATATAGCCCACCTAATATGCAAGGCTTAAACTTGCTAGATGATTTGGGATGGCCAATAGTACAGACCCTGATCAGAGGAGTCATCCTCTAGGAGCCCTCTGATCTGGATCTACACTCATATCTTGGTTCCTATTCAGACGTCGTATAACTCGGTGTCTCATATCTTGGTTCCTGTTCAGACGTCGTGTAACTCGGTGTCTCATCTCTTGGTGCCTGTTCAGAGGTCGTGTAACTAGGTGTCTTATATCTTAGTTCCTGTTCAGACACGTCTTGTAACTCTGTGTCTTATCTGAGACCAAACTGTTGGCAAACGCCTATCATGACGCGCTTAGAATAATAAGCGTTCAGTCTTTTTTTTTCATTTCCTTTGAAGAAAATAGTTATATTTGAGCTTGATTGTGTTGTTTGTACATTTGCTTCAATATATCAGCACCGATAATGATTCATGACGTCATACATGCGGCGCTGTGTATACAGATCTAAGCTTGATAGTTGTTCGACCGAACAGACGTTTATATAAAGACTGCATTTAGCCCTTATCCCCTAATCGCGACTAGACTCGCATTTGCAAACACTCATGATCCAGACGAGACACGGAGTGTCTAGACGCCTCATCTGTAGCCAACCTGTTAATGACGCTCGGTCAATATTGTCTTAAAATTTGAATGAATTTTAACTGATCAGTGGGTTAGCAGACACCAGTCTAAGTGTTAAGTTGTCGGAATTGAACATACTGTGCTCAGTTTATTTTGTGCTTTGGATTTCGTTTGTGTATACTGATGTCATGGCGATAATTAAAACACAGATATATAAAACAGGGGCAGCGTGGAAACACTTAAGCTATTAAGCTGATATAGAACAGTTATAAATGTCATATTCTTAAATACAGTAGCGCCTCCTAAGCGGCCATTTATTTATTGAACATAGGAGTCTTAAAAAGCAGGTGGTTGCTTAATGCAGGGCTTTCTGCATTATGTTGACCTGCAGTGAACAAATGGAAATACTGTTTGTAATTTCAAACAATAGAAATATGTAATCTGTAACAATAGAAATATATGATTTGAAACAATAGACATGTGTCATTAGAAGCGAATAGAATTCAAACAAACAGAACTATATACTTTATGCTAACATAGTCCCAGAAGAAAAACCAATTGCATCATATCTACGTTATCTAATCTTGTTTACCGCATTCCTATATTGCTGCAATTATTTTTTTCCTAAGTTATGTATCCTGAGGGAGTTTTGAGCCAGCTATAATGCACCGTAAACACAAGCGTATGGAACAGTCTCCGGTTTAATTATATACCAGTGATTTCATTATTCTTCAAAATACGGTCAAATAATTCGTCTGTCAGAAGACTGTTAATATGTTTGTCCCTGTTGTCTGTCAGAAGACTGTTAATATGTTTGTCCCTGTTGTGTATCAGAAGATCTGAAGAGACCTATTTGTAGTCAACATAATTTTAATCTTAGGAAAGTAGTAAACAGTTAGTTGACGCTAACCTTACCAAAGCGGTGCATGATTAGTTGAAGGTAACTTACCAGAGTGGTACATAATTAGTTGACGGTAACCTTACCAAAGTGGCACATAATTAGTTGACGCTAACCTTACCAAAGTGGTACATAATTAGTTGACGCTAACCTTACCAAAGTGGTGCATGTTTAGTTGAAGGTAACTTACCAGCAGAGTGGTACATATTAGTTGACGGTAACCCTACCAAAGTGGTACATAATTAGTTGACGGTAACCCTACCAAAGTGGTACATAATTAGTTGACGGTAACCTTACCAAAGTGGTACATAATTTGTTGACGCTAACCTTACCAAAGTGGTACATAATTAGTTGACGGTAACCTTACCAAAGTGGTGCATGATTAGTTGAAGGTAACTTACCAGCAGAGTGGTACATATTAGTTGACGGTAACCCTACCAAAGTGGTACATAATTAGTTGACGCTAACCTTACCAAAGTGGAACACAAGTTGGCTTCCTTCGGAAAGGAAGCCAGGGAGAGGCCTGAAGCAGGTTTTTTTTATCGAACAGTTGCTATATACAGGGCCGTTTGACAAGGTTTTGGCACCGGATCGTAAAAAGGTTTCTATAAATAACTATTGTGCATATCAAATAGTACGTGCGCTATAAATAGAACGAAGACGATGACTATCAAGCGCCACTGCCTAGTACTTCAATTTTCAGTAAACATGTTGATGGAATAACGGAAAAATCACCAATAGAATTATACAAATAAGAAAGAAAAAAATGGTAATAGGTGGACTCCGGACCCACGCCAGGTCATACAAAGTGTAAACTTGAACACGCGTTAGTCCACTCGACCACTGAGCCATCCGTATAGTAGCTCTGATTTATTAGTGTTATTTACTTAACCCACCGCTGGAGAAACGCGGTTTAATAAGAATCAAGTCGGGAAGCAAATATTAATGGATAAAAAGTGGATAAAAAGTGCAGGTTTCCTTTCTACTCGCATGATAATTAGATTAAGAAGCTATGAAGGGACGGGAAATGGCATCGACCTAAATAATCTGTTCAGCTCCATCGATTTATGAGTAGGTCAAAAAAATAGAAACTGGGCCGACCGTTACTCGATGTTTATACGGAATGCAAAACTCATTGGAGAGTCTGGGATAACATAATCATGTCTATTTGAATTAAAATATCGACATTCTGGATTCATCTGATCTTTTTTTTCACAAATTCAACCACGTTTTCTATAAATACTTTAATATTCAATCTCCTTATTGGTTAGTGATAGTTTGACTGCGTATTTTTTTATATAACCAATACTCGCGCATGCAAATAGCCACAACTCGTCCCGTCCGGTAGACGGCGATATTCTTTTTACTATCCCAATTCAAAACTCCTTGAGATAAATTGTAAACCATCCCAGAATACGCCGACATCCAATTCCAACACTATGGAGAGGCCTGAAGGACTCTCTAATAATTAGTTGAAGACTTTTAACTCTTCTAAAACAAACTTTTGTGAATAATTACATGTGTCTTTACAGAACGAATCAATACAGAAAGCTCCAATGGGAGCCTTCTGTATAACTTTCGTCCTGCATTAAGCAGCCACCTGCCTTCAGGACCAAGATTTAGAACTGGTTTGTGTAGTCGTTTTAGATATGTTTTACTGTACAATTAAAACAATACCGTAACAACAATTTAATGTGGCCACCATTTATAAATACAAAGATTTCTGTTAATCTCGGGTCAAGCTATACAGTAGAACCTGTCTTAAGCGGTCATTAAAAAGAAGTCTAATTCTGGATTTCTTAAACAGGTGGAAGCTTAATTCAGGATAAAAATGATCCTGAAAACTCCAATATGAGCTTTCTGTATCATTTTCAGCATGCATTAAGCAACCACGAGTTTTTTAAGGCTGAAGCGGTCATTAAAAAAGAAGTATAAATCTGGATTTCTAAAACAATATGTAGCTTAATGAAGAACAGAAGAGATATTAAAATAAAACACACTTTCTATATCACGTTTATCCTGCATCAAGTAACCGCCAGCATTTTAAGACTCCTATGTTCAATAAATAAATGACCGCTTAAGACACGTTCTACTGTACAACGTAGCTGATATATTTACTATTATTGCAATTTACAGTCTTTATCAGAGCAACAGATAAAGATTCGTACTCAAATACTAAAATCGTTATTTCTCCACCTAACCCTATGTTGTGACCACTCTTTAGAATCGTCTCCAAGATACGATTCTAAAGAGTGGTCACAGCATGGGGTTTGATGGAGAAATAAAGAATTTATTTTTCAAATATTTTATTTTACGCATCCTATCTGGACCTCTGTTCATGTCGCGTGAGGTAGTTTGGCTATGTAACCTGTGCGTTGGCTATGTAACCTATGCGTTGGCTATGTAACCTGTGCGTTGGCTATGTAACCTGTGCGTTGGTTTTCAGATCATTAAAACTATTCAGAAATTTAGATAATCTATTTCCGCGCAAAGGTTGGACAGAGAAATTAGAGGTTTAGATAAATCAGAGAAATAAGACATTTAGATAAATCAGAGAAATAAGACATTTATATAGATCAGAGATATTAGAGATTTACACAGATCAGAGATAAAAGAAAATTACACAGATCAGAGAGCATGTAAGTGTCATCGGAAATTCTCGTTTAATTTTGGAACGACCATGTCAGATTTCAGATGTATATTGTGGAAGGATATTTGAGAACAGCACTTTTGACAACTTGTTAGCAGGAATAAGACTACGCAAGTAACAATATCTGGTAGAAATATCAAGATACATGTATTAACTCTTTACTTCATGAAAATATATCCTATAAGAGCCGTCTGATCAGGATCTGCTCTGTTTACTTAGAGGCTAATATAGATGTTGTTCTAAATTTTCTGCCATGGCCAAGAATGTTGTCTAGTTTTACACTCACGAAGAATGCAAGGTTTAAATTAACCCATTCCCTCCTATTGACGCATTTTGACTCATCAGTAAAAGTCACTTTTTGGAACCATTGTGATGAATAGAGACTTTGCTCCATAGTAGCAAATGTTTTATTTATCACGTTGGTTTTAAAACTATATAATTCTATTTCTCCGCTTTTTCTAGTAAATGCTCCTTGTCGGTAGATTTATTCACAAAGTTTATGTCGAAATATAGCCTATGAGGGGAATGGGGTAATATAGCACCCACAGCAAAGATAGATAATAATATAGCACCCACAGCAAAGATAGATAATTCATTAAGTTCCATATCATTTTTGTATTTGTAAAACCGTTTAGAGGCAAAATTTTAATTAGTGGGATTTCTATAAATTATTGAAAATCTGACAAGAAATTTAGCTTCTACTTACCATGCTTTGAACACGTTTTACAGTCAGGGAAAACTATGAATTGAACTAAAAACACAGTAGAACCTGTCTTAAATGAGGATAGAAAAGCGGCCTAAGTATGGGTCTGTAAGGCAGTTGGTAGCTTTATGCAGGTCAAAAATAATAGAGAAAGCTTTCTGTATTACCTTTCGCCTGCATCAAGCAAATACTTGCTATTTCAAAACTGCTATCTTCAATAAACGAATGGCCGCTTAGGACAGGTTCTACTGATGTCAAACTAAGTGGTGACCACCTATAGCTATACTGTCATTTAGAAATGGTATATAAACTAAGTGGTGACCATATATTGCTATAATGTCATTTAAAAGTGGTATATAAAATGAGTGGTGACGTTATATTGCTATACTGTCATTTAGAAGTGGTGTATAAACAGAGTGGTGACCACATACTTCTATACTGTCATTTTGAAGTGGTATGGAAACTGATTGCTGACCACATACTTCTATACTGTCATTTAGAAATCGTGTATAAACAGAGTGGTGACCACATACTTCTATACTGTCATTTAGAAGTGGTATATCGAACAAATAGGACACTGTGTGTTTGTTTTGATCATCCACTGGAAGAACCCCCGTACACCAACGTATCTCATTTCTGATCAATAATCGCCCGAGAACAGCTGTGGCCTTCTCTCCCACGATGTTAGGCTGAAACCAGACAGCCATACCCACATTCGCGCGTTCATGAAATTAGGAAAAGGCAACGCAACGATCATAGTTTGTGTCTTGTTGCAGTTTCATGTGGAATAGTATAAGATTTAGTCGGATAAGTCAGTCAACGAAATAGTTTGGGGAAACTATAAAGTGTGAGGATAATTAAATATTCGTATTTTGTTTTATTCGTTTACGTGGTATTTTCATTATCCAATTATTTGTTTAATGGAAATATATTGATTTACCGAGGTAATGGTTAATTAAGAAAGGGAAAGTTTCTTTCATTCAACTTTGCAGTAACCATATTCTGAAACTGTAAAACTATTTGTCTATTTTAAAAGAGATAAAACACATTCATTCAACACCAATATTCAGTTTATTAGCATCAAGCGGAAATTAGTTTATTGATATTCCTTTCGTTCCATCTATTTGTCTCTATAAGTATACAGAACTAAAACAAAATCACAGAGAAATTTACATTTTAACAGAAATACTCCATAAGATCTAGTACATATTAACTTCAATATCTCGAACTTCAAAAGACCATACAATTTACCTCGAGATAACAGAAGTTCGAGTCATCAGATTTCTAACCTTGACAAGTTCTCAAGTTTACAGCTTAATGCGGGTCGAAAGTAATGCTGACAGCCCCTGTAGCCCCTGTAGCCCCTGTAGCTCTCAGCATCACTTTCGATCTGCATTAAGCTGTCAAATGCGTTTCTAAAGAAGCGTAATGATACACTTTAGAACCATTCTGCAGTTCAAATTTTAGAAGATCGAACATTTACTTCGAGTTATCCCGAGGTTCCAGTTATCCGAGTTCGAGATAATGAAGTTCAACTGAATTCTTATTAAAAGTGTTCCGTTAATGTTTTTCCAGGATACTTCGTTGCAGTAAACAGTGTATATGTACTACGAAACGTGTGAAGCAAACAGTGTATAATGTTTTATGTACGTGTGAAGTAAACAGTGTATATGTACTACGAAACGTGTGAAGTAAACAGTGCATAAGTACTACGAAACGTGTGAAGTAAACAGTGTATTCTTTAAAAAGAAAGGTTAAACTGTAGACCTGGTTATTACCTTCTCTTAGTTATTTAAAAGCTTTTCATACTTTTCTCAACAACTTTCATTTCAAGTGTTTGTACATTCCGCCATTTATATTCATGTTTATATGTACCATGGCAATGGACATGTCATGTTTATGCCAATAAAATATCTGTTCTGTTCTGTTCTGTTCTGTTCTGATAAACGAGTACTTCAGGCGGATAGTATGACTTGAGTTAAATAAATCAACAATATATCCGAAACAACAACGGCAAGTATGGGCTGCGTGAACGTTAAATTACAACAAGGAAAATTCTCAAAAATAAGCCAAAAGCCTTGGAAGTCAACATCAAATGCTCCTGTGTTAAGTGAAAGGCAAAAGGCCTTATTGAGAAATAACTGGCAAGTGTTGAAGCTGCATGTCGTCAATGTTGGCGTCATCACATTTGTGAGGTAAGATGTATGAATTATTTAACTACAGTAAAACCCCTCTTAACCGAAGTCTAGTAGAGAAGATTTTACATACCTTTAGGCTGCTTAATGCAGGATGAAAGTCATAGAAGGTGAGGATACTAATAAGCATGTTGCTTTCGATCCAGTCTTTAATGATATTATATATATTTATATTTAGTGATATGTGGATGTACATGTATGTACCTTTATGAAATATAATATGTTTAAACTAAAATTCTGAAGGGTGGTGATCCCCCGAAAGCAAAAATTGCAACACAAAAAGAAAGAGAAAATTGCAGACTCGGTTTTATTGAGTCTGTTCATGAGCAGTAATTGAAAGTGCAACACCGCTCACGCCCCCTAGCACCGGCTTAAGCGGTATTCAATTTTCAGAACAAGAAGTACTGAAATTCATGATCTCGAAGGATCAGAAGGTATAACAACACTGAGAATGAAGTACGGGGCGACGTTTTACGGCCGCCACACAAGCACTTAACACCTGCTGTTGTGAAGATTATAAATTCTGAAGGGTGGTGATAGTCGTGGAAAAAGCTCCTAAAGTAGATTTCTGCATGACTTTCATCCTGCATTATGTTGCCACCTGTCCCCAACAGACCGATATTTATACAAAATCGAACATCCGATTTAGAGAGTTTTACTTAATTTAACTATTTGCACTAGATACAATCTGTAGCTACTAAACTAGACAGTGTAACCTATAACTCTTACGAAATGTTTTGTAATCCGTCACTTGCTTTCGCTCTTTGTTCCAATCGTTTATTCATTTCTTTTTCCCATTTCAACAGATAAAAACAAACGTCCATTAATTTTTTAATGTTGAAAATTTTATATGTTGCTTATGTTTATCATTTGTTGTGATGAACAACTGCTTTTATGAAGTGTACAAAGGAAGGGAATTCAATAAGTTCCCAGCTTTCATTCCAATCCTTCTTAGAAACTATGTATATTTACGCATGTTATAAATTACAGAAATGAAATGTTTAACCCATTACCTCATATTAGGTTATTTTTAGATCCAACCTCTTTGAATAAATCTACCGAAAAGGAGCATTAACTAGAGAAAGGAAATGTTTTAGAATTTTGTAGTTTGAAACCATTGTGATAAATAGAGCATTTGCTCCTATAGGAGCAAATGCTCTAATTATCACAATGGTTTCACAAAGTGACTTTTACAAAAGTCGTCAATATGAGGGAATGGGTTAAGCCAACGGTAGTCTATAAAAATGGTCTTCTATTACGAATTATAAAGGTTATTTTTCCGTTGGTTTTCATGATCAGTGCCAAACAGTTAGGATGTTGATGAGCCGTCGACACCAACTTGTTTATAAATATAGTCACAACTTCGCCACAATTTCACCACTAGCGTGCAAGCAGTCAACCCTACGCAACCCGCTACTTTATTCGATTTGCAAACAACTTTGACCTAGATAAGACACCAAGTACGTCGGCGTCTTATCAAGATCCAATCGGTCTGACACTCGATCAAAAGTTCCCCTAAAGCTTGGTGGAATTTCCAAGTTATCAAATTGCACTAGATCCAAATTTAATCAGACATTTTTTCTTACATCGGGATATGGATTAAACGGCCAATAAACGCTGTTGATCACTCAGTGGAAAATCAGAGGTCCAGATCACATGCATAAATAAAACATTTTCAAGAATAACTTCTTTATTTCTTCTTTATTTCTCCACCAAACCCTATGTTGTGACCACTCTTTAGAATCGTCTCTTCTAGGCGATTCTAAAGAGTGGTCACACCATATGGTTTGGTAGAGAAGTGACGATGTTAGTACTTGAGTACGCACGTTTCTGTTGCTCTGAAAACAGTTAAAATGATGCCGTTCAAATAGACTGTAACCCGAGAAATACAGTATAACCGCTCATAACCGGACGTTCAATTTAGTATGAATATCGGTCTTGGGGACAGATGGTAGCTTAATGCAGGGTGAAAGTCATGCAGAAAGCTCCTCTAGGAGAGTTTTGCCCTGCATTAAGCAGCCACCTACCTAAAAGCATCTAAAGTTTTGTCTTCTAGAATTCCGGTTTAGTGGAGTTGTATTGCACTGGCTTCATTTTGGAAACAGACCAGTTGCTACAGCTAATACACGATGTGTAGTTCTAATCTCACTGATTCAAGCAGCACGTGAAGTGATTGTCCTTACAATAATAGTTTAATAACACCATACAACTTGGTATTTGTAATGTTCAATAATTATTATTTTTTAGAGATGATATTTAGACGTTTAGTTCGGCAAACAATAAGAAATAATTCATTCTAATACACGTGGTGTGATATGACTTAAACTAATTAATTATTAACTTTTCAGTATGTTTGAAACCAGACCAGATTTAAAAGAAGTATTTTCAAGTTTCCGCGGTAAGGACCTCACCGAGTTGAAGGACTCTGGTTTGATTCGTGCCCACGCTCTGCGAGTGATGGCTACAGTGGACAAGTGTCTGTCCAGACTTGAAGAACAGGCCAACTTTGTAAAATTCCTCAGGGACCTTGGCGCCCAACATGTACAGTACAGTGTCACTCTAAATCAAATCCAGGTAACTGTCAACCATTTGTCAGAGGTCCAGATAAGATGCGTAAATTCAAATATTTTCAAGAGTAACTCCTTGTTCTCCACCAAAACCTATATTGTGACCACTCTTTAGAATTGTCTATTCGAGACGATTCTAAAAATGGTCACACTATATGTTTTGGTGGAGAAATGACGATTTTAGTATTTGAATACACACCTTTATTAGTTTCTATGATTTGTAGTTCGCCGAGAGTTTCAACTTGTATCTAGACAAAGACGCATATGTACATATTTACAAACAGAGTAGATCCAGATCAGACGAAATATCCTTACGAGCTATATAAGCGATCTGATCAGGATATGCTATGTTTGGTCATTGCCAAAACAATCAGAGAAAAATGGGTTGATATTTAAATGCATATAGTACGCACTCTATATAGATGCTCTAAGGGAAATGCGTGTTTGCAATTACTATTGAAGGTACATAGATGAATTTTAGATACAGTATATCTTCTCTAGCATGGCAAACAAAATGAGACATTAATACGTGTCTAAGATAAAGATGGTAGCTGAATACAGATCGAAAAATATATAGAAAGCTTTCTTCATGACTTTTGCCCTGATTAGGCCACCGCATGTTCTATTCTTAAATATAACCATGTATATATATTGATAAAAATATTTTTACTTTTTTATATGTATTAATACTTTCCCTGTTCAATATTTATGTAAAAAATAATGATGTTCATGAATATTTATTAGCTGAATTTTAATGTAAAGATCGAAAGTTATGAAGAAAGCTTTTCATTACTTCTATCCTGCATTAAGCCACTACATATTTTATTCTTAAAGATAGCGTTGTATATTTATTAACCCTTTCCCTGATCAATAATCGTGTAAAATTAAGGACGTTCGTGAATATTATTAGCTGAATTTTTATAATGTAAGGTTTTCAAGGAAATACTTTGCTTTGACAAAAACTATAGAATCAGATCTATATTATGTCAAAACAAAACAGGGCAGTTCTTGATCAGACGTCTCCTATAGAAACCATCTGATCTGGGTCTACTCTGTTTGCAAGTGCATAAAAAGGTGTTCGTATGACGGTAAGGGTTATGTGGTCCAATAAATGCCGAAATAATCTGTGATCCGGAGGTAAGATAAGATGCGTACATAAAACATTTTCAAGAAAAACTTTATTTCTGCACTAAACCTGATGCTGTGACCACTCTGTAGAATTCTAAAGAGTGATCACAACATATAATTTGATGGAAACATGGCAATTTATTCATTTTCAAATTTTCCTTTTTACACACATGTCTATCTACAGAGCATTGCTGTTCCTTTCGTTTCCGCCATAAAGTCCCATATCGAGGACCACTGGTCTGATGACGTAGAAGACGCCTGGCACGTGCTGCTCGCACTTATGTTCTACCACATGGAGGAAGGAATGGACAAGAAACAACAAACAGAGGCCAAACAACAGCAGTCAACAGAAAGCATAACGTAGCCCACGTGACAATAGATCGTGCCCATGATCGATGTTATCGTAATGTCATTGCATTCACGTATTTGTTTATCAGACGGATACATGAAAATATTCACTCACAACAGGTCTCAGAGTATCAGATAAAGATACGTACCTAAATACTAAAATCGTCATTTCTCCACCAAACCCTATACCCTGATCACACTTTAGTATCGTCTCTGCGACGATTCTAAGGTGTGGTCACGGTTTATAGTTTGGTGGTGAAATAATCGAGTTATTCTTGAAAGTGTTTAAAGAGGAAGTCCCTACAATGATCGCATATTTTCAATAATATCATAAACCTTGGTATTTGTTATGCTCTATCATTATTATGAAGGTTCCCAATTTGAACTTATATCGAAAAATGCCCCTGTGATACAAATAAACCGATTTCATCAATAACTGATAATTTTTGTTCTACAACACAATATTATCGGCCTTTTCCGTTAAATTCTTCCGCGTTTTGCCGATGATCACCCGATCCCTCCATTGTTTACGTAATAGCTTTCTCGGAAGTGGTCGGAGAATCGCGATTAGGGCGAACAGTTACGAAACTAAAACTCAATCCGAATAAAACTGAAACATCGGGGAGTAAAACCGGGATCGGCGATATCAAACATATGGATGTTTTGTCATTATAAACGGTAATTGGATGGTTTTTTGTGATATACTACTTTTCAGCATATAAACAAATGAGTTTTGTATATTTTAAGTGTTTATGAAACGCGTCAAATGTAGGGACATCCCCTTTAAATTTACGCAAACCTTATCTGGACCTCTGAAGTTTGACTCTTGGTCTGTAGAAATGGCGATAAGAACACCTCAGTGGTGTCGACTAAGCCACACTTGCCTCAAGTTGTATTTAGGCTTTCGCTCTATTGTGGCCACAATGCGGCTATTTATGCAATTATACATTTCACCCCTCTCTGAGATGTGTTAGTTGCTTCTGCAGCAAAAGTGGCCAACTTTTTAAATGTCTATACATTGATCTAAGAATATAGTCCTTATTTTCTATTGGATTTATCTGTTGGCGTATTTTTATTCCGGCGAACAAAGTGTTAAACTTTCTCGGATATTATTCAGCCATTTGCATCGACTTGTCGTAATAAGATGACCACATGCGATTGTAGGACAGAATGCAGGACTGAAAAGTGCGGAATGTTTCTTTTGGATGTACCACATGTTTAGTTCTAAACAGGGTGACTATTGGCGATTGTATGCTCTAAGTGACCATTAGAAAGATGTTTGCTTATACCTAATATGTCCAGAAAATAGATACTTTTATTTTCTGAATACATCTCGAAACAATTGCAGAAAACTATTATAGGACCTCTTTGCATTACTTTTGCCCTGCCTTAAGCAACCGTCTGTGTTTTTAAGATGCCTATGTTCAGTCACTTACTTGTCATTTAAGACAGTTTCAACTGTGTTATAAATTAGGAATACAGTAGAACCTTATCTAAGCGGCCATCAAAAAGAGATCAAAATATGGGTGCGTAAAGTAGGTGATAGCTTAATGCAGGTCAAACAGGATCTTTCTGCATTACTTTTGCCCTACATTAAGCAATTACTGGCCTTTTTAAAACACATACGTAAATGAATGAATGGCGGATTAGAACATATTTTACTGTATGGTATTTTACATTGTGCTCTACTCGTTTTGGTGTGCTGAGTATAAGGACATATGAGTATAAACGTCATGGACACTGTTCGAGCGTACGACTGTAAGGAGCAATTGAGTGACTCTTGTAAACACCGTAAATTAAGATGAGACACCGAGTAATTCGGCGTTTCATTAGGATCGAAGCTGTTTGATAATTGGTCAAACGTTTCCCAAAATCATGAATGAAAACATTTGAGCAAGTTTAAGGTATATAGTTATATTCAGCTTCATACTCCGACCTTATTCAGTTTAATGTGTTTATTTAAGGATTGTTTGAAATTTATTATTCTTCGATAAAAGCGCTAATAGATGGTAATGATGTTTTGATTAAGCAACGTTTCACTGAACAGTTGCAAATAGTAAGGAAAATAAACAATAGGTGTATACCACGAGAAATATATTGGGGGAGCATATCGCTTACAGAATTTTATAACAAGAAAACTGTATGTTTGCCAACCACATTTCTTCAAACATTGCCTGTTGCATGGAGTTCAGAGTTCCACCCTAGCTGATCTTCCTGTTTTTGCTCACTTCGCACAAAGTGTCAATGTGGGCTATTGTGATCACCCTGTGCCCGTCGTCGTCTAACGTGCGTCGTCCGTCGTTAATATTTTCTATAAACATCTCCTCCTAAAACACTGGCTGGATTTTAACCAAATTTTACAGGAATGATCTGTAGGTAATCTTCTAAGTCATATAAATCACTGCAATCATGTAGTTTATATAAATGTTTCCGATCCACTTCATAAATAGGTCACAGGAGCTACAGACGATTTTAACGAATGATTTCTTTGAACGACTTCTCGTCCAAAGTAGGTCAAACGAGCTGAAAAATAATTGTGAACAGTTTCTTTAATTGAAATATCCTCCTAAACCACACGAGTCACACGAGATCTATTAACCAGGTGAGCGACACAGAGCAATTATGGCCCTCTTGTTCTTGTCATAAAGCACTTTTTTTAAACGTTTTTCGTGGGCATTAATGTCTGAAAAGGATCGTCTAAACATTTCACCAGGTGCCCCGAAGTATGATACTACAAACAAACGAAGACCACTAAGCCTTAAATCTCTCATATCCGCGTAGTTTTCGCTATGTTTAAAGAATTAGGTTAGGATATAATAATTTGTTACTTGGTTGTAAATACTTGCCTATCAGTCCATTTTATGCCACAGGTCACGTGTCTGATACACAATTCCATACAAAGTGGTAACGACATTTACATTATATAAATACATGTTTATACAGTAACATTTCGATAATTCGATTTTTAGCATAGACCAAATCAGACCGGGTGCTTTTTCATGATTTTCACCATTTCCTCCAAATGAACGCATTTGCACGTATAGGTTAGAGCTTATAAACTGCAGTCTCCGAAATAAAGACGGCCGATAACGCGAGTGAAGCTAACGCTACCCTAACCCTAACCCTCGCTGATTGGATGGACAAGTAGGACAATCACTAAGTAGTTTAGAGTAGACTCAGATACGTCAGCTCCTGTACGAGTCGTCTCTTCAGCGTATTTTCTGTTTGTTTGTGGCATTATATAGATCTGGTTCTACACTCTCTTCCACAGTCAGAATTTCCTTTGTTCATAATGCTTTACAATAGTGTGGATCTTTAATATTTATTCATCAAACGTATTGGAGTATTTGGATAATCCAGGTTTTACTATATATACAAACATGTTCAGCGTTAACCCTTACAATGCTGAATTTTCAAATGGACTATTTCAAAATTCAAACAAGTCAAGCTCATGGTGAATATTTAGACATTTTTAAAGAAAATCGTGACATGACAAAGAGTGCAGGCCCTGATGAGAGGGTTCCTCTAGGAGCTCTCTCATCTGGGCCTTCACTGTTTGCAAACGAAAGTAGTGACTCGTTTCCCGCATTGTAAAATATAAGGTGTGTATAGTAATCGCTCTCATACTAAGCTCGAACTATCAAGTATTTGCAAAACAAAGCTCTTTGATCCGGATAAAGCATCAAGAAACTCATCGTTCACTTTATATCCGTTACGGCAGATAGCTGCTTAATGCAGGGCGAAAGTCATGCAGAAAGCTCCTAGAGGAGCCTCCTGTGTGACTTTCATCGTGCATTAATCTGCCACCTGTCTTACAGACCAGAGTTGATGTTGGTTTTCGTCCGGTTTAGAGGTTTTTACTGTATATTATTTTTTCAGCTCGATAAGGTTTAATGCTTCATTGGTACATGTATCATTGTATTATTCTCAGGACTATCTCACACATATCTAAGACGTTCTTATTGGGCACAACATTTGCTATATTATCATACACATGACCCTGTAAAGATAAAATCAATAAAGGTATTGTCATCAAATTTCAATACTAACATGTATTTGTTTTTCAATTGACCCTTCTTTGTTGTCTAAGAGAATGTTGAGAATATTATTAATAAACACAAAATTAACATACATTGAACTTCGATATTTCGAGCTTCAAGGGACTATACAAATTACTTAGCGGTAACAGAGGTTCGAGTCATCCTATTTCTAATCTGAACAATTTCTAAAGTTCACAGCTTAATGTAGGTCTAAAGTATTGCTGTATGGGGCTTTCAGTATTACTTTCGACCTGCATTAAGCTTTCATGTGTGTTTCTAGATATGTGAAGTGATACATTTTTGAAAAATCTGTATTGTACATTTTGGAAGGAACGAACTTTTACCTCGAATTATCACGAAGTTTGAGTTACCCGTGTTCGATATATTGAATTTCAACTGTAGTTCTCTCCGGTTGAATTGTGATGTTTCAGGGTAGTTTCCCAAGTGTTTCATTAACACGTATGATTTTGCGTAATGACTAATCTGACGACTCATGACCCATCACCACGTGAATATTCAGATAAGAAATAATGACACCATGAACATAAACAGGAGTTTTGAGCAATACTTTACACCTACAATAAGCTGTCAACTTTAGAAATTGTTCAGATTAGAAATGAGACACGTTCAGCTACTTGACACATTACACCCTATATTTCAGAACCTTACACACTATACTACAGAACCTGTTACACACTATACTAAAGAACCTTACACACTATACTACAGAACGCTACACACTATACTACAGAACGTTACACACTATACTACAGAACGTGTTACACACAATACTACAGAACCTGTTACACACTATACTACATAACCTGTTACACACTATACTACAGAACCTTACACACTATACTACAGAACCTTACACACTATACTACAGAACCTGTTACACACTATACTACAGAACCTGTTACACACTATACTACATATCCTGTTACACACTATACTACCGAACCTTACACACCATACTACAGAACCTGTTACACAAGTTATACTACATAACCTTACACACTATACTACAGAACCTGTTACATACTATACTACAGAACATGTTACACATTATACTACAGAACCTGTTACACACTATACTACAGAACGTTACACCCCAAAATTACAGAACGTTACACACTATACTACAGAACCTGTTACACACTATACTACAGAACCTGTTACACACTATACTACAGAACGTTACACACTATACTACAGAACGTTACACACTATACTACAGAACGTTACACACTATACTACAGAACTTGTTACACACTATACTACAGAACGTTACACATTATACTACAGAACGTTACACACTATACTACAGAACCTTACACACTATACTACAGAACCTGTTACACACTATTCTACAGAACGTTACACACTATACTACGGAACCTTACACATTACATTACAGAACCTGTTCACACTATACTACAGAACATTACACACTATATTACAGAACATGTTACACACTATACTACAGAACATTACACACCATACTACAGAACCTGTTACACACTATACTAAGCAACCTTACACACTATACTACAGAACGCTACACACTATACTACAGAACGTTACACACTATACTACAGAACCTGTTACACACTATACTACAGAACCTGTTACACACTATACTACAGAACCTGTTACACACTATACTACAGAACCTTACACACTATACTACAGAACCTTACACACTATACTACAGAACATTTTACACACTATACTACAGAACGTTACACACTATACTACAGAACCTGTTACACACTATACTACAGAACCGTACACACTATACTACAGAACCTTACACACTATACTACAGAACATTTTACACACTATACTACAGAACGTTACACACTATACTACAAAACCTGTTACACACTATACTGCAGAACCTTACACAGTGTACTACAAAACCTTACACACTATACTACAGAACCTTTTACACACTATACTACATAACCTGTTACACACTATACTACAGAATCCTACACACTATACTACAGAACCTATTACACACTATACTACATAACCTGTTACACACTATACTACAGAACCTTACACACTATACTACAGAACCTTACACACTATACTACAGAACCTTTTACACACTATACTACATAACCTGTTACACACTATACTACAGAATCTTACACACTATACTACAGAACCTGTTACACACTATACTACAGAACCTTACACACTGTACTACAGAACCTTACACACTATACTACAGAACGTTACACACTATACTACAAAACCTGCTACACACTATACTACAGAACCTCACACACTATACTACATAACCTTTCAATTACACACTATATTACAGAATCTGTCAATTACACACTATAATACAGAACATGTCAATTACACACTATACTACAGAACCTGTCCTAAGCAGATATTAATTTGATGGACATAGGTGTCTTAAAAAGCAGATGTATGCTTAATGTAGGGCAAAAGTAATGCAGAACACTCCTATAGGAGCTTTCTGGATTACTTTTGATATATGCATTAAGCTACCACCTGCCTTACAGACCCATAATTAGACCTCTACTATACAGATAACTTTTGGACGAATAAAAGCTTATATTAACCCTTATCCCGCTAACATTTTTTTGACTCGCATTTGCAAATAACTATGATCCATATAAGGCGCCCAATAATTCGGCGTCTGATCAGGATCCAAAATATTCGGCCACTTTCGGATCAATATTTTCTAAAAAATAAATTACAGTTAGGACTGTAATTAGCATGTGCAAAGTTGTCATTTTGTTCATTGTCCATGAAGTGTAGGGTTAAAGATTTACAATGTACGTAGATCCCGCTCGTCTCAACCCATTTCCTCCTAAGACAGGTTCTACTATACAGAAAAAGGGAAGATAACTTTGAATGACATAAGAGCTTTTATTAACCCCTATTCCGCTAAATTCAATTTGACCCGCATCAACTTGGTGTCTAATCAGGATCCAAACTATTCGCTCACTCTCGGTCAATATTCTAAAATCATCAATGGTTTCAGATGATATTATTTTACTCTTAACAGGGGTAAGGCTATACAAATTAATACCCATTCTTGTGAAAATTGGTAAATCGGATATGCTAGTTATGACTGTTGTTAACATGGACAAAGGTTTCATTTTGTTTATTATCCATGCTGTACTGGGCTAATGATTAACAATGTACATGTACGTAGACCCCGGTCTTCTCAACCCATTCCCTCCCAGACTACTTTTAGACCCAATGTCTTTGAATAAATCCATTGAAAAGGAGCGTTTACTAGAAAAAAGGAAATTTTTTAAAACTATATAGTTTTGAAACCAATCTAATAAATAGAGCATTTGCTCCTATGGAGCAATTGTTCTATTTGTCACAGTGGTTTCAAAAATGAGTTTTACAGAGGCGTCAAAATGTGTAAATTTGGGGGAATGGGTAAACTCTGTTTGTCACAATGGTTTCAAAATGACTTTTACAGAGGCGTCAAAATGCGTCAACGTGAGGTAATGGATTACCTCTATTAGCAGAAGAGTCTACCTACGATAAAGATATACAGTAAAACTCCTCTAGACCGGAATTCTAGTAGCGAAGAATTTAGATACTTCAGGCCAAGTGGCTGCTTAATGTAGGCTGAAAGTCATGCAGAAAGCTCCTGGGGAGCTTTCTGCATGACTTTCAATCTGCATTAAGCTGCCACCTTTCTCTAAGACCGATATTTAAACTAAATGTAATGCCCGGTTTAGAGAGATTTTACTGTATGTATAATGCATCGAAGCGAATAAACAGATTGTTTTAAAGTAGCGCACGTATCAGATCCATCTATACATAATAGAGGTGTTAGGTAAATATCTACCAAACCATTTAGACGTCAGAATGATCAACACCAGTGGATTTTCTATCTGCTCCCAGAATATCAAAAGACGATTTGCGTGAGAAAAGCTAAACAACTCGCTAAATATAACCATTATATGATAAGAAAAGGTTTTTTGAAATATACTGTAAAACCCCTCTAAACCGGGCATCAAAAGTGATACCTTCACCGGTACTCAAGACACGTGATCGCTGAATGCAGGGTCAAAGTCATTCTGCATTAAAGAACCATCCACCTAAAATATCTTATTTTTTCTATTATAATTCCGGGTTAGATGTGTTTAACTGTAACTAGATATGACACATGCAAATACAGAACCATGGTCTGCCTGGAAACACCCTGAAAAGAATTGCTACAAAAATGATTTTGTGTAACAAATTTATAAAAAAAAAATGATCCCGTGTAGCACAACAGATAGCTGTCCCCAAGGATATAGATATAACAATTGTTTCTTGCAATAATGATGTTCTGAATTAAATTGCAGTAGAACATGTCTAAGCGACCATTCATTTATTCAACATAGGAGTCTTACAACGCATACATGTGGTAGCTTAATGCAGGACAAACGTAATACAGAAATCTCCTATAGGAGCTTTCTGTATTATTTTTGACCTGCATTGACCCTTTTCCTGATGAATATTCATGTAGAAAATAATTACGTCATGACTATTAATAAGATTATTTTTTATAATGGCATATGCACACAGGACATTTAGGCTCATGTAGATGCTGTAGAACTAGATACTTATTACACCATAAGCAAATAGAGCAGACCCTGATCAGACGGCTCCGGTTTGCAGATGCATCAAAATGCGCTTAAATTAGGGAAAGAGTTAAGCTTCTACCTTCCTTACAGACCAATGATTAGACCTAATTTTAATGGTCTCTTTAGACGGGTTCGTCTGTATTAACTAATAGGCTTTATCTGTATTCCAGAAGATGAACGGTAATTTACAGGATTGTGATAGAATAATAAATTAAACAAAAATACGGATAACCTACATATGTCACCGGTTATCTCACGTACAAATAGATAACTAGCAAAACGGTGCAAACATGACGTTTCTTGAGAATTATATGATAATTAAAAGAAAATAGAGACATGGAGGATTACCAGAGAATATGGACTCAGAACAGAACAGAGAGAGACCGCTGTAATTACTCGTATGTATAAGGAGTACATGTGTTTGGTTCATATGTGTGGTATATGTGTGTGGAATATATTAGTGGTATGTGTATGTGGTATATGTGCTTGGTATATGTGTGTGGTATATGTGTATGGTACATGTGTGTGGTATATGTCTGTGGTATATGTGTGTGGTATATGCCTGTGGTATATGTGTATGGTATATGTATGTGGTATATGTGTATGGCACATGTGTATGGTATATGTGTGTGGTGCTTTTGTGTGGTGTGGTGCATGTGTGTGGTGTGTGTGTGGTGCATGTGTATGGTAAATAGGTATGGTATATGTGTGTTGTGTATGTGTGGGGTACATGTGCGTGATATATGTGTGTGGTGCATGTGTTTGGTATATGTGTGTGGTATGGATTGGAGGTATATTAGTGGTGGTATATGTGTAGTACATGTGTTTGGTATATGTGTGTGGTAAATGTGTGTTGTGTGTGTGGTAAATGTGTGTATGGTATATGTGTGTGGTACATGTATGGCACATGTGTTTGGTATATGTGTGTAGTATATGTGTGTGGTATATGTGTGCGGTATATGTGTGTGGTACATGTGTTTGTTATATGGGTGTGGTATATGGATGTGATATATGTGTGTGGTAAATGTGTGTGATATATATGTTTCTGGTACTTGCGTATGGTATATATGTGTGGTATGTGTGTTGTATATGTGTGTGGTACATGTGTGTACTTTTATGGTATTTTGACAATGTTTTGACATTTTTTAGATTATTTTGGCCAATATTCAATATTTTTCTGTGTGTTGCAGACAGGAAGGGGGTATGGCCGGGTAGTGGGGTAGCACACGACAAACACCTGTGCTTTTGAGTAAAGCGTTAAATATGACGTTATGTCTTATCGTACTTTTGAGTACAATATAACGTCTTATTACCAGTCAGAGTAAATCCTTGGAATTTGATTGGTCAGTTTGCCAAAAACTGCCAGGGTGTACAGAACCGTATTCGGTGGCTTCCACGGAGAATACAAAATTCAAAATTGACGCGTGACATCATTCGTTTTGTTTTTGTTTTTTAGCGTCGATTCGAAATTTCATATCGTCTTTACTCCATTAATTCTGGACCGATTACGACCAAATAATCTATCATAAACGTAAAAACCTGTTCCTCATACGTTCCTCAATTTGACACTATCAACTTCTCAGTACAACGTGTAACCGTTTAAGCTCAAATGTGTAAACAAGTGAAGTCTGAATTCGTCTTTCGAAATTGCTCTGAGACGGCGTCATATTTGCTCTGTGAAGACGTCATGTTTTCCTTGTCATGTCGTCATATAATTAGAGATCTAATCTCAGCAAAAATAAGAGTTATTCGTTTCTTAATTAGGTAAATCGGATCTCTGACTGGTAATACATTCGTTACACAGTTATTTGGCATGGTGTACGGGCTGGTATGACCGGGTTAGATCCCGTATTTCCTGAGGCGTTAGTGGTTGAGATTTGGTTTTATGGCGCTGTGTATATGCTGTCGGTGCACAGAACAATTTTTTGAAGGCCATGTACATAATTTATTTGTGAACGCTCAGTTCATTTGTGTGAACGCTCAGTTCATTTGTTTGAACGCTCATATCATTTGTGCGAACGCTCATGTCATTTGTGTGAGCGCTCATTTCAGTTCTGTGGACGCTCAGTTCATTTGTGTGAACGCTCAGTTCATTTGTGTGAATGCTCAGTTCTGTTGTGTGAGCGCTCAGTTCAGTTTTATGAACGATCAGTTCATTTGTGTGAACGCTCAGTTCATTTGTGTGAACGCTCAGTTCAGTTTGTGTGAACGCTCAGTTCAGCTGTGTGAATGCTGAGTTCAGTTGTGTGAACGCTGAGTTCAGTTTGTGTGAACGCTGAGTTCAGTTGTGTGAACGCTCAGTTCAGTTTGTGTGAACGCTGAGTTCAGTTGTGAGAACGCTCAGTTCAGTTGTGCTTCAGGTTTCAGATGTTGCTGTTGATTTTAGTGTGTCATTTCATTTTCTGATTCCCTGCCTGACTTCTGTTCTATGTGTGTTAGATACATACAGTTTCGTATTGAGAAAACCAGCTTACCGTCTTTCTTTTATATGTTTTATTTTAACACATTGCCTATTCTATATTTAATCCAAATTTCAACACCTACTGAATATTCATGGACAAAAAACTTTTGTCGCCAATTTAGAAAAAAAGATACATATCTTCCTGGTCTGGGTCTTCTATGTTTGCAAATGCGTGAAAAGGCGTTGATATGAAATGTTACATGAAACATATATAGCGAAACTGTAAACATGAAATGTTACATGAAACATATATAGCGAAACTGTAAACATGAAATGTTACATGAAACATATATAGCGAAACTGTAAACATGAAATGTTACATGAAACATATATAGCGAAACTGTAACCATGAAATGTTACATGAAACATATATAGCGAAACTGTAACCATGAAATGTTACATGAAACATATATAGCGAAACTGTAACCATGAAATGTTACATGAAACATATATAGCGAAACTGTAAACATGAAATGTTACATGAAACATATATAGCGAAACTGTAAACATGAAATGTTACATGAAACATATATAGCGAAACTGTAAACGTGTCTACTAACACTTGAATACACATTTCTACGCCTTTGCAAACAGAGTAGGCCTATATCCAGATCATTGTCTGTTTTATTTGCTCTTGATATGATTCTAAAAGTTCTGCCGTGGTCAAAACTTACATGCGATATAACTATAACAGTTAATATAATTAATATGCGTGATGTCATAATTTCTTACATGAATTTTCATGGAGTAAAGGGTTAAATTAGGATCTAATTTAATATTTATTTTTTCTGATTCGAAAAATATTTTGCGAAATTATTGATTGAGTGTCAAACAGTTCGAATGTTGACGAGATGCTGATTTACTATGTGTCTCATCTGGATCCTCACTGTTTTCAAATACCAGTCAGTTCAAGCATAGTGGTATAGAGGTTAGGGTGTGCATTAACGATACCAGTCAGTTCACGCATAGTGGAATAGAGGTTAGGGTGTGCATTAACGATACCAGTCAGTTCAAGCATAGTGGTATAGAGGTTAGGGTGTGCATTAACGATACCAGTCAGTTCAAGCATAGTGGAATAGAGGTTAGGATGTGCATTAACGATACCAGTCAGTTCAAGCATAGTGGAATAGAGGTTAGGATGTGCATTAACGATACCAGTCAGTTCAAGCATAGTGCAATAGAGTTTAGGGTGTGCATTAACGATATGCTTCTTAACACTTTACTCCGTGAATAGTCATGCAAGAAATAATGACACCAGGAATATCAATTACATTAGTTTTTCTATTGGCACATTACTACAGATGTTTTTGAACATGGAAGAAACTGTAGAATAATATCCATATTATTCATAAGCAAACAGGGCAGAGCCTGATCAGACGTCTCATACAATATATGTCTGATATGGGTCTACACTGTTTGCAATTATTTCTAATATGCTTATTCATAGAGTAAAGGGTTAAACTGATCGAACAGAGTAACTTCAATTCTGTTTGTGAAGACAGTTTGTTTGTGTTGATTAACGAAGGTTTTTTCATCACTATGGGATATGGAACGCCACGGAGAGAGGGGCGGCGGTGAATCGAACCCAGGTCCCTGGTATTGTAGTCGAGCGCGTTAACCATTCGACCACGTTCGACAAGTTATTGTGAAATTTGCAATGCGTTCTTAGTGTCTGGTTATCCCATAGATCGGGTATGCCGACTGAATGTACAAACTTTTTAACTCCAGTTAGCCACTTGAAATTATTATTTTGTTAGTTCGTCGTGTAAATGTAGCCTTTGAAAGAACCCAAACTGATAGCACCTGGATCCAAACTAATAGCACATGACATTAACTGGATCCAAACTGATAACACATGACATTAACTTGATCCAAACTGATAACACATGACATTAACTGGATCCAAACTGATAGCACACGAGATTAACCGGATCCAAACTGATAGCACATGACATTAATATGACCCAAATTGATTAATAATGACATTAACTGGACCCAACATGATAGCGCATGACATCATCTGGACCCAATTTAATTGCACATGACATTAATTGGACCCAATCTGAGTGTGCAGGACATTAACAGGACCAAAGCTGTTTGTGGTTGACATCATCTGGGTCCAAACTCAATTTGCGTATAGCATCATAACTGAACTCAACGTGATATCGCATGACATTATCTGAACCCTTACTGATATCGCATGCCATTAACTGGACACAAACTGATTGTGCATGACATTAACAGGACCGAAACTGGTTGTGTATTGTTCCCTAACTGATTGTGAATGTCATTATCTGGACCCTTACTGATATCACATGACATTTACTGGACCCAAACTGATTGTGTATTGATCCCTAACTGATAGCACGTGACATTATGTGGACCCTTACTGATATCGCATGACATTAATTGGACCCTAAATTATAGCGCATGACATTATCTGGACCCTATCTGATATCGCATGACATTATCTGGACGCTAACTATTAGCGCATGCCAATAACTGGACCAATACTGATTGTGCATTAGATTTACCGGGCCTTAAATGATTGTGCATGACATTATCTGGATCCAAATTGATTGTAAATGCAATTATGTGGACCCTTACAGATATTTCATGACATTATATGGACCCAAACTGATAGCGCATGACATTACCTGGACCCTTACTGATAACGCTTGACATTAACTGAACCAAAACTGATATCGCATAACATTACCTGGACCCATTTTAATTTCACATGACATTAACTGGACCCAAACTGATTGTGCATGACATTATCTGTACCCTAACATGTATCACATGACATCAACGTGACATAACCTGATTGTGTATTGTTTTACTTGTTCCCTAACTGATAACACACAACGGAATACGCATGACATTAACTGGACCAAAACAGATTGAATCGCGCATTGCATGAACTGGACCTAGGCTGATTGCGCATGACATTAACTGGACCTAGACTTATTGCGCATGACATTATCGATTGCAAGGTATAATATGATAGTGATAGTAGTTTATTTTGTAAACATGACCTGGTTATAGTCGATAACTAATAACAGGAGTACAGATAAACAGATTAGGTCTGGCAGTTACGTCAAAACATATTACATAACATGCTTGAACGAGTTTCTGTACAACTTCCGTCCTGAATTAAGCTACCACCTTAATCATACATTCAGTAGACTATTGTAGTGGTCACTGCTTAACATTTTTTATGCTTTCCCTCTGTATATACGTTCTTGTGTTGGTGATAAATACACTTAGCCATTACCCATGCTAAGCGTGACCTGAATATAACTTGTAAACAGTTTGGATCCAGATCAGACGCTTATAAGGATATGAGCTGTTTGGCAGTCCATTTCCCAGACGCTTGTAAGAATCAGAAGTAAGTATAACATGCAACAGATCAGTGTGTTTGGCATTTAGCTCGGTTACGTTTTAATGCAAAGACCCCCAGCCACTGTAATGAAGTGAAATGCCTTTTGTCAAATGAATGGTGTAATTCGTCTGTATGACTGCAGTCTTTGTTGCTCTCTGGTCGGCCTAATAACGTTCTTGTTGTGCAAGTGATAGTTCATTTACCGCTTCTCCTGCTTTTCAGAACAGGTCGCACTTAGCAGGAGAAAGGTTCAGCTTAAGCATGTTATGAATTACATGTATGAGTTATGACCGAATAAGAACGTATTGAATCAAGATGCAACACATAGTAACTTTGCATCTCGTCAGGATTTAAACATTTAGTCTTACAGGAAGTCTGGGGAGTTTTCAGACCTGTGTCCGATTATTTCCATCAACATAAAGTTTCTCAGCGGGCTAAAAGCTAAAAGTAAATGGACATATCGGTCTATGTGAATCTAGGCCAGAGTCAGTGGAATATTTCATTATTTCTTGTATAGAATCAATCAAGTCGGGTTATTACATAGGGCTACAGTAAATCTTCTCCAAAGTGACCTGAAAATGGGGTATAGTTCTGGTCTAAAATAAAGGTGCTAGCTTAATACACGAGGAATATTTTACGGAAAGTTCATGTATGAACTTCCTGCATTACGTGTGTCCTATATTAAAGATATAGACTCTATTTGCAACGCGTTTTAAATGCATAGAAATAATGTGTTTACATGATGAAAAGAAGTACAAAATGTATATCGATAGAAATACTTAAGAAGATAAACATCCATATGTTTGATATGGAACACCGGACGTTATTCGCCGGCGTACATATATCGTCGTAAACGATGTTATACGTATCTACCAAAACAATGTACTACGTATCTATCAAAGCATGTACTACGTACATGTATCTATCAAAGCATGTACTACTTAGCTATCAAAGCATGTACTACGTAGCTATCAAAATGATTTATTTCAAATCACTGAGGCGTTTTCCTATATAAGTTTACATTGGCAATCCTCATCAGGATAACTGAACATAACCAAGACTAATTTTTATGATTTTGTTGAAAATAAGCGTGTATTATGGCGACTATCATTTTAAGCGACTATCTGTTTTAACATAAATGCATATTCTTATAATGGCCGCTTAAGAGGAGTTTTAACTATACGTGGTATGAGAATGTACCGTGGAATAAGTATGTTGAATGTACCGTGGAATAAGTATACATGTAACAAGATGTGTGAATTTGCCGTGGAATTAGTACATGTATACATGTAACCAGATGTGTGAATTTGCCGTGGAATTAGTATACATGTAACCAGATGACATAAATATTGAATGTACCGTGGAATAAGTATACATGTAATCAGATATGTGAGTGTGTCCTGGAATAAGTATACATGTAACCAGATGTGTGAATGTGCCGTGGAATTAGTATACATGTAATCAGATGTGTGAGTGTGCCGTGGAATAAGTATACATGTAACCAGATGTGTGAGTGTGTCCTGGAATAAGTATACATGTAACCCAGATGACATAATATTGAATGTACCGTGGAATAAGTATACATGTAACCCAGATGACATAATATTGAATGTACCGTGGAATAAGTATACATGTAACCCAGATGACATAATATTGAATGTACCGTGAAATAAGTATACATGTAACCAGATGTGTGAGTGTGTCCTGGAATAAGTATACATGTAACCCAGATGACATAATATTGAATGTACCGTTGAATAAGTATACTTGTAAGTAACCAGATGTTTGAGTATACATGTAACCAGATGACATAAATATTGAATATGCCGTGCAATAAGTATACATGTAATCAGATGTGTGAATGTGCCCTGGAATAAGTATACATGTAACCAGATGACATAAATAGTACATGTGCCGTGGAATAGGTATACATGTAACCAGATGTGTGAATGTGCAGTGGAATAAGTATACATGTAACCAGATGGCATAAATAGGGCATATGCCGTAGAAGAAGTATACATGTAACCAGATGTGTGAATGTGCCCTGGAATAAGTATATATGTGACCAGATGACATAAATAGTGTATTATTTGACTTCACGTTTACCCCAAATGTAAAAAACGAACAGTCAAACTTGGATCTGATCACGAGGTTATAAAACTTGAATCTGGCCCGAGGGTTGCAAACTTGGATCTGGTCCCGAGGTTAGAAAACTTGGATCTGGCCCGAGGTTAAGAAAACTTGGATATGCCCCCGAGGTTAGAAAACTTTTTGCTTGAGTCTGAAATCATTTCCAAGCATCTGACCGATCAGATACTTGAGAATGATCTCAGGCTCTGACTGATAATAGTAAGCGTTTAAGAAAAATATTGACGGTGTGTCAGACAGTTTGGATCCTGATAGATCTAATTTGTTTGCGAATGTGAGTATAGTCTCGAATAGCTGGGGAGGGTTAATAATGAGCTGTACTTGTTCTTCCATGGATATACAAGATGTAACTGGAGAGGGTTAATAATGAACTGTATTTAATCTTCCATGGATATAAAAATGTATAACTGGAGAGGGTTAATAATGAACTGTACTTGTTCTTCCATGGATATATAAGATATAATCTGAGAGGGTTAATAATGAACTGTACTTGTTCTCCAATGTATATACAAGATACAACTTGAGAGGGTTAATAATTAACTGTACTTGTTCTTCCATGGATATACAATATATAACCTGAGAGGGTTAATAATGAACTATACTTGTTCTCCCATGGATATACAAGATATAACTGGAGATGGTACATGTAAATACTCATCTGTACTTGTTCTCCCATGGATATACAAGATATAACTGGAGATGGTACATGTAAATACTTATCTGTACGTGTTCTCCCATGGATATACAAGATACAGCTGGAGAGGGTTAATACTGATTTGCAATTGTTCTTCTATTGATATACAAGATGTAGCTGGGGAAGGGTTAATAATCAACTGTACTTGTTCTCCCATGGATATACAATATATAACTGGAGACGGTAATAATGATTTGTACTTGTTAGTCTATTGATATACACTATGTGACTGTGGAAGGGTTAATAATGGGATGTGTATGTTTTTCTATGGATATACAAGGTATGGCAAGAGAAGGTTATTAATTAACTACTTTTTCTTCTATGGATATACGAGATATAAAAGTAGGACAACCTTTGTTCTTCTATGGATATACGAGATATAAAAGAAGGACAATCTTTGTTCTTCTATGGATATACGAGATATAAAAGAAGGACAACCTTTGTTCTTCTATGGAAAGGGAATGTCTAAAAGAAGTGCATTTTTGTAGTATAGATATAAAAGATATAGAAAATGGGTATTTCTTGTTCTTGTATTGATATAAAAAATGCGTGTGTGTGTGTAGCGAAGAAGGGGGTATTTGTAACTTTACTATAACAATATATTCTTTGGTAATTAAAACACCAACATTTTTTCATAATAAATGACAAATGAACGAAAGCAAATTTGAAATTCATCTTCTACTCGCTCATATGCCATATACTCAACAAAATAATTTAAGGGTCACTGGTCAGTTCCTCATAGGGCTCAATGTATTCACTACACTACTTTGGTACTTCGTATCTTTCACCAATGTCGCTTAATCCCAACGAAAATTGCAGGAATTATTTTTAGAGTTTCAATAAAAGGGTGCAGATGAAAATTATACATGTAGGATTCTTATGCAACACCGTGGAGAAAAAATGTAAAACGATGTTTTTCACCAAAAGAGGCATAATTTTCAACAGTTTTCTTTGCTTTGGAAATCCAAAATCATATCAATATTGGATAATGGAACATGGAAAGGTTTACCAAAATGTTTAACATACCAAATATATGTTTATTGGTATTCCAGATAAGAGTAAAATGATATTGATATTTGGAGAATTTTAGAAATTTCCAATTTTCGTTTTTTCATTCCATGGATGCCTATAGAACCCTGGCACAACTCAATCTCACTGGAATCTGTAGTTTGACATTTTGACAATACTTCCTGTAAATTTTGTCGAAATTCATTTATGTATATGGAAAATACGGGATGCCAAAGTTGTAGGGTCATTGCATAAGCCCAATGGGAAAAGTACCACTGACCCTTAAATATTTTTGTTGAGTATATTACCGCTGCTGTTCCATTCTGTTTGGTTAGTGTCTACCACTTTCACTATCAAACCAATGTTAGCGTTGTTTATGTCTGTGCTATGTCTAAACGTCTTTACACGTAATTTCATTTCATTCTCGAATGGGTGACTCATCTTTTCAGTCCATTTCTGACATTATTTAGCTACAGGTACAGTTAGCCATCTCTAAGACGAACATTCATATTGATATAAAAGCTGTACTTTAACCCTTTCCCGGTTTGATATTCAAAAATAATGACATACTTATTTGCTTATATGTTTGTATATGTACGCACGCTGTACCACAGGCAAACAGAGCGGACTTGATTAGATGGCTCCTACAGGATCCGTCTGATCTGGGTCTACTATGTTTGCAACTGTGTGAAAGCGTTTATATGAAGGGAAGTGTTTTAGAAAGGAAGACTCTAGATGTGTTAATAATTTAATATCCATTTAAACGGGGCTTACTGTTTATGTAACTTTCAAGAACATTGTTTTTTAAAATTAATTCCAACAAGGGACATGGTACGATAATTGAACAACTGGAACATCTCAGGAATGATGATCTGATATATGGAATGCAATAGTTTATTTTTCCAGAAGCATTAAATGTAAATAGTGTGTCTGAATTTTCTTACGGTTTATAAGTCGTTTGATGTTCGGTGTATTCTTGTTACCGCCCACAAAGTATACCAACATAAAATAGAACTTCGAAAACGTACCCCAGTAATAAATAAGAATTAGAAGACTTTAAACCCTTTCCCTTTTCTACGTTTATTCCAAATTTCAATACCCACTGAATATTCATGAACAAACTAGTTATAACGAAATATGGGAGGTGGAACGTTGTAGCCATTTTAGAAACTAAAGAAACAGATCTATCAACAAGCACACTGCAGATCCTGGTCAGACGGCTCCTATATAAGCCGTCTGATCTGGATCTACTCTCTTTGCAGATGTGTGAAAACATATTTATATGAGGGAAAGGGTTAAAGGACATACATTGGAATCTAGATATCTTGAACACGTAAACGTCGAACTAAGGGATAACCTGAACCGAAGGTTCGGTCCTTCCAAGATTTACAATACAGAATTGTTCTAAAATGTATCACTACGTATATCTAGAAACACATGTGACAGCTTAATGCAGATCGAAAGTACTTTAGACTTGCAGTAAGCTGTGAACTTGAGAGCTTGTCCAAATTAGAAATCGAATGATTCGGAGTTTCTGTTATGGGGAAGTAATTCGTAATATCTCTTGAAATTTGAGATACGAAATGCAATCGTAGATGAAAGTGAAACATGTTGCTAAAATGAAATAAAAGTATACGTTTAGCAGACATCACGATTCAAACTCACCTTTAGTGTAAGCTGAGGAGACAAATTCCTGGCTTAAATTTATAATCAGCAGCTGTATTAGCAGTTTGAGTTTTAGTCCCGAATCCAAACAATTGCTGTTGTTATTTTCCCTCCAATTATTGTATCTTCAGTTTAACTTCAATATTTCGAACTTCAAGAGACCATGAACATTACTTGATGAGGCCATACAAATTACAGTAGAACCCCTCTAATGCGACCACTTAAAGAATAAACATGGGTGTCTTTATAAGCAGGTGGTTGCTTAATGCAGGGCAAAAGTAATGCAGAAAGCTCCTCGAGGAGCTTTCTGCATTACTTTTGCCCTGCATTAAGCTACCACCTGCATCTAGCACCCAGACTTGTACCTCTTTTAGGTGGTCGCATAGCGGAGTTTTACTGTACTGCAAGAGCAAGATACCATACAAATTACTTGAAGAGACCATAAAAATTACATAAAGAGACCATGAAAATTACATAAAGAGACCATGAAAATTACATAAAGAGACCATGAAAATTACTTCGAGATTAGAAAGGTTCAAGTCATCCGAGTTCTGATCCGAACAGTTTCCAAGGTTCACAGCTTTATACAGGTCTAACATAATGCTAAACACTCCTGTAGCAGCTTTCAACATTACTTTCGAGTTACATTAGGCTGGCACATGTGTTCCTAGATATGTGTAGTGATATATTTTAGAATAATTATGTATTGTAATCTTTGGAAGGACCGAAATTTATCTTCGAGTTATCCCGAAGTTCAAGTTATTCGAACTCGAGATATTGAAATTCAACTGTATTTATAAACCAAGTGACTAAATAACCGTTTACACCATGAATATTCATGTAAGAAATTATGACATCATGACTATTTATTAGATTCATTTCTAAAATGGCATATTAACATGAATGTTTTGCCTAACTAGAAACTATAGAATCAGATCTATGTTATTCCATCAGCAAATAGAACAGACCCTGATCAGACGACTGCTATAGGAGCAGCCTGACCTGGGTCTTTTGTTTTGCAGAGGCATAGAAAGACGTATTTATGGAGTAAAGGGATAAAAAGGGCATGTGTTACTGCTACAGTGATACTGACTGCAATAGGTGCTGAAGAATACTGTACATACTGCCGTAATCCTTTACTTCATGAATATTCATGTAAGAAATAATGACGTCATGAATATCAGTCAGACTTTTTATATATAATAGCACGTAGTAACAGGAATGTTTGGCAATAGTAGAGACTGTATATAGAGACTGTATATATAAAAGAGACTGTATATAGAGACTGAATATATAATAGAGACTATATATAGAGTAGAGACTGTATATAGAGTAGAGACTGTATATAGAGACTGTATATATAGTAGAGACTGTATATATAGAGTAGATACTGTATATAGAGACTGTATATATAATAGAGAATGTATATAGAGACTGTATATATAGTAGACTGTATATAGAGTAGAGACTGTATATAGAGTAGAGACTGTATATAGAGTACAGAATGTATATAGAGACTGTATATATAGTAGAGACTGTATATAGAGTAGAGACTGTATATAGAGTACAGAATGTATATAGAGACTGTATATATAGTAGAGACTGTATATAGAGTAGAAACTGTATATAGAGACTGTATATAGAGTACAGAATGTATATAGAGACTGTATATATAGTAGAGACTGTATATAGAGTAGAAACTGTATATAGAGACTGTATATATAGTAGAGACTGTATATAGAGTAGAGACTGTATATAGAGACTGTATATATAATAGAGACTGTATATAGAGACTATATATATAGTAGACTATATATATAGTAGAGACTGTATATAGAGACTGTATATAGAGACTGTATATAGAGACTGTATATAGAGACTGTATATGGAGACTGTATATAGAGACTGTATATATAGTTGAGACTGTATATCCATATCTATATTATTTCATATGGAAAAAGAGCAGATCCTGATCAGACGACTCCTACAGCAGCCGTCTGATATGGATCTAATGTGTTTGAAAAGGCGTGAACACGCGTTTATTCGCGTATTCACGTTTCTAGTAGCAGCTTCTATAGTAGAACCATCCATATAAATGTATTCACACGTACTATCGTAGTACAGTAGTTCAGACTGGGCCTTACAACAGCAGCTGGGAACTTACTTAGTGATGAAGCCATATTAACCAGAGCTTTAAATAAAAAGCATACTGATGTATCAATATCTCTAATTTCTCAGCGTTACTCGGTTTTGCTGCTATACATTAGAATCGTCTCTCCGAGCAACCACAAGACACATTTTGGTGGAGAATGCCAATACTATTGTAATTTGATTTCCTAAATATACCTCTTAGCAATTTACTCCATAGATCCAAAACCATTGTGATTTCATTTCCTAAATATGCCTCTTGGCAAATTACTCCATTGATAGGTTTTTATACGCCTTTGCAAACAGAGTAGACTCAGATCAGACATTTCTTGTAGAAGCCGTCTGACTAAGTCTGCTTTATTTGCTTTTATGATATAATAGAGATCTGATTCTTCAGTTTCTGTCATTACCATACTTTGATGTGTTCACATGCTATATCGAAATACATCCAAATAATATTCATGGTTTGATTATTTCTGACAATAATATCCGTGGAGCAAAGGGTTCCCGACGTTAGCCGGTGTTGCAAACAACTTAGCTCCAGATGAGACGCCGAGTAACATTGCGTCACCCCAAGATCCAAGCTGTTTGACACTTGGTAAATAATTTCTCAAACATTGGGTTAATATTTTCACAGAAGCTTGAGCGACTATGATGTACAGTAGAACCTGTCTTAAGTGGCCATCAAAAAGGAGGTCTAATTATGGATTTGTACCTCAGACTGTAGCTTAATGCAGATCAAACGTAATGCCGAAAGCTTCTGCGGGAGCTTTCGGCATTACTTTTGACCTGCATTAAGTAACCCATTGCTTTTTAAGACACATATGTTCAATAACAGAATGTCGAATGAATGAATGAATGAAAGACGAATGAATGAAAGACTTTATTTAACGAGGGTAGCTCAATTAGTCATAATGACTAATCTACCTTGAGGCCCTCAAAACAAGCATTTCATACCAAATACAAAACAGTAAAAAACAGATCTATATACACAAGAAATCAATGTTCAGATATTTAGTAATGTTGCGTCTGGATAATTAATAAATGTTGTCTGCTTCAATTCGTAGATTTATTCTTTATGGACACGCATTTGGATCCTGATAAAACTCCGAGTTACATGGCGTCTAATTTGGATCCAATCTGTTATCATAGATTTGATTTGCCACTAGCATCCAAATAGTTAATATAAAGCTATAATATATAAAGTGTTGCACATAAAAAAAAATGAAATGCATAAATGACATCTGACCCCGATTCAGATGGATGAATGCACGCGCTATTAAAATCACATATTTGTGACGTCATTTACCCACGCTGTCATTATTATAAATACGAGAAAATATTTTTGCTCAGTACTAGTTAAACTAAAATTACCTCTGCTTCAAATGTTGAAAAATTCAGTTATGTGTAAACAAATTGAACCTGATGAGACTTTGAGTTATTCAATGTCTCGTCTGGATCGAAACTGTATGCAGAAGGTTTATGACGGATTGAATGAATGAATGAAGGGCTTTCAGAGTAACTCAATTAATCTAAATGAATGAATGAATAAAATACCTTAATCAATAAGGGTAGCTCGGTTAGCCAAATGGCTAATCTACCCCGAGGCCCTCTGAATTGGTACATTTCATACATTTATGGGCAAAAATATAAATCGCGGAACATATTATTAAACAATGTGTCAAGTGCAGTAGTTACGCTATTAAACCATTTCAATAATTCAAAATGAAATCAGCATAATTATACAAACTACAGCAACAAATAGAACTGAACCAAGCCAGAAACCTCATTGGAAAGTTTCCTAATTGGATGCGTTCCATTTGCGCCCTGTGTCTATATACATGTACATTTATACTTTTGTTTTGATGATGTAATTATCATTAATAGTAATCAAATGTTGTGCTATTAACATGTTAACTTTGAAAAAAAGTAAGTTTCATTGATGCAAAAGATTAAAAATATCAAACCATGTACCCCATGTAACCTTTACAAAGAAATTGTATATTTATTCAGGCATAGAATTAGGCAGAGAAATAAATTTAGTAAATAATCTAATGTGATTATTGTGTAGCATTGAACTGGTTTAAAAATTGCTTTAAAAACAATAACAACCGTATCTTAGTAACATATGCAAATAAAAACAAAAACAATGCTAGACGACTTCCATCATTGTGAGTTACAAACCTACATACGTCCCCTAGATTTAGACAAGAAACTTGAACAGGGTCTATGAATGAATATTGAATGAAATGAACAACATTATTTAACAAGGGTAACTAATCTTCATTGAGTCCATCAAATAAAATAATCTCATACAAAGTGCCAAACATTAAACAAAGTAACAATTCAGTTACAATGTGCGAAAGCGCTCTTCTGCCCCAGACAAATAATAAGAGACTCGGGCAATGAGGATTATGTTTACAATAAAGGGCCAGATCAGACACTAAAACCCTTAGTGTCTGATCCAGTCCCACACTGCACATTTATAGGTGAAAGAAAAACGTTTCCGTTACTGCATACAAAAAAATTATGAAACGATTTTAAAATAAATACACTTGGCAGAAGAAAACCCTGTGACTTTCAGCTTGCAGAGAATTTATCTTGTGCTTATTTTTGTCGGCTGCCAAAGTTTAGTAAAGTTACGAAAAGAGATTCTTAGTGCAATACCAGTGTCACACAATTAGGATCCTAATTATATATGATCTATTATTTCCGATATTGCAGACATTATATTTTTTTTATTATTATTATACCACATTTATATAGCGCTATTATCACACAGGATATGTGTGTTCAAAAGTGCTGCACATGGGTGAAATCAATAATCGGAACGAACCACATTATTATCTATCAGACAATGAAACATTTACAATAGATATAAAATCACTAGCCGAAAGGAACCGCATGCTTGTCCATCCAGTCAATGAAGGATATACAAAAGATATGCAATAGATATGAAATCATAAACCGGAAGCAATCGCATGATCCCCCATCCAGTCAATGAAAGATATGCGATAGATATACAATAAATATAAAATCACTAACCGGTAGGAACCACATGATTATCTACCCTGTCAATGAATCATATGCAATAGATAATAGATATACATTAAATATAAAATCATTAACCGGTAGGAACCACATGATTATCCACCTGGTCAATGAAATATATGCAATAGATATACAATAAATATATAATCACTAACCGGTAGGAACCACATGATTATCTACCCAGTCAATGAAAGATATGTAATAGATATACAATAAAAAAGATATATATAATAAGTATGAAATCCGCTTAAGATATAGTCCAATTTGTATTTCACAGCGGTATAAGAGCTAACATTCATCAGGCCATTGAAACCTGTATAATGATCTGTACATGACGATAATCATTTGTAAAATATCAGTCAAATAAGAAATAATAGTCTACTGTATTCAGTTAAAAGAGTGTCTATGTTACCGAAGGCGATTTGATAGCAAATGCTTCATAAAATGATACAATACAATACCGTACCATACAATACAAAACAAATAAATGCAATTTAGTATAATACGATGTAATACTAAACAATAAATACCACACCATGTCCTACAATACAATATCATATCACACAATACCATACAGCATTATACAAAACAATACAATAAAATACAACATAATACAATACAATACAATACAGTACAGTATCATATAAAAAAACAACATACAATACAATATAATACAATAGAAAGTACAAAACACTATAGTACAATATCATAGCACACAATACAATATACAATACAATATAATACAAAACAATACAATAAATACAAAACAATATAGTACAATATCATACCACACAATACAATACAATGTAATGCAACACAATACAATGCAATGCAACGCAACACAGCGCCACGCAATGCAATCAAATACAATACCATGCCACACAATGCAGCACAATACAATACAGTACAATAAAATACAAAAGAGGCATATCTGCAATACTATACTCCCTGTTTCTCTACCAAAGCCTGTGTTATGTCAAATCTATCATCAAAGGTTTTGTTGAGGGAATTACTTCCCTTCCAGAAAAGAAGTTTCGATAAACATAATATACATGTAGTTCCGTGTTGATTAGCCAAATTCAGTGAAACATAAACCTTTTAAGTGGAAAATGTTTTCGGGCGAAACTACACCATAAATTTCGATCACGTCCGCGCTTTTGCACTCTAAACTATGTTCATAACGTCTTTAGAGAACTGCTCAGGCATGTGAAGTTCTTATTATAAGAAACAGCCTCCTGTTGGTAAATATAAAATACTTATTTTAATTTGAGTTACATTGTCTAATAGATGTTTTTACTGCCGATTCAGGAAAAAACATCTGAAAACATCACAAACCTGCTGTTCACCGCAAATCAGCTGTGCTGGTATATTATCAGCTGTGCTTGTATATTGTAAGCTTCGCTTGTATATTGTCAGCTGCGCTGGTATATTATCAGCATTGCCGGTATATTGCATAAGACAAATTTATTATAATGACAGAGTCTGAATAAACCCTTTACTCCATAAATACGCCTTTCTATGTCTTTGCAAACATGGTAGACCAAGGTCAGGCGGCTCATGTGGAGCCGTCTGATCAGGATCTGCTCTGTTTGCCTCTAAGAATATAAAAATATGCGTGTACGGTGTGTACCGTATCCACACTTCCTGTACCCATGTGTCATTATAAAAATGAATCTAATCAATATTTATAATGTCATTATTTCTGACATCGATATTCATGGTGCAAAGAGTTAAACCGGCTCGTACTACAACGTATGATATAGTTCGGAAGTTAAATACTTGTTTAGTTATTGGTTTGTTTCATGTACATGCATTTCTATATTAGAGTCTTAGTCGTCTTTTTTACGTTAAGAATTAATCTCTATTAACATTCGCTTTTTTCACTCTACCACCGACATTGTGAAAACTTTGCAAATAGGCTTGACTCAGACTTGGCATTTCAACAGTATCCAAACTGTCTGTTACTCTTGTTGTACATTTATAGAAATACTATAGGTTTTCAATATTAAGCATATCAAGTTTTAAGTATTGGAAAGTTTGTACATAAACGTACCGGTAATGTAAAACTTCACTAAACCGGAATTTTAATAAATAACAATTTAGGTCTTATGTAGGCAGGTGGCTGCTTAATGCAGAGTGAAAGTCACGCAGAAAGCTCCTTTCAGATTTGTTCAAACTTCAAGACTCCGCTTAGACATACAATCCTATTGAGATATAAACATCTGTGGAATATCCTTGAAGTATAAATATTACCGATGGTGGCATAGTTTTGCCATGATTTAAGAACCAAGTTTTCGCGAAAACGTAGATGGTAGTACAGTCATCAGTATGACTGTCTCCCTGCATTAAGCTGTCACTTGTCTGACAAGTCGGTTTTTAACGATCGGTTTAGATGGATGTACTGTATTCGTTATAGACGAATGCAAACAGTTCCAGGACCTTGAAATAATGGAGGCGTTCATCTCGCTACACACCGATGTTTCTAAACATCTTAAACGTTTGAGTTTGTTCTAAAGTATCAAGTTGATTAGAATTTGAATTGAACTCTGAATATGACCAATCATATGCTTGAGAATGAATTGCGATCGGGACTGATCAGAAGTTATGTTCTACTAGTATGGTCTCCTTCCTGATAGATACATGTACGTCTTTGGACAACAAACAGTGTAGACCCTGAGACGGCTCATGTAGGGCCTAATCAGGTTATGCCCTGTTTGTTTATATAATGACTTAGGTATGTTTCTAGATCCGGTGTTAGTACGCTTGTGCTAGTACTACCGGTATGCATGCTGTCGTGTTTTCGTACCAGGATGTGCATGTGGTACTTGGATAGCTGACCAGTCTTATAGTGTCTACATGCTCGAGTACATTTATGTCAAGTGACGCGCAAGATATGGTCGACAGCTGCAGATACTGTTTATAGCGTTAATAGGGTCGAAATGGAGTATCTCGTTTCTGACAGTTAATCGCTATGAAAATATTTGAAATGCTGACGAACTCTTTACCTGATTAATGTTTATGTTCATGGAAGAAATTGCAAGAAGTTATGACATCATGAATATTTATTAGCTGGACTTTTATACTGGTGTACGAACAGTTTTGGTCACTGTAGCAACACTAGAATCAAATCTCTACAGTTTTATAAGCAAACACAGCATACCTTGATCAGTCTGTTCAGTAGGGGCCATTTGCAAAGGCGTCAAGAGTTGTCTGTATCAGATAAAGGGTCATAATACTATGAACAGCAATTAGACGTATACCATATCATTCCGCCATTCTTGTGGCTACTCTTTAGTATCTCACCTCAAAGGTGATTTAACCCATTCCCTCATATGCTATTTTAGACAAAACCTCTTCGAATCTACTATATCTACCAAAAAAGGAGCATTTCCTAGAGAAAAGGAAAAGTTTAGAAGTATGTAGTTATGAAACCACTGGGAAAGCGGTAAAAAGAGTATTTGATCCTATGGATCAAATACTTTTTTTATCAAAATGATTTCAAAAGGTAGCTTTCACAGATGCGTCAAAAGGCGTCAATATGAAGGAATGTGTTAACTAAGTACCAGCACGACAGTCGATGATAACTATCTCATAGACTGGTTTAATGATGTTAAACACCTCTTAGATACACCTGGATTTGCTTATTTGTGGATAATTACAGAGAAATCTCAACATCGCAGCTGAATGAAGTTATCCGACGAGTGTATGATGGGTATATACAACAATGGCATGCAGATATAAATGCGTCAAAAAAAGAAACATATAGATTAGTTAAACATTTGAAGCAGAAAAATATCAAAGTATAATTAGCAATACAAAACATTGAACTGTATTGACAATATCCAGATGTTCCGCATATAAGCTTGCAGTCGAAGAGGGTAGATTTCGTAATATTGAAATACATCCTCGTAAATGTACTTTTTAGGTTTCGGACTACTTTCCGAAACCTAATAGTATTGCATCCCCATGGCATGCCTCAAGCAAATTTTTAAAGAAAATCATATCCCATAATGCGCAATCAGATCACTGTTATACTACGAAATATCGATTTATGCTTACAATGTATACGTTCATTAGCCCAAATGCAGAAATTTTGAATAGTTTAATGTTGACAGAATGTTTATCACGTAGCGCCGATTAAACGATTTAGTTGTATACGGGTGTATTTCACCCGTGTTTCTACTTTCATTTTGCCAAAAATGTGATTTTGTGTACACCCCTAGACAAAAATATAGTTCCAAGTGCAATGCATTGGATAAACGACATCGACAATTCTTCATTTGATATGTGTGTCAATTATCAAAATACGGATGAAACTGTTTCAATTACCAATGATTTTGCCATGTAAAATGCTACGTAATATGATAAATTTGGTCGCGTACGAATATAGACCACAGAGCGACGGTAAAAGTGGCCCAGAAAGTAATCGACTTCTTAAAGTCGGGCGGATATTTTGAAATGTACAAGCATTTCTTGAATTTGTCGGATTGATACTGACAACGTTACGGAGAAAACTGTAATGAATAATGGTCGGAACATCGTCAATCTCTACACCTTACACACGAATGAAGATAACGACTGGAAATTGCAAGATACAGTCTAAACACCCGATATGACGGGTATGACTCATATCCGCGGATATGAATTTCGCAGTCTAAAATCGGCCTCAATTTAAGCATTATTCTTTTATTAGGAAAAAACTTTTATCGAGTTAATTGGCTAACATTGTCCATATTTATTATTTGAAAAACGTAAATATAATAATCAGTGCATATTAAGTAGTTATAGTTGAAGTTGAAGAAATAAAAAAAAAACCATAGTATTCGGCACCGACCCTTCGGCACGAAGGAGCACGGACCGTAGAGAAACGTCTCGGAGATATACGGATAATCTTGAGTCTCAAAAGCATTTTGTTTTCTGAATGCATCAGAAGTATTTATGTTGAGTTTCGAAGATCATAATTATATTTTTACATGATGTGTGCAAAGCATCGTAAACATTGATCATAGACTTTTCAGTTGTCTAAGATCCATGTTTATAATGTGTGTAATGTCTTAGGAGACTATAAGCATTTAAGGATAATTACTCCAATTATAGAGAGTTAGTAGTTAAAATGGAGATATAATGGAATTATTTTATTGTGTGTTTTACACAATGTTAATTATAACAAAATCATGCTGAACGTATATAATTCTTGACAAATTTTTGTTTGTAGTGTGTGTTTAAGCTTTTCCACACGCATTAATCTGTGTTAACATACAAGCATGCTGCCTTACCAGTTCTTTACTTGTACCATTTAAATATGCCCAGCAAGCCTAAATGTATCAAGAAGGAAATTCAGAATTCCAGATGAGTTTTATTCATGTTGATATCTTGTTCTGGATAATCCATATTATTGAATATCCAATTTTTGAAAATCACCATAACCAAATGGTTGGCTATAATTGGTCGAAATTTAGATATTGTTTGGCGAAGTTATATATCATTCGATTTTTGCTGAAAATTGGTATCATGGGATATTTTAGTACTCAAAATTAATTGGAATGTGTTTCGAAAGTACATGTATTGGTTGATTTTGCTAAAAATTGGTATGACGGTATATTTTGGCACTCAGGACTAATTTGTAGGTGTTTTTTTAAAGAATTGGTTGCCATGGTAACTGAATGGTGGCTCTGATTTGTCGAAAAATTAGATCTTTTTAAACAAATTCAGATATTGTTCGATATTTCCGAAAATTGGTATGTCGGGATATTTTGACACTCCGAATTGATTGGTATGTCTTTCGAAAAATGTGTTGCTATGGTAACTGAATGGTTGGATCTGATTGGTCAAAATTTTAGATATTCAAATTTGCTGAAAATTGGCATTTAGGGGTATTTGGGTACCCCAAACTCAGTCAAATTGTTTTGAAATACTTGGTTGCCATGTTAATGGAGTGGTGTCCTCTGAATGGGTCACAATTTACATATTAGATTTTTCGGGAAAACGGTCAGTAGGGGTATATATGCAGTTGTTTCAAAAGTGTTGATTGCTATGGTAACCAAGTGATCACTAATGGCCTGTTATTTGTTGAAATTTAGATATTTTGCTCATCAATACCAGTTGTAAGTTTCGTTTAGGGGACATTCTGCAACATATTCTATTACAATTAGATCTTGTTAACTGTATGATATTTAGATTCACATGGCATATATAATTTATCCAAACTTGGCTGTAGTGTGTATATGGATAAGTAATTGATGCAAGCCAAATACTGTTACAATCCACCAGTTAGTAGCAGAAATATGACCCTTAGTTGCTTTCAGATAGCAATTTATATAGGAAATGTGACTGTTAGAAGTCATATATTGGAACAACTTGCTCAGATTTCAGTTAAATTTGACAGGGGCATTTACATGGATAGGTGCACGAGGCACATTGTATGACACCAACGTCGGCCAAATAATAATAGAGTAACGGCCCTTTACTACATGCAAATATCAATTTCAGCTAACGTCAGGCACACAGTGGCAAATTGAGCTATTGGAACTGCACAATGCACTACTAGTCATCAATTTATTTATTGAAACAATATCTAAAACACTGACAGGATTTTCAGAAAAGGTCACGGCAATTATGTTCAGATGACTTGTCAGTTTAACAAACAGTTCCATTAAACACCATTTTAGTCCTGGGAATAATGCTTTAGAGGTCATCTTACTATGTATCAATGGTACCAGTCCGTCCCTACCAAGCTTTTTCGTATTGTATATTCACAATCGACATATATATGGTCCGAAACCTTCAGTACTGTCAGTACTTTGATTGTAACATGGATGTGGTTGAAAATGAGTTGTTTCTTTTACTTGTTTGCCCTTGCTATAGAGAACTTAGAAAGCAAATATTGCCAAAATACTACTGTTATTGGCCAAATATAAACAAATTTAAAAACGTAATGCAGTCATCAAGTACATGTACTAGTTTGATTAAAAGAATAGCAACATTCCTTTATCAAGCCACATGTACAAGAGAAAATATCATCACAAAAGGATTAAACAACTATAGACTTTGATATTTATGTATATACATGTAGTGATGTATATTTATATGTATGTGTATTGTTTTGTCCCATACTTACCTTATACAAAGTTATCATCGTGAAGTTGAATTTAGATTTTACAACTATGGTGCCCGCCTTTCCTCGCTCGAACTACATTTTTGTGTTAAGGATATTCATAGAACTCCCAATTATACAGGCAGAAATAAGTAATTAAATCCACGTTTATGCAGTAAATAATATACTGGCTTATATCCAAACTGATCTACACACTGGACGTGCATTCACTGTCCGCCCAGAGTGAATAACAGTTTGAATGGATATAAATTATACCCTGCTCAAGTGGTTTTATCCATATTCTGATTGATCTCTGTATGTCGAGCGTAAATCCAACGCTTGTCAGCCACACCAACCAGATTGAGTGAGTCGTATGTTTAAATTATAGATTAACCCTTTCGCTGCCAAACTCTATCGTCTGTTAACTTTGTCGTCTGCTGCAAATTTTATTTTCATTCTTTTGATTTTCTTCATTTCTGTTTCAAAAACATAGTAACAGGTACTCGGCGTCTCATCTGGATCCAAACTGTTTGCATAGGTAATTACAGATCCGGCATTGGCAGCGAAAGGGTTAAACTGTAGACTTGGTTATTACCATATCCTAGTTATTTAAAAGCTTTTCATACTTTTCTCAATACCTTTCAATTGAAGTGTTTGTACATTCGCCATTTATAGTTATGTTTATATGTACCATGGCAATGGGCAATGGACATGTGATGTTTATATGTACCATGGCAATGGACATGTGATGTTTATATGTACCATGGCAATGGACATGTCAAGTTTATATGTACCATGGCAATGGACATGTCATGTTTATATGTACCATGGCAATGGGCATGTCATGTTTATATGTACCATGGCAATGGACATGTCATGTTTATATTACCATGGCAATGGACATGTCATGTTTATGAAAATAAAATATCTGTTCTGTTCTGTAATGATACCATGAATATTAATTAGATTAATAGTTATGATAGCTCATGGACACAGAACGTTTTGGCCATAGCAGAAACTATAGAATCGTGTCTATATAATATCATAAGCAAACAGGGCAGACCCTGATCAGACAACTCCAATAGGGGCCGTCTGATCTGGGTCTACTCTGTTTGCAAAGACAAAGAAATGCGTATTTATGGAGTAAAGGGTTCGACACAATATCCACTTCAACACTTAGTTGTCATCTGCGAAAACTGTTTCTGCTTCAAGAAATTCTTTGACTGTAGTCCACAGTATCTACAGTGTCATTACAAACCGTCTGTTATCAGAGCGTCTCTCAATTTAGATGCTAATATGATAGCCTGGGTTATCACACATGTGTTATTTACGTTGTACATGTAGTTGTTTGTTCCGTATTGGTATTTCAAGCTACCTTTGTAATTAAATACCCCATTTAACCCTTTCCTTCTCATCAACGCTTTCTGTGCCTTTGCAAACAGAGTAGACCCAGATCAGATGGCTCTTTTAGGAGGTAGGGTCTGTTCTGTTTGATAAGAAATTATAATAGATATGACTTTACAGTTTCTCCCAAAAACACACATTGTGTTTTGTGTAGACACAGATCAGACGACTCCAGTAGGACCGTTTGATCAAGGTCTACTCTGTTTGCATATGCAATTGTAAGAGATCTGACTTTACAGTTTCTACAAATACCAAACCATTCTGTGTTTTGTGTAGACCCAGATCAGACGGTTACTGTAGGAGCCGCCTGATCAGGGTCTGCTCTGTTTGCTTATTAATATTATAATAGATCTGACTTTATAGTTTCTACCAATGCCAAAAAGCCCTATGTACATATATCATCATAGGAAAACAATAAAGATTCATGATGCAATTATTTCTACATTTTTATCATTCAGAGTCGACGCAGTTATGGACTGGGTGTCAAACAGCTTGGATTCTGATGAGGTACAGTGTTCCCCCATGTCTTATTTTTTATCCATGCTATTTGCAAATACGAGTCAGGTCGTCCAGAGCGGGATTAAAGTTCGTGTGTTATTAATGCACATTGAGTATGAAAGCTGCCGTATCAAGTTTCTATATTTAGAATATTTGGAATAGCTATATACAGCACCACAATATAAATATAACGCAGTCTCTTTTAGGGATAGAAACGTTAAATAGGACCAAATTCATGTTATTTGGAAATTTGGAAATAAGGTGTTTCGAAAGAACAGTAGTAGTATTCATCTGTAGGAATGCAATATGGAATCACAGTTAGTGTAGTACTATTCATCTTTAGGAATGCAATATGGAGTCACAATAGTAGTACTCATCTGTAGGAATGCAATATGGAATCACAGTAGTAGTATTCATCTGAAGGAATGCAATATCGAATCACAGTAGTGGTATTCATCTGAAGGAATGCAATATGGAATCACAGTAGTGGTATTCATCTGTAGGAATGCAATATGGAATCACAGTAGTAGTATTCATCTGTAGAAATGCAATATGGAATCACAGTACATGGATACTTCCGAAATGTGAAAGACATACAAATTTCAAAGGAATAAACTGCAGATATAGAATTAGAGATTGAGACAGACGATATCGTCCCTGTTTAGAGACTGCTGCATGAATTAACCCATCCCAACCTAGACTATATTTAGACTTAACTACCGAAAGGAGCATTTATTAGAGAAAAGAAAACAAGAATTTGTATATTTGAAAGCATTGATGAATAGAGCACGTGGTTCTTTGGAGCAAATGTTTTTTTACCACAATGGTTTTACAGAGCCATCAAAAGGCGTCAGTAGGGGGACTGGGTTAACCGGCTGTCCTATCCCGCACCTCACATACAGGAAATCAGATTTGTTCAAATTTCAAGACTCCGCTTAGACATACAATTCCATTGAGATATAAACATATGTGGAATATCCTTCATGATTAAATATTACCGATGGTGGCATAGTTTGCCATGATTTAAGAACCAAGCTTTCGCGAAAACGTATATAGTAGTACAGTCATCAGTTGTCTAGTATTTTCTGAAACTTTATAATTTGTAACGCGCATACTTTTATATTTTCTAGTTTTCATTAAAATATATGAGTTTTCACATGCAATATTAAAACAACTGTTGTCGCGAAATATAAATGGATAAGTAATGGCAGAATTAAGCCACCATAATACCACAAGCAGTTCATAATGTATAGGCCTGCACATACTGGCAATCGAAAAGCAACTGATCTTATTCCATAAACAAGCGTGTATCAGTTACGCCAAGCTTGTTCCTGGGGGCAGGTCATCAGTTCATAGTTCCCTTCACATAAATAATTCCAGATGAAATGCTACAGATATTCTGTAGTGTTTGGTTCCCGTCGCTAAACTTTCCGCCCACTATTTACTTCTGGAGTACATCAGAACCTGTTTTAAGGGACCATAAAAAAGAGGTATCATTATGATTCGGTTAGGCAGGTGGTAGCTTAATACAGGTCAAAAGTAATGCAGAAGGCTTCTGTGGGAGCATTTTGCATTAATTGTGCCATGTATTAACCCTTTACTCCTTTGCAAGCAGAGCAGACCCAGATCAGACGGCTCATGTAGGAGCCGTCTGATCTGGATCTGCTCTGTTTGTTTATGATAATATATTACAGTAGAACCCCTCTAATGCGACCACTTAATGAATAAACATACCTGTCTTTATAAGCAGGTGGTTGCTTAATGCAGGACGAAAATAATGCAGAAAGCTCCTCTAGGAGCTTTCTGCATTACTTTTGTCCTGCATTAAGCTACCTCCTGCCTCTACCACCCATAATTAGACCTCTTTTAGGCGGTCGCATTGGCGGGGTTTTACTGGATATATTATATAATATCCTACAGTTTCTGGCACGACTGACAATTCGCGTGTCTGTGTGATACATGTATATGTGATATTATGTCAATAAATGTAGTAAAGTAAAGTGTTCAGCAACCACGTGTACCAATAAGACTTTTATACGCTGTAGAATTCATTTGTTGCTATGGAAACTGTTTCATAAATTCACACAAGTGAATAACCTTTAGCCCACTTTTAAAAACTGTCTACCCATACCTAGATATGGTGTAATGTTGACTATTCCAACTGGGTCAAGGATGATAGTGACACAAACTATAATCTGCGGGTGTCAAACAGTTTAAGCTCAGATTAGATGCCGAGTTGCTCAGTGTCTTATCTGGATCCAAGCTGTGTGCGAATGCAAGTCAGGTCGCTGGTAGAGGATACAGTGTTAATATAGCTCTGTTATCAATGTTATGGTATGATGTATCTAATCAGAGAAGTTTATTATTAATGCCTGTGAGATTGCTAAGGCACCTGGTTGGGCTAACACTTCTGTGCAATGTAATTCACATTCATGAACACTCACGACTGGGAAGTATGGATACAAAGTAATCAATATAATATAGAAACAAATATACTGAGCCAAAAAGAAAATATCTATTTTTTATTTTAAATAAACCCCTTCAATATTATTATCTCATCATTATAACTATAAAATGAAAGACAAAATGATTTGTTTTGTAAATGACCAGAGGCGTATTTTATTATCGCAAATCTGAATCAGGATTACAGCTCATGATTGTGATTCGGTCGTGTTTTTTTATCGAATCACGAACATGTTCTCTAATCAGACTAATCAAACTCTGACCTTAATTAAAATCTAATCATAATCAAAATGGCGGAACTTACACTAACAGCAGAGGAGACTCAACTTCAAACCATTCTCAGAATGGTTATGGAAGGTAACAGTTGAAGTAACAGTTACATTTTTATTTGCTCTCGAAGTAAAATATGTTCCCAACATATTTTTATTTAAGTTTATTAGATCTATTTTAATTATTATTATTTTATTTTATTTTAGTTTTAGTTTTTGTTTACAACATGTCATATCAAATTGTTTTAATACTATAGCAATCATGATTAAAATTGTGTGTATAATCAAAATCATTATTTAAGAAATAAAACATACCCCAGGTTAAGTCGATACTCACTAACAGGATTAGCAAGGTGGTTTTGGCACGATTTGTTTTGGAGGAATTCAGATCAAGACACTTACCTATAAACAGTAGCAACTGTCTAAAGCTCATTTATTTATCGATCAAAGAAAGCATATGTAGTTCAATGCAGGGGAAAATAATGCAGAACGCTGTATTACTTTTGATCAGCACTAAGCTACAACCTGCCTTACAGACCCACATTTAGACTTCTTGTTGATGGCCACTTAAAACAGGTTCTATACCGTATCCCATTGTTTTATCACACTATAGCTGTACATTCAATTATTTCATGTGTTCAGAATTATCTCTGTCTAGATTTCTATATATAATAACGAATAGTTTAGAATACACATGTACTCGTTTGAGTACCAGCTGACCTTTGGTTTTACCAATACTCAGCCATGCGTTTAGGCTAGGGACCCGGTAAAGTTGTTTTGCACGTGTGCCCCGTGCAGCGATTGTCGACCTCCGGTGGTAGTATCTGACTATACTTATTTATGTGTTTCTCCTACTTTTCTTTTGAACGAAGGTGGCGATTTCGCTGTGGCCCGGAAGTAGTAGTCAATTTGAATATCGAATGGTTTATGTGCCGGGTCACAGCAAAATGGCCGCATCCGTTCAAAAGGAAAAGTTGGAGAAAGAAAACTGGCGCCTCGTAGCAGACTGGAAATAGCAAGGGCCGCTTTAATTGCGGTGACTTTAATGTTTTTCGATAGCGTTTCAGCATAATTCGCGTTTTTGTTGAAAAGTTGAACGAATACGGTTACCCTATATACAAATGTACGTCTATATGCACCCTCGCCAGAGTCACATCGTTTCGAGGTAGCTTTTTTTCAGGTTCGTGGTTGTTGCAGCGACAAGAGTGAGCAATAATTAAGGTAGGCATTAATTGTGCCAATTAGTATACGGTATTTGTAACAGTTCAATACCTAAATGATTGAAATCGGTGTTGAATTGACTTTGCTGCAAGACTTTGTGAAACATGACTGTTGTATTTTCCGCCGCTGACCTGACCTAGTTAGTTACCTTTCAATACATATATAGACCCGAAAGGGAAAACAATCGGGTCCTGTTTTTCTTGTTTTTTCGAGAGGTTTGGGATACAAATATATAGTTTTAGGTTAGTTTTGCATACTTCGATTCATAAATTGGGGGGGGGGGGGGGGGGGGGGTTGAGTCTTGGCATGCCTCGGGCACATTTCGGCGTCAGGACCCTTTTGGCGGATGATAAAGTTGATGTTTTAGACTGGCCGGCCAATAGTCCTGAGCTAAATCCTATTGAACACATAATGAGACGAGGTAGAACACCGTATTCGAACAAACTATGCAACCAACATATATAGTTTATGATCTTAAAGCAACCTTACAGGTTAAATGAAACAATTTACTGGCGCCGTATGTACAGCAGTAAGTCAACAGCCTGCGACGGCGGATCACGGCATGTATTCGGCAACACGATGGACACATGACATACTGAATCATTCCCTGAAACTTATAACACATTTTGTTTACAAAACAAATCCCATACAATTGAATTGAGCGCATTCCCACTAGTAATAGCAATTACAGTTGTTATTTCGGAAATCGAACCCACGCCGAAGCGCTCTGTTTGGTGTGATGATAGGCACATAACAGCGGCTTCAAAGTTTCATAGAATGTCAAGAATAACTTGTTCTCCTTTACTTCATTTAGACATAATTATTATTTCAGTTATATACACAGATCTACAGATAACGGTGCGTACCCAAATACTAAAATCATCATTTCTCCACCAAACCCTAAATTGTGCTAACTCTTTAGAATCGTCTCAAGCAGATTATTCTAACGAATAGTAACAGTATAGGGTTTAGTGTAGAAATAAAGGACCTAGTCTTGAACATGTTAACATTTACGCATCTTATCTGGACTCTGTAATATACACCCCTTTATATAAATAGTAATGTAGAGTGGGTAGTTTCTTTTTTGACCCAGTATATATTAGTGGTACACAATTCTGGCAGTGTTCGTATACCCTTTACCTCGTGTATATTATGTTAGAAATGCATGTATTATATCAAGAATATTCCGTAGATGAATTCGTATTCCAATGGGACATGTACGAAGACACCCTTGTCTTTGTCAAAGCTGTAGAATTAGATCTAGAACATAGCAGGGGATCTACAGGACCCGTCTGATCTGGATCTACTCTGTGAGTATAATTGTCTTTATAAGGTTAAGGATTGAGACGATGTATTGTTGGCGAGTTCCATTCAATACGTATAAAAAAGGTGAATACAGTATAACCTGTGTTAAGTGGCCATTGATTTATTGAACATACGAGTCTAAAATAAGTTGGTGGTACTTTCTGCAGGGCAAAGGTGATGCAGAAAACCACTATAGGAGCTTTCTGCATTACTTTTAACCTGCATTAAGCTATCACCTACCTTAAATACCCATAATACAGCATCTGTTTGATGACCACTTAAGACAGGTTCAACTTTCATAGACAATATTTTCCTATATCTGAATACAACGATGTTTGTTAAAACCATTCTCTTATTACTTGACGTCTCATCTTAATCCAATTTATTTGTAAAGGTTGTCAAAGATTCCACTGATGCAGTTTTAAGGATAATCATATACGTCTCGACAAACGGAAACTACAAAGACAGAAAGACAGACAGGCACAGACAGACAGACAGGACAGGATAGGAAGGGCGCGACAGAACACGACAGGGCCCAGAATGACATGACATGCAGGCAGACTACTTCTTCTTCTTCTTCTAAATACAAATACGAAATATGTTATATTTTGTGCAATCGAATCAGAATTTATAAACAAACGCATACAATAATAATGCAAATTTATTTTCAATAACCAACTTGATGTTCGGTTTTCATTGATTGTTTCCGTTTCAGTTCAGTTCAGTATCTTTATTTCCTCTCAGTGGAGATTACATACAAACAGAACAGTATAAAAGAATATAGAAGTAAAGCGTTCAAGTAATGTACAATAATACAAACATACATGTATATATATACAAGTTAGAGCCTGAGTAAGCCGAACTATGACTGAAGATTAATGCCACATAGACTGATACTTGCTTTTAGCACTGGTCGGCGCAGGGGTTTTATTGGCTGTTGCCACAACGTACACAACAGACGACAAGATAATATATGTATATTCATATGCACCAAACACAGACTCGCCTGCAGCCATCGGTATGTTTTGGAAATAGAGTTGTTTAGAAGTGTGTAAAACCATAGAAAGATAAGTTATTCTGTAAATGCAAACACGTACATCGTCAACTACAGTCACTAAACCTTGTACCCTCATTTATAGATCCATATTTATATCATATTACCCCTTTCTCGAAACGAAATAGAGCGGGAAAACAATATATCTGTGGACACTTATCTCGTTTTTAAGAACGGGTACAGACGCTTTCACGTGGACACTATTCCAGGCCGTAATTGGCACCATCGCATAACCATTTTATAACCAAAGAATCACCGACGGCCTTCACACTTGGTCTGAATGAGCATTCGTTTTAACGGTTTAGGTAGCTGTATGAGCTGGCCTAAATACAAAATGGTGAATTACGATCCTATATGCATTCACCTTTTCTGCCATTGATGCGATTTGCCGGATGGTTAATCAGCTGGTGTAACATTAGCTCTTTTGGAGTTAAGAAATATTGTGCTATATCCCTGATTTGTTTATCTTAACTTACTGATACGTACATGTACATTTGGTAAGGTATAAAACAGATTGAATCATAATGTTACGTAGACTTGGCATCTCATCTAGATCCAACCTGTCATGTTTCACTTAGTGCGATACAGTTTAGAAATTTTTCATTTACTCTAGGAATAATTATGTAAGAAAAAGTGACGTCATAAACTTTAATTAGAATAATTGATATAATAGCACATGGACACATGATCATGGCAGAAACTGTAGAAACATATCTATATTATATCATAAGCAAACGGAGCAGAACCTGATCAGACGGCTTCTATATGGGCCGTCTGATCTGGGTCTTCTTTGTTTGCAAAGGTGTAGAAAGGCGTATTTATGGAAGCAGTACAGTTAGAATTCCAATATTCAATGCCACAATACTAAGGGGGATAAATAATATAGAACGTAGCTTTTTCTAGTCATGATTATCTATCTTCATTTATGAAGCGCCACCACCGACACATAATTGCATACTTATTTACAGTAGAATCCATCTTAAGCGACTAAATAGAGTCCCAATTATGGGTCTGTAAGACAGGTGGCAACTCAGCGCAACTATGTAAGGCAGGTGGTAGCTTAATGCAGGTCAAAAGTAATACAGAAAGCTCTTATAGGAGATCTCTGCATTAGTTTGCCCTACATTAAGCAACAATCTACTTTTTCACACTCCTAAGTTAAATAAATGAATGGTCGTTTAGGACAGGCTCTACTGTATGTTTAAACGTATTTGTCGTTAAATGTTGACATAAATTGAATTACAAATTTGAATATATACTAATCTCATATATTACAGGTTTAACAAAAGAACCAGAGAAAGTATGCTACTATTAACTAAAGACATGACTAACCTTTTCGGTGCCAACTTTCTAATTGTCGTCTGCAATCTAAGTTAACAAATTCGGTAAAATAAGGAAATGAGATAAATAAATGCAAATTTCAAAGGAATACAGCACATATATAGAAATAGAGATTGAGACAAAAAGTGAAGTCCCTGATCAGACGCCGCCTTGAAAGGACACTATTTGTCGTGGTGCATTTATGCGGCATTTGCGGCGAATGGGTAAATGGGACTAACCACTTACCCCGTAGAGACGCATTTAGACGTCAATACAAACAGTGTAGGAGCTGTCTCATCAGGATCTGCACTATTTACAAGTTGATTGTGCAACCAGTGCACTCCACAGCAGCGAAATACTTGTACACAAAGAAGATATAATTATGTAATTATACAACAGGGCATGGGTGAAGAAGGAGAAATGTATTTAAACATTCAGCAAGAGTGTATGTTAAGCAGACATGTGTTTTTGCATGCTAGGGTATAGATCTCAGGACTATACATGTACAATGTATTTTAATATAAAAAACAGGCGTAGTTTGTCAAAACAAACAGTGTAGATCATGTGTCTATTGTAGGAGACGTCTGGTCCTGACCGGTTCTGTTTGTTTACGGAATTCTACAGATCTGATTCTATAGACCGACAGGTCCTGAGTCCATATACCGTTATATTATAATAATTCAGCTTATCAGTGACATTGCTTGCTGCCAGATAGCCGTTTCGTTTGACCGCCGTGTTCTGACAATGCTTCTACCCGGTAATCTTTTCATTCGGAGTACTTGTTGGGTCATTGCTACTGCCAGATTTCCTTTTCATTTAGTCACCGTGTTGACCTTACAACTGACAAATGAATCTTCCATCGCTGGCATGTTCTGGCATTGCTACTATCCGGTAACAACTTTCATTTGGCCACCGTGTTCTGACATTGCTGCCGCACTGTTTATACAATTGTTTATATTACATTTTGTACTTTCCTACATTGGAGGAAATAAATCTATTCACCGCTATGTCCTGACACAGCTGTCACAGGATAACCCTTTCATTCGGCAAAACTAAATATGGTTACAGTCCAATAAATATGATGAGTTTATGATTAGCACTTATAAGCATATTTGAATTAATGTACTACCCCACTGATGAAATTCACAAACATAACATGATAACAAAAAATAGAAAATAACAAACAAGACAACAAATCGAAACAAGTTGATCGAAACGAGATAAATATAATAAACAACAAGATGTGTTTGTGAAACACTATGCCCTCTCATATATTTGACCTCTGACCTTGAAGGATGACATTGACCTTGACATGTCACCCCTCAAAATATGCGGCTTTATGAGATACATATGCAGGTCAAATATCAAAGTCTCTATCTTTACTGGCTCAAAAGTTAATACCAATGTTAAGGTTGCGTTAAAGTTACAGACAAAGAAACAGACAATTTGACCTTTGACCCTGCAGGATGACATTGACCTTGGCATGTCACCCATCAGAATATGCAGCCTCATGAGATACACAAGCATGCCAAATATCAAGTCTCTATCTCTACTGGTCCAAAACTTATGGCCAATGTTAAAGTCGGTGATTTGACCCATATATTTGACCTCTGACTTTGGAGGATGACCTTGACCTTGACATGTCTCTCCTCAAAATGTGCGGCTTTATGAAATACATATGCATGCCAAATATCAAGTCTCTATCTGTACTGGCTCAAAAGTTATGACCAATGTTAAAGTTGCTGACAAACAAACAGAGAAACAGACAGGGCAAAAACAATATGTCCCCTGACTATCGTCAATGGGGACATAAAAAACAAGATAAAAAATCGAAACAACATGACAGGTTTAACGAAACGAATTAAATATAGCACATAGAAAATAACAAACAGGAAACAAAAATGACAAATTTGCGAATTAACCAACCACCTGCTTTTAACACTCCAACGTTATATAAATGAAATACCGCTTAGGACAGAAAAGCAAGTGACTGGTACTTGTTTAGGAATCCTATGGTCATGATGTACACTGTTTGATGTCGTCTCGGTTTAGGTTTTTGTTGGCGTTATAAATCCCATTTTAACACATCAATATACAAACTGGCTACATGCAAACAAATACAGCAAGCATGCACGAAAGTGTGGACACGAGAAACTCGAAAGCGTACCAATTCGTTCCTGCTCCATTTTTGAAATCTGGAAAAAAAAAGGTTTTCATTATAACAAGACATAGAAAATCTATTTCATACGAAAAATAAATTAAGTGTATACAAAACTGTTACAATGTCGATTGAAACATATCAAAAAGACATACAAGGTGAACTCCTAAATCTTGAACTTTAAGGGACCTTGCAAATTAATTCGAGATAACAGATGTTCGAGTCATTCGATTCGTAGTCTGGACAAATATCTTAAGTCTACAGCATAATGCAGATCTAAACAAACGCCGAATGCTCCTGCAGAAGCTTTCAGCATTACTTTCAATCTGCAATAAACTGTCACATGTATTTTGTTATTGTTTGATGTGCGTAGTAAGTACATTATTTTTTTTAGAATAAGTCTGTATCGCAAAAAGACCGAAATATAACTTCGACTTATCCTAATACATGTACATTGTATTGAATTTATCTGATTTCGAGATATAAAAGTTCAACTGTACAGTGTGATACCGTTAACCAGATTGTTATATTCACCTCTGTCTGGATACATTTTATTAGAGTACTCAGAAACATGTAATGTTTAAGAAAATATCGACTAGGGGGAAATGTTAAGGAATGCACGTGATAAAAGATAAATAGATATGCAGCTGAACTTCAATATCTCGAATAACTCGAACCTCATATAGCTCGAAGTAAAAGTTCGGTTCTTGCAAACTTTACAAATTGAAAGCAAACTTGTTCTAACGTGTATCAATATGCATATTTAGAAACACATGTGGCAGTTCAATGCAGATCGAAAATAATGCTGAAAGCTCCTATACGAGCATTACTTTAGACCTAAATTAAGCTGTAAACTTGAGAAAATGTTCAGGCAAGAAATCGGATAACTCGAACATCTGTTATCTCGAAGTAATTTGTATGGTCACTTGAAGTTCGAGATATCGAAACACATCTGAGCTTCATTGCACTGACCTCACTGCAGATGATTAATCATAGACGTATGTCTGATCTAGGTCTACACTGTTTGCAATGAGAGACCCACTTTTATCTCTTATCTGTACTTACGTATAGTGATAAACGCTGACTGTTGCGTTGTTGTATTTGCAGCACGTGTCGTGGTTGTTGGTGCTTGAGTTGTATTCTGAGTTGTGGTTGTTGTATTTCCAGAATTTGTTACGTTTGATGTCGTAGTTGTGGCATTCGAAGGATTAGAGACTGTAGTTGTTGTAGTTGGAGCGACAGTGGTTGTATTTGTAAAAGGAGCCGGTGTAGTTGTTGTAGTTGGAGCGACAGTTGTTGTACTGTTAGAATGGGACGATGTAGTTGTTGCAGATGGAGGGGCAGTTGTTGTAGTTGCAGCGACAGTTGTTGTACTTGTATAGTGGACCGTTGTAGTTGTACTTCGAGCGACAGTTGTTGTACTTGTAGAATTGGCAGCTGTAGTTGTTGTAGTTGGAGTGACAGGTGTTGTACTTGTAGAGTTGACCGCTGTAGTTGTTGTAGTCGGAGCGACAGTTGTTGTACCTGTAGAACGGGCCGCTGTAGTTGTTGTAAATGGAGCGACAGTTGTTGTACCTGTAGAACGGGCCGCTGTAGTTGTTATAGTTGCAGCGACAGTTGTTGTACTTGTATAGTGGGCCGCTGTAGTTGTTGTAGTTGGAGCGACTGTTGTTGTACCTGTAGAACGGGCCGCTGTAGTTGTTGTAGTTGGAGCGACAGTTGTTGTACCTGTAGAACGGGCCGCTGTAGTTGTTGTAGTTGGAGCGACAGTTGTTGTACCTGTAGAACGGGCCGCTGTAGTTGTTGTAGTTGGAGCGACAGTTGTTGTACCTGTAGAACGGGCCGCTGTAGTTGTAGTTAGAGCGACAGTTGTTGTACCTGTAGAACGGGCCGCTGTAGTTGTTGTAGTTGGAGCGACAGTTGTTGTACCTGTAGAACGGGCCGCTGTAGTTGTTGTAGTTGGAGCGACAGTTGTTGTAGCTGTAGAACGGGCCGCTGTAGTTGTTGTAGTTGGAGCGACAGTTGTTGTACCTGTAGAACGGGCCGCTGTAGTTGTTGTAGTTGGAGCGACAGTTGTTGTGCCTGTAGAACGGGCCGCTGTAGTTGTTGTAGTTGGAGCGACAGTTGTTGTACCTGTAGAACGGGCCGCTGTAGTTGTTGTAGTTGGAGCGACAGTTGTTGTACCTGTAGAACGGGCCGCTGTAGTTGTTGTAGTTGGAGCGACAGTTGTTGTACCTGTAGAACGGGCCGCTGTAGTTGTTGTAGTTGGAGCGACAGTTGTTGTACCTGTAGAACGGGCCGTTGTAGTTGTTGCAGTTGTAGCGACAGTTGTTGTGCCTGTAGAACGGGCCGCTATAGTTGTTGCAGTTGGAGCGACAGTTGTTGTGCCTGTAGAACGGGCCGCTGTAGTTGTTATAGTTGGAGCGACAGTCGTTGTACCTGTAGAACGGGCCGCTGTAGTTGTTGTAGTTGGAGCGACAGTTGTTGTGCCTGTAGAACGGGCCGTTGTAGTTGTTGTAGTTGGAGCGACAGTTGTTGTGCCTGTAGAACGGGCCGCTGTAGTTGTTGTAGTTGGAGCGACAGTTGTTGTACCTGTAGAACGGGCCGCTGTAGTTGTTGTAGTTGGAGCGACAGTTGTTGTACCTGTAGAACGGGCCGCTGTAGTTGTTGTAGTTGGAGCGACAGTTGTTGTACCTGTAGAACGGGCCGCTGTAGTTGTTGTAGTTGGAGCGACAGTTGTTGTGCCTGTAGAACGGGCCGTTGTAGTTGTTGTAGTTGGAGCGACAGTTGTTGTGCCTGTAGAACGGGCCGCTGTAGTTGTTGTAGTTGGAGCGACAGTTGTTGTACCTGTAGAACGGGCCGCTGTAGTTGTTGTAGTCGGAGCGACAGTTGTTGTACCTGTAGAACGGGCCGCTGTAGTTGTTGTAGTTGGAGCGACAGTTGTTGTACCTGTAGAACGGGCCGCTGTAGTTGTTGTAGTTCGAGCGACAGTTGTTGTACCTGTAGAACGGGCCGCTGTAGTTGTTGTAGTTGGAGCGACAGTTGTTGTACCTGTAGAACGGGCCGCTGTAGTTGTTGTAGTTGGAACGACAGTTGTTGTGCCTGTAGAACGGGCCGCTGTAGTTGTTGTAGTTGGAGCGACAGTTGTTGTGCCTGTAGAACGGGCCGCTGTAGTTGTTGTAGTTGGAGCGACAGTTGTTGTACCTGTAGAACGGGCCGCTGTAGTTGTTGTAGTTGGAGCGACAGTTGTTGTACCTGTAGAACGGGCCGCTGTAGTTGTTGTAGTTGGAGCGACAGTTGTTGTACCTGTAGAACGGGCCGCTGTAGTTGTTGTAGTTGGAGCGACAGTTGTTGTACCTGTAGAACGGGACGCTGTAGTTGTTGTAGTTGGAGCGACAGTTGTTGTACCTGTAGAACGGGCCGCTGTAGTTGTTGTAGTTGGAGCGACAGTTGTTGTACCTGTAGAACGGGCCGCTATAGTTGTTGTAGTTGGAGCGACAGTTGTTGTACCTGTAGAATGGGCCGCTGTAGTTGTTGTAGTTGGAGCGACAGTTGTTGTGCCTGTAGAACGGGCCGCTGTAGTTGTTGTAGTTGGAGCGACAGTTGTTGTACCTGTAGAACGGGCCGCTGTAGTTGTTGTAGTTGGAGCGACAGTTGTTGTACCTGTAGAACGGGCCGCTGTAGTTGTTGTAGTTGGAGCGATAGTTGTATTTGTAGAATAAGTCGATGTAGTTGTTATAGTTGGAGCTACAGTTGGTGTATCTGTAGGATAAGCCACTGTCGTTGTCATAGTAGGGGCCATACTAGTTGAATTTATAGAATTAGTCGTTGTTGTAGTGGTTGTTGATGTGACGGTATTCGTATTTCCAGAATTAGCGAAACTTAAGGTCGTAGTTGGGATGACAGTTGTTGTATTTCCAGGATTAGCCACAGAAGTTGTCCTAGTTTGAGCGACGAATGTTGTGTTTGCAGAATTAACGACATTTGTTATCGTGGTTGGAGTGTCAGTTGTTGTACTTTGTGAATATACTGTACCTGTTGCCGTAGTTGTAGCAGCAGTCGATGTGTATGCAGAATTTATCGCCGTTGTGTTTTGATAACCAACAGAAGTTCCTACAATTGTCGTTTGAGACGCGGTTGTTATATTAGGAGAATTTGCTGTCAGTGTTGTTGTATATGGAGTGACAGTCGTTCTGCTGGTAGATGTTGCTGCACTTGATGAAGAATATACCTGACCTGTGCTTCCAGTATTAGAGAAAGACACGTTAGACGCGGTGTTTCCGGCAGTGTATCCTTGCTGCGTGTTTCTTGGACTGACTGATGTGGTAAAAATATTTGGGCTGCTTGTAATACTGCCGGTATTAGTAGTCATTTGCGAGTTTGTTGCATTTGAGTTAACAGAATTAACTGCAGATGTGGTCGGAGTGACATTCGTCTTGCTTGCAGACGTTGTTGCACTCGTCGAAGATCCGCTTTGTAGATTAAACAGACCAGTACTTCCGGTATTACTGAAAGGGGTATTTGAAACAGTGTTTCCTTGCTGTGTGTTTGTAGGATAGACTGATGTTGTTAGGCCAATTGGGGTGCTTGTAGAACTGCCTGTATTAAGAGTAGTACTGGGCAGTGGTGATTGACTATAGACGGTCTGTCCTCTCGTGTTTACAGTACTTGGCCCTTGCGATTGTGTTGTTGACTGACGAAAGTCCGTTGTCGTACCTATAGACGATGGTGAGGTATTTGAGGTAACAGAATTAACTGCAGATGTGGTCGGAGTGACATTCGTGTTGATTGCAGACGCTGTTGCACTCGTTGAAGATCCGCTTTGTAGATTAAACAGACCAGTACTTCCGGTATTACTGGAAGGGACATTTGAAGCAGTGTTTCCTTGCTGTATGTTTGTAGGATAGACTGATGTTGTTAGGCCATTTGGGGTGCTTGTAAAACTGCCTGTGTTAAGAGTAGTACTGGACAGTGGTGTTTGACTATAGACGGCCTGTCCTCTCGTGTTTACAGCACTTGGCCCTGGAGATTGTGTTCTTGACTGAAGAAAGCCGCTTGTCGTACCTATCGACGATGGTGAGGTATTTGATTTAACAGAATTAATTGCAGATGTTGTCGGAGTGACATTCGTCTTGCTTGCAGACGTTGTTGCACTCGTTGAAGATCCGCTTTGTAGATTAAACAGACCAGTAATTCCGGTATTACTGGAAGGGACATTTGAAGCAGTATTTCCTTGCTGTGTGTTTGTAGGATAGACTGGTGTTGTTAGGCCAATTGGGGTGCTTGTAGAACTGCCTGTATTAAGAGTAGTACTGGGCAGTGGTGATTGACTATAGACGGTCTGTCCTCTCGTGTTTACAGTACTTGGCCCTTGCGATTGTGTTGTTGACTGACGAAAGTCCGTTGTCGTACCTATAGACGATGGTGAGGTATTTGAGGTAACAGAATTAACTGCAGATGTGGTCGGAGTGACATTCGTGTTGATTGCAGACGCTGTTGCACTCGTTGAAGATCCGCTTTGTAGATTAAACAGACCAGTACTTCCGGTATTACTGGAAGGGACATTTGAAGCAGTGTTTCCTTGCTGTATGTTTGTAGGATAGACTGATGTTGTTAGGCCATTTGGGGTGCTTGTAAAACTGCCTGTGTTAAGAGTAGTACTGGACAGTGGTGTTTGACTATAGACGGCCTGTCCTCTCGTGTTTACAGCACTTGGCCCTGGAGATTGTGTTCTTGACTGAAGAAAGCCGCTTGTCGTACCTATCGACGATGGTGAGGTATTTGAGTTAACAGAATTAACTGCAGATGTTGTCGGAGTGACATTCGTCTTGCGTGCAGACGTTGTTGCACTCGTTGAAGATCCGCTTTGTAGATTAAACATACCAGTAATTCCGGTATTACTGGAAGGGACATTTGAAGCAGTATTTCCTTGCTGTGTGTTTGTAGGATAGACTGATGTTGTTAGGTCAATTGGGGTGCTTGTAAAACTGCCTGTATTAAGAATAGTACTGGACAGTGGTGTTTGACTATAGACGGTCTGTCCTCTCGTATTTACAGTATTTGGCCCTTGAGATTGTGTTGATGACTGAAGAAAGCCTGTTGTCGTACCTATCGACGATGGTGAGGTATTTGAGTTAACAGAATTAACTGCAGATGTTGTCGGAGTGACATTCGTCTTGCTTGTAGACGTTGTTGGACTCGTTGAAGATCCGCTTTTTAGATTAAACAGACCAGTAATTCCGGTATTACTGGAAGGGACATTTGAAGCAGTATTTCCTTGCTGTGTGTTTGTAGGATAGACTGATGTTGTTAGGCCAATTGGGGTGCTTGTAAAACTGCGTGTATTAAGAATAGTACTGGACAGTGGTGTTTGACTATAGACGGTCTGTCCTCTCGTATTTACAGTATTTGGCCCTTGAGATTGTGTTGATGACTGAAGAAAGCCTGTTGTCGTACCTATCGACGATGGTGAGGTATTCGAGTTAACAGAATTAACTGCAGATGTTGTCGGAGTGACATTCGTCTTGCTTGCAGACGTTGTCGGACTCGTTGAAGATCCGCTTTGTAGATTAAACAGACCAGTAATTCCGGTATTACTGGTAGGGACATTTGAAGCAGTATTTCCTTGCTGTGTATTTGTAGGATAGACTGATGTTGTTAGGCCAATAGGAGTGCTTGTAAAACTGCCTGTATTAAGAATAGTACTGGACAGTGGTGTTTGACTATAGACGGTCTGTCCTCTCGTATTTACAGTATTTGGCCCTTGAGATTGTGTTGATGACTGAAGAAAGCCTGTTGTCGTACCTATCGACGATGGTGAGGTATTTGAGTTAACAGAATTAAATGCAGATATTGTCGGAGTGACATTCGTGTTAGTTGCAGACGCTGTTGCACTCGTTGAAGATCCACTTTGCAGATTAAACAGACCACTACTTACGGTATTACTGGTAGGGACATTTGAAGCAGTGTTTCCTTGTTGTGTGTTTGACTGCAGAAAACCGGTTGTCGTACCTATAGTAGATGATGAGGTTCCATTACTGTTTACTAAAGGTGTGAAATATTGTGTTGTAGCATTGTATTGTTGTGGAGTTGAAACTGAAGCCGAACCGGATGTTGAGTTAGGAGGCACTTGAGTGGATGTCCAAACTGTAGTCATTTGCGAGTTGGTTGCATTTGTGTTAACAAAATTAACTGCAGATGTGGTCGGAGTGACATTCGTGTTGATTGCAGACGCTGTTGCACTCGTTGAAGATCCGCTTTGTAGATTAAACAGTCCAGAACTTCCGGTATTACTGGAAGGGACATTTGAAGCAGTGTTTCCTTGCTGTGTGTTTGTAGGATAGACTGGTGTTGTTAGGCCATTTGGGGTGCTTGTAAAACTGCCTGTGTTAAGAGTAGTACTGGGCAGTGGTGTTTGACTATAGACGGTCTGTCCTCTCGTGTTTACAGCACTTGGCCCTTGAGATTGTGTTCTTGACTGGCGAAAGCCTGTTGTCGTACCTATCGACGATGGTGAGGTATTTGAGTTAACAGAATTAATTGCAGATGTTGTCGGAGTGACATTCGTCTTGCTTGCAGACGTTGTTGCACTCGTTGAAGATCCGCTTTGTAGATTAAACAGACCAGTAATTCCGGTATTACTGGAAGGGACATTTGAAGCAGTATTTCCTTGCTGTGTGTTTGTAGGATAGACTGATGTTGTTAGGCCAATTGGGGTGCTTGTAAAACTGCCTGTATTAAGAATAGTACTGGACAGTGGTGTTTGACTATAGACGGTCTGTCCTCTCGTATTTACAGTATTTGTACTCGTTGAAGATCCGCTTTGTAGATTAGACAGACCAGTACTTCCGGTATTACTGGAAGGGACATTTGAAGCAGTGTTTCCTTGCTGTGTGTTTGTACTGGTCTGTGTTGTTGTGCTATACGCGGTCTGCCCTCCTGTGTTTACGGTACTTGGCCCTTGGGATTGTGTTGTTGGTTGACGAAAACCGGTTGTCTTACCTATAGTCGATGATGATGTTCCATTACTGTTCACTAAAGGTGTGAAATAGTGTGTGGTACCATTGTATTGTTGTGGATTTGTTACTGAACCCGAAACGGGTGTCGAGTTTGGAACATCGGTTGTAGAGGCTTTTGTTGGCACTGACCAGTGTATTATGTTTGGGATAACAGTTTGTGAAGAGCAACCGCCTGAAAAGAAAGAAACGAAATGCGACTACTTAATTAATAAACATACATGTCTTTATAACCAGGTGGTTGCTTAATGCAAGTCAAAAGTAATGCAAAAAGCTTCTGCATTAGTTTGTTCCTGCATTAAGCTACCACCTACATCTAGCACCCAGAATGATACGTCTTTTAGGTGGTCGCATTAGAGGGGTTTTACTGTACTAAACGCGTTTATTGTGTAAACAGCACCTCTTGCTAGACTCCACCCCTTATGCATACATGTATATATAAGTCAATAATTATATTAATTCTTTACATGTTCAATATTCATTTAAAGAAATAAAACATCTTGAGTATTAAAAAACACACCAAGAAACGATATTACAGTGGACCCTTGATATTTCGAAATCGGAAAATTCGTACTTCGTTTTAACTCGATGTAAAAGTTCGATCCCTTCCAAAATCTGTAATATATAATAGCTACAAATAAAGGTTCGTACCCAAATACTTAAGTCGCCATGTCTCAACCAAACCCTAAAGAGTGGTCACAGTATAAGATTTGATGGAAAATTAAAGAGCCATTCTTGAAAATGTTTGTAAAGATTCACCACTGTACATATCCATCCGCTCAACAGTTTGATAAAGATCTCTCAAATCCTACAGGAGTTTTCTTCATTACTTGCGATCTGCATCAAGCTGTCAACCCGAGACAGTTTCAAGGTTAGGAAACGGAGAACTCGAATTTACTGTTATCTAGAAGTAATTTGTATAGCCCAGTGAAGTTCGATATATCGAAAAACAAATAATTAGCCGAAAGTATAATGGAACAATGAGCAAGGCAATTTTGGCCTATCAGAAACTGTAGAATTATAAATGAATTATTCCATATGCAGGCAGAGCAGACCTAGATTTTAAAAGTCCTGCAGGAGCTGGCTGTTCCGGGTCAATTGTGTTGGAGACTTCTCTGTCAGATGAAGGATAACATATATAAATGATATAATTTGCATTTTAAACCTTTTCGGTGCCAAATTTCTAATTGTTGCCTGCAAATCCAATTTTGTTAAACCAATGGACAAAGTGAGACAATAAGATAAATAAATGCAAACTTCAAAGTAATTAAAGCAAAAAAATAGAAATAGAGTATGAGGCAAAAAGTGAAGTCCCTGATCAAGGCGGCGTCTGATCTGGGACTGCACTATTTGTCGTGGTGCATTTTTGCGACATTGGCGGTGAAAGAGTGAAATTATTTGTCATGTGTCTCGGCAATATATACATGTATTTCTTGCTCTTATCTCACGTAGATGTGCATATTGTATATAAAAATGGGAAATATGCAAACAGAATCGGTCTTTGGAGACAGATGGTAGCTTAATGCCAGGTGAAAGTCATGCAGACAGCTCCCCTAGAAGCTTTATGCATGACTTTTACCCTGCATTAAGCAGCCATCTGCCTAAAAGTATCTAAACTCTTCTCTAATAGAATTCCGGTTCATTCCGGTTTTTACTGTATGTTATGGCTGCAACAGAATAACTGACAGACTGCCTACTATTGTGTTAACACTTTTCCTGTTGCATATTCATGTAAGAAATAATGACATAATGAATAATAATCACACGGATTAGTATACATATGTTCATTGTTTGGTATTGGTGTTAGTGGAAACTGTTTAGTCGGATCACTTTCCCTGTTCTATATTTAGTCCAAATTACAATACCTACTGAATATTCATGGAGAAAATAGCTACAATGAAATATGGAAGGTGTAACAGTGAAGCCATTTTAAAAACTAAAGAAACAGATATTTCAAATTCCACTAGCAACCAGGGCAGACACTGATCAGACGGCTCCTATTGGATCCGTCTAATCTGAGTTTTACTCTGTATGCAAATGCATGAAAACACGTTTTTATGAAGGAAAGGGTTAAATGCCATCAGCAAATATAGCAAACATAGATCTGATGGCTCCTATAGAAACCGTCTGATCCGTGTCTACTCTGTTTGCAAACATGTAAAAAGGCATTGACATGAAGGAAATGGTTAAAGACAGACATCCGTATTCGATAACTTACATTGACAATACATATCTATTACATGCAAGCATTACTAGTACCACAATAAAATGTATTATCATAATTCATTTTATTATTTTATATATTTACCTAAATATACATATCGATTATTGACTGCTTAATTTTTGTCTAAGCCATAAATTCATACGAAGGTAGTAATCATGCAGGAAACGAGGTAGTTCTCGCTAGATTTTGCTGCCCTCGAATGTTTGACCAAGACAAAAAATAGAGTCAGATATTGATATATAGATAAATATATCTTATATTTTATAATCAAATTTAAAGTCGAAAGAATTTATTGAGATTTTTCCAACATCACACTCCATTGTCTGCCTTTAAAACATATTGATGCAGGATAAAAGTCATCTGAGTGCTTTCATTAAGCTCCTTGCAGCAAACAGGGCTCCTATAATGTTTGCCTCTGTCCTGTTGTGCACAGATGGGCCAGTCATATTTTACAAATGAATGGCCTGTGCAACAAATACAAGCGGATAACCTGGACTGCGAACAGTGTAGACCTGACAGGGTTTCGTATCTTAGAAATTGCATATGGTTGTGCAACATTTTGCTTAATTTTGATTTCATTCTCAAGCATTTGGCACGTCAAAGTGTTTGATTTTAAACCTTTCCCTGTTCTTTGTATATTACAAATGTCAATACCTACTAAGTATTCACGGACAAAATAGTAATAATGAAATATGTAAGATGGAATATTTTATCCAGTTTAGAAAGAAAAGAACATATCTTTCAAATTTCATTAGTAAACACTGCAGACCCTGATCAAACGGCTCCTGAAGGAGCCGTCTGATCTGGGTCTATTCTGTTTGCAAACGCGTGAAATGGTTAACTCAAAATCTGAACAGAACGGTATTTGAACATAAGCTCATTACACTCTTCTGCATTTGCAGGGTTTTATCAGTCGACGTCGACATCAATGAAGATGAGCTGTGGCCCGGCCTCTGGTTAAGGTACGGTATGCACTAATTTCAGTATCTATCAGTCATTATCACATATAGCTTGTCAATTACATTACATGTGTTGAACTTGTAGTCAACCTATAGCAAACCTCGCCAATCCGAAAGTTTAAAGAAGAAGAATTGAGGACAATCTAGGTAGCTGACTGCTTAACCGATTCCCTCTTATCATAATGACGCCTATTGACGTCTCTGTAAAAGTCACTTTTTGAAACCATTGCGATTACCCCTATAGTTTCAAAACTTTTATTTTTGTCTAATGAATGCTCCCTTTCAGTAGACTTATTCCAAGAGATTGTGTCAAAAAATAACATATGGGGGAATGGATTATTGCATGTTAGTCATGCAGAAAACTCATTCGGGAGTTTTATCCTGCATTAAGCTGCCATTTGTATTGATGAGCGATGGAAGATGCTTATTTCAGTGTATGGATTAGCCAAAATCCACCGTAAAACTGAAAACTTACCGAAATATACCAGAAACGCAAGTATGGTCAATAAATACCATTTTGCGAAATAAGTCCTTGCCATCTGTAGCAGGGGAAACCAATGCACTGTTCCTGAAATAAAGAAATTACTAATAGTAAATCATTCCTGCATATTGACGCCTTTTGACGCTTCTGAAAAGGTCAATCTGTAAATAATTTGAGCAAATGCTCTATTTGTCACAATGGTTTCAAAACTACATACATGTAACTCTAAAATTGGCCTTTTTCTCTAGTAAATTAATGTCCCTTTTCGATAGATTTATTCAAAGTGTTTGGGTCTAAAAATAGCCTATATGGGAATGGATTAACCCATGTCGTCTGCTAGACACATTTTCGTCTCTTTCAAAAATTATGAAAGTACATGTAGGAGATTCTTCGAAAGCAACAGCTGCAATAGGAAAAGAGAAATTTGCAGACTCGGGGTTGGCACTTGTTCTATTTCTTTATAGACAAGAATAAACCGAGTGACATACTATTTGGATCCTGATGATACACTGACTTACTCGGTGCAGTTTGGATCCCGATGATACACTGAGTTACTTGGCGTCTCACCTGGATCCAAACTGCTTTCAAATGATATCACAGACCCGTCACCATGGTACTAAAGGGGTTGATAACCGAAGTAAGCCTATACATGTTTTACTTAACTCGCATAAAGATGTATTTTGAATGAGTCTAATTTTATTTGAGTAGTGTTTGAGGGGTGATATGTCTTTTTGGAAAATAATATGTGAACCAAATATAACAGACCCTATAGAACAGACCCAATAGAACAGAACCAACTAGAACTATCCCTAAAGGTGATGAATACCCCCACACGGCAGCCTTGATTGCAAATCCAAGTTTTGAACATGTAACAGGACCAAATAACAAAAATACCCAAAGTTCAAATAGAGAAAATTCTGTTATTTATGCCAAGTATCAAGTGAATCAGGTTGAAATTGAAGGAGGAGTTCAAAGTACAAGATTTTGCCTGCAATTTTCAAGGCCAAAGGTCAAGGTCAAGGTCAAAGAGACCTGAAATTTGTGCCGTGCACATCTACTACTTCTGAGTAACATTTATGCCAAGTATCAAGTGAATCAGGTTGAAAGTGAAGGAGGAGTTCGCTGTACAAGATTTTGCCTGCCATTTTAAGACCAATTTCAAGGTCAAAGGTCAAGGTCACAGAGATTTTAAATTTGTGTCTTGCACATCTACTACTCCTGAGTAACATTTATGCCAAGTATCAAGTGAATCAGGTTGAAAGTGAAGGAGGAGTTCAAAGTACAAGATTTTGCCTGCCAATTTCAAGACCAATTTCAAGACCAACGGTCAAGGTCAAGGTCACAGAGACCTGAAATTTGTGTCTTGCACATATACTACTCCTGAGTAACATTTATGCTAAGTATCAAGTGAATCAGGTTGAAAGTGAAGGAGGAGTTCAAAGTACAAGATTTTGTCTGCCAATTTCAAGACCAATTTCAAGGCCAAAGGTCAAGGTCAAGGTCACAGAGACCTGAAATTTGTGTCTTGCACATCTACTACTCCTGAGTAACATTTATGCCAAGTATCAAGTGAATCAGGTTGAAATTGAAGGAGGAGTTCAAAGTACAAGATTTTGTCTGCCAATTTCAAGACCAATATCAAGGCCAAAGGTCAAGGTCACAGAGACCTGAAATTTGTGTCTTGCACATCTACTACTCCTGAGTAACATTTATGCCAAGTATCAAGTGAATCAGGTTGAAATTGAAGGAGGAGTTCAAAGAACAAGATTTTGTCTGCCAATTTCAAGACCAATTTCAAGGCCAAAGGTCAAGGTCAAGGTCACAGAGACCTGAAATTTGTGTCTTGCACATCTACTACTCCTGAGTAACATTTATACCAAGTATCAAGTGAATCAGGTTGAAAGTTAAGGAGGAGTTCAAAGTACAAGATTTTGCCTGCCAATTTCAAGACCAATTTCAAGGCCAAAGGTCAAGGTCAAGGTCACAGAGACCTGAATTTTGTGTCTTGTACATCTACTACTCCTGATTAACAATTATGCCAAGTCTCAAGTGAATCGGGTTGAAACTGAAGGAGGAGTTCGCCGTACAAGATTTTGCAGACAGACCGACCGCCGGACCGACCGACCGCCGGACCGACCGACCGACCGACCAACCGACAGGCTGATTCCAGTATACCCCCCTCAAACTCTGTTTGTGGGGGTATAAATATAACAGACCCTATAGAACAGACCCAATAGAACAGAACCAAATAGAACAAAGCCTATTAATACAGGAGGCCTTTGGTACTGGTCTGCACTGTTTGTCGGTGTTTGGATGTTAACCCTTCTCATTGCAAAACAAATTAAAATCTGATGAGAGTTTGCACTGACTGTTACTCGGCGTCTCAACTGGATCCAAACTGTTGGCATATATATAGCACATACCCGTACCCATGGCACTCAAGGGATTTGCCTATCTATGTTGTACTAAACTCGCCCAGAGATGTATTTTGAGCAAACCTAAGTTCATTCTGAGGGTTATGTCTTTTTAGAAAATAATTTGTGCAACAAATAGTACAGACCGTATTCAGAGATCCAGATAAGATGCGTAAATTTCAACGTCTTTATGAATAGCTTCTTTATTTCTCCACCAAACCATATTATACTGTGACCACTTTGTAGAATTGTCTCATCGAGACGATTCTAAAGAGTGGTCACAGTATAAGGTTTGATAGAGAAATGACAATTTTAGTGTTTTGGTACGCACCTTTATCTGTAGCTCTGTTTCTAAATACAAGAACCCTCTGATCTTGTTGTCACACTGTTTGTCTATGTCTTATTCCAATCCTTGTCGTGTATGTTGAAAACAGAACACTTCCTGCTCAAGATCTGGCCTGGTGCCTATTAAACTGCTTGAGAAATAATCGTACTCAACCGTTGTACCAGGCCAGGGTGTTATTTTGATTCTGATCTGGGACTGCACTATTTGCCGTGGTGCATTTATACGACATTGGCGGAGAAAGGGTTACAGTCTAAACCATCCAATTACCTTCAGGCCTTGAGACTATAAAACGTCTTGAGTTTGCGTACGAAATCATGCTGCTACTCCAGATCGGTCAGACTTTGATGTAGTCAAACCATGACGAATCTGATGCTTGAGATTGATTTCAGGCTAGATATACTCCAAATTGTGTAAACCTTAGTCATAATATAACTGAGTAAATGTTTGAGCACGAAGTCACACTCAGAATCAAAAAGTGTTGAGCTGATGAGCTTAAAGTTTGTACTGATTTAATCAAGCGTTCGAGAAAGTTCTGATCGTGGGGTCGTGTTCTGATCGCGTGTCGTATTCTGACCGTGTGTCGTGTTCTGACCGTGCGTCGAACAGCATGGATTCTAATGAGACGCCAAGTTACCCAGCTTCTCATAATCAAAATCAAGATTGTTCAGTCTGGAAAAAACATCCCAGGGTTGATTTTATCTCAAATTAGACAAGTTTTCAATAGAAGAAATAAAACTCGGAATATATTCTATTTTGCATTAGATATGTTTATATCCCGAAATCGACTTTTCTTCACATTAACCCATTCCCCCTAGACTATTGTAAGATCCAACCTCTTCGAAGACATCTACCGAAAAGAAGTATTTACTAGAGAAAAGGAAAATGTTATAATTGTACAGTATAAAAACTATTATCCTATTATCTAATGCTCTATGTATCACATGCTTCTATGTGCTAATGCTCTATGTATCACATGCTTCTATGAGCTAATGCTCTATTAATAACAATAGTTTCAAAAATGATTTTAGAAGAGGCGCGTCTAAAGGCGTCAGTATGAGGAAATGGGTTAAATAAAAACAGTAAGTGTTTCAATAGATTGAGAATGCCGGGATTTAATTTCCTAAGGTTGATTTGATAAAACATATAAGGATTTCAATATACTGAAATATTCTTCTCCATATTAGATTAAACAGGAACGATTTTGAATAAGTTGAAAAAAGATAACAGGATTAATTCTTTCTCACATTAGGAAAACCCGTAGATTGAAAAAAAATCCCGGAAGGGATTACAATAAAACCCCTCTAATGTGATCACTTACTGACTAAATATACACGTTTTTATAAGCAGGTGGTTGCTTAAAACAGGACAAAAGTAATGCAGAAAGCTCATCTGGGAGTTTTCTGCATTACTTTTGTCCTGCATTAAGCTACCACCTGCATCTAGCACCAAGAATTATACCTCTTTTAGATGGTCGCATTAGCGGGATTTTACTCTATTTCCCATATTGAGATAAAGAAAATGTAAGGTTTTTTTTCACATAATATAATACAGTGAAAGTTTTCAATAGGCTAAATTGATTATTTCTCACATAAGATATAATACTGAAACAAAACCTGGTATTCATTTGTCCACACTTTAAGATAAATAGGTAAGGTTTTTAACGGACTGAAAAGCCAGACACCGGAAGATGAAGCTATAACCACGGCTCTATCGGGACAGTAAGATATAATTACATTTTCCTTAATTATAACTGAAATTCCATTTCATTAAAAAGCATTATACATCTATTAAGATGTTTAAGCTTTTGCTTCATGTAAACGCTTTTTCGCGTATTTGCCAAACAGTTTAGAACCGTTTAACACCGTAAAACAGTTTATAGGAGCCGTCTGATTAGGGTATGCTCTGTTTGCTAATGGAGTTTGATAAATCTATTTCTTTAGTTTCTAAAATGACTACAATGCTCCGCCTTTCATACTTAATTATAATGTTTTCGTAGGTAGGACAGTAGGTATTGAAATTTGGAATAAATATAGAACAGAGAAAAGGTTAAGCATTGGTGGCTATTTGTTCAAGATACTTACTTTCTGAATAGTTCTGATACTATTTGCAAATGGGCATCGTTTTACTAAAGGTTATACGCCTGAAATTATCGTAAGTTCTAACAAACAACGATGGCAACTGAAAGTATATTAGGACTTACGATCAGTATGTTAGGACTACGATCAGCATGTTAGGACTTACGATCAGTATGTTAGGACTTACGATCAGTATGTTAGGACTTATGATCAGTTCTGCCCTACGCAGTCAGTCATTATTGCTGTACACTGGGATGTGTGATCATTTCAACTGTCCGAGTAGATGCGACTGTCGAAAATTACGATAATTTCGGTCGAACGCTCTTTTGTAAAACGGGTCCCTGTATACGAGTACGACTCGTTAGTAAAACGGCCCCTGTATACCAGTACGACTCGTTAGTAAAACGGCCCCTGCATACGGGTACGACTCGTCAGTAAAACGGGTCCCTGTATACGAGTACGACTCGTTAGTAAAACGGCCCCTGTATACCAATACGACTCGTTAGTAAAACGGCCCCTGCATACGGGTACGACTCGTTAGTAAAAACGGCGCCTGTATACCAATGCGACTCGTCAGTAAAACGGGCCCCTGTATACGAGTACGACTCGTTAGTATAACGAGCCCCTGCAAACGCATGCGACTCGTTAGGGTCTTAACGATACTCTAAAGAAAAAACAATTAATAAAAATGTTCTTTAATGTTCAGGCAGTTAATGATTCAGTTATGATGCACATGCATCAATGATTTCATGTATGTTGCACATGCATTAATGATTTCAGTTATGTTACACATGCATCAATGATTTCAGTTATGTTGCACATGCATTAATGATTTCAGTTATGTTGCAAATGCATTTACTAATTATGTTGAACATTACATTGATTGGAACCTTATAAAAAAAAGTTCGTATTACCATCACACTTCACCGAAATGGAATGTAAAAACCAGATTATCTGCGCTTTTGTCATTCGAAATACTTTAATATAGAGAACACATCTCGTCGCTATAGTAATGTTAAATGTTTTTAAAATGGCAGTCCCTACAATAAACGCATATTTTCAATAACATTATAAAATATGGTATCTGTTATGCTCAGTCATTCTTATGAAGATTATCAGTTTGAACTTATATCGAAATAAATGATCCTGTGATACAAAATAACCCGTTTTTGTCGGTACTTATACATTGTTGTTGCACAACATAATCCATCTATTTCGAACAGTTACGAAAACTAAAAAGCGAAAGGAATAAATCCTAATATGTCAACGAATGTTCGATAGCAAATACTACTCCTGGGTTTTCGGCCGTTTTCCTTGCGATATATTAAAGCATATCAATGATATGTGTAATGTTAAGACATTTTTAAAACGCGATGCAAGTAGAAACTATGACTTTAAGAACAAATACTAAACTGAATACGGTTGTAGGTAAAAAAAGTACTGGTATATAAACATCGCTTTTTCTTAGACAAACCTGTCTTTGCTGCTACTTAGACAAACCTGTCTTTGCTGCTACTTAGACAAACCTGTCTTTGCTGCTACTTAGACAAACCTGTCTTTGCTGCTACTTAGACAAACCTGTCTTTGCCGCTACTTAGACAAACCTGTCTTTGCTGCTACTTAGATGCATTTTGTCGGAGATAGAACTCCAGATAAGATGCGTAAATTAAAACATTTTCAAGAATAACTTCTTTATTTTTCCACCAAACTCTATGCCGTGACCACTCTTTAGAATCGTCACACCATTGGGTTCCGGTGGAGAAATGCCGATTTTGATATTTGAATACGCCCCTTTATTTGTAGCTCTGTGAGATATATAAAAAATAATTACTCGGATTTCCTAACTAATTATGCTCTGTGAGATATATAAAATATAATTTACTCGGATTTCCTAACTAATTATCTACCGCTCCTTTGTAATGCATGTATGTGTTACCTATTTATGTTGTCATTGTAATCACAGATATGCACGTGTTTCCAATCACAATTTGCCTGTCCCTTCTATGAGCGAAATTTGGTCCAGTACACTTGAAGTTTAAAATGTCCGTCTTGTTAATAACTCAGTCACTATGCTTCTGTTATGACAATATTGGTGTATACTTACTGCTGACGAAGGCGCTTAAATAGTTATCAAAATATTGATAGTATGTGTTTCCTAAAGGAGTTCATTTCATACTTATTAAATTATTTAAAAATTGTTTTCTATCTCACATACCCTGTTATATTTTCTTAACCATTTAACTGTTATCATGCTGAAAACTTATGTCTGCCAAAACTCTGATCTGTTACTTTTTTATTTACAATAGAACTTGTCCAAAGTAGCCATTCATTTATTGAATATAGGAGTCTTAAAAAGCAGGTGGTTGCTTAATGCAGATAAAAGGTAACGTAGAAATCTCATATACGAGCTTTCTGTATTACTTTAGACCAGCATTAAGCTACCACGTGCTTTACAGTCCTATAACTAGACCTCTTTTTCGATGGCCGCTTAAGACTGCAGTACTTCGGAATCGTACAAGCGTTCGGAAAACTGTTGACCTAGTGGCAAACAGCTTGGGTCCTGATGAGACTCCGAGTTGCTTGGCACTTGGCAGATTACTTAATCAAGATTTACAACCCGAGCAAGACGGCGTCTAATCAGAATCCACACCTTTTGACACTAGGTCAAAGGTCACCGGGATAAAATGTTTCTACAGGATAAGAGATTGAGAAATAAAGACCACCACCCACGCCACTGATGAGACGATATAACTGTAGTTTGAGTGAGCCTATTTCTAACTTGGAAAAAATATCACTACACATATCTAGAAACACATGTGACAGCCTAATGCAAGTCGAAAGTAATGTTGAAAGCTCTTGTACATGTAGGAGCTTTCAGTATTACTTGCGACCTGCATCAAGCTGTCACGTGTCTTTATAGATATATACAATGGTGAATTTTAGACCAATTATGTACATGTATTACACATTTTAGAAGCGACCTATTGTTTTACCCCATTTATATCGAGGTTCGAGTTCGAGTGACACCTTTTAAAACAGAGTAGACCCAGACGTCTCTTGTAGGCACAGTCTAATCAGAGACGCCTTTTAACGTATTTGTCCTTGCAAACAGAGTAGACCCAGACGTCTCATGTAGGCACAGTCTATCAGAGACGCCTTTTAACGTATTTGTCCTTGCAAACAGAGTAGACCCAGACGTCTCTTGTAGGCACAGTCTAATCAGAGACGCCTTTTAACGTATTTATCCTTGCAAACAGAGTAGACCCAGACGTCTCTTGTAGGCACAGTCTAATCAGAGACGCCTTTTAACGTATTTGTCCTTGCAAACAGAGTAGACCCAGACGTCTCCTGTAGGCACAGTCTAATCAGAGACGCCTTTTAACGTATTTGTCCTTGCAAACAGAGTAGACCCAGACGTCTCCTGTAGGCACAGTCTAATCAGAGACGCCTTTTAACGTATTTGTCTTTGCAAACAGTGTAGATCCAAACGGCTCATGTTCAATCTGTAGTGGTATGTGTTGAAGTTATAGTATACACTGATACAGCACAGTTGTAACCCTTTACTCAAGAGATACGCTCAGAGTACACCAAATCATGCGCCATGTTATCAGATATGTATTTCAATGTCATTGCAAACATAGTATACCCTGACTTTAAACGTCTCTGTAATATGATCAGAGACGCTTTTTGACGATTTTGCAAACGATTGCGAAAACATCAGAAAGTTCCTGCAGGCGCCGTCTGACGAGAGAACCCTAGTAACACTTTTGCAAACAGAATAACCCAGATCAGACGGCTCCAATACGCTTGGTCTGATCAGAGACGCATTTTAACGCCTTTGAAAAGAGAGTAAGCCCAGATCAGACGGCTCCTGTAAGTAACATCTAATCAGATATGCCTTTTAACGCCTTTGTCTTAACATACAGACTAGAACCAGATCAGACAGACTAGAACTCAGATCAGACAAAGTAGACCCAGATCACACAGACTAGAACCAGATCAGACAGACTAGACTCAGATCAGACAGACTAGACTCAGAACACACAGACTAGACCCAGATCAGACAGACTAAAAGCAGATCAGACAGACTATACCCAGATCAGACAGACTAGAACCAGAACCAGATCATACAGACTAGAACCAGATCAGACAGACTAGTCTCAGAACAGACAGACTAGACTAAGAACAGACAGACTAGAGCCAGATCAGACAGACTAGACTCAGATCACACAGACTAGAACCAGATCAGACAGACTAGACTCAGAACACACAGACTAGAACTCAGATCACACAGACTAGAACCAGATAAGACTAATCCCAGATCAGACAGACTTGAACCAGATCAGACAGACTAGATTCAGAACAGACAGACTAGACCCAGAACAGACAGACTAGACTCAGATCAGACAGACTAGACTCAGAACAGACAGACTAGAACCAGATCACACAGACTAGAACCAGATCAGACAGACTAGAATCAGAAGAGACAGACTAGACCCAGAACAGACAGACTAGACTCAGATCAGACAGACTAGACTCAGAACAGACAGACTAGACTCAGATCACACAGACTAGAACCAGATCACACAGACTAGAACCAGATCAGACGGACTAGACCGAGATCAGACAGACTAGAATCAGAACAGACAGACTAGACCCAGATCAGACGGACTAGACCCAGATCAGACAGACTAGACCCAGATCAGACGGACTAGACCCAGATCAGACAGATCCTACAGAGCCATTGTATCAGAGTGTGCTGTGATTGTATATGATATAATAAAGATGTGAATCTACATTTTTTGTCATGACCAACTATCCATGTGTACATTATAAAAATGAATCTAATCAATATTCATGATTTCTGAAATGAAAATTCATGGAGTACAGCCTTAACCCTTTACTCTGTGAACAGTCATGCAAGACATACTGACACCATGTGTATTAATTAGATTAAATGTTATAATAACACACATGAACACATGCCTTCTTGGCTATGGTTATGATAGAAGCTGTAAAATCACGTCTGTATTATATCATAAGCAAACAGGGCGACTCCTACAGCAATCGTCTTTTCTAGGTCTACTTTGTTGGCAAAGGCGTAAAACATATTAATGCAGTAAATGATGAAATATCCAGCCTGGCGACAGGTCACTTCTGATACTCAAAGTGTTGCAATTGACAGTCCGGCCGAGCTTAACCCTTTTCCTCATATAAACGTATTTTCACGCTTTTGCAAACAGAGTAGACTCGGATCAAACGGCTCCTGTAGGAGCCGTCTGATCAGGGTCTGTTCTGTTTGCTTTTGGGATTAAACAGATCCGATTCTACACGTATATTTCCGGCCAGTCAAAACGGTCTTTGTTAATAATGCTTTAAAATAGTTCGACTCATTAATATTCATGACATCGTTATTTCGTTCATGAATACTAAACAGGGAAAGGGTTAACTGGATAAGTGAAAGTTGATTTATTCCCTTATCGTGCTAAAACTATATGGCTGCCACACCTCTGATCTGTTGCATGTTTCACTTACTTCTGATTCGTAGAAGTACAATAGAAAATGAGTGGTAAGCAGTTTGGATCCTGATAAGATGACGAGTTACTCGGCGTCTGATCTGGGTCCAATGTGTTTGCAAATGCCAGACAGGTGGCGCTTAGCATGATAAGGTTAATGACGACTCGTCCGGATCTTACTTTGTTACCCATCATATTTACATGTAGACTCGGAACACCTCATTTATTTCTACAAACCTTGACGGTAAAAAAGACGAGTAGACTCGGAACACATCGGCTATTTCTACGAGCCCTGACAGAATAAGACGAGAATGGTTATTACGAATGGCACAGTCAATACTGTAGTTGCTGGAATACGCTACTGATATTGATGGGCTCAACAAACAAACAGACCCCGATCAGAGGACTCCTTCAAAGGCCCTCAGATATGGGTCTTCACTGTTTGCCTATGTCCTTAGTAAGGAACACTTAAGCACTAATAGGTTTTCGATATATTTTATATGTTACATAACACACCACTCCTGACCTTACAGTATTGTTTGGGTTAACAAAATACGCTCGTATTTAACTCTTTCGCTGACAAAATATTGTCAACTGCAAAATTGTCGTCTGCTCTTTTTTGCTTTTAAAATTTCTCACTTTTTTGTGTAGGGACCGTTGTTTTTTTATCAAAATAATCATGGCACCAAACAGCGTGGATCCTGATGAGGTGTCGAGTTACTCCGCTCTGGATCCACACTGTGTACATAAGTAGTGTACTCAGAGGTCACTTGTAACACATGAGTTAAATAGTCGGCCAGTTCTATTTGTCATCGCATTTATAGACATTATACAAATATTGCCATTAATATTTAACAGATATCCAGCTGGAATAAAACAAAAAATTAATATAATGTCCACTCAAGCTCTGGTCTGGAACACTGTATACATGAATTTTCGTTCAAGATTCTGAGAGGTTGTTGACCATGTGTAAAGCAGTGTTTTATTTGTATTCAAGATGTTTTCATTTTTAATAATGCAAGGTTGCTCTCAATGGGACAAAGGGTGGCATAGTACACGCAACTACTTGACAGACATTGCTAAGAACGTGGATCCTAGTCAATTAACACCTTACAACGCTGAATTGTAAAACGGAATATTCCAAGTTTCAAACGGGTCAAGCAAGTGAATATTTAGGGATTTTTCTGAAGAAAAGTGTAACATGACAAATTATGCAGACCCTGATGAGAGGGTTCCTCTAGGAGTCGACACTGCTTGCAAAGAGCATTAGTGACTCGTTTTCCGCATTGTAAGGGTTAAAAGAAAGGTGTGACTGTGCAAACAGTGCAGACCCTGATTAGAGCGTTCCTCTAGGAGCCCTCTCAGCTGGGTCTACATTGTTTGCAAAGGACATTAATGACTCCTTTCGCGCATTGTAAGGGTTGAAAGAAAAGTGTAGCATGACAAACAGTGCAGACTAACTACTCCTCTAGGAGTATGAATTGTTTACAAAGGACATTAGTGACTCGTTTCGAGCATTGTAATGGTTAATACCCCTATTCCACACAGACGACGAGTCCCACGAATCGCTGCGAATTGACAAATTTTAGGATTCGTAGTGGAATCGTAATCAGTGCGTGCAGTTCTTGATCAATCGGGAATTCGTGATAAAAGTTTTGAACTGTTCAAAAGTTTGGCCACGAACTCCCGAATCCAAAACTAATCGTGGTTAATTCGTAAAAAATTCTATTATTAGTAGCTATAGGGAAATATGGAAGGTGGATTTTTTAGCCATTTTAGAAGGTAAAGAAACAGATCTATAAATTCAATTTGCAAACAGAGCAGACCCGGACCTCCCACAGGGGCTGTCTGATCTGGACCTACTTTGTTTGCAAATGCGTGAAAATGCGTTTATATGAAGGAAAGAGTGAAAGACGAATACTTAGACTTCACTTAACCCTTTTGGCGCCTAATTTCTAATTGTCGTCTCCAATCCATTTTTGTTAAATCATATGGTAAAATCAGGAAATGAGATGAAAATAATGCAAATTTCAAAGGAATAAATCACAGATAAAGAAATATAGATTGAGAAAAAATATGAAGTCTGATCTGGGATTGCACTATTTGTCGTAGTGCATTTATGCGAAATTGGCGGTGAAAGGGTTAAACACGACGGGTTACTTTCTTTTGTTCCGGTATTAGTATCTATAAATAGACGACGTCGTTAACACACGATGTTGAGGAGAGTACGTTCAGCTTTGGGTCATCAAAATGGATACTTTAATCAATTATACTTAAATTTGTTTTATATTGTTGTTGTGCAACTCACTACAATGAAGTCTTGACCGACCCATATAAACGTTTGTACATGTATATTATATCAATGTTGGAATTTTAGATTAGTTAAAGCATTTAATGTCCTTGGCTTTAACCCTTTCCCTCATATAAACGTGTTTTTCCACGACATTGCAAATAGAACAGACCAAGATCAGACGGCTCATGTACATAGGAGCCGTCTGATTGGAACTGTTCTGTTTGCTATTGAAATATAGATTTGATTCTACAGTTCTTGTCAAAGAAAAAGAATCCCTTTTACATTATAAACATTACCTAATGCATATTCATGGTATCATTATTTCTCACATGAATATTGAACAGGACAAGGGTTAACCATTTAACTATTTTTACGATAGCAAAGCGATCGTGATAATTTATGCAAACAGTTGGGATCAAGACGAGACGCCGGGGTACTCGACGTCGAGGTACTCGGCGTGTCGTCCAGATTCAACCTAACTGTTACTCTGGCAACAGTTTCTACGTGTCCAGATTCAACCTAACTGTTACTCTGGCAACAGTTTCTACGTGTCCAGATTCAACCTAACTGTTACTCTGGCAACAGTTTTATGTGTCCAGATTCAACCTAACTGTTACTCTGGCAACAGTTTTACGTGTCCAGATTCAACCTAACTGTTACTCTGGGAACAGTTTTACGTGTCCAGATTCAACCTAACTGTTACTCTGGCAACAGTTTCTACGTGTCCAGATTCAACCTAACTGTTACTCTGGCAACAGTTTTACGTGTCCAGATTCAACCTAACTGTTACTCTGGCAACAGTTTTACGTGTCCAGATTCAACCTAACTGTTACTCTGGCAACAGGTTCTACGTGTCCAGATTCAACCTAACTGTTACTCTGGCAACAGTTTTACGTGTCCAGATTCAACCTAACTGTTACTCTGGCAACAGTTTCTACGTGTCCAGATTCAACCTAACTGTTACTCTGGCAACAGTTTCTACGTGTCCAGATTCAACCTAACTGTTACTCTGGCAACAGTTTCTACGTGTCCAGATTCAACCTAACTGTTACTCTGGCAACAGTTTCTACGTGTCCAGATTCAACCTAACTGTTACTCTGGCAACAGTTTCTACGTGTCCAGATTCAACCTAACTGTTACTCTGGCAACAGTTTCTACGTGTCCAGATTCAACCTAACTGTTACTCTGGCAACAGTTTTACGTGTCCAGATTCAACCTAACTGTTACTCTGGCAACAGTTTCTACGTGTCCAGATTCAACCTAACTGTTACTCTGGCAACAGTTTCTACGTGTCCAGATTCAACCTAACTGTTACTCTGGGAACAGTTTTACGTGTCCAGATTCAACCTAACTGTTACTCTGGGAACAGTTTTACGTGTCCAGATTCAACCTAACTGTTACTCTGGGAACAGTTTTTACGTGTCCAGATTCAACCTAACTGTTACTCTGGGAACAGTTTTACATGTCCAGATTCAAACTAACTGTTACTCTTGGAACAGTTTCTACGTTGCTTAAAGGAAACGGGAAAAAGGTAGACAGTGGTTTACAGGAGAACTTAGGGTTAAGGGCTTGTCCTCTACTTCCTTCAGCCCAATAAGGACAGCTACATGTACATAGTATTAGCTTCTATTAACCCTTTCCTTCATATAAACGTGTCTTCACGCATTTGCATACAGAGTAGACCCAGATATGAGTTGTCTGATCAGGGTCTGCTCTATTTGCTGATGTAATTTTAAGATATGTTTCCTTACTTTCTAAAACTATTTTTCCATGTGTATTCAGGTGTTGAAATTTGGAATAAATATAGAACAGGGAAAGATTTAACCCAATTATGGAATGGGTTAACATAGAACATGGAAAGGGTTAATATTTTATCTGATCAATCCATAATGTCAAGTGTCCTTAAAAGGGACATAGGCAAACAATGTAGATCCGGATCAGAGCGCTCTTAAAGGAGCCCTCTGATCCGTTTTTGATCAGGATCTGCACTGTTTTCTGAACCGATCAGTGTCAATGGCTTATTACAGCAAACACAGTGTTTGCTGTACCCCCTCCTCGTGACAAGTGGATGGGTTTCCAGTGTAAGACTGGGATGGGTTTTCCCTAACCCTTTCCTCAATAAATACGCGTTTCTACGCATTCGCAAACAGCATATACCCTAATCAGACTGCTCTGTTTGCTTATGAAATAATAAAGATGACTCTACAATTATAGATATGACTCTACATTTATAGATATGACTCTACAATTTCTGCAATGGTCAAACCTTTCTGTGCTAATGTGTCATTACAAAAACAATTTAATCAATATTCATGATGTCATAATTTTTAATATGAATATTCATGGAGTAATGGGTTAAATGATATATAAGAATTACTATGTTAGTAGCTTTGAAGTTCAGTTGTATTTTGGCGAGTTAGAAAAGTTGTTAAATGCGAGCCTTTGCGAGCATTTAACTACTTTTCTGACGAGCCAAAATACAGCTTAACTTCAAAACTACTAGTGTAGTAATTCTTTTATCATGCAACACCAATAAATAATGGAGAAAATGAAGAAAAAGAAAGTTTGCTCAAGCGGTTCTGTCCCCTGAATGAAAATACACGCGAGTACAATATACGTGACGTCATATCGGCGTGCAGTGACGTCGTCGATATTTACAAGTACAAAAATGAGTCATGCAGGAAATACCACATACAGAACAAACACTCGCCCGAACAGCAACACAAGGAAACAGCAAATGTACATGGGTAGAAAAAACAACAAGAGACGCACAAAGACAAAACAAACATTCAATAGGAGGAAGATGGAAGTACCGCCTTGGAACGGTCAGTGACAAAAGTCACCGGGGGTTTAAACCGGTTTACGGACGTCCTAACCTCACACTTCTCTCAAAGTCACCCTATCTTTACAAATAGTGTAAATAAAGGTATCCCCGCTGGACGAACCCACAACATAGACGACGGTGAACACAGGACAACATGTAAAACATAGCATAATAACTGTGAAAATCCGTCATATATGTACTCAATGACTTTGCTGAAGTCAGAGCACCTGCAGGTAAGCCGTTAAGGGCACGACAGGGAAAAAGTAATACATGAGTCTGGTACGCTCATCCTGTATCTAAGTTTAGAGTATACCATCATAGAGTACTACCCTCGGCCTGTCATCGTGCAAGCAAAGAGGGAAGCGTAGCCACCGACTGTAAAAGGGTCGATAACCAAACATGCAGTGCGTTGCAATATAATAGGATCATAACCTTTCTTTTTAAATGTTTAATGCGTTTAATAAACAAATCATGAAAATGGATATGACCCCGAATTTTCCTAAGTTTGTAGATAACATCCCCATAAAAGTCTGGTTGAGAAATGCCTTGTTGCAGTAACGTCCGCAGATTGCAATTATATTTACTAATGAGTGGTAAATTTCGATAATAAAATTACGAAAAAGTTTTCCGAAGTTTGTGATATCTGTAACCTTGCTTAAGAAGTTTATCAGTTATAACTAAATTACCTCTGTTAAAACTTCAAGCAAAGAACAGGCTCGGGCAAACCGAATAAGTTGAGAAATATAAACCCCATAAGATGTAGAACGTGGCACATCTCCATCTAGAAAATGATAATTAACAATTTTAAAATTAAAATCTTCTCTTTTATCGTATATTTTGGACGAAACTTTATCATTTGTAATTGAAAGATTCAAATCTAAAAATGAAGCTATAATGTCAGATTGATTCGCCTTAATTAAAGACAGTTATTTTGGGTAAATTGAAGAAATCATAGTTTCACAATAAGGATTATCTAAATTCAAAATATCGTCTAAATACCTTGAAGTTTTATTAAAAGCATTAACAATATCGGTCTGTGTATCAGGTTTTAAGCTAAGCATAACATCCCTCTCATAGCAATACAAAAACAAATCTGCAACAAGAGGGGCACAATTTGTACCCATAGGTATACCAACAACTTGACGATATATGGTATCCCCATAACGCACATATATATTATCTAAAAGAAAGGTAAGAGATCTACAAACATCAAGGCAAGTCCACATTGTGTAATGTTCAACTTCTGAATTCGAAAAGAATGAACGTTGAACATTACAAGCAATGAACATTTTGTTTTCTCTGGCAAAGGTTTTTTCTATTAATTTAATCAGTTTATCCTTTATAAGATGGTGAGGTAGAGTAGTATAGAGTGTAGAGAAATCATAAGAGCTCAGTAAATGGAAAAGTAGTAAAGTCAAGCAGGCAAAGCCACATGCAAGACGCAACCACCACCAAAACACCGATAGACAGCATGACACACACAACCACACACCCAAACGCACACGCACACACACAAACGAAATGAACACAGAAAACACCAAAAGACACACAAGAAACAGGGACAAACGTTCCACAACATGAACAAACCACAAGCAAAAAGACGCAAGGCAACCAAAAGGAAGGGTGACAAAGAGAGTACCGCCTTGGCACGGTCAGCAGCAAAAACACAACATAAACAAACTTGATTTAATCCTTTTATATAGACAAACAGTTGAAACAAGGGTGAGAAAATGTGTTAAATATGATGTTTACGTTAAATTATATGCCTTTTCTTCCTTCTGTTTTCCTCCTATTGGCTGAATTAAACGTGCATCCCAGTGAGGTCAGTACAGATGCACTGCATCTCACAAAATACAGCGTCGAGGTAGTAAAAATATTATGCTAGTAGGAAGTGACTGTATTTCGTGACGTTGCATGATAAATGAAGATATACATGTGTAACTAATCATGTAAGAAATAATGCCATCACGGATAATTGACTGGTTTGTTGATAATGAACCACGGACAATTGACTGGTTTGTTTATAATGCCACCACGGATAATTGACTGGTTTGTTTATAATGCCACCACGGATAATTGACTGGTTTGTTTATAATGTCACCACGGATAACGTACTGGTTTGTTTTTTTAGAATGTTGTGTGAACGCATGATCCATAACCAAATGCGCTCGTGACGTCACTCTCTTGACACTTCTGCCACTGAGCAGTCTAGTAAGAAAAAGTGATACAACTATAAACGTTTTATAAGTGCATTTATAACATAACTCGTGGCTTCAGCGTGATGTAACACTATCATTTATTTTTTGGTATTCACGGGCGTATATTAACTAGTGAATAACATTCGAACGACCGAACTGTATTCATACGCGCTGTCAAAACAAACATACTGACGGACGGTGACCTACCAGTCAACGATTGAGTCACGATAGATGGCAAAGGACTGTTGGCACTTGTGCCTTAATTTCGATAAAATAATACAAATTGTAATCGCTGTCAGTAATTATATACAAAATGTATGCAAAAAAGACCTACCAGCTACTCTGACTCATACAATCCATTCTACATAGAAAATGTCTCCACAGCTTTGCATTTTCTTCACCGCATGTCCTTTTGTTTATGCAGATTTCTAATAATAAAAATATCTTGTCAATCAACAACTTTAGTCATCTGAATCCAGCACAGCACAAACATATTTCAAATATGCTATACTCAGCTGATTGCAAAAATCTTCCTCCTGTTCCAACACATTTTATGCAGCATTTCGTACAGAATCTTTTGTCCATTTCAAACATTTTCACTGAACTTGAATCTAGATATGTTCTCTCGGTGGAAATGTCCATGTCCATGTCCATGTGTATACAACACTAATGAAGGGCTTAATATACCAAACCGAAGGCGCATTTCGAATCCCATTGACAGTGAGTGTCAGACGTGTTGGCGACTGTATTCGGGTCTTCATGTAAATGGGGCGCTTTACATAGACACAGTCATGTTGTGTACAATGACGTCATAATGTGACGTGTTATATGTCAAAATTGTAACTCAAAATTTATTTTGACGTGTTTCTGTATGTTTTTGTATTATAAACTATCACAGTTAAATTGAATACCAGAGAGGTCTGAATTAGATCCTGGTTGATATGACAGAAGGTAAAAAAAAAGATGGACAATTTGGACCTACTTTGTCCCAGTTACCTAGCGAACCTAATAACACCTTTCATTCATCATTTCTATATGTAAGGCGAATTTATAACAATCCACGTTACTGCTGAAATATTGGCTGCAAATAACATTTGTGTGTGTTATGTTATAAATAGTATCTTGCAGTCGTGTTCATGATTATTGGATTTATTAAATTCGTCTTTTTAAAACGATTAAAAACGAGCTTTAGCGAGGTTTTTTTATCGTTTTATAAAGACGAATTTAATAAATCCATTAATCAAGAAAACTCATGTAAGATCCTCTATGTACATAAACACATGTATATTGACCGCTGCAGAAACTGGAGAATCAGATTTATATTCAGAGGTCCAGATAAGATGCGCAAATTTAAACATTTTCAAGAATAGCTCCTTTATTTCTACATCGAAATCTATACTGCGACCACTCTTTAGAATCGTCGTTTTGGGACGATACTAAAGAGTGGTCTCATTATAGTGTCTGGTGGAGAAATGACGATTTAAGTAATTTGGGTACGTACGTTTATCTGTAGCTCTGTGCAGTACTACACAGACTATCAGAACCAATTCTGACCAGACGACTCCCGCAGGACTAGTCTGATTTGTGTCTATTGTTTGCAAACACGTTGAAAGACGTATATTGAGGTGAGTAATGAAACATGAATATGCAGCATTTTACAAGGAAGTATTCTATAACCATCGCAAATGAAGCTCTAACTCTGATAACGATATTACCTTAAAGGTGGTTTAACTCTTTCCCTGTTCTATGTTCATTCTAAATTACCTACTGATTATTCATAGACAAAAAAGTTATAATGAAATATGGAAGGCGGAGCATTGTAGCTATTTTAGAAAGTAAAGAAACATGTTATCAAGTTCCATTAGCAAACGGAACAGACCCTGATCAAACCTCCTATATGATCCGTCTGATCTGGGTCTACTCTGTTTTCAAATGCGTGAAAATGCGTTTATATGAATGAAAGAGTTTAAAGAAAGAATGCAAAATAAATCAGATATGTAATCCAGTGCAGAAACTGAGGCGTGAAATTGCCTGCTTGCGAATTACAAATGTTAAATATCATATGCTACATGTGTGTGTGTGTGTGTGTGTCCATTGCAACAGGCTTTGTTTACAGAATACACTGGATCCCCTGATTTTCCAATCCGTCTTCACTGAAATATCTACGTGGTCTACCCAGTGTAAAATATTTATGTGACTTGGAGTGAGACAGTTCCCCACCGTGTTGCAGTTAATGGCAAAACCTTATCTCATTATCCGTGAACTGGGCCTGAGTTTGAGGCTCAGAATCGGACCATCCTTATGCTTGAGAACGATCTCAAACTCAATGAAAAAGTTGTATAACCTGGCGACCTGACATGCATTCGCAAATAGTTCGGATTCTTGGGAGACGCAGAGTAAGACGGCGTCTCATCAGGATCCAAGCTTGTTGATCCAATCAGAAATAGTGAAATTTGTATCAGATCCACACAGCTGAGCAGACACGGTTTTATTTCAAAGGGGTTTAAAAACGATTCTGGGAACCAAAAGAAATCTGAATAGAAACATGTCATTTAAATACAATAGAACATGTCTTAAGCGACCATCAAAAAGGGGTGTAACTAAAGGTATGTTAGGCAGCTGGTTGCGTAACCCGTTTCCTGTTCTGTATTTAGTCCAACTGTCAAATACCTACTCAATATTCATGGACAAACAGTTATAATCAAATATGGAAGATGGAACATTATACGTAGCCATTTTAGAAAGTAAATAAACAGAATTATCAAACTCCAGGAGCCGTCTGATCTGAGTCTACCCTTTTGCAAATGCGTGAAATTGCGTTTATATGAAGGAATGGGTTAATGCAGGTCAAAAATAATGCAGAAAGCTGCTTTATGAGCAAATGTTCTACTTATCACAATGGTTTCAGAAAATGAGGAGCGGGTTAAGTTTACATGACAGGACAGAACGTTTATGCAAAGTATATTCCACTTAAACTCCGAATTGTGTTCAAATTTTGGCCATAATAATGTTTTCACCTGTCCGATTGATGTTACGTACGCGTGTAAGTGCGTGTGGCTGCTACCTACGCCCACACGTTAATATAACACCGACTGACACATGATTTACATTTAAACCGTTCTCTTTGACTTTGAATCAACTGACCTGGCGGTTTTTCATTTTCAGATCAGATCGTTCCAGTTTGTTACCGGGTTTTCCACGGAAAACTCCGGTTATTGAAATGGTGGTGTACTGCGGGCCGGCGGGCGGACGAGCGGGCGGCTGCCAGTTTGTCCGAACGATAACTCTTATATGGATCATGCCATTGGATTGAACTTCATACATAGAAAGCTCATGATAAGAGGAAGTGTCATACACAAGGTCTATAGCTCTGACTTCGTTAATATTGGACTTATGCCCCTTTGAACTTAAAAATGTGTCAGTCCATATGTGCGGCCGTTCGGTCTTGTCCGGGCTGTAACTTAGACCTCCATGGATGGATTGTGAAATCACTCGGCATAAATGTTCCTCTAGACGGTACGGCGTGTCGCATGAAAAAACATGTCAATAGCTGAGAGGTCAAGGTTATACTTAGAGGTCAAAGATCAAAATCATGTATAGTTTTAACTGGATTAACAGATTTTTCTTGTCCGAAGCATATCTCCTACACTACTTTGGCTAGGATCACCAACAATGGTGTGAGAGAACATCTTGGGATGGCGGAGTGTCGCATACTAGTTTATAGGTTTATGTGACCTTGACCTTGGGCTTCATTTACAAGAAACACTTGTCCGGAGTATAAGTCCTAAACGGAATCAGCTAGGATCACCAAATATGGTGTGTGAGTTCATCTTGGGTTGGCGGAGTGTCGTATACTAGTACTACTTTTAGATCAATGTGACCTTGACCTTGAACTTTGACCTCGTTTACTAAAAAGCTTGTCCGGAGCATATCTCCTACATTACTTCAGCTAGGATCACCAAATATGATGTGCTAGTACATCTTGGGATGGCAGAGTGTCGCATACTATTTATAGGTCAATGTGACCTTGACCTTGACCTTGGGCTTCATTTACATGAAAAACTTGTCCGGAGAATACCTCCTATATGGAATCAGCTAGGATCACCAAATATGGTGTGCGTGTTCATCTTGGGTTGGCGGAGTATCACATACTTTTTTTAGGCAATGTGACCTTAACCTTGAACTTTGACCTCATTTGCAAAAAAACCTTGTCCGAAGCATATCTCCTACACTACTTCAACTAGGATCACAAAGTTTGGTGTGTGAGTACATTTTGGGATGGTGGAGTGTTGCATAATATTCAAAGGTCAATGTGACCTTGACCTTGGTTTTATTTTTACAAAAACACTTGTCTGGAGCATACCTCCTATACGAAATCAGCTAGGATCACCAAATATTGTGTGTTAGTTCATCTTGGGTTGGCAGAGTGTCGCATACTATTTTTTATGTCAATGTGACCTTGACCTTGAACTTTAACCTCATTTGCAAAAAACAAATTGTCAGAAGCATATCTTCTACACTACTTCAGCTAGGATCACCAAATGTAGTGCGTGACTACATTTTGGGATTGCGGAGTGTTGCATACTATTTATAGGTCAATGTGACCTTGACCTTGGGCTTTATTTACAAAAACACTTGTCTGGAGTATACCTCCTATACGGAATCAGCTAGGATCACCAAATATGGTGTGTGAGTTCATATTGGGTTGGCGGAGTGTCACATACTGTTTTTAGGTCAATATTATTGTTATTATTATTATTATTATACCATATTTATATAGCACTCTTTTCATATCTAAATACATTCAAAAGTGCTTTACAATTAAAACATTTATACATACTAAAGCAGAAATTAAAGAATATATAAGATATGAAATAGAAATAGAAACATAATAAACAAAACAAAATCATTTACAGTGTATTTCTAAGGTATAAAAAGAACATCGCATAACCTCAAAATGTAAAATCCATATGCCTAGTAAGGTATAATACACTTATGATAAGAGAATAAAGCAAAGTTGATGGCATACTATTTTTATAGTTAAAACATGCAACAGCTATTTGGGCTTAAAATATACATCAGCCACTATATATCTTTAAAAAGAAATGAGTTTTAAGAGTTCTTTTAAAAGACTTGAGTGAAGCTGACTTCCATATTCCCACCGGTAGTTCATTCCAAAACTTAGGAGCCGCCTTCGCAAAGCTACGATCACCATAGGTAACTGTGCGGGATCTACGTATCACTAGGGCCATAAAGTCATTTTTTGATCTTAAATCACGCTGTGGTTTATATATCTTTAACATGTTTGTGATGTAACTTGGAGATTTGTCATTCAATGCTTTATAGGTGTGAGTCAAAAGTTTAAAGTTAATCCGGTGTTCCACTGGGAGCCAGTGAAGTTCCTTTAACACTGGTGTTATATGGTCAAAACGTGATGTCCTGGTAATGATACGAGCTGCAACATTTTGGACAGTCTGCAGTTTGTTCAAAGTTGTCTTTGGTAAACCACAAAGCAGGGAGTTACAATAGTCGAGTCTGGATGTAACAAGAGAATTTACTAGGGTTTTAGAAGAATCAATGGTAAGATATTTTCTGATATGGCCTTTTTGTCGTAGCTGGGTATAACAAGATCTGCAAACAGAATTCACCTGTTGTTCCATGTTCATGTTGGAATCGAGGAATGCCCCTAAATTTCGAACCCAAGTTGATGGTTTTATCTCAGCATGTTCAACTTTGATTTCTATGTTTGATACACGTTCTGCATTACGTTTGGAGTTAAACAGTATAAGTTCTGTTTTATATGCATTTAGTTTTAGCATATTGTGGTGCATCCAGGAGACAGGCTTAGACAGGCTTCCACTCGTCTTATAACTTCCATTTGTGTAGTAGTGTCAATGGGTTCGAATGATATATATAGCTGCGAGTCGTCTGCATAAAAATGATGATTAAGTCCATGGTTTCTACAAATTGCGCCATTGGGTTTTGTATACATAATATAGTTTTTTTGCCCTAACACTGATCCCTGTGGTATACTGTATTTCATGAGGACTGGCTCAGAGAGTTATTTGTCAATGCATACAGTTTGAAAGCGATCGGTGAGATAGGATGTCATCCATTCAAGCGGTGCACCACCAATTCCAAAGTCATGTTCTAGACGTTCAAGCAGTGTGCTGTGATCTATAGTGTCGAATGCAGCGGAGAGGTCCAGTAATACGAGGACAGTGACCTTGTTTTGGTCTAGTGACTCTAGAATATCGCTTTGAACCTTGAGTAGAGCAGTCTCAGTTGAGTGAAACTTTCTATATGCCGACTGATGTTCCTCATGAAGATTGTTTATTGACAAGTGTTGTTCAATACATTTATCCACTACCTTCTCCAATACCTTTGAGATAAATGGGAGATTTGACACAGGACTGTAATTTTTAAAAGAGTTTCGATCCAGATTTGGCTTTTTCATGAGAGGTCTGACATGTGAGATATTAAATGCCGTTGGTACATATGCTGAGTCAAGAGACAGGTTGATAATTTTCATTAAAACTGGTAAAAGTTCATCGAGACATAATTTTAATAACCATGTTGGTATCGGGTCTAATTCACAGGATTTATTTGGAGACTGTAATATGATTTGTTTCACCTCCTTCGATGTAGCAGAAGTAAATGTTGTCAGATTGTCTACAGGAACCGTAACAGGTTCAATATTCGAGTAATCATGCTCAACTTGCTCTTTTGAAGATGCATTTTTCAATGGAGCCGTATCAGATTCAATATTAGGATAGTCACACTCAGTCTGAGTTTTAGAAGATATGTCACACCTAATGGCCTCTATTTTGTTAGTGAAAAAGTCAGAAAAACCCTCTGCCAGTTTCTTGGGCGATTTGAAGAAAGGTACAACAATATCTGAAAGTCACTGCAAAATGATCATGTGTTTCCAGAATTATCAGAGAACCCGGGATCGCTGACTTCTATGTTAGAAACTATGTTGTTGTATGACCTTGACCTTGAACTTTAACCTCATTTACGAAAAAAGCTTGTCCGAAGCATCTCCCCTACACTACTTCAGCTAGGATCACCAAATGTGGTGTGTGAGTACATTTTTGGATGGCTGAGTGTCGCATACTTTTCATAGGTCAATGTGACCTTGACCTTAGGCTTTATTTACAAAAACACTTGTCCGGAGAACACCTCCTATACGAAATCAGCTAGGATCACCAAATATGGTGTGTGAGTTCATCTTGGGATGGCGGATGTTGCATACTATTTTTAGGTCAATGTGACTGACCTTTGATCTCAGTTACAAAATAAGCTTGTCCTCAGCATATCTCCTACACTACCTCAGCACCTTTAACTGTCGTAGAGGTAGTCCCAGTGGTCTCATCATTTTCAACTGTCGTAGAGGTAGCCCCAGTGGTCTCATCATCTTCAACTATCGTAGAGGTAGTCCCAGTGGTCTCATTATCTTCAATTGTTGTAGAGGTAGTGCCAGTGGTCTCATCATCTTCAACTGTTGTAGAGGTAGTCCCAGTGGTCTCATCATCTTCAACTGTTGTAGAGGTAGTCCCAGTGGTCTCGTCATCTTCAACTGTTGTAGAGGTAGCACCAGTTGTCTCATCATCTTCAACTGTTGTAGAGGTAGTCTTAATGTTGCCAACATGTTCAACTGCCGTACAGGTAGTCCCAGTGGTTTCAACATCGTCAGCTGTTGTAGAGGCAGTCACAATGTTGCCAACATCGTCAGCTGCTGTAGAGGCAGTCCCAGTGTTGCCAACATCGTCAGCTGTTGTAGAGGTAGTCCCAATGTTGCCAACATATTCAACTGTCGTATACGTAGTCGTTGGGGCGATATCGTTTATGTTATTATCCATTGTTATGGCGAATCCAGTCTTGTTATCATCTCCAACCGTCGTAGAGACAATCTCACGTTCCGCACGATCTTTAGTTTTGGTAGAGGCAAACATAGCATTGTCAACATCTTCACAGTCATCTGCAAACAATAATCGAAACTGTTCATACAATAGAATCTCTATATACCAGCCATATACATGTAACTGATCATACAATAGAACCTCCATATAATAGTCATATATATGTAACCATTCATACAATAAAACTTCAATATACATATACCAGTCATATACCAGCCATATACATATAACTGTTCATACAATAGAACCTCCATATACCAGACATATACATATATCAGCCATATACCAGCCATATACATGTAACTGCTTATACAATAGAACCTCCATATATCAGCCATATACATATACCAGCAATATACATGTAACTGTTCATACAAACTAACCTCCATATACCAGCCATATACATGTAACTGACCATACAATAGAACCTCCATATACCAACCATATACCAGTCATATACATGTAACTGATCATACAATAGAACATCCATATACCAACCATATACATGTAACTGACTATCCAAGAGAACATCCATATACCAGCCATTTACATGTAACTGACCATACAATAGAACCTCTCTATACCAGCCATATACATGTAACAATTCGTACAATAGAACCCCCATTTAACCAGCCATATACATGTAACTGACCATACAATGGAACCTCCATATACCAACCATATACATATAACTGACCATATAATAGAACCTCCATATACCAGCCATATACATGTAACTGACCATACAATAGAACCTCTCTATACCAGCCATATACATATAACTGTTCGTAAAATAGAACCCCCATATACCAGCCATATACATGTAACTGACCGTACAATAGAACATCCATATACCAGCCATATACATGTAACTGACCATACAATAGAACCTCTCTATACCAGTCATATACATGTAACTGATCATACAATAGATTATCCATATACCAGTCATATATATGTACCAGTCATATACCAGCCATATACCAGCCATATACATGTAACTTTTCATACAATATAACCTCCATATACCAGGTATATACATATACCAGCCATATACATGTAACTGATCATACAATAGTACCTCCATATACCAGGCAAATATTTGTAACTGACCATACAAATAAACCTCAATATACCAGCCATATACATGTAACTGATCATACAATAGAACCTCCATAAACCAGCCATATACCAGCCATATACATGTAACTGATCATACAATAGAACCTCCATATACAAGCCATATACCAGCCATATACATGTAACTGATCATACAATAGAACCTCCATATACCAGCCATATACATGTAACTGATCATACAATAGAACCTCCATATACCAGCCATATATATGTTACTGATCATACAATAGAACCTCCATGTACCAGCCATATACATGTATTTGACCATACAATAGAACCTCCATATATCAGCCATATACATGTAACGATTCATACAATAGAGCCTCCACATACCAGCCATATACCAACCATAGGCTATACATGTAACTTACCATACAACAGAACCTCCATATACCAGTCATATTCATGTAACTGATCATACATTCTAACTCACCTCGCGCACACATCTACATACACAAAGAAGGGACGTATCTATGTTTGAATTCTCCATAAAACACCACACGCGCTGTAACGGCTTAACGTGACGTAATATGGCTTCGAAAAGTCGTACGACAAGAAACGTAGTGCCGTTGTGGCGGTGCAAATTATAGTTAAAATGTTAGAATCGAAATAATAAATTTATACCAGTATTTTATCGTGCAGTTGAACACGGGTAGTTGTTGAGATGCTTATAATTAAATAACTCGGCCTATCTGCCTCGTGATTTAATTACTACGCATCTCAACTCTTACAAGTGTTCGATTGCACGATAAAACACTGGTATGAATTTATCATTTCTTAAATAAAACCTCTCTATACCAGCCATATACATGTAACTGTTCATACAATAGAACTCCATATACCAGCCATATACCAGCCATATATATGTAACTGATCATACAATAGAATCTCCATATAACAGCCATATACATGTACCAGTCATATACCAGCCATATACCAGCCATACACATGTAACTGTTCAAACAATAGAACCAATATATACCACCCATATACATATACCAGCCATATACATGTAACTGTTCATACAATAGAACCAATATATACCAGCCATATACCAGCCATATACCAGCCATACACACGTAACTGTTCATACAATTGAACCAATATATACTAGCCATATACATATACCAGCCATATACATGTAACTGTTCATACAATAGAACCATTATATACCAGCCATATACATATACCAGCCATATACATGTAACTGATTGAAATGGGAATCTATAAGAGCAGGCGGTTGCTTAACCTTTTACTCCATGAATATTTTTGTAAGAAATAAGGACGTCATCAATATTGATTAGATTATGTTTAATAATGGCCGAAACTGTAGAATCATGTCTATATTGTTTAATAAGCATACATAGCTGACCCTGAATATACAGCTCCTACAGGAGCCGTCTGATCTGGGTCTACTCTGTTTCCAAAGGAGTAAAAAGTCGTATTTACGGAGTAAAGGGTTAATGCAGGACAAAAGTGATTCAGAAAGAGGAGGGTTTTTTTTTGCATAACGTCGTCCTGTGTTAATTTACCACCTTTTACAGACTTATTTTGGGTGACCCCTGTAAACAGGCTTTATTGTATATAACTTCTTTCAAAGGATATCATAGTGCATGCTTGCCTGTTCATTAAAATGCGATATATTATTTATTCAACAGAAACGTACTGTTTTTGCGCTGTACGTTCTAATACATTCTATACATTACTCGAAATAACAATCTGGTCGCTAATTTAAAATGCGACCTACCGTGCTTTCAAAGATATTCTAATAACACAAAGAGTTTGGAAAAGATATAAACAGATATATAGGATATGTCACGAGTTGTCATATGAGACAAACTTTTACATGTATTACACGAGTCAAGTAAAAAAAAGTTATTAAGCGAGCCTTTGACGAGCTTAATATTTTACTTTTCTTAAAGAAACAAATGACAACAAGTGTCAGATTCTTTTTATCACATACCTGATTCGCTCAAAATCGATATTAAGACGAATGGGGCAGGAATTCGCTTCGTCTTTGCCATTCTGACTAGATTCTATATCAAGTAACAAAGACGAGTCCATGCCAATGCGGAATGGTTATCGAAAGTTAAGTACTACTGTACACACTGGCGCAAGATAAACAGGTTGTGTACCATTCTACATGTACTCTTTAATCGTATGACGTCACATCTTATGTCACACACGTTAGATATAGAGGATTTACATGATTGTTCATGAAACGAGTTTACTATAATAATATAATACGAGTTTCATGAACATAAGTTGTAATGAACACGAATGTCAGATTCTTTTTATCACATAAGGCTTAAAATGCCATAGAAAATAAACCAGACACTATTCGCTTATTGACCATAGGAATCTTTACAAGTAGGTAATTGCTTAATGCATGACAAACGTAATGCAGAAAGCTTCTATATGAGCTTTCTGCATTACTTTAGACTTACATTAAGCCACCAGCTGCCTTATAGATCCATAGTTAGACTTCTTTTTGATAGTCGTTCTACTGTAGTTCGGCACCTCATAATAAGTTAATGAGCATTACGCCATGTAATTAACAAGACAGTGCCCAATGTTCAATCCTATAGGAGCTGTCTGATCAGGGTGTTCTCTGTTTGCTGATGGCATTTGATAGATCTGTTTATTTAGTTTCTAGAATGGATACAATATTCCACCGTCCATAATTCACTAGTTTGTCAATGAAGATTATTGACTCTTGGAATAAACATAGATATACATACCGGTCTTGGAGGCATGCCCAGTGTCGTCTACTTCACCATACACTACAAAATAATGAACGAAAACATTCAAACACTACAAAATAATGAACGAAAACATTCAAACGACTGGCGGTATGCTAAGCCTTTACTCCATAAATATGCATTTTAACGCTTTTACAAAATAAGAAGACGCAGATCTTGTGGATCCTGTAGGAGAGATCCGATCTGGGGTTGCTCTGTTTGCCTATGGAACAATTTAGATCTGATTCTAAAGTTTCTGTCAAGGCAAAATGACATTATAAAAAAAAATCAGACCATTAATTACTTTTTAACACTTTACCTCATGAAGATCCGTGAATGAAGTGATGATATCATCAGTATTAGTTACATTGTGTTTTTACAATGGCTTATTGAAACAAGACTCTTTTCCAAAGCAGAAACTGGAGAATCATGTCTATATTACATGTATTCCATAAGCAAAGAGAGCAGATCCTGATCGGAGCCGTCTGATTTGGACCTACTTTGTTTGCAAAGGCGTAGTAAGGCGTATTTATGGAGTAATGGGTTAATGAATATTTAACAAGATAGTGTTAGTGATCCGAAAATTATTCCTACCGGATGCTTAATGTGTACATTTGTTCAATTGTCATATAATTGTGAACGATGAAATAGTCATCAACCGTCGTAGGGAGAAACCGAGTGTTAGCAACATCTGCAACCGTTTTTGAGACAATCCCAGTGCTATAAACATCTTCAATCCTTTTAGAGACAATCGCAGTGCTATCAACATCTTCAAATTTTAGAGAGAATCACAGTGTGATCAACATCTTCAGTCTTTCAAGAGACATCCCCAGTGTTACCAACATCTGACATCCTTTTAGAGACACCATCAGTGTTATCAACATCTGAAATCGTTCTAGCAATACACTCACTTCTATAAATATCGAAAACCGTTGAAACTAACCCGGCGTGGTCAATATCTTCAATCTTCAATTGGGCAAACCCGGCATTCTCAACATCTTCAATCTTCATTGAGGCATACCCTACGTTCTCAACATCTTCAACCTTCGTTGAGCCGAATCCGGCTTTCTCAACATCTCCAACCAACCATCGTTGAAGCGAGTTGTCATCATATTCATCCACCGTTGAGGCTTACCCTGCATTGTTAACATATTCATCCACCGTTGAGGTACATGTAACCCTGCGTTGTCAACATATTCATCCACCGTTGAGGCTCATCCTGCATTGTTAACATATTCATCCACCGTTGAGGTAACCCTGCGTTGTCAACATATTCATCCACCGTTGAGGCTAACCCCGCGTTGTCAACACACCCATCCGTCGTTGAGACAAACAACGTGTTATCAACATATCAATCCGTCGTTGAAGTAAACCCGTTCGTGTCAATATCACCACATTCATAACTGGTTGTGTCAAGATATGTCTTCCATTGTGAAAATTTGGTAATGTAAATTTTCATTCCAACCTGAATGTACAGTAAACCCCCTCTAACCCGGACGTTAAATGTAGA